>OZ007591.1:393605653-394868029 GCA_963931845.1 Maratus michaelseni | reverse complement strand
CTGTAATTAAATAACGTAAATATTGCTATTAGTATTTTCTGGTATGAATTCGAAATTTCTAAATAAAATGAAATTCCGGTAATTTTAACCCGGCAGTGGACGTGTTAATGAACAGAAAATACAATATTGAATAATTTTTGAAATATGGATTTTCATTCACTGGGGATGAAGATTTTAATAATATGTGGGGAAGGAGAGGGGGCTGGTGAGTGTTTATGATAAATAGGTGATGCTCCGAAATAAAAAACTTAAAGAAGGGGTACGTGAACGAAAAAAGTTTGGGAAGTGCTGACCTAGAATATGAACAATCTTTATTCAAGAACACTATAATCTTAATTATGCATAATGCTACATAATTCTTGCTTTATATATATAAGCTTTAAGCTTTAAAAGATATACTACATAATTATTTCTTAAATTTTTATAAGATTATCTGGAAAGCACAGAACGATCGTATACAAAAAATATATAAAAGCTCTTTTCCTCGGGTAATTTCAGTCTTAATCCTGTGTAATTTTACACGATAATCCTCCCATTTATAAAAATTCCACTACGTCCTCTATGTAACAGTACCCTTCAACGCTGCATACACAATGAATGTATTGTTATACATTAACATTCCTTAAAAAATGGAATACATACTTAAGAGCTTATATAACAAACACCTATGTGTTAATACATACATAATCTCTATGCTCATCTGGTGGTTATATATTTAATCTTGGAAAATACTACCTAATACCCCTTCATTTTTAAAACCTTAACAATAAAACAAAATGCGTGCATAAAAAAAAAAAAAAATAAACAAAATGCAATATTAGGCAAAAGCAAATAAAAATGTTAAAAAAGAATATCTGTAACGGTGTCCCGGATGATTGAATTTCTTAACTTTACATAAAATCATCTAACATTTCCAAAACTAAAACTATTTATTCAACATATTTTCAAAAATAGTTTTTCGGGCATTTCATAACATAAAAATATAAACACGCATATGTGTTCGATGTCTCTGAAGGATATACTTAAAATTCCAAAGAATAACCAAATATTTCTTTAATAAAAAGACATATTTTCAATATGTCTCGCAGAAGATTTTTAAAAGTGTTTTCTTTCATTTAAACTTCCGACAAATACCATCTGCGGCTTTTCGAAAGAAATATTAAAAAAATGAGGTGGGGAATCTGTATTTTATTTTATTTAAATAGATTTATCTTCTTGGACATTTTTTAAATAAAATAAATTGGTCAAGTGCGAGCGTAACTCGCGCTCAAAGGGTTCCGTTCATTAAATTTATTAATTACTATTTATTAATTAACAATCTCCTACTAAACCTAGATTTTCAGAATTTTAGTTTCAGTAGATTCGAAAATAGGAGGGAAGGAATATATTTTTGTAGTACACTTTCGACGATATCCCGAAAATATATTACCTAAAATTGAAACAAATATGTTTTCGAGTTTGGTCTTACAATATCTTGCGCCGCCAGACGCCCGTCAGGCACACCAACCGCCGCACCCAAGTCTTGAGAGACTTCTAAGGCAATTGACCAGGACAGTCCTCCTGTAAGCGCTGCGGCTGGTGGGAGCGCAGCCACTTGCTGACCACTCCCATCGAACCCAAGTGAATGACGACATAGGCCGTTGCGATTGTGGTGGCTCCCATCCTCTTGAGAGGCCACCACAGGGGTGTCAGGGTGCCTGGTCCTAGGCCTTAAGTGAGGTTTTCCCAACCCGCACTAGCTCTACCAGAACTCGAGGGACGTGAAAACCTACAGAGGTAGTCACAGTTCCCTCTTCTAATGGATACCCTACACGATATATAGAAAGATGTTTTTCAAATAATTTAATTAATATCTCAGCTAATTACCGATATTTCTCTATACATTTAATCTGAAACTACTCATAACGAAGTTGAAACGGAATGTGAGAATTATTTCTTATTCATTGCAGTGTTGTCAGTTTGGCTTTTTATTAATTTTTAAAATATCGAATTCCTACCGGTAATTCTGAGAGAAGAACTTTTACTTTAAGGAATCAAGAAATGTATGTCATTAAATAAGCAGAAAACATTATAGGGAATTTCTGGTATGAATGTGAAATTTTGGTATTAAAAAAAAGGCCAAACTGGAAACATTGGTTAATTATGCTCTTACAATGTTAGTAATTTTATTAAGAAACTAGCGGAGCTTCACACGCTTCGCTGGTCGGTTTTTCTCGAACGAAGTTGGGGATGGGTCACCACTGCTTTCGGCAGCCTACACAGGTGCGGACTGTACCTAATCTGGTCTCGAATCAGGCGAATCTTGGATTATTGTTATCTTTTATGTCGACCCAGATTAAACTTAAACTTACAGCATCGTCGCTCATGTTGCTATTTGTACACATTTGGAATTCTTCTAAATTAGATTTAACCCTCCATCCGCGGGTAACGCTCCTATCGCGTTTCACTTATTCTATACAATTCCGCGGGGAACGCTATTTTGACGTTCCCCATCATTTTTATTGTAATTAAGCATCAGAAGATTCTATTTCTTCGTTGAATCTATCTTCTTTTATTTAGAAATAGAGAGATTCGTTTACAAATTATATAATATATGTCATTTCATTTATTAGGTCATTCTAAAATTTCTGCGGTTTTTGAAATATTTTGAATACATAAATGCCACTGTCCCACCGGAATTTTGAAGTAAAACTTTGCTTTTATAATGCACATGAAGAAACTGCTTTCATTTATTTAGAAATAAATCTGTTTGTAAATTCCGGCGACATTCAATCCTTATAACTATTATAAGTGACGTATAAAAATAGGCCGCGGTTTTATATAAGAAAATGGAAACATCGCCAGCAGCTAGCAGTGGTTCCTAACGGGGGGGCGTACGCCCCACAGGGGGGCAAATCCAGATTTTGGTGAACTCATAATTTCTTAATTATTTTTGTAATAGTAATGCTGTAGACTGAAAACAAAAGTTACACATTCAAATTAAAAAAAAAAAAAAAAAAAAAAAAAAAAAAAAAAAAAAAAAAATGAAAAAAAACAAGTTTTTTATTCACTTTTTAAAAAGTCTCCATTCAAAAGTTTTAAATACAATTCTACCAGAATAATTATAGAAAAAATTATTTAAGATATTTAGATACTTTTATATATTTAAAAATTCTTTATAACTTTTCTGATTTCTAAGTATTTTAGAATTTTAAACAACTTTTTTGATTATTTATTGAATGAGTCGCACTGCAATATGTCACATAGAAATCAATTTTACACATGAAACTATTCAAGTGTATATTTAACAATTACTTGACGACCTTCCTTTACAGAATCTTTTATCACGTTTTATTCTGATTGGAAATTGTTGTGTAATTTAATCGCAGAAATTCTGTGATTAAATAAGACAAAAATGTTTTATTCAAAATTATTGATTGGTCTATCAAGGATTCTGAGCACACTATACATCACGCATAAGTTGCGACCGTTACGAAGAGATTAAAAGTGACCCTTTATATGCCAACGATTCTTTAAACTACGAGTAGTATCAGATGATTATAAAAAATATTTGATTCATCCATTACGTTCGTTATGTTTCAGGATCAATGTTAAATGTTTTTTACTCTATCAGTACATTCATTTAATTTTTTATAAGAATTATATTTTTTAGGGGGAGGGGGGGGGCATCATCATTTTAGAGATGCTTTGGTGGGGCACGGCCAAAAAAAGGTTGGGAACCACTGAGCTAGAGGCTTAACCCTACAGTGCATAGTGTGGTCAATTGGCAACACTTTCTTTTTAACTTTTAATAAATAAATAAAGTTCTTTGAAACCATTATAATTATATAGAAATATTAATGCTGTAAAAATAACTTAAATATGGTACTATATAAATTTAAAAATCTATCTCAAAATTTCTGGTGTCAAATTCTTAATATAAGTATAAAAAAACACAATTCTAAAAGAAAAGTAGGGTTAATCATGGCAGTATCAAAATTTACAGGAGTGTTCCTTCCTTTCTGAAACCATCGTTGTAAAAAAATCATTGAAAAACCCCTAAAAATTACGAAAAAAAAAATTAAAAAATCGTAGAGAACAAAATTTTCTATATTGAGCAAAATGATTGAAACAGGATTCCTTTTACAATGTCAAAAACTTGCAAGCAAGATGAAAACACTCTCAAAATTGTATAAATAAATTCGCATAAAAATCAATAAATAAATCGATCAAGTGCGAGTATAACTCGCGCACAAAGGGTTCCGTAAATTAAATTTATTAAGTACTATTTATTAATTAATTAATAAACTCCTACTACCCCTATTTTTTTAATTTTAGTTTCAGTAGATTCGGAAATAGGAGTTAGGGAGACATTTTTCCAGTATACTTTCGACGATATCTCTGAAAATATAATACTTAAAATTAAAACAAATATATTTTTGAGTTCTGTGTTGCGAGATCTTTTGAACAATATCCTACACGATACATAAAAACTTTTTTTTTTCAAATAATTTAATTATATCTCGGCTAATTACCTACATTTATTTCGAAAATTATTATCAGATATCCTTGGATGATTCTGCATCGATAGATACCTCGAGCGCCCGTCAACTCCCTTGCTGACCGTCCGAAAATGAATGTTTCTGTGTAACAAAAACTGCCTTTTCCTTAAAACCTATGGGACCTTAGAAAATCGGTATAGTTTTCCGGTTTAAATAAACTCCTACTATCCCTAATTTGTTTATAATTTTAGTTTCAGTAGATTTGGAAATAGAGGGGGGAGAGTGCATATTTTTATAGTGCATTTTCGACGATATCTCTGAAAATATAATGCCTAAAATTATAACAAATATATTTTTCAGTTCGGCATTACGAGATCTTTCACACGATATACAAAAAGAATTTTTTTTCCTGTAACGTAATTAGCCCCCCTAAATTTTTCCTAAATATATTTGTGACTGATTAATAATCTGAAAATAGGCGGTCAATAGGCTTTATAACTTTCCCAAGTTTGAACTTCTCACGTCCATAATTTTCGAGAAAACGTGCTCTGACAGACGGACGGACAGACACAGGAGTGATGTTATAATAGTTTCGTTTTTAATTTTTAAGTACCGAACCCTAAAAATAAGTCAATTCACGGTTTACTCTTTAATTTAAAGCTTTATTATAAAAAATAATACTTTCTTAAAACCAGTTTTTATCTCTATTTATTTATTTATTGCATCTTTAGAAAAAAAAATTCAATACACCTAAATAACTACGTAATTAGTAAAATATAAAAGCAAGAAAAAATCGAAACTTAGAAAAATAATTAATTTATATAATATAGTATACATACTCAAAAATACTTTGATAATTTTGCATAAGAGTTCAGAAATTCTACGTAATTCAAATCCAAAATCTATAGATAGTTACTCACTAGCAGTGTTGAATTCAGATACTTTTCTCCGGGAGGGATTACTGTGGCTCTTGGGGGGGGGTGCACTTTTTAACCATTAAAAACATAAAATCACAAATCTTCTGGCGAGGGGCAGGACATTTCAATACTCCGGGTGGGATGTCCACCGGACACTCCCTGAATTCACCATTTCTCTCTAATAACACACTCTTAAGAAATTTATTTATTTATTTTTAATTACTAGCTGCAATTGTATTCCAGTTTTTATACTATAATAATATATCAGTGGCATATACATCTCGTTAGGTGCGGAACCTAGTACAAATCTTTTTAATAGCAGGGTATAAAAAGTATTTTAAGTCTCGTTGGAGGTCCCTAAAAGAGGGGGACCTAGGTGCATTGCACCTGCCGCACACGTTTGTGGCTGTCCCTGTTGTTGTATCACAAATTATGTAAAAATGTATACGCAATATATATATATATATACATATATATGTGATGAATTTGATTAGTTGATTAGAAAATATATAAGGCAGTGTTATGAAAAGAAATTAATCTGGCTCAATTTTTGGAAATTAATTAAAGCCAGTAATTTTGTTCATACTATATTCTGGTAGGTGCAGTTAAAAAATATTAATTTGTTTAATTTCGGCTAAATTTCAAATGATTTTATAAGCCCATTATTGATGCATTTAAATCCCCCCTTCTTTTTTTATAAATACTCACATAAACATGTATTTAGCAAAAAAAAAATAAAACAAGAACGAAAAATCATGCGTCAAGCATAGATTATGTAGCACTTTCCAACGCTTCTAAAATAATTTTACAAATCATTACCGTTTAATAAGCTGAAAGATGACATCTAAGTAAACAATTTGGAAAACGCATAACATATTTAAAAACGTAATTTCAGGAATTTTCAATATATACAATATTCGGAAAAATATCCGAATACTTTTATGTAGCCCTGTATATGATCTATAGATTTGTATATATACATAGGATGCTAAATTTTAGTTTAGTTAGGAAACGCGTAGCACAGTTTAAATTCTCCTTCTGGAGTTTCTGTCAATAAACGGAAATGTGTTCGCGAACTTTTGTGCTGCCCTGTATAGGAGCTACAAAATTTATACACACCACGTAATAGACAAAAAGCTAGTTAAGATTAAAATCGCGTTCAGTAACTTAAAACGCACTTCCAGGAATTATTGTTAACAGACAATAGAGAATTCTTTTGTGTGTCCCTGTAAATGAACGATGACTGCTATACACACACTATTCTGTAGTAAGCCTCTTGTAATGCACCTTAGTAATATATATAAACTTCAATGCGTTTAAAATAGTGGAATTAAATAAGCCGCAGACGATTTTTCTCCATAGACGTAATGTAACGGAATTATTTTGACTGTCCCTGTAAAGTAACTCTAAGTGCTATACACCTACTATTCCATATTAAGCTTCTTATAATGCATCTTAGTGATCTATATAAATTTCAATGCGTTTACAATAGTGAAACATTTTTAAAATAAACCGCAAATGATTTTTCCCCATAGACCGCAATGTAACGGAATTCTTTTGAGTGTCCCTGTAAGAAAACTATAAGTGCTACTCACTTCAGTTGAAATAGGGAACGTGCCATAGATAACGACAATAACATATAAAAATTGCAGAGCAATCCGAGCATATTTACGGGAGTTAGAACACGAACAGACGGCCGTCTGGCCATATGGCCGTCTGGCCGTCTGTTCAGACTAGAACCGTCTGACAGACCGAGAGGCCAGTCTGAGAGGCCGTCTGACAGACGGCCATCCGGCCAGACGGCCAGACAAACCAAAGTCATAAGCACTTTTCAACTAGGTTGGAAAGTGCTAATAAAAACTGAAGCTTTATGTTATGTTTTTATGGTAAGCATTGGGACAGTGAAGGAAAATATTGGAGACCCCTTCCTCTTCTTGCAGAACTTTTACTCTTTTAGGAATATTTGAGAATATTTTTAAATACTATATTAATCTATCTGTGCCGTATCTATACGTATAATTTCTGGAGGGGAGTGGGGTGAGATAGAATACTTGTAGATGTTCTTATTCTGAAAATAGAATAACGTTTTCCATATTTTGATAAAGGCAGAGGATATTTCAAAAAGTAATATCAAAATTGGTGTTTTGAATAGAATTTTCGGACGCTAAACTCGGAGAACTGTCGCCATAAGACATCAATACATTTATCGAAAAGTGGAGAATGTTGTTCGATTCCAAATTAATTCAATTGTCTTCAAATTTCGTGTTTTTACGCTTAAAAATGCGTTCGTGAATGTGTCAGAAAGTTCACCGCAGCTGAATGGAGATCTTTATTATTATTCTAAAACAAGCTTAGGTATAATCTGCTTGCACAGGGCTGGCCTTCATAAAGCATAAAACACTAATCATAATAAATTATTGCTTCCATATTTGTATCTACTTCAACTAGTTATCAAATATTTTCTCTCTTCGAAAACAACTCAAACATTTTAATAAAAATACAATGAAAGTAAAATAAAATTCTAATTAAAGTATTAATAATGTTTGGATGTCTTAACATGTACACATTTGTTTTTCTTTTAATAAAATTGAAGGATACTCAAAGTTACAAAGCGGATGTGATTCACTAAATTAAAATTTACGTTTAAATTATGATATAAGTTTTGTTATTGTTAAAATATATTTGAAAATGTTGATTTCTGGAAGACAAAATTTTTCACAGGTACATTTCAAATAGCAAAAAAATATCATATTGTAGAATGTCAAAAGAGATTTCTCCACCAGCAATGCTTTCTAGTCCAAACGTCTTTTGTAAAACTGAACCGCTTCTACGCCCCCAAGGCAATAGTTGGGGTACAGGATGTTGGACCCCAGAAAATGTTACCATTATGGGGTCTAGTATATTAGAATGTCTATGGAATTTTCAGTAAATGTCAAAAAATATAAAATCTTGCCCAACTCAAAATGTACGTTTTTATTACAGAAAATAATCATATCATAATAACAGACGATATAATTCGTTTCGGTTAAACTAGTTATGGTACGAACGTACCTTATTCGTCACGTTAGACGTACAATTTCCAACTTGTTTAATTTATTATCTATTTCTTCGGAAACATATATCCAAAAAATTTGTCGGTAGCTTATATGATTGCTATAATTAAACAATTTTACTATACAAATTCGGTTTTACGTAAATAATATGACTCCATCTTATATAGGACTTAATCACCATGGTGACTTAGAATCATTACCTATCATGGGATGTCATTGAATGAATTACGTATGATAGAATTTAATAGAATAAGGAAAACTGTTATTAAAATCTTTTTAAGTTTGTATTCGATTTCCATAAAATTAAAAATGACTCGACGAAATTCTGCAACGATTGTATACATTAAATTTCAAACCATTCGGTTAGGTAATTTTTGCGTTGTTATATGCGGACAGACGGACGGGCCAGACGACGACCATAGATGCTTTAGAACGCACCCAAAATAGACACATGTACAGGCGTGTATGAACTGAACACTAGTGGGCCGATTAGCACCACTAAATTTCATTCGAATTCGTCGCATAACTTTTATTAGTATTCTTATTAGACGAATACCAATGAAATTTAGTGGTACTAATCGGCCCACTAGTGTTCAGTTCTTACACCCCTGGACATGCATATATATACTCGATGTTTCCGAATTATATGATTAAAATTAAAAGAATAACCAAATATTTCTTCAATAAAAAGACACATTTTAAATAATTCTCCGTTAATTTTTTTTTTAATTTAAATTTCTGAAAAACACTATCTACAGCTGTTCAAAACAAACTAAAAAAAAAAAAAAAGACGAGAAAATACCTATAATTTTTTAAATAAATTTATTATTTTATTGTTATTTATTTTTTAAATAAATTTATTATTTTATTGTTATTTATTTTTTAAATAAAAATGACGTTTCATGGTTTACTTTTCACATTAAAACTTTATTATAAATAAATATGATTTCTTATAGCGAGTTTTTAACTCGATTCTTTTATTATATTAAAAAATACGCTTCCTTTAAAAATCAGTACATTTAGGTAATTGCGTAAAAAAAAAAAAAAAAAAAAAAAAAAAAAAATGTAAAAGATAAGCAAAGCTACAAAAACTTTTAGCTTTTTATAATAGTGTGATCTTCTTACTACACACACGATGATTGCTATGTTAACCTTACAAAAAGTGTAACAAATGCACTTTTAACACGTTCACTGCCGGGTTAAAATTACCGGAATTTTATTTTATTTAGAAAGTTCAAATTCATACCAGTAAATACTAATAGCAATATTCACTTTATTTAATTACAGACATTTCGTGATTACATAAAATAAAAATTCTTCTTTCGGAATTTCCGGTATGAATTCGTAATTTTAGACTGAAAAACCACGAGTATACTCGTGGTTGGCTGCGAATGGGTTAAAATCTTATATACTAAACACAAAACGTTCGTATAAATAATTACATAAACAGTTTATATCTCCTCAGGTAGACGTAATTATATTCTCTATTTTGTACATTGCCACACAATACTTCTTACATTTTGAAAACCTTGACTAAATAACAAAATGCGTCCATAAAAAATACATAAACAAATAAATAAAAATATTAGACAAAAGCGAATAAGGTATAAAAAGTCGTTTTTTCACCGTCGTCTGTGATATTTGTAATTCTTAACTTTACATAAAACTACCTAATATATATATATTTCAAAAGTATTTATTCAATATATTGCAAAAACAGTTTTTTCAGACATTTTTTTCATAACTTAGATATAAATCCTCACGCGTGCTCGATGTTTCTGAAGGATATGTCAGTTTTTTTTTTTTTTTTTTTTTTTTTTAACCAAACATTTCTTTAATAAAAATACATCATTTTAATATTTCTTGGAAAGGTTTTTTTAAAGTGTTCTCTTTCATTTAAACTCTTAGCAAACACTATTTGCGAATGTTCAAAACAAACAAAATAATAATTTAATAAAAGGTCTTTTTTTTTTCTTTTTTGGCAGGTTTATATTCTTAATATTATTTTATTTCTTCAATAAGACTTTTCATAGTTGAAAATTTATTTTAAATTTTTATTTTAAAAAATAACGTTCGCTCAAAAGTAATTTTTTTATACAGATTTATATATTATATTTAAACCAAATTCCTTAAAAATTATATAGCTGAATCATTTCATAAATATTAAAAAACGAATGCAAGATATAAGCAAAACTAAAAAAGAAGCTACATTTAAATTGGTATCTTTTACGACTACACACACGATGACTGTATTGTTAACCTTAGAAAAATTCAAATACATACTTATTTAAACCTTAGACAAAACACAGAAACATTCAATATCCCAGTTCAGTATGTTCTGAATCTTGCATAATACCACTGAATATTTCTTTCTGTTTTAAACCATAACTATAACATAAAGTTCTAGCATAAAAAAAGAAACCTCTGTACCTCAAATCATTATATTCTTAATCTAATATATCTCATCTAATACTTCATGCACTTGAAATGATTAAGTATAAAAAATGTCTGAAAAAATACATAAGCATATACACAAAAATATAAAACAAAACAAATGAAATTCAAAATAGGTGACCCCGATGATTTTATTTCTTAGCTTTGCACAAAACCATCTAATATTTCTAAAAGAACAAAATATATTTATTCAATATCTTTCAAAAACAGTTGTTCAGGCATTTCTTCATAGCATAAAAATATAAACACGCATATGTGACCGATGTCTCTGAAGGATATGCTTAAAATTTCAAAAGATAACCAAATATTTATTTAATAAAAAAAGATCATTTCAATATTTCTCGGGGAAAGTTTTTCTTTCATTTAAACTTCTGGCAAACACCATCTGCGACTGTTCGAAACAAACGAAAAAATTTGAACAGGGTTCTTCCTCTTCAAATTTTTTCCATGTTTTTTTTTATTAGTTTAATCTTTTCGTTGTTATTTTAATTTTATGAACAAGGATTTACTTAACCCCTTAATTTTCGCGCCCGAGATATTCTCGGGCTGTGTATTCTACTTTTTTTTTAATTCAGATTCTTTGATTCCCACCAGTTTTTTAAAAGAGTGAAATTAGCTTTATTCTCTCGCATCATTTTATCAGCCATTAAATAAGGTGAATATTTCTACTTCAAAAAAGTGGTGGCAATCAAACAATTTGAAATTTTAAAAAGTAGCCCACACAAAAATATAGCGACGCTGAAGGGGTTAAAAACTGTATTAACCCTGCTTTTATTATCTGCCAATCTGAGTATATTCGTGGTTTTTCAATCTAAATTACGAATTCGTACCGGAAATTTCGAAAGAAGACTTTTTATTTTATGTAATCACGAAATGTCTGTAAATAAGAAAAATGAATATTGATATTAGTATTTTCTGGTATGAATTCGAACTTTCTAAATAAAATAAAATTCCGGTAATTTTAACCCGACAGTGAACGTGTTAAATAAACAGATAAACACCCAATGTCCCAGTTGATTATGTTTTTAATCTTGCATAATACCACTTAATATTTCTTTCTTTTTTAAACCATAACTATAACATAAAGTACTAGCATAAAAAAAACAATCTCTGTACCTCAAATCATTCAGGGTTCGTAATCTTTCACCACATTTTTTTAAATAGAATTTTTCACCTTATGTAATGCAGAAAAGTATTTTAAATCCTGCAATTAAACGGGGCAGTCTACGATTTCTCCTGTTTAAATATTAAATAGAAACATTGCCGTCTACAGTTTCTGCTGTTTAAATATTAAATAGAAACATTCTACTAAAAAAATTGTGGTAAAAGCGCACAAACCCTGTCTTTATATTCTCAATCTAATACAACTAATATTTCATACAATTGTAATGATTAAGTATAAAAAATGTCTGTAAAAAATTCATAAGCATATAATACATAAAAAAATGAAAATCAAAATAGGTGACCCCGATGAATTAATTTCTTAACTTTGCATAAAACTATCTAATATCTGTAAAAGAAAAAAAAATTATCCAATATCTTTCAAAAACAGTTGTTTCAGGCATGAAAGTATAAACACGTGCATATGTGCCCGATGTCTCTGAAGGAATTTACTTAATATTTCTAAAGATAACCAAATATTTATTTAATAAAAATAGATCGTTTCAATATTTCTCGGGGAAATTTTTTTTCAGTGTTTTCTTTCATTTAAACTTCTGGCAAACACCATCTGCGACTGTTTGAAACAAACGAAAAAATTTGAAGACAGTTTTCCCTCTTTTTTTTTTTTTCCTTTTTTTTTTTTTTTTAGTTTAATCTTCTTATTGTTATTTTAATTTTATGAGCAAGGCTTTTCATGGTTTATTATTTATTTAAAAACTTTATTAAATAAACAGATAAACACTCAATGTCACAGTTGATTATGTTCTTAATCTCGCATAATTCCACTACATATTTCTTTATTCTTAAAACCATAACTATAACATAATGTACTAGCATATGTAAAAAAAATTTGTACCAAATCATTATGTTCTCAATCTAATACATTTAATATTTCATACTCTTGTAACGATTAACTATAAAAAATTTTGTAAAAAATATATAAGCATATACACATAAATATAAAACAAAACAAATGAAATTCAAAATAGGTGACCCTGATGTTTTTATTTCTTAACTTCACACATAATCATCTAATATTTCTAAAAGAAAAAAAGAAAATATTTATTCAATATCTTTCAAAAACAGTTGTTTCAGGCTTAAAAGTATAAGTACACGCATATGTGCCCGATGTCTCTGAAGGACATGCTTAAAATTTCAAAAGATAACCAAATATTTATTTAATAAAAAAAAAGATCATTTCAATATTTCTCGTAGATTTTTTTTTTTTTTTTTTTTTTTTTTGTATTTTCATATATATAAACTTCTGGCAAACACCATCTGCGACTGTTCGAAACAAACGAAAAAAGTGTTTTGAAGAGAATAAATCTATCATTTTATTAATAGTTCTATCTTCTTATTGTCATTTAATTTTATGACATTTGTTTTCATGATTTATTATTTATTTAAAAACTTTATTAAATTAAATAATGTATCTGAAAACCAATTTTTTAAACGATTTATTTATTATATTTAAATAGAAATTGTTTAAACACAACATGTACAACTAAATAAATCTGCGCGTAAATAGTAAAAAAAAAAAAATAAAAAATGCAAAAAATAAGCAACACTAAAAAAGAAGATAAATTTATAAAGTGATTGTTTTTCTTACTGCAAACACGATGATTGTGTTATTAACCATATAACAAATCTAATAAATAATTTTTTTAACCTTTTATCTACAAAATTCAAAACGTATGTGTAAATAAAACTTCAGCACTCTTTATCCCAACATATTACATTCTTAATTTTATGTTATATCAATTACCACCTAAATAATTCATTCATTTTTTAAATCATAACTACATAACAAAATACATAGTGATAAAAAAACAAAAGTTATGTGTGAAAAGTAAAGACAAGAAAAAGGAAAAAAATGACTTTCTGCTTCGATGACCCTGGTGATTTTGTTATTTCTAAAAGTGTATACTCACAATTTCAAAGAAAAACCAAATAAAATATAACAAATTATAACACCTTGTAATAATATACTTATTTTAATTGCTAAAAGGTGAAATAAAAACTTTATAAATAGTAAAATAAGTTTTATTAGACTGTTGACATGTTTCGGCTCCATCGGAGCCATTATCAAAACAAATAAAAATATTTTACTACTGCATGGGTTATTAGTTGAAACGCCATCATTTAATATTTCACTTACTTTCTTCAAATTACGCACGTTATTTATTTTTATTTTTTTACTTGGATATTTATTTCCATATTTGTAACCATGGAGTAACTCGAGTCTAAATTTTGGTAAGTTAAATGATTCTGCAACGTTACATATTGTATTTTTATGTGTTATAATATCTATGGTTTATCTTGTAATGGATAAATATAACACATTCCTTCCAAGCTATACTATCCAACCATTGTTATAATCTCTATGGTTTATCTTATAATGGATAAATATAACACATTCCTTCCAAGCTATACTATCCATCCATTATAAGAGAAACCATAGAGATTATAACACATAAAAAAAAAAACAATATGAAATGATATAGCATCATTCAACTTACCAAATTGTCGCTCGAGTTACTCCATGGTTACAAATATAGAAATGAACATCCAAGTGAAAATAAAAAACTCAATAACGTGCGTAAATTTAAAACGTGCGTGAAAAATTAAATGATGACGTTTCAAATAATAACTTCATAGACCGTGCAATTGTAGAATATTTTTTTTAAAAAGGGGGTCAATTTTACTGCAAATGACATTCTTTAATTTCTGAAAGAGATTTAGCAGATATTGAAACATTTAAGACTGTATTTTAATTTCTCAAAAAAGTTTTTAAAATATTGAAAAGTATAAAATTTGTATTTTTTGCGAATTAATTAATAACTTCATAGACCATGAAATGATTTTTCTCTACATTTATTGCGCTAGATAAAACAATTGGGTTCTCCGAAAAATTCGTTCCGTTTGAGAAAATTAATTCGTACCAGAAAATTTTGCCCCTTAATTATTAGAGATAAGCTATCGGAATTAATGTCAAATAATTAAATGATAGAATTTTCCGGTACGAAATAATTTTCTAAAACGGAACAAATTTTCCTGTCAATCCAATACATAATATTTCAGTTTTAACTTAACCCTTCTTTGCATGAGTTTTTATTTTACAATTGTGTTTTTTTATACATATATTAAATATTAGACACCAGAAATTTTAAGATAGATTTTTAACTTTTTTTATGGCCCTCCCAGGATAAGATATTCCAGTAGTATTTACTACAGCTAAACCATTTACTTCATGTTTAATCGACTCTAACTATTGTCTCTATCGCTTCTTCTGTTATTCCAATTTCTTCACCATTTTTTAATTTATCTTTCTAAACGCTTTATGTAATCTTTATTTTACTTTTAATTGCTATAAACAATTTTATTTATCTTTAATTGCTATAAGCAATCTTTTACCTTCCCCCAAAGGCTCACTTTGAAAAGACATTCAACTCACACTCGACTGGGCGTAAAGTTGCTGCAACTAGGAAGCCCCTTAACCGGCATCGACTGTTCCGGATAAGATATACAATTACTCATATACAGGAAGTTGTTTTCTCAAACAAGGGACCCTCATTGACCCGAATAAACTGTTCAACATCTTATGGTATCTTAATGTATATTAAACATTTTCAACGGGAAATTTACTGGATTAATATTTCTATATAAATATAGTGGTGGCGAAGAAGTTGATTTATTTATTAAAAGTTAAATAAAAAGTGATAGAAATTTACATCACTATGCAATTAAGGGTTAAACCCATGATTGCCATTAAAATATATATATATATATATATCAAATTCAAGTTACAACTAGGAGACTGCAATTAGCAGACTAAAATTAAACTTTACTGCAGAGTTGAGAATCATCGTTAAAAATAATTATATACATGTGTCTCTTACCTTACATTATGTAGTATATTAGTCCTTTTTATAGAAATACGTGTAAATTCGTTTTGGACATTAAAATGTTTTTCAATAAAAATCAGTACAAAAAGGCTCGGTGTACTAAATAGTGAAATAAATTCCTCAAATAAACAAATCTAGAAAGGAGTAAAATATATAAATCTCTTTTCCGCTACATACGACAATTGCGTTTTGCAGTTCGTTTACCTTTCAAAAAATATCTAACACATTTTAAAAACTTATCTTCAGAACACGAAACTTATATATTGACAAATATAAAAACAATATGTGCCCCATATGGTTATATGCTTTATGTTGCGTAACACCACCTAATATTTAGTACATTTTTTTATAAAAAAAAGTTTAATTTAATTCCTAAGAGATTTTACAGCGCCCAGGGTTCATACGCTTCTACCACAATTTTTTAATGGAATTTTTCTATTTAATATTTAAATAGCAGCAGACACCTCGATTAATTTCAGGATTTGTTATATTTTACTGCATTTAAATAAAGCGAAAAATTCCATTAAAAAATTGTGGTGAAAACGTACAAACTCTGCAGTGTTTTTTTTTTTTTTTTTCAATATTAAAAAAAAAAAAAAAAAAATCATAATTACTGAGTAAGTGATAAGACGAAGTGTAAGGGAAAAAAATCTTCAGTTATATAACACATCACTTTTCTAGTATTTAACTGAATTGTTAACAATAGAAAAAACAACTATTACATTCATTACACCTTATTATACACACACAAAACGTACGTATGAGTTATTTCGAAAACACTCTTATCTGTGCCCCAGATGATTCTATTCTACATCTTCTGTAAAACAACTTAATATATTTTTTTCATTTTTAAAACTCTGAAGACAAAATAAAATGCATTCAAAAAGAACTACATAAGCACCCTATGTCCATATGCTTACATTCTTAATCTTCCATATTACCGCCTGTTATTTATTACACTTTAAAGCCTTAACTACAAAGTACATTATATATAAAAATAAATAAACAAAATAGAGAAGTAGAAAGGCGGGAAAAAGCATATATATATATATATATATATATATATGTGTGTGTGTGTGTGTGTGTGTGTGTGTGTGTGTATATCCCAACGATTTTTTTTATTTTATTAAGCCATTTAATAATTCCGGTAGAAAGGTATTTATTGAATATCTTGTAAAAAAACTTTTTTTTTTGAGCATTTGTAAATAAGATAAAAATAAAAACACGCATATGTTCAAGTTGCCTCCGAAGAATATGATTAAAATTTCAAAAAATAACGAAATATTTTTTTTAATAAGAAACATATTCTCAATATTTCTCGGAGAAGTTATTTTAGAAATATTTTCTTTCATTTAAACTTTCTCATTAACGCCATATGCGACTGCTAGAAAAAAAAATTAAGAAGGGAGTCTTTCTTATTATTTAAACGAATATATTTATATTTTTTCTTTCATTATTTTATATTTCAAATAAAAAAAATAATTTTCATTGATATCCCATTTATTTAAAAATTTTATTATAAAAAAATATTTCTTATCTTTCAGCACTGTTTACGACATCGTGGTATTATAAAATTATATTACTCGATGACTGTATTGGCATTCATTTCGTCACGAATTTCATTCTCACTGTAAGATCAAGAAACATTTCGATAAGAAAAATGATTTTGGTATAATATTCTAATGTTTACTGATAACTGATAAACTAGTTCAACATTTTATTTTGAATATAATATTGGGTTCTCCGGGAAATCGTGCCGTTAGAGAAAATTCTGTCCGTCAATTATTAGACATTAACTATCGGAATTATTGTCTACTAATAAAATGATAGAATTGTCCGACAGGAATCAATTTTCCCAAACGGCAGGAATTTTCCGAACAACCCAAAAAAACATTCACAGCGCCAGAAAGGTTTGAAATGACAAAAAAATATTATTTATTATTATTATTATTATTATTATTATTATTGTTATTGTTATTATTATTATTGTCTTTGTTATTATTGTTATTATTGTTGTTATTATTATTATTATTATTATTATTATTATTATTATTATAACATTTGAACTTTTAAAATTCTGTACAGTTGGTCAGATTGGAAAATTCCCAACTTTACGGTCGTACGAACCGTTACCTCACAGAACGACGTTACCTCAGGGTTTGTACGGCTCTTAGAATTTTGCGACCAAGAAATTCTTCGGTACCAGTATTTTCTTACAGAAAATCTCTCCTTAAAAGAAGGCGATGTTTCGCAAGTTTAACCTAGATTTTTTTTCTATAAAGAAATACTGGTAACACTCCTGGAAAATTCTCTGATCCGTACGAACCCTGTTACCTGCAAAGACAAAGTTTTAAACTCAATTATTTCAAAACACTGTTTTAAGCCTTTAGAATAAATTAAGGGAATTACATGTTTCCTGTTTTAAATAAAGGAAAGTAAATTGTCTATTACACGGGTGCACAAATCTAGGCGCCAATGGGCTGATTCCCACCACTAAATTTTATCAGTATTCTTCGTCAAATTTTATTCGTATACTTTGTCTAAATTTTATCAGTATTCTTATTAGGTGAAGAATACTAAAAGTTTAGTGGTGGGAATCGGCCCATTGGTGCCTAGATTTTTGCACCCCTGGCCTATTAACTATACCTGAAAAAAAAAATCAAGTTATGACACAAAATATGATAAGTTTTTATGAATTTTGAATATTTTAATAATTTGTTTTTCCTGTATAATAGAGAGACAACTTAATAAGGAATATAAAACATAAATGACGACTCAAAAATATGGAACTTATTTTCGTGGCAAAACTAATTTTTAATTTTTAATTTTGTCGTACAATATTAACAGATTTTATGTGCGTTCTTAATTATATAAATACTTAACATTATACTCGTCCTCTGCTCTGACCGCATGTAACAGCGCAAAAACTACCCAACCGAAAGATTTGAAATTTAATATTTACAATCGTTGCAGAATTTTGTCGAGTCATTTCAAATTTTATGAAAATCGAATCAAAACTTAAAAAGATATTAATAAAAGTTTTATTTATTCTATTAAATCTTATCATGCGTAATCTATATAATAAAAACGCAAGTCATGTGACTGAGGAAAACAAATACAGGTTTACCATTTCTTTTTTTATATGCCAGGCGGACGCTTTTATTAAAAATTATTTTTTTCCAATAAAATTGACATAAAATTTACATTTATAGAAAGATCGTTCAAAAAAATTGTTTGTTTTAGAGATGAGTTACATTTAAATATCTATAGACTCTGAGATAATTTCAACTAAAATTAGGCTGACTTCCCAATATTTCAATCCATTAAAATAAATAATCATAAGAGATTCGTTCATCGTGAGTCCTAAAAAGATTAAACCATGGAGGTCATCATTCGCAGAACAAAATCTCCATGGTATGGTAAATTTTGGAGCGCTGTCTGGTGCCGAAAAAAAATTCGCATCTGTAAACGTGGCATACGCAATAAGAGAAAAGTCTTGCTCATAACAGACGATATAATTCATTTCACTGAAATAATAACGCTGATTTTTTTTACATTGCAAAACTAGTTATAGTACGAACGCACCTCATTTGTCACGTTTAACGTACAATTTCCAACTTGTTTTTAATTTTTGATTTTTCCAATTTAACAATTGATTTTTAGTTCCATAAAACATAAATAAATAAATGTAAAAGTAAGTAATAGTCCAAATTAAATATAGTTAAATACGATCAAATTTCAGTCAACTTTTGTCATTTCATGCCTTTCTGGTCCCGTTAACTAAATAAATAACAAACAGAATGTTTAAATAATAGATCATTCAAAAATTTATGTTTTTTCTTCAAAAATATAAAATATTTATTTAGTTTTCAATGTTATCCAAGGAGCTCAGTTCAAAAATAGAAAAAAAAATGTTTTTTAGACAAATGACATATTTTTAATATATTTCGAGCGAAAATATATTTCGTTTTCTGCCTATTTTCTTTTGCTGCTTTTAGCTTGAGACAGACACCATCTGCGACCATTCTGAGTAGAAGAGGCGGTGACGTGGAGAAAAGAGAATTGATTTTCTTAAAAACCCGTATAATCCCTTATATTTATGTTTATTAATCATTTAACCTCGATATGAGTATTTTTATAACTCAAAGATAGATAATGTATCACATCAAAATTGCCTCTTGAAATTCATTATGAATGATGTTTTTTATATGAAGTTACATAGAAACCAGAAATATTTTATAGAAATCATTTATTAATTATAAATTGCACTATTCCATTAAGGTTATATTGTAATTCTTAAAACAGAAAGTGACTGTTTATATATTATTTAGAAAATTGTAATTTATTAATAGTTTTAACCCATTGATATCTAAAAATATTTCCGAAAATAAAAATACAACAATTGTTGCATGTTTCTTTTTTTTTACATATAAATTATTGTCTGAGTGCAACGAAGACTCATACACAGCGCAGTATTACTTTGCCCCATATATAGCTACGATGGATATTAAAAACTTTCGTCAAGCATAACTCAAAAAATATTTAACGGATTTCGTTCAAATTTTTACAGCAGGTACCTATAAGGGTGACAACGTCGTCTATTTATTACCAAGAATAAGTGTCAAACCGTTTGGAAGTTATATTAAAAAAATAGATAAAAAAGCACAATTAAAGTACATACGTCACTAAATTTTGTGCGTACGTCATTTTCACCGATGGGAGATTTTCGTAGACAATCGGAATTGAAAAGTTCATGGAATACATGGAGCAAAAAAATATGCAAGCAGTAATATTCAGCACAATAAAATATATTTCAATTTAATAAAAATGGAAAGTTAATCTGGAATTTTTTCTGTTTGAAAAGTATTAGAGATTAGTAAGAGTAGTATTAGTATTAGAGATTTGGCGTAAATCACACCATTAGCAGCTTTTTTATTTCGCGTGTGTATGTTAGGAACAATTCTTTGATGTTTAAATAAAAAGTTTCGATTTGTGGCATTATTTCTTATTTTCTTTTCCTTTTTAGTATTTTAAATGGAATTAGTGAAAGGCGTGTATTTTAAATTAAATGAGTGAAAGACGTGTATTTTTAATGTATGTATTTCAAATGAAATCAGTGAAAGATTTATATTTAAATGAAATGAATGCAATATGAAGATGTTATGAGAAAAATATTTGGCGATTTATCAACTGCGCCAAGTTAACATAAAAGTACCAATACATATGTGGGTACTTCTCTATTATCCCGTCGACCACTTTTCATAACAAAAAACTATCGCCAAATAAACGGGAGAATGTTGTCATTGAAATATCAAAATACATAAATAAATAAAATATAAGAATTTAAGGACACAATTGTTATTTTAATGAATGAAATAACTAATAAATCAGTAAAACATAATAAAAAATACACGCAAATGTCGCGTTAAAAACCACTTGATGACGTAACAAACACGTATAATGCTTCTGATATCAAGTAAATGGGACTGCATTTTTGGCGTTTAATCTAACAGTTTGGCGATAGTTTTTTGTTATGAAAAGTGGTCGACGGGATAATAGAGCAGTATCTCTATGTGAAATGAAACAAGGCACAGATGTCATATACGCACCACGTTGGCGCGATTTTTCCCTCCACCAGCTTGGGGAAAACTTTGTTTTAGAATATTAGTTACAAATAGTGTGACAAATAGTACACGTGATTTTTTATTTCAATATAAAAATAAAATAACGTAATAAATGAAACAGCTTCTATTATTTTAAAAAAGGAAATAAAAATAAATAAATAATAGTTTGATATAAATAAAGGCGCGGATGTCATATACGCACCACATTGGCGCGATTGCAACAAAATGGCAATTTTATGCCTCACATGGTAACCCGGTTATTTTGTTTCAATTGTTGTTTATTAACTTTTATTTTTTATTTTAATTCTATAAATTGTTTTTATTATATATATCAATATTTATTTATATCAAACTACCATTTATTTATTTTTATTTCCCATTTTTGAATAATAGGAGCTATTTCATTTATTACGTTATTTTATATTTATATTGAAATAAAAAATTACATGCTATTATTGTATGGTATTTGTAACTAATATTCAAAAACAAAGTTTTCGCCAAATTGGCGGGGGAAAAATCGCGCCAATCTGGTGCGTATATGACATCTGTGCCTAAATTAATATTGATATACATATAAAAATAATCTATAGAATTAAAATAAAAAATAAAAGTAAACAAACACAACAAACAGTTTTCGCCAAAGGGGCGGGGGAAAAATCGCGCCAACGTGGTGAGTATATGGCATCTGTGCCGGGATTTTTATCCTTTTATCTGTGCTTTCGGAAATATAAAAAAATTAAAAAATTCTTATATCAGGTGTATAATGTTTTGCATTTTTATACGGACCACTTCTCCATTTTAAGATTTTAAACGCTATTTATATCAGATATTTCTTTCTTGAGATTCCCACAAGTTTTTTCCGGTAATTTTTTTAGTTCGCTTATTAATTGTTTACAATTTGCCCCCTTGGCAATAACAATTATTTATCACAAAAAATGGGTACTTCTCTATTATCCCGTCGACCACTTTTCATAACAAAAGACTATCGCCAAACTGTAACGCTAAATAAACGGGAGAACGTTGCCATTGAAATATCAAAATAAATAAAATATAAGAATTTAAGGACACAATTGTTACTTTAATGAATGAAATAACTAATAAATCAGTAAAACATAATGAAAAATACACGCAAATGTCGAATTAAAAACCACTTGATGGCATAACAAATACGTATAATGCTTCTGGCATCAAGTAAATGGGACTGTATTTTTGGCGTTTAATCTTAGTTTGGCGATAGTTTTTTGTTATGAAAAGTGGTCGACGGAATAATAGAGAAGTACCCAAAAATGGCTTAGTTTTGTTAAATTTGTTTGTTATGTATTTTCATTTCTTATTAAAATATCGAAAATGGCAATAAAATTTTATTTTAGCACCGTACTTAATTTTTTAAAATGGCTCAAAAACATGGTTTAATAAACGTATATTTGTAAATATTTTAAAAAACATGTTTTTCCGCTCTCTAGAAAAATTTGTAAGATTCTACAACTGCCTTTGGCACCAACAAGTACATGATACGGAACTTTTCCCTATTCAGATACACAGAAGAGGTTGGTCACAAACAAGAGTAATGCTAGCAACAATATTGTTTTAACTCTATAAGAGTTAGAAACAATAATGATATTAAATTCCCCGATTAGCTTAGGCCCGATTACGGAACTTTCTCCTAGAAAAAAAAAACTGTAGAAGTCTTTTACATTTGTTTCAAATGAAGCTCGATCAACAAAGTATTAATTGATAATACAAACAACACTAATATTAACATGGGGGCAAAAGTTTGAATTTAAGTGTATATATTTGGAACCCTCCCCCCCCCCCCAACCACCCACCAAAAAAAGAAAAAGAAAGTTACAGAAATGAATTTAAAATGGCGTGAAGCTACCCTTTCTGACATAAGAAATTGGCTGCGAACCCGATTACGAAACTTTCACTTAACTTAATAACATGTATCTAATAGCCCTGAGGACAATTCCCCTTCCCAGTTATACGGACCTTGGGGCTTTTTTAAAAAGCTTGACGCGGTTCGGGTTGAAGAAGTTGAGATTTACTACCAAATGACATAAACTACTATGAAAATAAAACTGGTGAATTATTATGCTGGTTTATGTATGTATTTAAAAAAATTGCATCTGATTACACTCTTTAGATAAATTACTCCTGTTTGCATTTAATAACAGATAAACGGCTTCCGTTTACTAAATTGTTTAAATATTGGGAAGAGTTGGCGAGAGATAGATAGACGTGTAAACAAACGGGTAGAGAGACGGATAGCGACAGAGATAAGCTAACGGGTAGCGAAACGAATAGACAGACGGGTAGCGAGGCAGGTGCAAAAAAGGGTTGACAGAGGGGTAGTGAGATGGGTAGGGAGACGGGTAGCGTGGTGGATAGAGAGACGAGTACAGAGACGACTTGACAGACGGGTAGAGAGAGGGGTATATAGACAGACAGACGTGTTGATAGACGAGTAGTGTAACGGGAAGCGAGACAGGTAGAGACACGATTAAAGAGTCGGGTAGAAAAACAGACGGATACTGAGACGGGTGTACAGAAGAGTAGAGAGACAGTAGAAAGATGAGTTCGGAGAGAGACACAGCTAAGACATACGAGTAGTTAGACTGGTAGACACGTTTGTAGCAAAGCATGTTATCAATGTGGTTTGAAGTATACGAGTTTCTATAAATAGTTATACAAATAAACAAAGGAAATTTTTTTAATTCAAATATTAAATATTTGATTTAATATTTCAATATTTAATATTTTATTTTTTAATATTTTATTTAGATATTTGTCACAAAGAAAATGTCGCAAAAATTAAATTAAATTTGCGTTAAACTACGCTTGCTAAAATACGCTATTGGCTGCAAATCTGATTATGTGACTTTAAAAATATCGTTTTAAAAGATCCGGCGGTTTTTTTTTTAAGTTTTGAGCAATTCCCGCTTAAGAAAATGAGATTATTTGCCAAATGTTATAAAAAAATGCATATGAAAACATAACAGTATATGAATTTATATATGAAATTTTGTAATTATATCATTTAATTTGCTATTTTTCATATGCTGTATCTTTATCTATCTCTTGTCTATCATATGCTGTATATTCACTTAGATTCTTGTTGATATCTTCTTTATATCGTAATTGTTAACTTTATGTTCTCAGCAATATCACTCAGACTAATCACTTTGAGGGAAGTCCTAGTAATATAATACAAAATGATTTTATAATACAAGAAATAAAATCAAAACGTACGATAATACATATAATTATGTATAAATTTCATAGTTGTCAACCACCCATTTTTTTCATACAATATTTTTATGTAAAAATATTTGTTTTATTTAATCGTACAATTTTTGCAATTTAATAAAGCGAAAATTTTTGTAAGAATTTACTGGTATTTAAAAAATCGGGAGGTTGGCAACTATGAAATCGTTAGACAAGACTTTCGCATCAAAGCTTACAGGATGTAGTAACAACTGAAAAAACAGTACTAAAGTTACTTACTACTTTGTTGGCAATAACATCTAGTCTGCCATGTAGGCAGCTAAACAGAATGTAATGTATCACAGGTCATGGATATCCATTAAATGATGAATCCCTTTAACGGACAATGATTTCGCTATGAAACCACAAAATTTTAATTACGAAATTCAACAATGACAGCAGAATTTTAATAGAAAGGTTTTCCATTTATTATGACTGTGAAATATCGCTTTTTTGTTATATACAAATAAATTTATTCATAATTTCCGGTGTCAATCATTTATTTCAACATTTTAGCAATTGAAGTGCTTCATCCCTTAAAGGGTTAATGGTGTTCCATTATCTACGGTATATTCGGTATATCTACGTTAAATATGGCACAAATTACTATTCGGAAGTAGTGGTACTAAAAGTAAACGCCTTACTCATCCTGTCATCCTTATCAAATACAAGGTTGTATATAAACTAACAGAAATATATAAAATAATTATAGAGTATATTTAAACAGTAATTTTAGCTTTTCCTATAATTTCTTTGGCATGACTGCGGTCAAATTCTAGATAAGAGAAAACTTTTAAATTGAAAAAGATTTACATTATACTTTCGAGTACCCCCTGAAAACGTGCTACGGACCCCTTGGGGGGTCGGCGGACCAGAGTTTAAGAACCACTGATTTAGAACAGGAATGTGTATATTGATATATGTGAGTGTATGACTATATATGTATGAGTATATATCAGTATATCACATATATGAGTATATATGAGAATATGTTTTGGCATACGCTTAATTTGACTAAATTGCAAGAAGAACATTCTGTAGAGTTTGTTGTTTGTTACTGTCTGTTTACTCAAATTCCCATTTAAGTAGATGTAAGACATACGGTAAATTTTATTCACTGACTACATTTATTCACATTAGTCACATGAAATCTATTGAAAAAAGAACTTTTCATTTTGCTTATAAGCATGGTAAAAACAAGGGTAATCACGCTGTCATACGGAATTTGACAAAAAATATTTCTTAGTATTATCATCTACGGTTGTTTAATCCAGGGTTCGTAAGCGTTTACCACAGTTTTTAATAGAATTTTTCATCTTATTTAAATGCAGAAAAGTATTACAAATCCTGCAATTGGGAAATCGAACAATTTTTGTAAGTATGAAGCATTTTCACAAATTATTTTTCATGTATTCGTACAATTTTGTTTTCTGTTCAAACTGATAAAGTATAAATAAAAATTTAAGTATATTTATAAAATACAATTTTAAGTGTAAGAAAACATAGAATTCGAAATGATACATCTAAACGTTCCAAAATTATTAATTTTAGAAATACTACAATGGTACCGAAAAACTGTTAAGACCCTTGATGTTTAGCTCGTACATAGTGAAAAGGCATAAAATTGAGTTATGAATATTATGAATATTATGAATATTATTATTTTACTGCTTGGTCTTTAGAAAACTAATAATAATATTTTAAATACATACCGTCCTCAAGTCCATCAAATTATCCACCTATTGACTTTTCAATCTACAACTATAAAATATTTTCTGTTGGCTGTACATGTTAAAGAAATTCCATCGGCGTAATTTTAGAAACTTTTTTAATTTACTTGATTAAAAGTTATATTCACCCAATTCAATTACACAGAAAACATGCTGATGTTTACAGAGTATAAAATATTGTTGTGTCCAATTCGTTTTGCAATCCAAACTAGTCGTTGGGGGCCACCGTAATACTTACCCATCATGGATATGCATAATGTAAAATATTAAAATAAAAATGTGTAAACTACTTATAAAATGCATTGCAGTTCAAATAAAATCGTGGCTTGATGACGTCATAAACTTTAAAGGCTCGGTTACTGAATTGCTTGAAAGAGGTTTTTCCTTATAACTCCAAAAATAATAATCCTATTAACTAGCGGTTTATTGCATCTGATTAAGCGTCAAATTTCCAATTAAAATATATCTTTAAAGTGAAATTTGGATGAAATACAGGGTCATGAAAAATCGAAGAGTGTGGAAAATAGGATTCCAAATATCTGGGCAACTAATTATCCGATCGACTTCATGCTTTATGTAAAATTTATGTTTTTTTTTAATTGTCTTTTATATTCATTTCTTAAACGAAACAATTTCGAAAATTTTTATATACCTTTTATCAGAACGAATATTTCGAGAGTCCGAAAAAAATAGTTCCGGTTAATCGAGGTTATTGAAATGAAATAGGCTTCTTCCCATTATTACATACTAAGTACATACCAAATTGCAAGTCTCTGTCTCAATTTTTTCGGGAGATAGAGCGTTTACAGACACACTCACAGACACACAGACACACAGACGGACGGCAAAAAAAAAAATTCTAAAAATATGTTTTTCGGAATCTCCAGTGTCTGAAACGTGTAAATCCGTCAAAAACAATTTTTCGATTTTCAAAACGATTACAAGACTTACCCTATACTACGTATGATGGGTAAGTAATAGAAAATTAAATTTTATCCTCTGTTTATCATTCTTGAAAAAGATATCCCCAGATGTATGTAAAATAATTTTTTTCTACTTTTTTGTTATTATTTTCCTTGAGCTTAACCCGTTCAGGGGCAAGCAATTTTGTTCCTGTAACGTCAAACTCACACCGGTATGTACGAAAGAATTTAGTTCAAAATAAGGAAAAGCAATTTGTAAACTATTCCCGTCAAAGTTAAAAAAGTAAAATTTAATTAAAAGTTTCTGGTTCGAATCGGATTAAAATTAGGTGAGATATAATATATCCTATCGCCCCTCAAAAAGTTAAAGGTTTAAAAAAATCGATTTTTAAAAAAAATTAACACGGATACCTTGAAATGTTACAAGCACACTGCAAAAAGAATTTTCCAAAAGTTCCAATTAGAACAGAATTTATAGGTAAAAATATGTCGTAAAAAGCTTTTTCCTGTCGTGCTGTAAAGTTACCTTTTAAGCTTTTTTCACAAAACTGTCTTTTTTTTTTTTTTTTTTTTTTTGGCATTGCGCGCACTCTCATTAAAAAACTAATTATCATAGAACCTTGAAATTTTGCGTATAATTAATTTTCCTGTATACTTTTATGCTGAACCTAAATTTAGCCTGATTTTGGCCATAAAAAATTTTGTATTGAAAAATTATATCTAAAATTTTTGGTAAATTTAGCAGATATCATTATAAAAGCCATGAATTATGCTAATCAATTTCAATATACTTTTAAATTTAGGTTCAGTGAAAAATATAGCAGTATAAGTAAAAATAAATGAAATATTAAGAGTGTGTCTGCAGTAATCTTGCACGCAAATCTATATTTTAGTATTTATATTTTTAAAAATCCATTTTTGTCGTTATCATTTAATCAATTAATATTGATAAAAATATAAAATTTGAGTGTTTTTTTTTAACTACAGACTGTGTGAAATAGTAGAAAAAAAATTGTTCTATTTCTTTCATTAGTTTTAAAACTGCCGAGTTTTTCGCATTGGTTTTATAACTGCCATTTTCAGGCTTCTCAACGTGATTAACAACCCTTATATTAACGAAAAGAAACACTATATTATTTTCTGATTTTTTTTTCTTTTTCAGAGCTGATTATACTTAAAAACGGTAGGTTTGCCAATTTGACTCCTTTTTATCCAAAGATTACGAAATCATAACAGAAATTCTGAATATATATTTTTGCTTTATTTGATGACAATCATTTCATGATTGCTTAAATTAAAAAATCTTCTTTCGGAATTTCCGGTAAGAATTAAGAATTTCTTATTAAAAAATAGGTCACTCTGAACCACGGTGAAACAACTGTTGCATATTTGCAGCATCTTTCAGAAACTAATTTTGAAGTTTTTTTTTTTTTTTTTTTTTTTTTTTTGCAGCATTTTTTATAAATAATTTTAAAGTTTTTTTCCTGGGGGAGGGAGGAGGAGGGGGGGGGGTCAGTGAAAACTAATAAATATAAAATATATTTCTGTAATGTATTTGTAGGGTTTCTTGAAGGCTACAATAGTTATATTTTGCATTATTATTATTATTTACAAAAAAGAAGGCTTTGAAATAAATAAGTTTTATTAAAAGATAATATCTTAAATAAAAGTTTGGAATACGTTTAACAGATTTGAAAGTAATTGAATTCCGATTATAGAATATAAATACTCAATAAAACTGTTTAAATGTAACAATTTCATATAATTACTGATTCACATTTCTTTTTTTTTTTTAATGTAAGGAAATAAATACTAGTTAAAGAAAAAATATTAATTATTTAATGATTATATGGAAATATTATTAATAATTACAGATAAAATAAAAAAATTACACGACTTTCGTATTAATAGGTTATAATAAAGGTGGTTCATTTCTTCTATCTTAAGAAAATAATACCATCTTTTTCTGCTATGCGAATATTCTTAGAAACAGCCATAGAAAAAGGAGAAAGTATTTTTACTGTTCAGTTGTTATTTCAATTGAGACTAAATAAACGGCAAAAATGAAGAAGAAAGAAGTACATTCTTTTTTTTTTTTTTGAAGAGCTGATTATATCTAGCCATTGGAAGGAAACGCTACTAACATACATAGAACATCGGAATCAATTTATTTTATTTTTTATGTTTCTCACTTTTAATTATTTTTTATTCAGCACGATAACTTCCTAAAATATAATTCTAAAAAATAATAATAAATAAAATTAATTAATTTGTTTAAATGAAACAATTTCATATAATTCAAGGTTAAGATTTATTTTCTAAAAATATAAAGAAATACATACTGGTTAGAGATAAAATACTATTTATGTAATGATTATATGGAAATACTAGTAATAATTATAGACAAAAAAAATTACACGAGTTTCGCGTTAATAGGTTATTATAAAGCTAGTTCATTTCTTCTAGCTTCAGAAAATAACAGTACCATCTTTTTCTACTATGCGAATATCCTTGGAAACAGCCGTATATATATAAAAAAAAGTATTTTCACTGTTCAATTATTCTTTCAATTGAGGCTAAATAAACTGCGAAAATGGAGAAAAAAGAAATACATTCTTTGTTTTTTCTTAAGAGCTGATTATATCTAGCAATTGCTACTAACATAAATAGAACATAGGAAGCAATATAGCAATATATCTTATTTTTTATGTTTCTTACTTGTAATTATTTTTTGTTCAGCAAAATAACTTCATAAAACATAATTCTACAAAAAATTAATAATCAATAAAATTAGATCTCGATTTGAATAATAATTGGGAAAGGGTGATCGGTTATATATTAAAGTTCTTCATATAACAGAAAACAACCAACAGCTGATTTCTTGATAGATACAATAATTAAACTTTGTGTTGCAAATCACAAGAAAAGAATTACCCTTTAAAATAAAATGATTCTGAAATCAGAGTAAAGAATGAGGAAGAGTGCACTAAATTCAAGGTGCGTTAAATTCTTAAAATTTCCTAGGACATAGCCAGAGGATTATATCTAGAGGGTACGCAGTGCGTGTTAAATTTGTTAGCGCACACCTACTTTCTTCTCATGCGGCCGATGGTCAAAGCAGAAGTGTACTGCAGTTGCACAACTTGTAAATTTTTTCCGCGTACACGTACCAGAGCACAACTTACCTCACCTGGGGCGATCTATCAAAGCAAAAGTTCGTAGGAAAAAATAATAACTACTAGTAATTCCCAAAACAGATTGTGTTTTTAATTGAGGTCTAAATTTGTTATAGTTGGAACAATGGAACAATGTATATAGCTGATTGGAATACCTAGTTGTCTGTTAATTTTACTTCCAGTGCATGGATAAGCGACTTGCGAGGCAATAGGGAGACGTGAAAAAAATAAATAATAATTTTAATGTAGAAAAGAACTACATAAAATAAAATAAAAGTAATAGAAGCATTTTATATAGTTTAGAAAAATAAAACTTTAACAATAAAGAAGTATAAATTTCCATTCGATCACAGAAGATGACAGAGGAAATGTACCTAGGGTCGAACTCATCTAAAAAAAAGACGACTCTTCACAGAGACCACACATTTAAGTTCACAATTTACAAAAACATAAGTATTATAAAAGCCACTACAGCAGACTAAAGGGTTTTATTTTCTTCGTGGTTACAGTTTTCCAATCTCATTTGGATTAATATTTCTCTTCTTTGTCATTTTTTTTGTGTTATCTTTTCATTTTTCAGCAAGCAAAACAACAACCAGTCGTAAGAGGACGCTTTTTTCAACTTGCGAAATTTCTTACATTCAAATGCTCAGGCTTAATATATATTATTATAAAAAAACGGGTTTTAACAGTGGTTTCTATATTTGTTCTAACATGTCTTATTATATCTTAAAGTTTTGACCATTTTCCTGCTGCATCTTGTATATAACTATACATTAGAATTGAAATATTTCTAGCCATCAAACATGAATAGCTATTTAAATCTAAAAACAGAAGTTTTAATAAATTATCCGTAATATAGTTTAGAGATAATAAATTGATATAGGATAATAAAATTAATTAAACACACCTAATTAATATTTATACAGTATACAAAGTATAGTTATCAGTCTTTCATGAATAATCTCTTTAACAATATATCCGAGTTTATAAATATCTCTAGTGCCAGCAAGCGAAAGGTATTCTATTCAATTTTACCACTTCATTAATTTGCATATTTATTCTTTATATTTAATGATCCAGACAATTTTACTGAAGCTTTTAATCCCGCTCCCATTTTCATGCATCTAATTAATTACAATTTAATTAGAGCTTGTTAATGAATGTTAATACGAAGGATTAGGTAAAAGTTTCAAATACAAAGCTTTTTTGCAGATATTTTGATTGGTCGTGTCTGTAAAACATAATTTGAGCTTGAGTCTATGACGTTATTCAGAATTTTGTTATTAGGAAGATATGAATTCGTCCAAAAATGTTTATGATTATTACAAAGGTATAACACAACAAATGTTGTAGGGATAGTATAAGGGATTATTTAGACATTTTTTCTGAAAACAAATATGATGTAGGAAAAATTAATGTTGAACCGCAACGTATTTTCCTTAAATCTGATCTACCAATATCTTTTAGGCCTTACAGAACTTCCTCTTTAGAAGAAAAAGAAATAGCTAATCAAATTCTAAAATTAATAAAAAATTATTAGAAGCTGAATTGATTAAAGAAAGCAATAGTCCCTATTCTGCCCCTGTTACCTTAGTAATGAAAAGGGAGGAAGGTAAGAAAACTAAATTATGTGTTGATTATAGAAAACTAAACGCAATAATGAAAAATGATGCAGAACCCTTACCTCGTATCGATGGAATTTTGGATACATTGAGTAGTGCTCAGTATATTTCCACTTTGGACTTAGCCTCTGGCTACTGGCCAGATACCTATACACTCAGCAGACACTGAAAAATTAGCTTTTTCTACCAAATCTGGTCTCTTCGAGTGGCTAGTTCTTCCATTCAGTGTCAAAGTTGACCCACCAATTTTCAATAGAACCCTTAGGAGAATTCTCACTAAACATAAAATAAATTTTGCTTGTTATTATTTTAATGATATCATTATTTTTTCTTCCTCATTAGAAGAACACATGCAACATTTAAACGAAATTTTTGAACTATGTAGACTTGAAAACAATAAACTTAAATTATCTAAATGCAATTTCGTTCAAAATCAAATTAATTTCTTACGATACACAATCCAGAATGGTATCCTAACTCCTGCTAATGCTGATATTGAAGTAATAAAAAATTTAAAGTCTCCTTCCAATGTAAAAGAACTTCAGAGATTCTTAGGACCTATCAATGTTATCTTAAATTTTGAGATAAATATTCAGAAATTCGATGCCCTCTTAAAAGATAACTTAAGAAAAATACTTTATGGAATGGATTACAGATTGTCAAGATTATTTTCAAAAATTAAACGATGCCTTAAGTACTAAACCTGTCTTAAAAATTTTCGACCCTAATTTTCCCATTCATATGTTTGTTGATGCTTCACAGGTGCCAGTAAGTGCAGTTCTTAAACGACCAGATAGTAATAATTTTTTCATAACTTCTCAATCCTCTAGAACAGCCATACTCAACCTTTTTCCGCGTGGGCCGCAACCTTATGTTTGCTACGTTACGTGGGCCGCAACACACCATAGTTATATAATAACGAAAAAAATGTATTTAAATTAGTATCATAACAAAATCAGTATAACTATACAATATAAGAAAATTAGTATAGTCAGTATTAGCTATATAACGAAAAAATTAACGAAGATCTTAAATTCCTTTTAAAAGGAATTTAAGATCTTCGTTATTTTTTTATGCGCATCTTGAATATAAAATATTTATAAATATTTATTATTGTGTAATAAATATTTATTGTGTAATAAATATAATATTGTGTATAAAAGTTCGCGGGGCCGCAGGTTGAGTATGGCTGCTCTAGGGTAATAAGCAATAGTATGTAAAACATTATTACTATTTGGTTGTTTAAGAACTGCACCTACTGCCACCTATGCAGCATCAACAAACATATGAAGGGGTAAATTAGGGTCATAATTTTTTAAGACAGGTTTAGCAATTAAGACATCTTTTGATTTTTGAAAAGAATCATGACAATGGGGATTTTATTACTGAATTAGCGTGTCTTGCCATCATTGACACATTAGACAAATTCTATTATTATTTTCATGGTTTAAATTTTACCATTGATACTGATCATGCATCTCTTGTAAAGACATGCATCTCTTTTAAAGAATACTAAACATCTGAGAGGGAGGTTATTTAGATGGTGTTTCAAATTAAGTATATTTGAATATAATATAGTATACGAGAAGGGAACCACAAATGTCGGAGCCGACATGTTGTGGAGAAACCCTATTTCACATTCCTATGCAACCGCTTACTTTTCTTTTGAACGTTAAAGAAATTAAAGAGATGCAGGAAAATGATATTGTGTATGGTAAAAATTATCTACATGAAAGTGGACTTATGATAGTTAAAAGGAAAGGATTTCGAAAAATAGTAGTTCCCATGTCTTTAAGGAGAAAAATACTTAATATTGCTCATGAGAAATTTGGTCATCCTGGTATCCAAAAATGTTACATTTAATCTCCCCTGATTATTGTTGGCCTGACATGATTCCAGATATAACCATTTTTGTAAAACATTGTGTCATATGTCAAAAGAATAAAAAACACAAAAACACAGACAAAAATTTTTTTGGCTTATTACAAGCTATGTCAACCACAGATCAACCTTTTGAATGCGTACTATCAGCGTACGTTTCTACAAAATTTGCAAGAGAAATATAAAAAGAAATTTTCTCTTTCAAAACAGTGGTGTTAAAAAACGGACCGAAAGTCTGTAATTACCCCATACTTAATACAAGATTCTCATACTTACACCAATCATTAACCGTAGGTCTGTAAGTACACCATACTTAATACACGATTCTCATGCTTACACCAATCATTTCCTTTTTTCATATTCTTACATTCTTGGCCTTCAGTGTGTTTCTAATGGTGGTAACCTTGTTCGTTGTTCGACATAATTTGTTGGCGTAAATGCATGGAAAATCCAGGGATGTTACATTCCGAGAGCATCGGCACATTAGCAAGCAGACAATTTCTTTATTTCTCTTTTTGACAGATAAACTATGGTAGATATGACACTAATTTAACTCTTGAAGCGACATAACGATAAGAAGCGAGACTTCGGTTTCACTTTTATATCCGCTCTAACCGCCTGAAAAGCATAGTTAGACAACTTGAACCACAACACTTAACATAATGGCTGTAAAATACCGGACTTTTTATTTATTTGCTTAATGTTTTCTGTTGTATTTTTTCTGGTATATATTTTTCAATATATTTTTAGAAAGAATATTCTGAATTAATACATCTCTTTTATTATCGCTCACTGCTAAATTTCTTGTATAAGCAGCCCACTCTGTGTTCCGGATAGAACGCATATGTTTTTTTTTGTTGTTGTTTGTTTTTTTAAATTCTGGAAGTAATAGATAGTAGTCCCACTCTATATCCGCGCAAAGTGGACTATTCCATTTAGTTTTCAGGTGGGTAAAGTAAAAATGGCTAGAGAACGCCAGACATATGTGTTATAACTTTGAAATCCGTTGAGAGTTATAATAATTGCAAATCGATATTATTTATTCTTCTTCGAATCAGGATCTTCTTCATACTAAATTTTCACTGTCACTTATTTTTTAATAATAAATTCTCGTTGATTTTACACTTCAATAAAAGTTCAGATAAATTAAAATTAACAAATTTTTATTACCAAGCAAAACCCTGGTTCAGATAAAAGCTGGTTATACCGCCAGCCACTCGGTTCCAGAATTACATCACATCTAAATCAGAATTAAAAAGTGAAAAACAGCAAAATAAAGGGTTACAATAATTATTATTGGCTACGCCTAATCTCGCCAATCAAAACAACAGAAAGGGGGTTTTTACAAGAGTGTTTCATGCATGAATGTACAATTGCAAAACCAGCTGCCTAGTGTCCTACAGAACTTTAAATAAATCTTTAATACTAGATTTTTTTTACTGATTTAAAAATGGAATTTATAAGGAAATAAAAAATGAATGTAGCAATATTAAAGGAAAGTTGAGAAGGTTCATTAAGATAGAAAAAACTAAATTAAATTTTAAATTAAATAGTTTCATTTTTAAAAATCGATTGATTAATTTTTTTCGGAATGCTATAGCATTTTCTCCCCTTCAGTATCACAAGTATGAATATTGATGAAATATATGAAAATTTTCATATATGTTATCACTATAACGCATGTATGAGTTTGAAATAAATAGAAAAAATATTTATGGATTCAGCTAATCCGTTATTATTAAGAACTCTAAAAATATGAAATTCTTTACAGTCACTATCATTACAACGCTCCCATAAAAAGAGACATGCATGGATTCAGCTATCTCGTTATATTATAATATCTTAAAATATCAGATTGCTAAAACGATCATTATAACACATGTTTAAGGGTGCTTCAGACCCTTCAAATAATCGACAAAAATAAGGATAATATCGATTTTTTTTTATGCTAAAAATAAACTTTGGCACCTCTAATATATTAGATCGAAGATTTGAAACAATTTGACAATTATAATTGTAGTAAAAACTTTTTTACTTACCCATCATACGTAGTATAGGGTAAGTCTTGTAATCGTTTTGAAAATCGAAAATTTTTTTGACGGATTTAAACGTTTCAGACGCTGGAGATTCCGAAAGACATATTTTTAGAAAAAAAAATTTGCCGTCCGTCTGTGTGCCTGTGTGTCTGTGTGTCTCTGTGTGTGTCTGTGTGTCTGTGTGTCTGTAAACGCTCTATCTCCCGAAAAAATTGCGATAGAGACTTGCAATTTGGTATGTACTTAGTATGTAATAATGGTAAGAAGCCTATTTCATTTCAATAACCTCGATTAACCGGAACTATTTTTTCGGACTCTCGAAATATTCGTTCTGATGAAAGGTATATAAAAATTTTCGAAATTGGTTATTTTAAGAAATGAATATAAAAGACAATTAAAAAACATAAATTTTGCATTCAGCCTGAAGTCTACCGGATAATTAGTTGCCGAGATATTTGGAATCCTATTTTCCACACTCTTCGATTTTTCATGACCCTGTATTTCATCCAAATTTCACTTCAAAAATATATTTTAATTGGAAATTTGATGCTTAATCAGATGCAATAAACCGCTAGTTAATAGGATTATTAATTTTTGGAGTTATAAGGATGTTTCTTTCAAGCAGTTCAGTAATCGAGCCTTTAAAGTTTGTGACATCATCAAGCCACGATTTTATTTGAATTGCAATGCATTTTATAAGTAGTTTACACATTTTTTATTTTAATATTTTACATTATGCATATCCATGATGGGTAAGTATTACGGTGGCCCCCAACGACTAGTTTTATTATTTAGTCAGTCCTTTAAATAACACGCTATACATGTACTGTAATTGCAATAAAATGTTCATCAATACAACTGTGACATCTTTAACTTAGATATATAAGCAGAAAAGATACTCATTTAGTATTAAAACATGATAAATCCTCAATATTAAATTTGCTATTTTCTAATTAAAAAGGTCACACAGAATGAGAAAAAAATATTTTATGTATAATAATTTTAATGTTATTTTTAATTACTGTTATAATCCAAAACAAAACAAATAAAGTATTTTTTCACTTGTGTTTTAATTATGCATATGCATAATTAAAACACAAGTATACACACCTAATATTAGGCCAAGAAGACTAAAAACAATAAATAATAATCAAAATAACATTTAAATAACATTATTATAAGTTTAGACACATTTTAGTTGATGCGGTGCAATTTACCATCAGTCTGAAGGCACAATAGATGAAATCTCTAAAAATGAGTTATCCGTTGTTGTGACACGATCTCGATTTTTAAACTACAAGCATAGATGTCACAGAGTAACATACGCTTTGAATAGGAACTGTAAATAAAATATGCTGGATATAAAAAAACTAGTATTTTTGTCCACTGTGGTGGACAGTATGGAACAAAAGGTTAAGTAAAATGAAATATTAATAAGTTTTAGAGTTAGATGAAAGAAATTTTAAAGATTATTTCTTAATTTTTTTAGCAGCAGATTTTTGCAATTACTTAACTTTTTCAGGGGCAGTGGTATGTTTATGAAACCACTTAATTTTAATTCTCAAACACCACAATGACACCAGAATTTTTCTAAAATATTTTCCATTTAGTACGTATGTGGAATATAACAGTTTTCTTATTTACAAATATTTTTTTCGCGAATTCCGGTGCCAGTCATTTATTTCAACATTTTAGTACTGAAAGTACTTTGCCCCTGAAAGGGTTAAGGAGAGTATTTTAACTTAAATATAATGGTTGCACTGAACTGAATTTATTTATTACAGGTTAACTTTCAATTGATTAATATATGAATCACTCCGCAGTGTAGGATTAAATTACTCCAATATTATAAATACCTTCATTATCAGCAAATGATGAGTGCATCCACAACTTTAAGATTAACGAAGATATTTTAGCAAAATTTCTGTATAACTTTGTATAATATAGTTTGCATAAATTTGTTTTGTGTAAAATAGGACGACATCTCGGGAAGTGCTGGAAGTACACAATAATTTGGTCAGTGATATAAAGTATAGTATCATCTAGATTCCGAATTTGGAGACATGTAGATCAGTGTTGTAAAGGTACAGAAACTGGCAACTTCCAACTTTTTGTAATGTCATCACATTTTAAAGAAAGCAAAGTAAGTGTATTGAAAACATCGTTACAATTCTTCATTACTGATAAAGTTATATGCAAATATCTGGGTTGACTTGGTGGTAGATACTCTGTATATTTTATGGAAAAAGTAGGTAATAACCGTGATTATGTACTGACGCGTATTATTATATCTTATATATTTTGACATTGTTCTTGCTGCATCCTGTATATAACTATACATTAGAATTGAAATATTTATGAACATCAAACATGAACATGTGATTGAATCTAAAAAATAAGTTGTAATAAATTATCCCTAATTGTAGTATAGAGAGAATGAAATATTTTACGGTATGCCCACTAAAATCCCTTGCCACCCTCTAACTTCGGAACGGCTGCTACTATATTCATAAAATGGTGTCTTGGTATAGTAAAGTAGCCATGCGCTACACAATGAAACCGCCTACAGCGCCACCTGGTAGAATGCTGTGGAGTTAACATTATTATCTCGAAAACGAACAGAGATACAGAAAAAAGTGATTTACAAAGTTGTAGAGTATCATCGATTTAGTACGAAAAGACACCTTGTGGACATTAATGCGAAGAATAGAACGGTTAAAACGTGCATTTGTTTTTTTGTGATTTCCTACACTGTGACGTGACAAAACAATCTTAGAAAGAAAGAAACAACCAATTATGAAACAGCAGGTCTGTGCAACCCCTCCACAAACATTGCAGAACATTAAACGACGCTATTACGGACGCTTGTGCCAACGTGTCACCATCTATGCTCCAACGTATGCAACGTGAAATTCAAACAAACATTCAAATATGCATTGCAGCTGACGGAGAGAAGTTTGAAAATCTAAAATAAAGGTATATTATTATAACTAGTTGCTTTTTTTCTTTCTAAGATCGTTTTGTCACGTCACAGTGTAGGAAATCACAAAAAGACAAATGCGTGTTTTAACCGTTCTGTTTTTGGCATTAATGTCCACAATGTGTCTTTTCGTACTAAATCGATGATGCTCTAACACTTTGTAAATCACCTTTTTCTCTATCTCTTTCCGTTTTCGAGATAGGAATGCTAAGTCCGCATCATTCCACCAGATGGCGCCGTAGGCGGTTTCATTGAGTAGGGCATCGCTATTTTACTATACCTAGACACTACTTTTATGAATATAGCAGCAGCCGTTCCGAAGTTAAAAGGATGGCAAGGGACTTTAGTGAGCGTACTGTATAAGAATGTAATTAATTAAACGTACCTAATTAATATTGATACAGTTTACAAAGCATAGTTATTAGCTTTTCATGCATAATCTGTTTAAGAAAATCCGGGTTTATACATATCTCTAGTAACAGCAAGCGAAAGGCATTATATTCAATTTTATCACTTCATTAAGTTGCATATTTATTATTTATATTTACCGATCCGGACAATTTTATTGAAACTTTTAATCCTTCTCGCATTTTCTTATATCTAATTAATTACAATTTAACTAATTAGAGCTTATTAATAAACGAAAATATATAAACGAAAATCTGGATTTCGCTTGATGTAAGATCAGGGTTCGTACACCTTTACCACAATTTTTTAATAGATTTTTTTTTCTATTTAGTATTTAACCCTTTCAGGACAGTGGTATGTTTATTAAACCACTTAATTTTAATTCCCAAACGCCACAACAGTATCAGAAATTTGCTAAAAATCTTTCTCATTTATTATGTATGTGATTTTTTGCCTTTTTATTATATATAAATAAATTCTTATGTTAATTCCGGTGCCAGTCATTTATATCAACATTTTAGTACTGAAAGTACTTTGCCCCTGAAAGGGTTAATTAGCAGAAATTACAGACACCTCGTTTAATTGCAGGATTCGTAATACTTTCCTGCATTTAAATAAGGTGAAAAATTAGATTAAAGATTTGTGTTAAAAGTGTACGAACCCTGGAGATAGCCTGTATTTTTATCGAAAAAAACGGGTTTTAATAGAGTTTTCTATGCTTGTTCTAACATATCTTATTATATCTTAAAGTTTTGACCATTTTCTTGCTGCATCTTGTATATAACTATACATTAAAATTGAACTATTTCTAGCCATCAAATGTAAATGTTTTAATTTAAAAACATAAGTTGTAATAAATTATCCATAATATAGTATAGAAATAATATATTGATACAGATGAACATAATAAATTAAACGTACTTAATTAATTTTGATACGTTGTACAAAGTATAGTTTTTGCCTTTTCATGCATAATCCTGTTTAACAATATCCGAGTTTATAAATATCTCTAGTGACAGCAAGCGAAAGGCATTGTATTCGATTTTATTACTTCATTAAGTTGCATATTTATTATTTATATTTACTGATCCGGACAATTTTATTGAAGCTTTCAATCTCCCCTCTCATTTTCTTACATCTAATTAATTTGTAAATTAATTAGAGCTTATTAATGAATGTTAACCCTTTAACAGACATTGGTTTCCCTACGAAACAACAAAATTTAATTAATAAATTCGATACTGACAGCAGAATTTCAATAGAAATGTTTTCCATTTAATATGTATGTGAAATATCGCTTTTTTCTTATATACAAATAAATTTGATCTTAATTTCTGGTGTCAATCATTTATTTCAACATTTTAGCAATTGAAGTGCTTTATCCGTTAAAGGGTTAATACGAAGGATTAGAAAAAAGTTTTAAATAAAAATCTTGATTATATATATATTTATTGATTATTTGATTGATTTTTCCTGTAAAAAAAATTTAATCGTGAACATTTGAAGTCATTCAAAGTTTTGTTATTTGGAAGATAGAAATTTGTCCAAAAATGTATATGTATGGAAGAAAAAGTATACAAAAATTTATTATTTATATATTTTGCATATAAAAAAGATAGGTAAAGAGAACAAAATTGATAACAAAACAGTTTAACACACACACAATAACCTGCTTCATTAACAAATTTTATTTACACGCCGCAATGGTTAAAATTAATTGATAATTTGCAATATTTTAATTCATTCTTGTTAAATACGCCATACCTAATGCACTATCCCCATACCTACGCGAATAATTTCTTTTTCAATAAGCTTACATATTTACATCCAGGGCTCGGAAGTAGCGAAACTACAGTAGCCGCTACTTTTTCCAGTAGTTTGTAGTGTAGCGCGCTACATTAAAAAAAAGTGTAGTGTAGCGAGTAGCGCGATACAAAATATCAGTAGTTTGTAGCGAGCATCGACGCTACTTTTGACGCTACTTTAGGAGGGAGGAAAAAAGTGCCAATCTTTAAATTACATGATCATCATAACTCGTTTCTTTTGTGCAAAATATGTTCTCTGCAACAATTTGCGAACGTCAGCGACAAATCTCAGTTGCAGTAGTTACAACGTAAAGTTTCAGCATGCCCGTGATCTAATATTTGCTGCATTTGCTGATAAAACCTCAAAGTACTCACCCATCATTTTCTTGCTGGGAACCCTTTGTCTTCTTACTCAATATTAGATGTTGTGTTTTAATGTGGGTATGCTTCTTTTGGGATTAATGTAATAGAATGACAGACAAAAATAGTATAGAACTGCCCTGCTCGGCATATAATGAATATTTTGAAATTATGGAACAACAAGAAATTGGTAAATATTCTGTAACATGTAAACTTTGTACAATTAATAAGAATTTATCGGTATCAAAATCATCTTCTTACAACTTGAAGTGGAATATAGAGGTGAGCTAGCATTTTCTTTATTAATAATAATTACTGGATCGCATCTCGCACTGAACATCTAAATCGTTATTCACTAAAATTCATAAATCATTAAAAAGAGCATTTTCGAATTAAGATCCCTGGTTCAGAAAATAATCTTATCGGACTGTTTATTATAGTAAAAAAATATTTTATTAATAGGTCTTTTGATCGTTGTGAAATATTTGTCCAATATATGCATACAAATTAATTTATTGCATATTTGCTTTTGAAGATTCCAATAGATAAAACAAAGGTGGTTGAAAATAAAAATACATTATTTAAAAAAATGCCTAAGAATGCTTAATTTGATTTTTATGGCTATTTATTTTTACTTTAGCTGTACAGGTTTTTTATCGCTAAAATAATTTATTTATAATGTTTTATATTTGATTTCATATTGGATAGCTTGGTGTTTTAATGAAATGTCTTTATCTTTGTCTCCAGAATGAATCTAAAGCCCAGTATGTTAAAATTCGGGTTTTCAAAGGGACACAAACAAAAAGAGATAGAAAAGAAAAGAAAAGCTAGGCTTTAATTTATGCAAGTCTGTATGATCGTGTTAAATTTTTAAATTGCTTTTAGGAACTATATTTAAATTGTAAAGAAATAGGACTATTTAGCTCTATTTAAAAAAAATATATATATATTCAAATTTACCAAGAGCTATCTGCTCTTAAGGTTGTTCTCAAATTCAAACTGGCTACTTTATGACATATTCTTTAATTCACCTTTGTTCGGAAACGTATGAAAATGCAGGTGTCCTTATTCAGAAAATTTGTAACCGAAAGACGTTTTCCACTATTCTTTATTTTATTTGATTTTTTGGAAAGACAGAAGATTTTTCAGAAAACACTGTCAAAGTCGGCGTTTTCGGGAAACGGAGAAAACGTGACACGAATCGCTTATAACACGATAAGTAATTTATTTATCAAAAAAAAGAAAACTCATTTCGATTCCAAATCGCTTCAATAGTCAGACCTGCCAATTTTATGCCTTTGTGTTTAAAAATAAGTCAGATAACGTATCAGAAAGTTTCGCGTTGTTGAGTAAGGAATTTGAGAACCACCTTAAGCGTTACTGGGCTATATCACTATCATATATTTGCAATATTATTACAATTTTGTTTTCAAATTTCCTCTTTTTAACACTTTTCAACATAATTAAAAAGTATCTATGAATTTGCTTTGTCTGTCTGTCCGTGCTCTAACTCTCGTAAATATACTCAGATTGCCATGTAAGTTTTATATGTTATTGAAGTTTACCATTAAATGTTCAGTATTGAAAATGAAGCGTGTAGCATTTATTTCTCGCTTACAGGGACATTCAAAAGAATGCTGTTACAATATGGTCTATAGGGAAAAATCGTTTGCGGTGTATTTAATTAGCGATGATAACTAAAGTAGCGAAGTAGTGACTACTTTTGAAAAGTAGTTTGTAGTCGCTACTTTTTAAAATAAGTAGTTGTAGTTGTATTTAACTACATTTTTCATAAAGTAGTTGTAGTTGTAGTTCGCTACAAACAAAAAGTAGTTTTTCCGACCCCTGCTTACATCTATGTTATATCGTCGGTACCATGTCAAACTATCGAATGTGAAAAAATGCATTTTCCATTACTTTTAAAACTGGAGCTTTTGTCACCAATAAATTTTAATAGCATTCTTCACCAAGGTTGCCAGATTGGCATTCTTTTTCATTCAGAAATTTCGAATTTATACCGGAAATTTCAAACAGATTTTTTTGGTTTATTTAATGACAGAAATTTCTTGATTACTTAAAGTAAAAATATTTCTCACGAAATTTGCGGTATGATTTCAGCATTTCTAAATAAATATGAATGCCAAATTGGTTACCCTTTTCTTCACAGAAATTTTATTAGAATTGTAGCAGACGAAGAATTCCAATAAAATTTAGTGGTGGCAATCGGCCCATTTTTAAAAGTAATGAAAAATGTACTTTTTCACATTCGATAGTTAGACATGGTAGCACGAATGCTGATACAGATCTCTTAACCCGTTGGAAACGAGCGACACGCATACGTGACGCATAAGATGCTTAGAATCCTTCATTATTCCCACCAGTTAATTTTTATTGTAGCATTTCTGCGATTCAATTAGGCGCAAATTTCTGTTTAGAAAAACCGGTGGTGAAAGACTAAAAATTCTGTAAAGGACGCTCGTCGCGAAGGGGTTAACGTAATAAATGCTTACAAAAAAATTATCTTCCATGTGTCTCTAATTGTAGCGGCCTTGAATTTCGTTAAATGGTTTGTTCTTCGACATAATTGCCTGGCATAAATGTAATGGAAAATCCAACAACGTTACGTTCCGATACGATTGGTACTTGGGCAAGTAGCTATTTTTTTATTTTCCGTTATTAATGACAGATAAACTTAGATTGATATTACGTTCTTTTAATTCTTCACTCGATGTAATGCTTAGAAGTGAACCTTCAGTTTTATTACAGTGTTGCCAGATAGTCGAAAGTCAATTTCCCCAAAAGTTCTAAAATTGTCTCCAAATCAGAAAAAGTCCACAAATCCGCTTTTAGTTAAAAAAGTAAATTTTAAATTTTAAATTTACCACTGTAAAATTATTTAACTAATTTAAGCTTAATAAATTTTCCCCAAATCGAGCCTTTTTTTAAAAAAAATCCCCATTTACAAAAAGAAAAAAAAAGGAACTTGCAAATCGCCATTTTTATTGTGATCAATTACTTTTTTCGAAGAAAATAATATGAATTAAGAAAAGATAAATAGATATTACAATTAAATGCATAATATATTAGAACTAATCATTAATCAAGGTGTACGACAAGGATGTAGTTTATCACCACATCTGTTTAATAAAGATATTGATTATGTTATGAGAATTTGGAACAATAAAATCAAAACTGGAATAGATCTAGGAAACATCATGTTTAACAATATATTATTTGCAGATGATCTTTGTTTATTTCATGATAATGACGACAATTTACAACGTGCAACTTTTACTTTAAACAAAATTGGAAAATATTTTAATTTAAGGATTTCAAAGAATAAGACAAAGGTAATGGCATTTAGAGGCAAAGATCCTATAAGAACAAATATTATTTTAGAAAATAAATCAATAGAGCAGATTTCACATTTTAATTACTTAGGATGTGATATATCTTATGACTATGACAACGATATACAAAATAAGCTTTATAAATTTCAATACATCTGTGGTACTATAAGAAGAACTCTTCGGAATACAAGAAAAGACACAAGAATAATTTTTTTAAACAATGGCAATACAAACTTTACTGTATGGAAGTGAGACATGGACACTCACAAAAAATGATGAAAGACAAATACAATCCTCAGAGACAGGGGTGCAAAAATCTAGGCGCCAATGGGCTGATTTCCACCACTAAATTTTATTAGTATTCTTCGTCAAATTTTATTAGTATACTTCGCCAAAATTTTATCAGTATTCTTATTAGGAGAAGAATACTAAAACTTTAGTGGTGGGAATCGGCCCATTGGCGCCTAGATTTTTGCACCCCTGCTCAGAGATGAAATTTTTGAGGATTGTGAAGGAATGTTCGATAATGGACAAAATAAAGAATGACTACATCAGAAGAGAGCTTGAGGCTATGCTAATATTGAATAAAATAGGAAATTACAGAAAGAAATGGGGGGGGGGCACATGAAAAGGATGGATTCTGATCGCATACCAAAAGCAGCCTTTAATTATAAATCAAAGGGGGAAAAGAGACATAGGAAGGCCGCGAAAGGGATTGAGACCGAAACAGGCTTATAGCCTTAAACCATGCTTTGGGATGATGTTGATTTTCACCAAAAATATTGATATTCACCAAACGTTTCTGCACTAATAGCTGGCCCCCAAAAATTTCCCCCTGAAGCGCAAAATTCCTCAAATTGGAGAAAAATTCCCAATCTGGCAACATTGTTTTACTGTTAGAACCGCTCTAACCGCCTGAAAGGCACAGCTAGACAACTCGAATACCAAACAAGGCAACATCTAGCAACTTCAGAGGTATTTTTATTTATTAATTTAATATTTTCTGACGTATTTTTTCCGGTATCTATTTTTCAGTATATTTTTAGAAAATAATTCCAAATTTATGAATATTTGTTTCATTGTTAATCCTTGTTAAATTTCTTGAATAGGCAACAAATTTTGTGTTTCAGATAGAACAATAATGGTTTTCGTTTGAATTTTCTTTGAAAATTGTGAGTAACAATAGAAAGCACTGGGTTTCCCTACGAAGAAGATCGTTCCATTTATTTTACAGGTGGGGAAACAAAGAAGCGCCAGACGGGTTAAAACTTACAAATTTGTTGAGCATGAATAAAACGTGAACGGATATTTCCCAAACTGAACATTTTGTATTCTATAAAGCTTGAAGTAAATAATGATTACTAGGATTTTTCAACTCTTTAAATATAAAACTTATAAGGAGATGAAAACAAAATTGTCAAAATAAAAGGAAAATTCAAGATGACCGTTAACATAGCAAAAACAAAGTTAAATTTAAATTAAATAGTTTATCTTAAAAAAACCCAATCGTTTAACTGTGTATTTTTTCAGAATGCAATAATTTTTTCGCCCCTTCAATATGAAAAGTATGAATCTCGAGAAATATGAAATTTGTTTAATCCGTATGCATGTGTGAGCATCAAGACAATAAAGAAACATCAGTGGTTTCAGGTAATTCCTTAAATTGGTATCTCTAAAAATATGAAAATGTTTAATGCCTCTGTCATTAAAACTCGTGTATGAGTGCATCAGTCATATGGAAAGAAAACAACAAAACAAAGTAACTGGATTCAGCAATCTGGTTATAAAGTATTTTCTAAAAATATGAATTTGGTAAACCGCGATCATATAATGCATGTTTTAAATATATATATCATATTACAGGGTTGGTAATTTTACCAGAATTTTTTAAGAAACTTTTTCGCTTCATTTAAATGCAGAAAAGTATTACAAATCCTACAATTAAACGAGGCGTCTAGATTTTCTACTATTTAAATATTAAATAAAATATTTCCCTTGTGGTAAAAGCGTACGAACCCTGTATTACATAAGTTGATAATATTGTATTAAATTTGTAACTTGTTTAAATATATGAAAAAATAAATAAAATCTTTTTGCTGTCAGTATCCAAAACCGTGCTTTAAGAACACTAAAGAAACAACATACCACTGAGCAACCATGCACTCCTACCAAGTTAACTTAGAACTTTTTTTTTTTAAGTTAACACATTAAACCTCTCACCACCTGCAAAATAAATGGAATGATTAGCATCTTTTTAATTACTTTTTAAAGTATAACACCAAATGTTACTGCTATTTTTCTTATCCTACATACAAAATGTGATGTTGGTTTACGTATTCAACCTTGTTTCAGGCTATATCACACAGCAGTTAAGTAAAAACTCTTATATTTTATTATAATATGTAATTTAAATTTTGCGCTTTTAATTTTTTCATTGTAACAATTCATATTATTTAGATTGCAACAAAGTGTGCTGTTTTCCTTACACCACACCGTTAGAACACATTGCAACACACTGTCGCTAAACACCTGTGCGGAAAATGCTGGCACTGTGGAGCAAGCCACGCAAGATTTCTTTAGCAGTTAAGGGGTTAAAATAATTTAATGGGTCTTATTCTTGAATTATTTAATCTATCATTACATAAAGCGAATATTTCTACTTCAAAAAAGTGCTGGCAATAAAGCGATCTGAATTTTATAAAAGTAGCGAACTGACAACGCTGAATACAAATCACCGCAATCAATCACCGTTCACAATGAATCATACAAAATATTATTAAATTCTCCTCCAGTCATGTAAGGCGAATAATACAAAGAATGATTTTAAACCACGTTTATGTAGTACAGGAGCTTTCAATTTTTTAAATTCAAATATATTTTGTTAAAAGAATACCCCCAGAGAGCATGAATTTTTCTTCACATGAACGTATTTTATGTGATTAGTTACATAAAAATAATTATGTAAAAAAAAACTGTGTAAATCACCACAACCAATCGCCACTTACGATAAATCATACTTCACAAAATTCAAAGACTTTCATAAAATTCTTTCCCAATTATTTAAGGCAAATACCAAAAAGAATGATTTTTAATTACATATATGCAGTAAAGGGACTTGCCATATTTTTTTTTAACTATTGTTTTCTAACATAATTTCCCAGAGAATTTAAAACTTTTCTCACATGAAGGTTTTTGATAAACTGATTACACATAATCAAAATAAAGAAATATAAATCACCTCAATCAATCACAGCATACCATGAATCAAACAAAATTTTACAAAATTATCACCCAATTATATAAGAGGAGCATTAAAAGATTGGATTTAATTATGTAAATGCATTAAAGAAACTTGTCATGCTTTTAGATATTAAATATTTTTTTGTTAACAGACTCCTATTCCAGTTAAAATGGATCATTGTTTACTCATGAACAGGGCTTCTAAATGGTGATTTTTTAATACCACTTTTTTGAAACAGTAATCTTCTTAGATTTTTCTTACAAATTTTGTAGAAGCTTACTTCGAAGGATATTTATATTGCAAATCTTGTGGAAATCTACAAGGAACATTTTTCTTAGGAAATTCTGGTATTTAAAATACGGACCCGTTGGAATACCTGCATAAACGTATTTGATCTGATTGAATATGTTTAACCTTAGAACTACTGGAAATTTCACACAACCTTAATAAACACAATTCACACCAGACTTTATATTTAATTTATATTTAGTTTATATATATAGTTATATATATAGTTATATTTAATTTATTTTATGAAAGAAATTCTGTTTCAAGTATACATTTGCAATGTACTAGGCTGTTCTAGGAGGAGAATTAATCATACTAAATAGTACCTTAGTAACAGTCCAATACTGCTTTTATTGCGGCTAAATATTAAACCAATATTGAATTAATCAGAAATACTCCCAATGAAATACCAATTTTGCGCTTAAATTGCCTTTACATTGTAAATACAGTGAAATCTCCTTAACGGACACCCCCGAAAAGACAGATTTATTTGTTAATAGCCCCATACCATTTGTATACTATTTCACATAGATATTCTTGATATGATTGGTTATACATGATCACATGATCGATTATACATGTAAAATATCGGGAACTAATGTTTATTATATAATATTTATTATAATAATACTATATTAATAACTCTCTATTTAGCGGATATATTTTTCGATTCCTACACCTATATATTTATACATTTTGCTACTGCATACCGCACAACTCCAAATAGGGGACAAATTTAGAGCTCCCGAGGTGTCTGATATTCAGAAGTTTTACTGTATTTGTAATGCAGTATCAATATGGCAGACAAAATCCTTCAAACTGAAAATATTGGTAATGATTAAGCATTTGCTTTACAATGAAAATAGTTACGATTAGTACAAAATTATTTGCAAATAAGTGACGAAATATTTACAATATCGGCAAAAGTATACATTCTAATATTGGAGAACCACTGCATGCCACACTTGTCGATATTGGCTACAATGTCCCGTTAGAAACAATTATGGTTCAATATTATTTTGCTACTAGTGTATAAATGACAGTGATGAATCGCAATTAGCCGTAAATATCATTAACATTTACAAAAACTTCTGTAATTTATATAAAATGAATATTACATAGAGTGAGTTTAATTATGTGTAGTGTGTACTAATATGGTCTAAACTTTTTTTTATTAATAAAAAGTAAACTGTGACGGCTATTCCAGTTGTTCTTCTAGGACAGGGATGTCAAACTGTGGCCCGCCTGAAACCACTAAAATTTAAAAGACATAGTCGATTTCTTGAATTGCAGAAATTCGATGATTAGATAAAGAAAAGTTTACTATAAAATTTTAGTGGTATCCGGTGGGCGACAGTTTGACACCCTGTTCTAGGAGAATACTATGGTAAATTGGGAATTTATTTTCTACGCTTCCTTTTTTAGTTACAAATATCACCGAAGGATGTCTGCCTCAAACTGTTAGCACGCTTGAACTAACGATTAGAAATGGTTCTAAGTTACTCAGGTTTTGCCTTTCATTATATTTAACTGTTTAAACTGTACAAAATCGTTTGCGTTTTGACATTGCATGGGACCAAGCTGTATTATTGTCACAGACAGTGAAGCGCCATCTAGTGATAATGCTTGGAACTAAAATAAGGAAGCAGGATAAAGAAATTCCTGACTTCACACATTAGTCTCTTGCAAGAAAAATATCAATAGATGTCACCGTTTGCTTCTTATCCCAATTTAAAATTTGTCAGAATATTACAGTAAAAATACTTCGTGTATGCAAATTTGAAATGCATGCATTTAATAGCCAAACGGTAGTCAAACAAAATGATAGTTAATTTGAACGAAATAGCTGTTGTATTTAGTTTTTCTTTCTTGCAACTGTAATTTATGATTCAAAATTTTAAAATCTTCCAGAAAAATATCTCTCTAATAAAATGCATCAATTTTTAGAACTTACTTTGTAACAAAAATCAGTATTAAAAAAAGTTATTTCCTTATCTATATCTCATTTTTTTTAAACATCGATACAATCGCATATAATTTAGACATAAATCTTTCTTCCACATTTTTTAAAACATTGTTTCTTTATCCAGCATAAAATGGTTATCAGAATTATACGATTTTTTTAAGGGTCGATTTTTAAATTGTCGATAATACGGGGTTAGCTCTTTATAAAACTAAAGTATAGGTTTAAAATAAACAGCAAAAGTAAATATTTCGTAATAAATTATTTTCGTAGTAATTCTTCGAATAGCTTCTTTCCTCCCTCACATCATTTTTCTGTACTTAACTCATACCAATTTTTTCATACCATATATATTTTTTACTTTTTAGATAACTTATACTTTTTCATTTATTCTGTATAGAAAATTCAAAAACAGACATCTGTACCCACCCAGAGTACGATTACGTGAAAGTTTTCTGAAGCAAAAAATTATTTCTACTATGCTTAAATTTAAGCAATTATTGCCAACACGATTTATAAAAGCATTTATTTCTGTAAGATAAATAACTAACGATGCTGAAAGATTTCGAACATGTAAAAAGGTTTTTTTTTTCCTTTAAAAGTTGTGGTGGAATTTCCAAATCTTTTATTTGAAATCAATAGCACTTCTTTAAAAAGATACAACTCTTGTTCTGTCGCCTGTTTTCAGATTGAAAAAATCAATAAAACACTTCCTTTTCCTCTCCATTAATGTATGTGAGATTAATAGTGTAAGGATTCGAAATATAAAAATATTTAAATGGATTAAAATATTTTGCATTTTTTTTAGCTTTTCCAATAAAGTAATGATGTTTTCTTAGGATTAAATTCACAGGATTCTCTCTCGTTTTTATATACTTCTTAAACATGAAGTAGAAAGAAGACAAAATGGAAGACAAAGAAGGCAAAGACTTTCAAGAAGACAAAATGGAAAACAAAAGCAACAATCCAAACAGCGCTTTTCTGCGTTTTGTATGATGTAATGGTGTTGCGAATGATTGAAAATTTCTGAGGTACATTGAAAAAACAGAAGGAATCTTTCCGACTAATAAGTGCCAAATATGATCGTTAAAAAAATAATACTGATACCAGAAAATATACAGGAGAAATGATTTAAAATTTTGAATGGGATATTCTACTTAGAACTATATGAAATAACTAGCTAATCTTTCAGGCGTTACCCGGAAATCAGTAACTTTCCTTTGCCATTTCGATAAAAATAGGCATTTTAGGCGTGCATTCTGTTCTAAACAAACTTCTTTCAGTACGAAACTCCGGCATTCGCCTTCGCTCCCTGCGGCAATGTATATTAGGTATGCTACGCACGCGCTGCAATATAGTTTAGTTTCAATTTCCGCCGGTAGTACCGCAAAATCATCTTACTTAGTTATCTATATGTTACTGAGTTAAAGTTAGGTTGAATGAACCAATTCCGGTTGAAGAAGATTCCAAACATTTTCAAAACACTTTGGTCGAAATATGAAAATGCCCTAGATCGACCTACTTTCAACCATCTCCCCCACAGATAACGACATGCAACCACCATAGTGCACGATGGCAGAAGACTGGAGGCTGCTTCCACACACAAACACCAGCGGTCTGCGCTGTGTAGTTGTGGCTGCAAAGAGAAATATAGGGACACACACGTCCATTTATATATAGATTAACATTAAATAAAAACAATGAAAAAAGTAAAATTTTAAAACAACTTGTTACAGATGTTAATTTGATAGTTACTTATTTGGGACCAATAGCTGTGTTTTTCTTTCTTTCGTATTCGAAACCTTAAATTATGATTCAACATTTAATTCTTTTATTAAGAATTTGGAAATATACGTCCCAGAGGACCACATTCTCAGGAAAAAAACCTCTCTTTGCCATAAAAAAAAATCTAACAAAAAGAGAAAAAGAATAATAATTTTTTTGGTTCAATTGAAAATAAAAATAGTTGCCAGTCCCGGACTGTAATCAATAGGTTAAATAAATTTCAGATAAAATGTCTTTTTAAGAAATGCATACATTTTCAGAGCTTCTTTGTACCAATCAAAAATCAATATGTATTAAAAAAAAAAAAAAAAAAAAAAAAAAACGAATCTACTTTCCACATTTATTTTAAATTTATACATTATTTTTAAGACATCAGTCTTAAGTACTCATTCAATTTTAACAACCATCCATGAAAATGAATTAAGCCAAAGAAATGTTGAACGGAGAATTGGTGAAGGTAGAAAAGCCATTGCAATGTTGAATTTTGCTCTGGGGAGTAGTAATATTCTCTCAAAAACTAAACGGTTAATTTATAGTGCAATCATGCAAAGCATTTTACTGTATAGCGCAAAGACATGGACCTTAAATATCCCACTAAAAAAGATAATTCTCTCTCCCGAAATGGATTTCTGGCGAAAATCTGCAAGAACGTCTAGGCTGAAAAAAATTAAAAATTCAAGAATATGTGAACTCATTCAAGTTAAACAAGATTTTGTAAATACAGTCGAATATAATAAGCTTAGATTGTATGGACATGTTCTCATAATGAAAGAAGAACGGCTTCCAGAAATCATTTTTGAATGGAGTCCGAAAGGGAGATGAAGAAGGAACAGAACAAGAATGACTTGGAAAATTACAAGAGCCAATAAAGATTAATAAGTTAAATAGTGATATTACCCTGTAGAGGTGTAAAAACTGGGCGCCAATGGGCCGATTTCCACCACAAAATTCTTAGTATTCTTCGCCTAATAAGAATACTAAATACAATTTAGGCGAAGTGCACCAATGAAATTTAAAAGAATACTAATAAAATTTAGTGGTAGCAACCGACCCATTTGCTCCTAGCTTTTAGCTCATACGATATCAAAGCCTGAGAGCTAAAGTGCCCGGAGATTCTGTATGTACGTACGTACATACGTAACGCGACAACACTTGATAGAAATATCCAATTTGCTTCAAATTTTGTATATAGGTTCATTGTGATAAAGCGCTTCCTTGGTTAGTTTTGGGTTCATTAGTTAAGTATAAAGGGGGGAACGGGGGCTAAACTCCCTTAATTTGAATAAATGAGCTTCTCATGCAAAACTATCCAATTTGCTTCGAATTTTGTATATAGTTTCATTACGATAAGGCGCTTCCCTGATTAGTTATGGGGATTCATTGGTTAAGTATAAAAGGGGGGAACGGGGGCTAATCCTCCCTTAATTTAGATAAATGGGTTTTTCATGTAGAATTATCCTAATGCTTCTAATTTTGTATATAGGTTCATTGTGATAAGGTGCTTCCCTGATTAGTTTTGGCGGTTCATTGGTTAAGTATAAAGCGTGGGGGACGGGGGCTAATCCCCCTTAATTCATTGTCGATTCCTTTATCTTTCGATGGGCGTTATTCTTTGAAATAAGAGTATAATATAGAATTAAAGTGAATAGCCTGTGAGCTCAATGCAATCAGTTTAACTGGGCACTTTTCTTTTCATTACACCCATGTTACCCTGGACAAGGAGAAATCGAAAATATCTCTCAAAAATATTTTTATGGGTCGAGGAAACTCCCTGTTTAGTGGAAATTCCTGAAGAAGAAGAAGAAGTTTTAAGTACTTAACTCATATTTCATACCACATTTTTTTTTCCTTTTTTAGCTGACATAGGTTTATATACCTTCTTTTACTCTGCATAGAGAATTCAAAAACAGATATCCTGTCCCCATCCAAAGTATCTTGAAAGTTTTCCGAAGCTCAAATTTATTTCAAGAATGTTTGAATCTGAACAATTGTTCCCAATCCAATATGTATAAGCATTTATTGCTATAGAACAAAGAACTAACGTCGCTGAAAGATTTTGAACATGTAAAAAAAATTCTTTTAAAAGTTGTGGTGGTATTTTTCGAATTTTTTATTTGAAATCAATAACACTTCTTTAAAAAGATATAAACCTTGTTCTGTCGCCAGTTTTCAGATTAAAAAAAGAAAAAAATCAATAAACCACTTCCCTTTCCTCTCCATAAATGCATGCCTGTCCTGAGAATGCGAATTCTAGAAATATTTAAAGGTATTTAGCACTTTTTGTGTTTTTCCAATAATTTCTTTTTTGTTCGGATTACATTCACTGAATATTGGGTATTATATAATTATTTAATTGTGATAAAGTAAAAATTGCCTTTCATGCAGAAAAATGGAAATAAAAGAGAAAATGAGACAACCAAATGCATGGTTTGCGTTTTGATGTGGTGCTGCAAATAATCATAAATATCATAGATAAATAATATTTTAATTTATATTTTAATCCTCTAAGTGTCGTAACCGTCTTTTTCTGTCAAGTATTTTTTTAATTCAATGGCGGAAATAATAAAAAAAATTATATTAACTCTTAAATGCCTAGAGTATCAAATTTGCAGCACTTTTTATTTAACTTTTAATTCTAAATAAAGTTAAAATATATCTTAAAATTTCGGGTGTCTAATCCTTAACCCTTCAATGCATGAATTTTTCTTTTAGAATTGTGTTTTTTTCTACTTATATTAAGGATTAGACACTAGACATTTTAAGATATATTTGTAATATTATTTAGTAGCATATTTATTTGATTTTTGTTTTACAGGTTTAGTATTTTTTTATATCTATAGTAGTTACGAAGAACTTGATTTATGTATTAAAAGTTAAAGAAAACATTTGGCAAATTTGTTACTCTAGGCATTTAAGTGCTAATGTAATTTTTTCCAGTGCATAAGATAAATAAATGTGTTAGATTACAAATTCTTTTGTCAATTCCTTTCATAGCTATTATTTTGTGAATTGTTAAACATACAAACAAAAATATTGCCATACCCTTGTAAGCAAGGCTTGACAAATGCGGTCGCCAGGTCACCACTGGCGACCGCATTTAATTTTTTTGTAAAAAAAAAAAATTATCTCACAAATGAGCACAAACGGCATTTTTATTCTCGACCCCCCCCCCCAACTTGTGCACGGAAAGCAGTGATCTGCTTCTTTTCTCGTACTTTTAATTGAAGAACTAAGTTGAACCCCTTCAGGGGCAAAGTGCTTTTGTAGCTAAAATATTGAAATGATTGATTGACACCAGGATTCACGAACGAATTTATTTTAAAATAAGTAAAAGCTTTTCCTCATGTACTTTATACATTCAAAATATTATTATAAAATTCTGGTGTCATTGTGGCATTTTGGGATTAAAATTAAGTGGTATATATTATATACCGGTGCCCTTCAAAAGCTGTCAACTTTTACGCTTTTTTCCTGCCACTAAAATTTTATAGTAAATTTAAACTTATTAAATCGCCGAAATCATGCCATTCAATAAGACAAAATTTTCTATTAAATTTTAGTGGTATCAAAAAAGCGCAAAAGTTGGCAGCTATGGTTAACCCCTTGGAGGGCAACACGTGGTCTAAATATGCTACATTTTGCGATGTTTCGACACCAGTAAATTTTAATAATGAATTTTTACCTTCTCAATCTGCAAACAACATTACTAAATATTTTTTATGTAATAATACTGGTGGCAAAGTCATATATTAAAAAGTGGTATATATTATATACCGGTGCCCCTCAAGGTGTTAAAAACTTTTCATCTCATGGACAATTCTCTTCGCCATTCTCTTACGCTCTAACCATTTTGCATGCCACATGATTATAACGTGTGGAGGTTTCAGTTGAACAGTTAGAAATAGGGCCAATCCAGCCTCTGAAGCATCTAAATTTGGATACAATGCTAAAACATGTTCAAGTCTTTTTCATAAATAACAATGTTGTGTGACTTTTTTTCAATTTTTAATATTTTAAGAAAAAATATTCATACATTCACAGGAGTATAATTTTAGATATTAATTTTTCTATAAGCCCATTAGATAATGATAAAAAATGAAACGTCCTTATCTATGCTACAAGTGAAAAACACGAATTTTTTCATATTTACATTTCGAAAAAACTTTGTACCCATTCTATTGCAAATTCCATCCAAAATTCTATAGAATATAACTTTTCGATTATCTTCAATTTCTTACATATCTGCTCAATTTTAAGCATTTAAAAGGTACAAAATGTCAAAATACTCGTCTTGGAGAAAAATGAATTTGTAGATAGGAACTCTGGTACATTAAAAGAAATTGATAAATTGACTTTGATTTCGTTTCATTGCAAAATTCTCCCTAATTTTATTGAATATAACTTTTTGAGTATCTAAAAAAAGCTATATGCCATTTCTTACATATATGTTCAATTTTAAGCAGATAAAAGGTACAAAATGTCAAAAAAACTCGAACTGGAGAAAAATGAACTTGAAGGTTGGAAGTCTGCTACATTTAAAAGGAAATTGATAAATTGACTTTGTATTCATTCTATTGCAAAATTCTCCCTCATTCTATTGAATATAACTTTTCGATTATCTAAAAAAGTACATGTTATTTCTTACTTATCTGTGCAAAATGTTAAAAAAAAAAAAAAAAAAAAACAGGAAAACAGGAACTGGAGAACAATGAGTTTGAGGATTGGAACTCTGGTACAATTAGAAGGAAATTGATGCAGTATAATCATCGGTTATTTACTTAACTTCACCAGAATGCATTAGGGATGACTAAATATATTTTAACAAATTGGTGACGACATTTTTTCGTCTTTTAAACAGGAAGCCCCGCCTTTAGGCGTTATACTTGCATGTTATATTATATAACAAAACTATTTTTTCAGTTCGTGTTTTATTATTAATGAATATATATAATAATGGTATTGTTTCTGAGTATTTATACGCATAGTACTCTAATTGTAAAAATCGAAATTTTTGCATGTTCCTTCAGGATTAAAGTAACACATAAAATGCAAAAGTACTGCCACTGGGTGGAATTACATGTGTCGAAACGACGGAAATTCGTTTCTCCCTTGAGCAATGCATTAAGGAAAAAATTGGAAAATTGGTATTTTCGTTATTTTTTGGAAAGTGAAATGTAAATAGCTTATAGTAAATGATTGTAGTAACTGCTTGTAGTAAATGATTACCTCAGCAGCACTATACACATCAGTCTAATTCTTAGTATATCAAAATAAATAAATAAATAAATAATTAAAAAAGGAACGTAAAAGAGTCAGGTCTGTGGTCATTATTTCCATCGACGTAATAGTTAATAAAATATCATCTAGATATTCTAAAAATGCAATTTTAATACAATATGTCACAATCTGGAAAAATACTGGCACAATGTTAGGTAATTCCAAAGCAAAATAAAAACTTATTTTTACACTTAATTAGAAACACATGTTTATGAAAATATAGCAATGACGTTTCTGGGAGAATGGCTACGGCCGACTTATGTACCGGCCTAGAAATCTCTTGTTTATTAGTGCAGTGACCTACGGCGGAATTCATGCCGTCAAATCACGAGATCTCAGTCGATACATTCAACCGAGAAAGATGTCCTAGGGAGGGGGAGACAAGCAGAAAACCCCTGTCGATTGGGTCAGCCGGAGTTTACGTAACCTGACATCATGGATGCGTTCTAAGTCGTGAGAACAAACAACCGCTTTTTCAGCCGGTACTGAGGGCCTGCCATGGAAGTACCCACCTAATTTGGAGAAAGAAAACCGGATTAACACTAAATATAACACATCATTTGATCGGTACCAAATGAAAAAATTTCGATTGGAACCAGAAACTTTTTCAGAAACTAAATAAAATATAAATAGCATCGAAATAAGCTAAATTAAAAAAGTTAAGTAGTTTTAAATAAAAATTCTGGCATGGAATATTTTTATAAAACTTGAGTAAAATTCCCGGTACGCTTAGTGTTAAAAAAAAAGAAAAAAGGAAAAATTCAAACAGATACGTTTCATTTTTAAAAGTACAGTTTTTCAAAACGTACTGCTTCATATTTTTGTAAATTTAAGTACGCAATTTCCGAAACCCGCTTAAAAGAACACCCCCGTTATGTCTCTAATAAAAAAAATTCATATCTTCTATTGCCAAGTATTCTTGGGATTCCGGCCATAGTTTTAATTTTCAGAATGCTCAAATTATCTTTAATGACAATAGTCCCTAAGAAACGGACTTTTTTTGAAAATTTAGATATTTATTTTAATCGTGAGATAATGAAAAATCTGATTTCACCATGCTTTCTGCTGCTTGGAAAAACTTGTTCATCCCAACCATATAATTTTTTTAAATAAAATTTTAATAATTTATTAATACTCTGGTATTTAATTTTATGTTTGTGTATTAATTATTAATTTTTTTTATCTCTATTTTACTTTCACTTATTGGCATTTTTATTTTATTTTTACTATTATCGCATCCAATTTGTTTTTTAATTCTTTAATTTATTTATTTATTTATTTATTGTTGTTGATGTTTATTTATTATACATATTTTTATATATTCTCGTTAATTTCTCTTTACTTTCCTTTTTTTCAATGTTCTTCTCAATTATCCTTCCGTTTTGTGTTCCTCTGATTAAGTAATTTATTTCTGTGATTGTCTAATGCCTTCTGCTTTCCATTTCACTGTTTGATTAACTTGTTTTCCTATTGGCTGTTTCCTTAACTTTATCCTCTTTTCCTTCCATTTTCTTTCACTTTTGCTCCTGTCTTCAAAATAGTAGTAGGCCTTCTTTGCGCGGACGAAGAAAGACAAAGTTCTTTCGAAAGGTCTAGCGCATTCCTTATTTTATGATGTTATTAAGAAGTTTTTATGCTTTCATTGTATCACACCAGTTTATTCAGTACTTTAACATAATTTATGTATGTAAATTTAAGTTGGGGGCAGAATATATTTCAGGTTGTAACGATTTCTGAAAACTCCACTTTCTCTGTTCTTGCGAATGAGAACTCGCTGGAAACACTCTTAATATAATAGAGCAACGTTGAATATCGCTCTTTCGGATATATCGCTTTTTTTTTCATGCCTTTTGTTGTAAAGAGAAGTAATCAAAAGTTTCACATTAAGCGCATTTTTTTAATAACTGCATAATAACTGCATAAATAAATATAATGTAATGTTATTAATTGCTTTAAAAAATTCTACTACGTAGATAAATTAATGTTTCGGAGTCAAATAAAGAACATTTATTTATAGATTATCACATTTCTTGCTTTTTAATACATCTTCAAATATCGCCACATTCGGCGAAATGTAGCCAACTTAGCGACTTCATTTATTTGTATTTCACGCATTTGAATATATCGCGTTTTTATCTTTTCTCTAGAGGAAGAAGATAAAAGAAACTATTGCTTTTTATTACTAAACTTTGTGACTATGTTCTTGTATTAAAAATAAATAAATAAATAAATAAAGTGTTTTGAAAAAAAAACTGTTTCGGCAATTATAAAAAAGTTTATAATCTTATATCACCAGTAATCACGTTTAATATGAAAGTACTAAAATAATCAAACATTTTAAATTAAACTTTGACCGACTTTCGATAAAATTTATGTTCCAAACTTAATATTTTTTACAAAGTTTGAACGCAGTAAAAACTTTTCTAAGACGATCTTACAATCAAAAAATGGGACAGAAACATCAGCATATCTTGCTTTGAATTTTTTTTTTTCGGCGGAAAGTTTGAAATTTCTTCTTGGACCATTATCGTAGAATGTTTTTATAAACCGGATGATCATTAAATATTTTTATCTTAATGCCGGAACTAATCACAGCGACGTTTTATCAAAGAAAACTCTTGCGTGAAATCAGTAGAGTGCTAAGTGAGAGTGGTGTTACGTGAAAAATATACTAGATAAAATTTTCCTAAAGTTAATAAGGACATATAGTTTGGAGTCAGAACATATTTAAATTCTATTACTTTATCGAAACCAGTGTTATGTATGTTATGTAATTTATTTCGTCGTTTTTAAAAATTGGCTTAATATACACACAAACATGCATAACACGTATGTATACGCGTATTTTTCATTTTTGAATTATTTTAACCTAATAGGGACAATTTAAAAAACACTTACGCTTAAAAATGAATAAAATATCGATTTGTAATAATAAAATGTAATAAAAAAGTGTTTCATTTATAGGGTAAAGCCAGCGGGGCAGACCGAACTAGAATCGGTTGAAATTAGCTTGTGTTCAACTCGATATAACAATAAATTTTCGCTGTATTATTGCTGTAAATCACAAATTTTGGTGAAAAGTTTCAAACTTGACGACATTTTTTTCATTTGGCGCCAAGCATGTGTTTTTTTTGGAAATCTTAAAAATTTATTTTCTCACCAAATGTTGCCAACATTTCGTCAACTATCGCCAAATTTGGCGAAAGTTTGCCAAATTTACGACATACTTTACTGCCAACTGTTCAACAACTTATTAACTGATTCAACCAGTGGCGTAGCCAAGGTGGAGGTCCATATAATCTGGATACCACTAATTTTGTAAAGTTTTCTTTGCTTTATATATTCATAGAACTATATGCGATAATCACGGCGAATAAAACTTTACAATATTACTGGTATCCAGAGCATTTGAACCCCCCTCCGTGGCTACGCCACTGGATTCAACATTCATTCCCATTAAAATACATTGACCCGTATTCACCCCAAAATGACCCACTAATGGAATATTCTCGAACATGTGACCTAGCCTAATGCTCCTCTCGTTCCCCAAAACAGTAGCACGCAAAATTCAGTCAAAATCGTTAGAGCCGTTTATTAAATAAAATTTACATACACACACACACACACACACATGATTTGCTCGTATTATAATATATGATTTACATAGTGTTAACTTATCACATACATATCAAATATATATCTATAACCATTAGAGATACAGCAATTATGTATCACCATACACTAATTAAGAATGTATTTATATTTTGTCGAACATGTGACCTAGCTAAATGTCTTCTTGTACCACAAAACGGTAGGATTCAAAATTTAGTCAAAATGGTTAGAACTGTTTTTTCAGATAAAGTTTTCATTTCGGGCATTTTAGACTTGAACGTGGTTCATACGCTTGAATCAGTGTTAATCATCTTCTCTCTCTATTTTACTGGTGAGTTGTGCATTTTTATATTTTTATGTATTACAGCTGGATTTTTCTTTATTTTATGGATATATTATTATTTTCTTTATTTTATGGATCTATTATTATTTTCACTTTCATTGGGGTTTTTCGTTATGTTATAAGGAGCTTAATATTGACATTTTTGGACAGAATACTGACAATATTTCATGAAATAACGTATCTTTACTATTACTTATTCTAATGATGCTCCTCTTAACATTCAATAAAATATTCATACAGTGATCATACGCTTTTACCACAATTTTTTAATAGAATTTTTTGCTTTATTTAAATACAGAAAAGTATTACAAATTCTGTAATTAAACGAGACGCCTACAATTTTTGCTCTTTATATATTAAATAGAAAAATTCTATTAACACATTGTGTTAAAAATTGTACGAACCCTGTCAGAGTATTTCATATTTGATTTTTCACTTTATTATGTTTAATTTTTGAAATATCTTTCCATTGATATTTGTCTCTTTTTTTGTTTTTCACACCTGTGATTTCATTTAAATATATATATATATCATCATCATCATCATCATCATCAACCGTTTTCAATCCACTGCTGGATGTAGGTCTCCCCCAGATTTTTCCATTGTTGCCTGTCTAGTGCTTTAGTCATCCAATTAACACCGGCCACTTTTCTGATTTCGTCACTCCATCTTACTTGAGGTCGTCTTCTTGGTCGTTTTACATCTCTGGGATACCACTGTAGGGTGTTTGTGCTCCATCTATTGTCTTGTCTTCTTGCAATGTGCCCAGCCCATTTCCATTTTAGCCGTTTAATTCTCTCGATGATGTCAAAAACTTTCGTCTGACTTCTTATCCACGTTATTCTCTTTCGGTCTCTTCTGGTTATGCCTAGCATACATCTTTCCATACTTCTCTGTGTTGTTTGTAATCTTTGTACCATCCGTTTTGTTAGTGTCCAAGTTTCTGCTCCATAAGTTAGTGCAGGCAAAACACATTGGTTAAACACCTTTCTTTTCAAACAAAGAGGCATGTTACTCTTCAAAATAATATTGTTCTTCCCAAAAGCACTCCATCCATTTCTTATTCTTCTATTGATTTCATTCATGATACTGTTGTCTGATGATATTTCTTGTCCAAGGTACACATAACTTTCAACATCTTTAATCTCAGTGTTGTTGTAGACGATTTTCTTTTTTGATGCAAATGAATTGAACATCACCTTAGTCTTTTCCAAATTTATTTTTAATCCCACCTTAATGCTAGCTTCTGCCAAATCTATATATAAATATATATATATATATACATTATTTTCTCGTATTATAATATATGATTTACATAGTGTTAACTTATCACATGCATCTCAAATATATTATAACCATTAGAGATACAGCAATTATATATCACACTGCACAAATTAAGAATGTATTCATATTTACATCTGATTTTAAATTTCACTTTGAACGTTTGGGTTTATGCTTAATTGATACCATATGTTATTTAACACTCAATATTTTCACTGAATAAAATTTATTGTTGTGAAACGGAACTATTGATAATTTATTACCATGTATTTTTTAAAGAACCCCGGGAGGCCCCCAGGCGTGTTTAGTAATTTCAGTTTGAAGTTCAATGCGTAAAAATAACTAAAATTTTATATTTTGTAATTAAAAATGTGTAAAACTAATATTTTCTATAAAGTTAACAAACATTTCCGCGATTGGGAATTGTGAACCGACTCGATAAACACTGAAAAACGCTTTGTAAATGTTTTCCAAAAAATCCACTTCGTCACAATCTGTGGAGGTCAATGTGTTAACAAATGGATCATTTTTAACTTCTTAGAAATCTTATATATTACCGTAATTTCCAGCGTATAAGCCGCAGCTCAAAGAGTTGTTTTTCGACCCAGAAATATTATTTTATAAAATGTAGCTTAAAAGATCGCTGTAAATATTTAACAACAATTATTGAATAAAATTTCTGGGTCGAAAAACGACTCTTTGAGCTGCGGCTTATACGCCGGAAATTACGGTACCGTAATTTCCGGCGTATAAGCCGCAGGTCAAAGAGTCGTTTTTTGACCCAGAAATATTATTTTATAAAATGTAACTTAAAAGATCGCTGTAAACATTTAACTACAATTATTGAATAAAATTTCTGGGTCGAAAAATGACTCTTTGAGCTGCGGCTTATACGCCGGAAATTACGGTATATTATATATATGTAATATGTATGTGCATGTGTGTGACTTCAGAAGAAGAAGCTGAAATATATTTTAGATTGAATCGTGATCATTTGATCGAACATGTGACTTAGTCCGATAGTCTTCTCGTACCTCAAAACGGTAGGATACAAAATTTAGTCAAAATCGTTAGAGCCCTTTTCTAGATAAAATTTGCATAAAGATGCACACACATGTTTTCTCATATTATAATATATGATTTACACAGTGTTAACTCATCACATGCATATCAAATATATATCTATTACCATTAGAGATACAGCAATTATGTACAGCAAATCTGACGCTTATATGTCAGAAATGTATTGAATGTTGTATCTAATTGTGAATGCATATGTTACATAACATGTTTACATAATTTCTTTCATTTATTTGGACGTAGTATTTAAATTTTAACATTCTATATAGGCACATCATACAATGTATCTTTATTTTCCATTCTAGATTTTTTTTTAAACACATGTAAACATTTATAAACACATTAATAAATTGTTTTGTAATAATGAAAGTTAAAAAAAGTTTTGTAAGTTTAACTAGAGTGTTTGAACATTTAATGCCAGTTATCATGCTCAATATAAAACTAATATAAAAATCAAGCGTTTTAAATAAAAATTGTGCAGACAAAATCTCCGATAAAAAGTATTTTCCCAACTCAATATTTTTATAAAGTTTGAACGCAGCAAAAATGTTTCTAAGACGTTCGTGTAATCAAATGAAAGGAAAAAAATCATCAGCACATGTTTCTTTTGAACATTTTTGTCGATGGAAAGTTTAAAATTTCTTGTTGAACCATTATCGTGGAATATTTTTTATAAACCGGATGATCATTAAATATTTTTATCTTAATTCAGGAACTAATTATAGTTTTATCAAGAATGACTCTTGAGTGATGTCAGTGGACGGATATGGGTGGGGTTGCGTGATTGATTCATAAGATAAAATTTTCATAATGTTGATTAACACTTAACAGATGGGTTGTTTTTTCTCCGAGTTTCTCTGTTTGCGGGAATTTTTTAACACATTGTGGATTGTTAGATTTTATCTTTTAAACAGCCACCTATGGGCGTTCTCCTTATATATTACATTATTTAACACAAAGATTTTGTCTGCTCGTGTTTATATTGTAAATGAATGTATACAATAATGGTATTGTTTCTAATAGAAATATTTACATGCATAGTACTCTAATTGTAATAATGCGAATTTTGTATATGTTTTTTGAGAAATAATGTAACACACGAAATGCAAAAGTACCACCCGTGGATGGAATTATATATATCCAAAACACGTGTTTTCAAGTAATTCTTCGTGGCCTGTCGTAGAAAGTCAGAATGGAAAAACTTAAATATGCTTGACCCGTCCGTTAAGTATTAAGATATATACAGGGTGGTTATAATATAAGTATCTCTATTAGGAGCAGTCTGCAGCTTGAAGGAATAATCGAAATGAAACCAAAATCGGTACACTTACTATTCCAGAAGGGGGAAGAAGAATGGAACAATAAAAAAATTCAATAATCGCCAACAGAGGGCGCTTTTCAGTGGGAAATGTAATGTGTAATATTGTGTACCGTGGAGGTGTCGTAAACTTCTATGACTTTACCGCATACCACAACATGTGCGAAACATCACTCCTGACGCATTACATTCCGCAGTTGAGCACGTCGTGCACCGCCTGGATTGTGTAAACCAGCGCAATGACCATGTGGAAACTAAACATGATCGGCACCGCAATGCGAATGGGTAATCCCATTCACTGTGACATTTTCTAATAAATTAGGTATGCCAATCGTTTTTACGCCTTAATTCTACGTTCTTGTATTACACATTGCTTTTCACACTTAGTAGCGCCATCTGTAGGTGATTATTGCATTTTTCTATTGTTCCATTATCTTTCCCCCCTCTCTAAGTGTACAGATTTTGCTTTCATTCGGGTTATTCCTTCACGCTACAGACAGCTCCAAATAGAGATACTTATATTATAACCACCCGGTAGATAATTTCGACTTATGTGACAGAAGTGTATTTAATGTTATATCTAATACAGGAAGAATGTGAATGCATATGTTACGTAACATGCAACATATGAATAACACCTTATTATTAAGTTACGTTTAGAAAGTACAGGGTGAATGTACTTTAGTGCAGGGGTACCAGAACTAAATGCCCCACTTTGAATATTCAATAATTCATTAAATATAATAAATATAAAGATGAAATAAGTGATATTTATCTCTTGTAGGTCTTAAATTTCATATTCTATTTTATTGCTCGGAAAGTTCCTTCCGTTTGAGAAAACCAATTCGTACAGGAAAATTCTGCCCGTCAAATATTACAATTCAGATATCGGAATTAATATCTAATAATTAAATGATAGAATTTTCCTGTACGTACCAACTTTCCCAAACGGAAAGAACTTTCAGAACAACCCAATATAATTTTTAAAATAGTTCAAATTTTCGTCAATAAATGGCGCTTCAATGTGTGAAACATAAGAAAGCTCAAATAAATTTCAAAATACAAACTTTTTGGGGGCTTTAATCGCTAAATAGAATAAAGAATAAAACTGTATAGATCTTTAAAGCAATTTTACATGTTAGTTTGAGCATCCTTACAGTTTCAGGTTGTGCAGCGCCATCTATTGTGGAAAATTTGTACTGTTTTTAAAATTATAGTACATAAAATTTAAGAGCTATCAGGTATACATGTCACTTATTTCATCTCCATATTTATTATAGTTAATGAATTATTGAATATTCAAATTCGGTAGTTTATTTTTGGTCATCCTGTAACAGGAATGTACTATCGGCCATAAATGCCTGAGTATTCAGGATATTTGACTGCATTTTTTATACAAGTTTTACGCATGCACAGTTAAAATTATTTTATACAAATTGCGACATTTTATTAAATAATCAATATATTCAAATTTTAGTTGATACATATATATTTTGTTTTCTGCGTTTTAACAAGTTTTCTAAAAGTAAAGTTAAATTTGGTGGAAAACCTTGCATTTTTATTATAAACAAAAACATGTTGATTTTTTTTTTTTAAGAAATCTTAATATGTTTATGATTTATCAAAAGTACTATTTTTACACAAAATCATACAAACGTTATACAGGGCATATGAAATCATTTGTTAGAGCGACGTGCCTCTTCGGAACTGGATATGAAACAGGGTAAATGCGAATATATACATACTTTTTCCAGTTTTCCCCTTATAATTGTCCTCGTGGCTAAATCGTCATTGGAGAATATTATTATACAAATGCAATTTACGTACAAGAGGTTAAAGAACATTACGTCCAATATTTCACCAGATACTCGAGATAACGTTTAAAATCGAAACTGTGCGGTGACGTTTGAAGCTTGTTTCTGATGAACAAGTAATATAAAAACTTTTTTTTAAGTCAATTCCTACTTAAGTCAAATAGAAATTTTTTTTCCAGCGATCTACACGCTTCGCCACTGACGGTATTTATTCCTAAATTTATATCCTGCTAAATATCTTACATAAGAGAAATTTTTGAAATGTATTAAAAATTAAATAAAAAATAAATAGCTAAAATACCAAAAATTAATAGCTCGTAAAGTATTTCTCACAAAATTGTTAGACAAACTGCGTTAGAAAGTTTAAAAAAATTGTATTTTTCTTGATATAAATTTAAAATCTAATGATTCTGCCGTTTTTCAAATATTGAATTTCAAAAATTACCAAACTTCAAGTGCCATAGCGATGTTACAGTTAACGATAATACAGCTTTTTTCAAATATTAATTAATTAATTAAATTTTATTATTTAATTTTAGTTTTATACTTCATTTCTGTTCAAAAGTATAGACTCACTCCACATTTATAGTCTCCTTTTTCCCGCGAGCCGCCTGATCTTCGTCCGTGAACAGACCCATTATCTTTTTACGTGTGAAGGTGAGACTATAAATATGAATTTAATTAATGAATTAATATTTGAAAAAACTGTATTAACATCAATTGTCATCCAGTATTCAAGTTTAAAAAAATTTATTCGAACTTGATAGGATGAATAGAAAATATTTTATTAACGATTGAAAATTTGAACAAGATATATAAATATATAGAGAGTGTGAGCTAATAGTAGGAATTGAAAAATATTTATGTTTTATCACTTTCTGAAAACACAATCTGCGTAATTTATAACATTTCTTTGGCTATTTACAAGAATTGGTTTTACAGACATCTTACATATATGCAAGCGTACTTTTCAGTTAAAATTATTTTAACCCTTAAAAGCCTACTAAAGTATCAAATTTGCAACACTTTTTATTTAACTTTTAATGAATAAATCAAGTTCTCCGCAACCACTATATTTATATCGAAACATTATTTTTGTATATATCCCATAAATATGCTACTAAATAAAGGTAAGAATATATCTTAAAATTTCTGGTGTCTAATACTTAAACCTTCAATGCATAGATTTTTCTTTCCTTTTTTATTTATTTTTTTTTTTTTTAAATTTATATTAAGGATTAGACACCAGAAATTTTAAGATATATTTCTAACTTTATTTAATAGTAAAATTATGTCATTTTACAGGATTAATATTTCGATATCAATATAGTTGTTACGAAGCACTTGATTTATTTTTTAACCCTTAATTGCATAGTGATGTAAATTTCCATCACTTTTTATTTAACTTTTAATAAATAAATCAACTTCTTTTCCACCACTATATTTATATAGAAATATTAACCCAGTAGATTTCCCGTGAACTATGTTGCTGAACAAAGTTAAACATCTATCTTAAAATTTCTGGTGTATAATATTTAATATATGTATAAAAAAAACACAATTGTAAAAGAAAAACTTATGCAAAGAAGGGTTAAATTAATATAAACAATTTATATAAACAATTAAATTTATATAAACAATTCCGAAACACACTTAATATAGAATTTGGAATAGTAACGTTTTGGTAGTTTAACTAAGATTTAAAAAAATTACCATTAGTAATCTTTATTGAAATAGAAAAAATATAAAAATCATATTTTTAAATAAAACTTTCTCCAACAATTTTTCGATAAAGGTATCTCCCAAACTGATATAATTTATAAAGTTTTAAGGCGGCAAAACTTTATTAAGATAATCCTATAATAAAATGAAGGGAAGAAAACCATTAGCACGTGTTTCTTTGCATACTTTCTTCGAAAGTTTAAAATTTCTTCAAAAACGATTATCATAGAATATTTTTATATATCGGGCAACCAGTAAATATTTTTAACTTAACTACGGAACTAATTACAGTGAACCTTTAACAAGTTGGGTTCTTGCGTGACGTCAGTGGAATGACGTGAGTTAGGTCACGTAATTGTGTCGTTATATATAATTTTCATAATGTCAATTAAGATACATAAATCATTTCGAAGTAAATTACTTTAATGTATTTAAGTTGAATTAAATAACATAAATGGTGAAAAGTATTAAATGAAATTAAGACTATCGTAGGCAAATGCCAAAAATTATTACTCTAAACCTAAAGTGTATCTAATTTCTAAACCCAGTGTACATTCACAATTTGTTGCAATAAATATTAAGCGTGAATATGTTCAACGGTCAAGTATTTAGTTTTAAAGGTGAAAAAATACACTTCAACTTGTGCACTATTTTTATTCCTGATGCTCTACAAGTTCGTTAACATTTAAAAATTCGTTACAAAAAAAAAAAAAAAAAAAAACTGATATTAAAAAAAATTCTAGTTTGCAGGAATTTAATTAGAGGGGGATTGGATTTTTTTCTTATCACAAATGTAAAAAAAGGTTAAAAAATTACCAATAGATGGCGCTGCATGCGTAATATGAAGCTGATTTGTAGAAATCATGCTAGCAATAAAACCCCTCGATTCACACAGATTCTTCATTCGGTGCCAGCTGTATGCTATCATTCATCGTTACCAGATCAAGCGCTGTTGGTTAAGCTGTTTTACAAGAACAGAGAATCAGCAACTGGCGCATTGCGAAAATTCCACATGGTAAAACGACTGAAGGCTAGAAAAAATCCGTTTCATGTGCTGGAATACTGAAACTTGTCAGACGCTACGCAAAAATGGGACTTTTACTATAAACCTAATTTGCATACATTTACTTCATATTATGCATGTCAACGCCATCTATCGGTAATTTTTTAACCACAACTTTTTTTGTTTTAAAAAAATCAATCTTCCTGTAATCCCATATCTACATACTGCAATTTTTTAGCATCATTTGTTTCGTTTTAATGAATTTTTAAAGCTTAACGAAGTTTCAAACTATCGAATGTGAAAAAGTGTAGTTTTCATTTCTTTTAAAAATTGACCGATTGTCACAACTAAAATTTATTAGAATTCTTCGTCTTGTAAGAATATTAGTGAAATTTCTGTGAAGAACAGGGTTGCCAGTTTGGCCTTCATGCAGTTTGGCATTCAGAGATGCCGAATTCATACCGGTAATTTTGAAAAAAAAAAATACTTTAAGAAATTACGAAATAAGGCTGCCTAATGGCTTTTATTTTTTCTAAAATTTATTATCTTGTAGCTTTTAACTAAATGTATGGTCTCTGTAAAGAGTCTTTTATTTATTTTTTAATATGGGTTCGACCCTCGGTAGGTTTCGTCTGTCATGTTGGATCAGATGGGAATTTTTTATTTCTTTATTGTTAAACTTATATTTCTTTATTATATTTTATATTATAATTATATATTAATTTATATTATCTGTTCTAAAAGTAAAGAAAAATGCACTTTTTTACATTCTATAGTGTGACATGGTAGCGACGAATATAAACAAGAAATATAAATACAAACGAGAGAGTACGTGTTTGTCCCCTCTTATTGTTGTCCTATAGCTAATTGCTAAGCCGTCAGTTTTACAAGTGTAGGTCCACTTCTTAAAGGATTTCAAATGTTGTTCTCTGGATTATACAAACAGCCAAAACTGTGCAAAATTTGTTTTTTTAAATATAAATTAAACAAATTTTATGATCTCTGGGTTCTATCAGTTATACTTCGAAAACCTCTTTTGATGCTTAAACAAGTAAAAGAATTAAAATTTCATTTCCATGCGACTATAACTTACCAAGTTATGACACTTCTAGTTGTATGAATTCCAAACATTTTTGTTGGTACTAAATACGGAAGAAATTTTGTAATAACAAGTTGGAAATTGTACGTTAAACGTGACAAATGTGGGGCTTTAGAACTATAACTAGTTTTACAATGTAAAAAAATCATCCTTATTATTTCAGTGAAATGAATTATATCGTCTGCTATGAGCGAAATGAGCATGCTTTTTTCTTATTACATATGCAAAGTTTACGTTTGTTACGTAGGCCGCGCTAATATCTTTTTCAACACCAGACGCCCTGCAAGATTCACCATGGAGATCTTGCTTTGCGAATGATTACCTCCATGGTTTAATATTTCTATGACTCACGATGAACGAATCTCTTGTGTTTATTTACTTTAATGGATTGAGATATGCGGCTGTTAATCTAATTTCCACTGAAGTTATCTCAGGATCTGTACATTTTTTTAACCCTTTCCGGCATGGACAAATTCTGTTCGTAAAAGGAGAAATTACTGACTCACACCGGAATTTACAAACGACTTTTTAAGAAAATAAAAACTGCTTATTTTAAGCTTTCATTATAAAAACAAAATTTTATTAAAATATTCATGGTGCCGAAGGCAAGTTTGGAATTAATATTAGGTGTGCCCGGAGTGGGACAACTGTGCCGGAAAGGGTTAAGCAAAGAATTTTTTTTTAAAGATCTTTCTGAAAATGCAACTTTTGTGCAATTTTATTCGAAAATATAATTTTTAATAAAAATGGCCACTGGGCATATGAAAAAAGAAGTCGTTTGCCCGTATTTGTTTTCCTCAGTCATATGACTTGCGCTTTTATTATTTAGATTACGTATGATAGGATTTAATAGAATAAGGAAAGATTTTATTAATATCTTTTTAAGTTTTAGTTCGATTTTTATAAAATTTAAAATGACTCGGCAAAATTCTGCAACGATTATATATATTAAATTTCAAACCATTCGGTTGGGTAGTTTTCGCGCTGTTATATGCGGAATGACGGACAGACTGACGGACAGGTGAGCAGATAGACGGACGGACCAGACGTCGACTATAGGTGATTATATAATTATGAACGCACTTAACAACGTGCAAAATAAACTGCATAAATTGCGTAAAATAAAAAATTACCGAAACTCTTGTCGAGTTTTCCTACAAAGTCTGAAATTATTTTATCTTTTATTTCTATAACATATTGTGTTAACATTTTATTGATACCTAACGTAATAACCCACTTTATGCTGGTATGTGCTTGAATGGTTTATCCTTAAAATTGAATTATTATTACCTCAAATTCTGTCAAATAGACCTTGATTGTCTTTTATAAACGTTATAAATGAATACAACATTCTCGACAAAAAACGTATTATTTTCACGTAGTAAGAAACAAGTGCAAAAATTTCAAGGTAGCTCGAACATTTTTTCCATGCAAAATATTATCAATTGTTCTTTCTATTCATATCTACACTCTCAGAAACACTTTCTTCAAATCACGGAAAAATCCCTGGCAGCACTGCTGTCAGAATATTTCCGTTATTTGAAGAATGTCGGTTTATTTCTTTCTCTGTTACAGGAGAAAAATTTTCCGTTATTTCAAGAACGCCAGTTTTAAAATATTACATCTCTCTTTATGCCGCCATCTATGAACTATTTCGGAAGTATTTATTATTTCATATATATTAAGAATATTTTCTGGTTGATATTGGGGTAGAACTAGGTACCTCATCGCTTTGAGTCCAGTGTCTTACTGATAAGGCAAACGGGCGGTTGCGAGTAAGAGTTTGAAACGATGATACGGGTTTTCTTCAAATGGCGGCTTGGGAACAATTTGGAGTTTATAAATCTGGATATTTTGCAGTTAATTGCTGAGAGATTTCGCCGTTATGAGATGATTGTTCATGTTTTAGTAAAAATAGAGGATATAAGCATTGATTATGTATATTCCTAATTGGATTGCTAGATATAAAATATGAAAATTATATTTCAATTTCATTCCAGAAAAAAAAAATGTTTGCTTTTTTGAGTAAAATCGATTTCTTTACAACTACTTGTTATATTTTTTTTCACTTGTGTTCGTTTAGAATATATTTTCAGTGCGAGTTTTCTTTTTATATAACTTAAAAAAATAAATTGCGAATAATTTTAAATGAATGAGAAAATTGTTTGTTACTTTTTTTTTAATTTGGAAGCATTACTTTTGTTCAATTATTTTTGCAATTATTTTTGTTTGTTGCTTTTTTGAATAAAATCAATATATATTTTTTCCATTTAATTTAACTAATATATATTTTTATCTCTTTGTTTAGAATATATTTAGAATATATTTTAAGTGCAAATATTTTTTTATAACTTAGAAAAATATATTAAAAATTACTTCTAAAAATAAAAGCCAACATTTCAACTAATCTTTGTGATACTTTACTTTCAATTCTCAAACTAGTACTTCTACGAACAACTAAACTTTGATGTGCGCAACTTAAAACTCACACTGTATTTAACCCATTAACGCCGGCTTATTTTACACTTCATTTAATACTTCGATACCAGTTGACACCAGTTTTCCCATACTGTTATTTTAACTGATAGAATCTCTGATAGTTTCACATTAGATAATATGATTTTTTTTTACTAAGATACTGGTGTTCATATTTAAAAGTTTCGTATCACTTAACTGGTAACTTTTCGTACCAACCGGCATTAATGAGTTAATCCATATGACAATGACCATAACCAGATGTGAATGAAAGAATGATTCAATGTCATTTCCAGAAAAATTATATTTAGTTGTAATGTATGAAAGTTTGAATAATAAACGTCATAATGTTGTGCACATAAATTCGAAATACCCGACATTTTTGCTCTATTCTTTCGCTATAAAAATACCTGAGAGTATTAAAAAATTCGGATGCAAACCGATATCTGTATTTTCTTTCGCACAAATTTTTATATTGATTGAATTGTTCCAATAAAGTCGGTTTCAGATGATTCAGGCAAATTGATTAACCTTACTTGGTCCCCATGAGACTCAATTACTGGTTTTATTTCTTTGTATTAAATCAGTGTTGGGCGGATAGAAAGATAAAGAGCAGATAATTCGAACAAGTGTAAGAAAAACCGAAAGAGTCTAATATTCTACGCATCCTTCTTCTTTTTTTCTTTTTTTTTTTCTTTTACTGCCGAACAATCTGTTTTGGGACTAGTAGAAATTCCATTTATTCTTTTTTTTTTGTCAAACCTTATTACTAATAATAATGCTACTTTATTACAAAAAAAATTATGACAGACTCGAAAACCTTTATATGTAAATAAAGAGGCTGTTCGCGCATTTTTTAGTTTCTTTCGGGGTGAAAAAAAATCGTTCGCATAGAGAAATTATTTTTCACAGTATAAATTATCGTCTGGCAAAATGGCGCTTTCAAGAACCGATGATAAAAGGATATATTTCTGCCCTTTCAGAAGAAAGTCAAAGGCATTGGTTTTTGTATATCTAAAGCCACAGTAGGTAATATTGTTAATAAGACTGGGAAAAAAGCGTGAATATCTCACTTCAAGCGGAAAAATTGTTCCAAATATGCACCCAAGAACAAAAAGTATTTCTTCAAATGTTGCAAAACTAAAAATTTTTATGGTAAAAGAAAATTTTCCAAGTTAAAGGACTGTTGCTAAATCGTTAAAATGTTCAGTATCAGCTGTTAACAAAATCTTTAACTTTGATTTGACTTTTAAAAAGCCTCCGAACGTACGTTTATCTCCGAACGTAAAAAACTATGGTGAATTCTGTATGAGAAAAATTTATTGGGAGATAAATGGAAAAAAGTCACGAAAGATGAAGCTTGGGTCTATTTAAATCAGGCTTGTCAAACTCGTTTACCACCGCAGGCCAAATTAAGCATTATATACAAAGCCGCGGGCCACATAAAATAGTGGATAGTATTAATTACCATTGCAAAGAATAAACGTACAAAATACAGCCATGTTAAAGAAATATCCATGTCAAGTTTCAAAGTTATCATTATTCATAGTTTATTTTATCTTATTTTTCAAAAAAATACTTGACATTACTTTTTTTTAACAAAATCTTCAAAATTTAATGGAATTTTCCAAATTGCATTTATTTTTTTAATTAATAGTAGACGCTGGTCTGTTAACATTTATCTAGCAAAGGCATGGCTGTCAATCTTCTGGATATTTTTTCAAGTAAAATTTAAAAAAAATAAAATTGAGTAAGAGAATTTATTTAACCCCTTGAAGGGCACCGGTATATTATATATACCACTTAATTTTAATCCCAAAATGCCACAATGACACCAGAATTTTATATTCAAATTTTCAATTTCTAAGATACATGAGAAAAAGCTTTTACTTATTTTATAATAAATTCGTTCGTGAATCCTGGTGTCAATCAATCATTTCAATATTTTAGCCACAGGCGTATCTTGCCCCTGAAGGGGTTAATAAATTGTGTCTTGCATCTATGTGCTATTTAATTGATTTCACTCATTAAATACATTTTTTACATTTACAAATTATGTTTATTTGGTATGAAAAATAACGAAACATTAGCAGCTACGCGAAGATGCCGTACAAACGTGTGCTACCGAACATAGCTAAAATATGCCTAATTGCACTCTAAACTTTTAAAATCGGTCAATTGATAAATAATTACAGAAATTTGGAAACTTCATATCCATATATTTTCGGTCCAAAATGGAATCGCACTGAATTTTGATTAAGGTATTTGACTACGTTTAAAAAGTAGTTTTCGACCAAAATTGTCAAAACGATTTTATGACATTTTATTAAAACCATACTTTTTACATTTCCAAACCTGTATTAATTTTTATTGTACGATAAATAGAACTGGAGTTGTAGTAGTTTTTAAACTGTCACTCAAACCGGAAGAGCTGTTTAAAGGACTGGAAGTACTATTTAAAGGTACTAACTGGCAGGGGGGGGGGGGGAGCAAAAAAAGGCCTTCTAGAAATAAACAAATGCTCAGTACTTGAAAAAAAAATATGGCTCATAAAAACAGTGATTTTTAGATGCATATTACTGCGTACATTCTAGTAGTAAAACATAAATCTAAACTTTAAATGCATCTTTTGGAATATGTAATTTTTGGTGAAAATTCTATACGCAAAACACGATTTCTCTAAAAGTTATAAGAATATCACTATGAAATTTAAAGTGCATGTTATTTACACTATTGTGAAGGCAATGAACTAAAGATTTAATTTTAGAATAAATATTTTTAGTTTTATGGATGTTTTAGTAGAATGACATCGATGAATTTTATGAAAATCAGCATGTAAAGAGGTGCGATACACTATAAATTTTGATATATTTAAAATATCTCTTATATTTTAGTTCATTGCCTTCATCAATGTCATAAGTATGACGTGTAAAAAGAAAATTAAGATACATACAATAGAATTTCCTCTAGAGCGTTTTGCGTATTGGGCCCAATTTCACTAAATTTTACCACAAAATCCCTCATTTACCAAAATTTTATAAATTAATGAAATATTTTTTACCTCTTTTTTTTACAGTTTTTAGCCATAATCTTAATTAAAATATGTTCAAAAAATAATTAAATAGCTTTTTTGGAAAAAATTGCTCCGTACGTAGTCAGGCACTTTAACTATAGTATTATAAATTCTAAAAAACAATTTCAGCACCAAACATTAGAGATGAAGTAAATAAATTAAACTAATTTTCATATTACTTGAAATTCAAAAATTTTCATTTGAATTCATTTTTCAATTTATTTTTAGATATTCTAAAAATGTCTACTACTGTGATTTTTTTTTAAATAATGCCTGGCAACATTTAAAATGAAATAAATTTTCTGTTTGAAAATTTGTTTGTTAAAGTGATAATTTCTGTATGAAAACTCTAATATTTTTAAATAACATAATAGCATTCTAAAATTTGTCTTGAGGTGAAAGGTGGTTTGCAATTTTAAATGAAAACTCCAAATATTTTGTTTATTGATGGTATTTTGAAAATTCGCATTCACAATTTTTCAATTTAAAATGAAAATGTTAAAGTTTTTTAGCAGTTCGAAATTAAGAGTTAAAACTTTATGAGGGAACATCATCACATTTCTGTATAAGAAGGTAAATCTGTTTATCTTCACTACCCATATTTCCAAGAAATTTTCTAGATTGACGATGATTAAGTATGCACTTATGAATATAATACAAGTTTAAAAGCACCATAATTTTTTAAGCACATATCCAACTTTTATAAATCTATCCGGCTAAATATAATACTTTCTAGAAATGGTACCTATGCTTACAGTATTTTTATATTTTTTTTAACTTCTCTAAACATCATTTCTTCAGTTTCGTAGTCAGGGTTCGTACGCTTCAAGGACTTTTAAGCACCTTTTACCAGAATTTTCGTAAAGTGATATTCGGCATGTTTAATGAAAAAAAAAATCTATCTTCAGATATAGCGACCAGTACTCTACGAAATTTCTGGTACTAAAACACTTAAAAACTCCTGAATCCCCTGATGCGTACGAACCCAGGTAGTGAATGATTTCGACTCACGGGATAGATATTTAATGTAATGAAGGCAATAATTAGTTTCATAAAGCAAATACCGTAATTTCCGGCGTATAAGCCGCAGCTCAAAGAGTCGTTTTTCGACCCAGAAATATTATTTTATAAAATGTGACTTAAAAGATCGCTGTAAATATTTAACTACAATTATTGAATAAAATTTCTGGGTCGAAAAATGACTCTTTGAGCTGCAGATTATACGCCGGAAATTACGGTAGATATTCTTGAATAGTCTTGGTGAAAGCACGTTATGTCCCTTTTAAGAAGTATACGTTTAAATTCTGACTGTTTATCCTTCCGATGTTTTGCCAGATTTTTATTGAGTTTTCTGTATATTTTGCCCTTTAGCGCATGTTAATATTACATTCTTCCCAAACTCCAATAGTGTCTACATACGACCATAACATTTCAGTTTTCCTTTTGATATACTGGTATTGTAAATTCCCTTGCTAAAAAAATCGGCTTTGTTCATCTTCAATTAATCCTATTATTCATACTGGTAGAGAGCTTTAACATAAAATAAACTAATAAATCGTGGTATGTATGTGAGTGTATGTCAATACAATGTGTGTAGATCAATAAAAAATGAAAGAAAGATCACGCAGGATTCCTTAAGAGTGACACATTTGCTAACATAAGAAATTCAAATAATTAAAGAATATAAATACAAAATCCACATATTCGACTAAAGCCAAGTGAAGAACCCAGACGACATATGTGGGTTTTTTGTGTCAAGCACAAACGTGCTAATTTGTGTCCCTTTCAACGCATTAAAAAACTTTTTAATTTACATTTTGACTTTTAAGCTGTTTTTAAATAGCTCCGAATTTTATTAATTTTACAATACATTTCTTATTCAATAAATACAGCACATGTAAAACCGAAGAGAGTAGTAAAATAAAGTAGTAATTTCGACATAAAACCCATAAACATCATAAGTAAAATATTGTAAAAGTTTTACTAATCTTTAAATTTTCAGACTCAAGATCTCGTGTTTTGCTTTATTCCGGTTAATTATCTGTATATCCGTAATTTCGTGAAGCTAAAATATAAAATTGAATTATATCTGTCTGTCTATATATACCAGTGTTGCCAGATGAGCGGGATTTTTTTTAAATTCAGAATGCTACCACATTCTGAAAAGAAATATTTTCCTAATTTAATGATGGAATAACTAAGACAAAAATTTCCATTCAAAAATATTGGTAGCATTCTGAATTAAAAAAAGCCCGCATAACTGGCAACACTTATATACATATGTTTCCGATGTTTTCCATCTTTAAAACAATGGTTGGTGTAAATGTGTTCCTACAAAGTGTATTTTCAGCATGTGTGTTCAAACAACTGAATTAAACACAGGTAAAATGCTAAAGGCTTGGCGGTCCACACAGAAGTTGTTGACAGGCCAGTTGTGGCCCGCGGGCCACGTGTTTCACATGCCTGATTTAAATGATTGTAATAAAAAGAGATCCATTTATTATCATCAAAGAGGGAAAAAAATATTAAACATGACCAATCTATATAAAGAAGGTTTCAGGAAAAGATATGTGATTGTTGCTGGCTTTGCATATAACGGCAAGTTAAAAATAAAGAGAGTGGAGAAAAATTTTAAGATCAAATCCACACACTATCAGAAACATATTTTACTCCCAATATTCAAATATGAAATACCATTTGTTTACCCACAGTGTCAGCCCTTTTTGTTGTAAGTCGGTTAATAATCATAAGATTTACTGTACGAAATTTATTTCAGGCTCAAAAACCTTTCTCTGCAGATATTGGCGGTTACTTGTGCTTTCAATATGTTCTGTTTAAAAATCAGTAGCGGATTATGAAAAATATGCTACTAACAACTAATATTGTTTGATATTTTTACAATATTAGATAATTATTTTTCAATATTTTCTTAATGTTGGAATGCCTCGTATATAACAAAAAAAGAAACAATAACAACATCAACAACAATATACGAAAAGAGTTATAAATCAAATTAGCTGTTTAACCCGTCCTACTTACGGGAGTTCATGAATTTAATTCTAAAACCAAAAATAAAAATAAAAATTACTACAACCAAACTAAAGTTTATGAATATAAATTTTTTTTATGCCTATTAAAAATCAGTATTTACACAACCAAAAATCCTTAGTAAAAATATGTAGTACGTAAAAAATTCACATCAAATTAACATAATAATAATCGAATATGACACGAATTTTAGCATAAAAAAGCAATGACAACAAACAACTTTAAAATATCTAAATAAGAATTCCCCTGTTAAAGTGTTGAGTTGTTTAATAACTATTCCATTTTTAAAAATATTTTTCTACTACTGTGCATTCTTTTAAATGAAATTTAATTTATCATGTTGCTATGGCAGCAGACGATAAAACGATATATTTGGCATAAGGGAATAAAAAGTTTTGTTGATGTTTGTGATAACATGTTTTCTTTATTTTTTAAAAAAAGGTAATAATTAAGCGCAATTAAATAATCTCTAATTATTTGAATGCGAGGTAAAAGAATTACCGTAACTACAGCTTCTTAGTATTGCAGCGTTACGTATGTAATATGTATATCTCACACTGCAGTAAACATTTAGAACTGGTTAGAACTCGTGCTGATTACGGGTTGAACATAAAAAATGCAAAAATTCGTCTAAAACATAAAATAAAAAAAATGTATTTAAAAATTTCGATTTTTTTTGCCCCAATCGTTCATGGGCCTTCTACCAACGACCCGTGTGCAGAATTTCGTAGCCCTGCGCCCTGTGGTTTCCGAGTTTTTGATGTTACATTGATTACGCGCACGGATTTTAATAGGGTAGATAGCAATATAGTTGTTTTGTACCAATCGATATAAAATCGTTGAAATATAAAAATGTAACAAATTATAACACCTTGTAATCTATCGTTCTTTTAATTAAATGCTAAAAGGCGCAAAATAAAAACTTTATAAACAGTGAAATAAGTTTCACTAGACTGTTGACATGCTTCGACCCCATCAGAGGCATTGTCAAAACAAATAAGAATATTTCTTGTTGCTAAAAGGCGTAAAATAAAAACTTTATGAACAATAAAATAAGTTTTATTGTTTAATTATAATAAAAAATATTTTATTGTTTATAAAGATTTTATTTTACGCCACTTAGCAATGAAAAATATTTTTATTTGTTTTGAAACAGTTCGGCAGTCTAATAAAACTTATTTTACTGTTTATAATGTTTTTATTTTACGTTTTTAAGTATATTTTTGAAATATATAATACAGAAAAAAAAACTGCGACGCGACAATCAGTTAAAGATCATGGTCTACAGTGACCGGCCCTGTTTTCTCGACCATGGGACCTGATGTGCTATACAGCAAATGTCTCGGTTAGGTGGTCAGTCTATCGCGAGACCCCCATTGTTAGTTATCAAGCAAGCGTGGTATTCATTTTTTATATCCGAAGGAATTTAAACTGGAGTGAAAATTGTCCAGTCCATAGTCCGAAATCAAACTGTGGATGAGTGGCGTGGTAGCGCGACACGCTGTCCACTGCGCTACTCGTCCTATAACACAGAAAATTACTGTTAAAAACGTATAGAAGCTGCTTTAGTACAGCAGTAAGAAGCTATTTAAATGTTTGAAAATTTTTGAAGAAGTGAAATTGTAAATAATTCTTTAGGCTTATCATTAGATGTAAACATTATTACAGATAAATTAACATTTTATGGCATTGTCAATGCACTAAAATATTCATAATCTCCAAATAAAATGTATACATTTTTTTTCTTCTAATTATGGCAAAAAAAATTGGATAAAAAAGATATAATATAAGATTGAAATGAAAGATCAGCCTTCTTATAGAAGAAGACAAAGAATTCATTTTATACATAGGGAGTCTATTCCCGATACTGTAATAAAATTAACATTAGAACTACCGGAAATTTTACTCAAGTTTTTAAGAACTATTTCAGACCAGAAATTTTATTTTAAACTACTTAACTTATTCATTTAACGTATTTCTGTGAGTGTTATATTTAATTTATTTTAAAAAGAAATTTCTGGTACGAATTGGAATATATTCATTTGGTAACCTTTAAAATGACGGCTCACGGTTCTAGTGTTAGGTGGACATCATCCACAACTCAATAAGACAGAACTAGACGCTTCATATTTCCGAATGTAATTGATATTACATATGGTCTTACTAAACATAAAATATTTTCAATTTCGGTCTCTTTGTGTGATGTTATTGCAGCGAATGTACTGTCAGCTGAATTCCAAATTATAGATCGCCTAGGTCAATGTTGTTTTGACCCAAATGGTGGCCATTTATTCACTTCTTTTGATGTCATCATGTTTCAGAGAAATCAAAGTAGGTATGTTGAAAATTTAGTTAACTGTTTAAATCCCAAGCTTTAAAAAACTGAATGACTTTAGAATCCCAACAAAATAGCCCAAAATGCTTTTTGTTTTCTTTCCCCACTTTTTCACTAGATAAGTAGTGGAAATGACCCTACTGCCTTCTCCCTTTATTCACATTTCGACAGGTGTTAAACCTCTCTGTTTATCATTGCTCTAATTACGGAAAAATCTTGTTTTTCTTTCTTTTCTTTTCTCGTTTTTCTTACTTAGCAAGACCATCCCTTTGACAGCAATCTGATCCATTTAAGGGGAAGGAAAATCCTTTCAGCTATCCTGGGTTATTGTGTATTTCACAGCATTGGGATGATTTCGGCTATTGCGGAACTCAAAAGGTTAAAACATCTCTATTATTGCTAAAGTTGTGGAAAATATCCTGGTTTTTATAGGATTACACTCTGTATATTTGACTTAAATAAATGGGTTCCTACCCTAATTTTCGATGCAAAAGTTGCATGCTTTGATGTGTCTTATCATGCAATGAAATTTTGACCATTTTTCTTGATACCCTGTATAACAGAATAGAAATATATCTAGCCTCTAAACGGGAATTGATGATTACATTTCAGAAATATGTTTTAATAAATTCTCCGTAGAAAAGAATGGGACAATAAATTATTTGTCAAAGAAGAACGTAATCTGTGTCAAGTACAAAAAATATGCGTTTGGAATGGAATGATACACTGTATATTTTTCATTGAACGAATGGATTATAACCTTGATCCCTTTTATAAATTAATTTGTTGAAAAGTTGCCAGTTTGTACTCCTTTTACATTCATAAGTTCTGAATTCACATCAGAAAATTAGAATCGTAATTTTTGATTTATTTAATGACAATAGAACAATGTAGATAGCTGATTGGAATACCTAGTTGCGTGGCAACTTTACTTCCAGTATATAGGTAAGCGGCTTGCGATGCAATAGGGACCCGTGAAAAAAAAATAACTAAAATGTACTAAAGAGCTACATAAACGAAAATAAAAGTAATAAAAGCACTTAATGTGGTTTAGAAATTTAAAAGTTTAACAGTAAAGAAGTATAAATTTACATTTGATCCAAGAAGATGACAGAAGAAACCTACCGAAAGTTAAACCCATCTAAAAAAAGATTCTTTACAGAGACTATATATATTTAAGTATAAAAGTTACAGAAAACATTAAAATTTAAGGAATATGAAAACCACTAGGGCAGACTAAATATATATTTTTTTAATAATAAATATAAAAGACAAGAGAAGTTGAGTTTATTTAAAGAGAGAGGAAAACTAAATCACCATCGTTAATTAACAAAGCGTATTTAGGGCGTTTACGATTAGAGGGCTCAGAGACATCGTAGTCTGGCAATTCAGCGACAATATCATTAGGTACATTTTAGACAGTTTTATAGAATATTTTGGAAATCGATAGTTGCATTTTTTCAAGGAGGTGTTGCAGAGATCTCTGCGGATAGTAGTATTTCTGAGGGAACGACGGCTATTCCTGATGATGCGAAGATTTTGTTGTGAACTTTATAATTATACTTCATGTTGGTGTTGCTTACAAAGCGCCAGATTGGACAAAAATTAAGTGAGAATAGCATGAATGCATGCATTGTAGAGAATAGGTTTATTTTTGATAGAGAGAGTATTACTTTCGAGAAGAAGTGAGACGGATTTATAGTATGTTCAGGGAAAGGAGATAACGAAAGTAAACAAACGGGTTGCAGAAAAATAGCCAATGAGCCGCACATTTGGCACAAATCCCTAGGTTGGCGAATTTTATTTTTTATTTCGATTTGAAAAAAGCAGAAGCTCAAGCACTTCAGACAGTCTGTTTGGCGCTTCTGGCACAGCGCCAGATTTAAGCAACGCCAATCCGCATGTGCATTTGTTTACTTCTGTTATCTTCTTTCAGCGAATGGAGTATAGAGATATCGGCGACTTTGTCTGTAATATTTGAAAAGTGTTAGTTCCAGATAAGTCTCCTGTCAAGGATAACACCCTATATTTAGTATCACTAGTCCAGGGAATACTAGTATTGTTGATATTAATACGGTTAGGATAAGTAATTTTTTTAGAGAAATAGACTGCACCAGTTTTTTTCTCGCTAAGTTTAACGCACCATTGAGTACACTAGCTAGTGAAATCATCTATGTGTTTTTGAAGAATATTGTAAAAAGTGTATGTGTGACATGCAGAAGCGTAAATTAGCGTGTCATCCGTGTACATGGCAGGTACAGCACGCAAAGTATGAGAAGTAGCGTAAAAAAATATGTTGGACAAAGTAGGGCCAAGAACAGAGCCCTGTAGTATGCCTTCTGGTATATAATGGAGTGTAGAAAGTATATTGTTGATGCGGACGCAAAATAGCAGTCGTTAAAGTATGAGGTGAGAGAGCGGCATCAGTATCAAGCTTAATTAATTTGAAGATATTTAATGACAAATGTTTCGTGATTTATTAAACTACATGTGTTTTTTTTTTTCAAAATTTCCTGTATGAACTCGGAATTTCTAAATAAAAAAGAAAGCTGAACAGGCAATTTGTTGTAGCGTTCTCTATCACCCCTTAAAATTTGATTCATCAATTCTAAATACCATGTAGACTAGTGATTCTTAACTGGTGTGCCACGGCACATTGGTGCACCGTGATAGGACCTCAGGTGTACCACGAAAGTTTTAAGTCATGGTGAGCTATTAAGAATATGGCTGGCAGCGAATGGGTTAAACTTCCACACATTAAAAGTAATAGTATTTTTGACTTATTTAATTGCAGATAAATAAAGCTAAATTTACTGTGTTTTTTTTTTACTTGTGGAAGTTTGCGCATGCTTCATGTGTTCAGAATATGGCCTTGTTTAGAAAGTAATGAAATCCCTCTTAACAGTTTCTACAAATTTATTAATGCTATAGAAATATTTATTTTATTATGACTTCTTCCGTCACCATCTTATTTCTTCTAGGAGACAGAAAAAATGTTGTCGTTTATAGCGTATGATTTAGCTTTCTGTTATTGTTTCCAGTTTATTTCTTCGAGGCTAAAGGGGAAAAAATGCCACTTCTATATTATTCGATCGTACATAAAAATGTTATAGATATAAACAAAAAAAATCCATACATTTTTTCACCCATGTTCTTTCTTTGAACGTAAATAAATGACACGATTGAGAGAAAAGGATGTATCATACAGTTTTTCCATTTTTCAGAACTGTCGATTATATCCATTTGCAGAAGAAATTGCATTACTAATCTATTTAGAACATCTGATGCAAGTTATTTTTAATGCATTTCGACAAATTGCAAAACATATTTCTTAGCAAATAAAAGAAATAGATTACACCCTTCTTATATTTGTATTTCCTAGTAAGATATATAATAAGCAAAAAAATCCAAGAGTTGAAAAACAAAAAAACGTACGAAGCTTGACTTATAATGAAAAATAAAATATCGAACCTAAATTTCCATATTTTCTGATGCATAATTTGAACCTTTATAAATAATCATAAAACTAAAGTTTCCTCAATATATATTTTCCTCATATTAGAAACTTTGTTTTAAATTATTTATCGGCACCGGAAATATACTACTATAAATATTTATCAATATCTGTGAAAAGTAGACTTACAAATACTTTCTGTTTACTTGTGTTTCATCTTTTATGATTATGATAGTAAATTAAATGTTCGTTTGAGACGACAGCCACACCGCTATAGGTCTCAAAGCAAAAGTTTCACCATTTCTTTCAAACTGCAATATTTATAGAATGCTAAAGGAAATTGCAACACCGCTGCAGCTAGAATGTTCAATGTGGCAAGTTTGCATAATGTTTTGGACAAAGGAAAAACTGAAGAAAGCTCAATCCTAGAAGCGGCGATTCTTTGATATAACGAAAGCATGTAAGCAGGGATTGCAGCGTTACAGACAAGTTTTCTATCTTTACTACCTCAATTATAAAATATTAACATTTCTTGGACATTTCTGTTGCAGATGTTAAAGGAATCTACCACGAAGATTTTTGTTTTAAAGTAGTGGTAGTAAGAGTAGAAAATTTAGGAATGCTGCGAGACTTGTGTATGGTTTCTAAGGTGCGTACACTTATTCAAGGGTGAAACAAATTTAGATTCCCACCACTAAACTTTTAGTATTCTTTGCCTAATAATAATACTGATAAGATTGAAACGAAGTACACTAATAAAACCTGACTTAGAATGCTAATAAAATTTAGCGGTGGGATTCAGCCCATTGGCGCCAAGATTTTTGCACCCCTTCACTTATTGGAAACTCAAAGGAGTCTGCTAGTGTGCTATGTTTTTTAGTTCAGTTTTCTTGATTGCCACCAATTTTTAAGAGAGTAAAATTTGTCCCATTTAATGACAGATCTAATAAAACGAATTGTACTATTCCAAAAAATTGTGCATATCAAGCAATCTGATTTTTTAAAGAAAAATAGTTCACTGGTAACAAAAATTTTAATTTTAAAATAGATTTCAAGAACGGTAAAATTATTTCTTAGTATAACAACCCACTTCCCCCCTGAACGCCGAGCAAAAGGACAAATTTTTAATGTTGTTTTCTCTGTATTTTTTTTTACCGTAATTTCGCGCGTATACGCGGCACCTCAGACAATTTGATTTCCTACCAGAATTTATTTTAAATAAAATGTGACTTACTTCTGCTTAGCACTTATTTGACTTCTTATTTTCAATCAAATTTCCGGTTAGAAAAAGACTTAACTAAGCCGCGGCGCATACGCGCGAAATTACGGTAAATGCTAAAAAAAAAAGATAAATTTTCAAACATGATATTTCAAACGTAAAGAATGTGATGAATTTTCAAACATGTAACCTTAATCACGTATATGAATGAGTATATTCCTTGAGAGTGTTAATCATTGCTCAATGTTTTAAAAATGCATTATATTTCTAGAATTATATTAATTTAAATAATGTTAATATTGCAGTGAAACCTACAGCATTGTGAACTGTTATATCAGTTCACGACGGTGAGAAGATTAAAGATATTGTTACAGGGTTCGTACTCTTTACCCGAATTTTTTAATAGAATTTTTTTATTTAATATTTAAATAGCAGAAATTATAGACTTGCAGTATTTGTAATACTTTTCTTCAATTAAACAAGTCAAAAAATTCTTAAAAATTTTTTTGGTAATATCGTACGAAGCCTGTATTTTCAGAATTCACAATTGACTCAATTGTTCAAAGAACTTGTAATATTTATCTGCTGTTAAATAAGGCGAAATATTCTATTTAAAATTGTGGTACACTGTCATGGGTTTATACAGTTGTCAGAAATATCTGCCGTATAAAATACACGTCGCTTTTTTATCCCTAAATTTTTGGGGGGAAATTGCACATTACACATGAATAAATACGGAAAAAATGAGAAAGAAAAATGATCTTTATTTTTGACTTATTTGATCTCAGAAAAAACAAGGCGAAGAAAACTTTTAGAAATTATTGGTGCTAAAGTTCGAGGGACCGTTCAAACGCTGAAAAAAAAAACGCCTGCAACATCCACCATTTTTATCAGCGCGCAGGCCTAGTATTCAGGGGGCGGTGCATTATCAGAGTTCGTACGCCTCAGGGATAGAATACCAGAAATTTTGTAAAGTCATATTTGCCTTATTTAATATGTGTTTAGATATGGCGATCATTAATTTATGAAAATTCCAGTATTCAAACCACTTAAATCCCTGAATCTCCTGAGGTGTACGAGCTCTGATTGTTTAACAAAGTGATTTTCTGTACTCACGTTTCAGGGGCGCCATTGGTGACTATTCTTTAATTTTATCTCGCACCACTTTCACAAAACAAAAATCTTTTACACACTGTTTAACAACATTTGCAATAGCGAATACTGCAAAATTTATATTAAAAATAGTGGTGCGAATAGAATATAAAAATAGTCATCAGTGGCAGCTTTGTGTTTGTAATTATAAAGAATGCCTACAGTGACGGTAATAATGTTTCTGATTGATATGTTTATATGAATAGTGCACTGACTGTACAAATTTAAATATTATATGTATTGTTTAGAAATAATTAACGTTCATTATATAAGAGTAACACATATATAGGCGGAGTTATATATATATAAAGCACAGTACTTGAATATGATTCCAACAAAATGTGTTAATATACGCATAAGATGTTCTCACTTAACAGCATAACACAAATATTCTGTCACAAATTATTTAATAGAGGGCTAAACTCTCTCTTAACGCAAATGATGGATTATTTCATTTATATTTCAATTTCTTCTGCATGGAAAATATTTTTATGTTTCCTTGCAGTTTAATAACTGTATAAACATTTAAATAGCGGACAATTTGCCCGCAATTCTGAGACGTCCGTTATTCAGAGTTATAATCTTAATACATATGTTGGGACGGATAAAATGCACGCTAAATAGAGATGTAGTGCGCTATTCGGAAAAGACCATTATGAAAGTTTTACTGTAATCTATATATATATTACGCTATCATAAGTGGCGAAATCAACGCGATTATTTGTTAATTGTTTAATGGCAACAACCGAATGAAACGCATCGCATTGGTTATTATGTAAAAGCCATTTGGGAGGATTTAGGCCGAGGTAAATCCGGTTTATTTACGTTTCGCTCTATCGCTGCAATTATGGAGCTTCAAAATATCATTAGAAATGCACGTAAAAGATCTCGGCGAATGCTTGAAAGCGAAGAAGAATCCAAATTAAGAACAGAAAATCGAAATAGATTGGATCGAGAAAGCCTTCAAACACAGAGCATAAGCGATCGCCAAAATAGGCTTAATAACCGTCGCATGCACGAAATGTTTAGATTTATCAAACCTGTGTTCAGTCATGTATGTTGGTCTTTCTAGAATTAGATCTTTTGACTCTATAATTGTTGTTTCTCCTATTTCAGATATATTTAATTGTATTTATAATGAAGTTTTAGAAAATGCATCATATTAGCAATTCGCAAATCTTAATTTGCGAATCTTTTCATTCTTTAAAAGTAAGTGTAATAATTTTTCCTGACCGTTTCATTTTTAAACATTCTGTTAAACTGTTATACTTTTGAAATTTTAGCTCTTATTTAATTTTTTTACAAGTTTTTATTGTAAATAAATATTAAAATATTATTCAATCTTTTGTTTTTGAAGTCCACTCCACTTTTATCTTTTGCAATGACAGTCTCCCCGGGCAACGCCGTACGGGTCAGCTAGTATTTAGAATTCAGTTAATACAATCTGAAAATATAATATTAAAAAACAGGATTCGTAAGTTCTTACCACAATTTTTAATAGAATGTATCGATTTAATATTTAAATAGCAAAAATTGTTGATAACTCCTTTAATTGCAGGTTTTATGCATTTAAATAAGACGAAACATTTTGTTAAAAAATTGTGGTAAAAGTGTACGAACGCTGAAAAACTCAAAAAATGCAATATATTTTGATCGATTTTTTTTTTAATTTCGCATTTATACAACAGCAATATTTATGGAGATGAAAAGGAAGTATTTTATCGATTTTTTTCAATCTGATAACGAGAGACAGAACAAGTTTTATATATTTTTAAAGAAGTGCTATTGATTTCGAATAAAATATTCGGAAAATTCCACCACAACATTTAAAGAAAGAAAAAAACATTGCTACATCTTTCAAATCTTTCAGCATCGTTAGTTATTTATCTTACAGAAATAAATGCTTTTATAAATTGGATTGGGAATAATTGTTCAGTTTCCAACATTGCAGAAATAATTTTAAGGTTTAAGAAACTTATCGAACTTATAAGTGGGGATAGATATCTGTTTTCGAATTTCTAGAACGTAGTAAAACAAATTATAAAAAAATAGCTAACTAAAATGGAGATATAATAAAAAAAATTATACTATGAAATAGGAGTTAAGCATTTAAAAATAATGTCTTCATCGTTACTTTTTCTCTTTACTTCAGATTTTTAAAGAGCATTATTTCCGTTTTCATTCACCCAGCATTATCGACAATTTTACAATCGATCGTTACGAAAAAAAATACTACAATTTTCGATAGCCTTTTTATATTGGATAAAGAAACAAATTTAAAAGAAATGTGGAAAAAAGATTTATGTCTGAAATATATGCGATTGTATCGGTGTTTAATAAAAACAGAGAGAGAGGGGGGAGGGATGTGCGTGGATAAAATAACTTTATTCCTTTAAATATTGATTTTCTATTCGGACAAAGTAGTTCTAAAATTTGGTGCATATTTTAAACGAAAAAAAATAAAGATTTTAATATATTTGAATCATACATTAAAGTTGCAAAAAGAAAAGAAAAACGATATACAACAACTATCAGGACCTGATTACCAACGGGGGAAACTGCTACCAGTTAAAAATAACAGAAATTTTTGTCTTATTCAAGACTGTAATTTTGCAAGAATATGGCGTTTAAATATGATAAAAATTTTTATTAAAATTTACTGGTGGGAGTTTGCCCCGTTGTTAATCAGGCCCTGACAACTATTTCATTCACATAAATGATTATTAAATGCATTAAATACATATCAAACTACTAAAGTCCATAAAACTATAGAAGTGGTCCTTATGACATCCATGTTAAATTAAAGTACAGGATGATTTTTTTTTAAGTTGTGAAAGTAAAACCCTTTAACAAAAGAACCACTGATCCAAATGACCTGAAATTTCACCAGTATGCTTCCAAAGCAATGGGTATTTTTTTAGGTGTGATTAAAAAAAAAACTTAAAATTGCACCGACAGATGGCGCTGTAAGTTAACAGAAACAAAGAATATAGTCAGTGGGAGGAAAACAATGGACGGCACTTTGAGAAAAAGAAAACTTTATTATGCATATCAAAAACATACAGAATGCAGTAATTGGGAAAAAGAACTGCGAACACCTTCGCATAAACAGAACGAAATAAAAATATGGAGTAAAACATTCGTACAGAACAGCGCAACTAAAGCATAGGATTTTCAATGTGCTGTCTATCGTTTTCAGCTACAAGTTGGAAACGTGAAACCGCATGTTCTACAGCATAGTGAAGAGTATCCACTGTGCGTGTGTTGTGCACAAGCTTGTCTCCCGACTTTACTGCATATACAGCGCCATCTGTCGGTGCGATTTTAAGTTTGTTTTTCAAATACGTCAAAAAAATTCCCATTGCTTTGGGAGCATACTGGTGAAATTTCAGGTCATTTGGATCAGTGGTTCTTTTGTTATAGGGTTTTACTTTCACAACTTAAAGAAAACTCACCCTGTATATCATAGAACAATTATTAACCTTTAACTGCTTTAACCCCTTGAAGGGCACCGGTATATAATATATACCACTTAATTTTAATCCCAAAATGCCACAATGACACCAGAATTTTATAACCAAATTTTAAATTTATAAGGTACATGAGGAAAAGCTTTTACTTATCTTAAAAAAATTCGTTTGTGAATCCTGGAGTCAATCAATCATTTCAATATTTTAGCTACAAGAGTACTTTGCCTCTGAAGGGGTTAACGGTCTCACAAACCGCTGCTTTTATCAATCTTAACAGTAACATTCAGTTTAACTAGATATACTAGTGATTTTTTGTTTGTGTGTTTGGAACCTTAGTACTACCGCTAGAGACTTCTGAATAGGTCAATTTTGATTTTAAAAATCCTGTTCATAAAATTTAGTATGTGATCAGTATTTCAAGAGTTCATCCAGACTTTTATTCATCCTTCGACCAAGCGGTCTAATAGTCCTCTCAGAGTAGCTTTAAAAAAATTTCTCTGACAGTACTTAACACGTTGAGTGTCATGTGTACCACCGGCGGTCATATTTTATTTTTATTAAAGTACCATGTGTACCGCCGGCGGTCATATGTAAATCTAAATTTAAAGCATATTTATTTTGATGGCACTCCAATAACATACTTTACTGTTGTTCTATGGCACCTAGATATAGCATTTTCTTTCTATTTGTGAAATTAATCTCTAATCTGATATTTTGGATTCTTTATAGAAGGAATAAAAAACATATTTTGGTTACAAATCAAAATTTTATTTCTTCACTTTCACTGTCACCAGTCTTTTTACGTTTTCCATTAAAAAAAAAAAAAAAAAAAAAACTTGGATTTATTTTTATTGCTAATTCCGGTTATTACTAAAATAAAAACAATATTCGTACGTTATAAATAGAAAAAACAGAAAAATAGAAAAAAAATACTTGCGTGACAGCCGGCGGTGAATAAATCACTTTTTCTTTTAATATAAATTCTACTTACACTTGTAATAAATATCACTAAAGTTATTACAATGTATCTGTTTCCGATGAGTGTTACGCACAATCATGCGTGCGTATTATAACTGCAGAATGGTTATTTTATTTGCATTATATCAACATATTTGCATACCAAATTTAATTAAAATCTGTCCAGTAGTTCTGGAGATAATTGACCAAATCTGAAAACTCTCTTAATTTTGAACATTTAACAGTAGTTTACCGCTAGTTAACAGGGCAGCTACAGTTCACGGAAACACACAGTCGAAAAAAAAGCGATACCAGTATTTTCTTACAGGAACATTTGACTTTTCTATCGTTCAAACAGACAATACGAATTTTTCCATTAGAAAATACTGTTGTCTATATTTTTTTAACACGTTGACGGACAGTAGGAACAAGTGAAGTTCGAAAATTGACACTATATGTTTTTGTAATTTTTAGAATATAAGAAGTATAGTTTTACTCTTTCTGCTTAAATAAACTTAATTTTGATTAATTCAGCACCTTTAATTAGCTTGCACTACTCCTTCACAAACACGTCAGGGTGGCTAGTGGTCAGTGAAAAATACAGTTAAAAAAATGTGATAAACACCAGTATATTCTTATAGAAAAATTTATCTTGATTATTCGATCAAATAATCAGTTTGAATTTTTCTATAAGAATATTCTCTAGTAATTATCATTTTTTTACTGTATTTTTCCCTGACCACTAGCCACCCTGCACGTGCATACTGAAGCTGCAACTCGTATAACATGTAGTAAACGAACTTTAATCTAAAAAATTGTTTCCAAAAAATGACACTGGTCTTCTACCTGTACGCAGGTAAATACACATTTGTGCTGCTATAGCCGTAGTGTCTAAAAACGACCGTTTCGTTTTGGGCGGCCCATAGCCGTTATGCCACATTGTGAACTTCGCTTTAACGGCTATAGCCGCAATTGTCCGTCAACGTGTTAACTGTGTTTTTCCCTGATCCGTCGCCACCTTGGGTAATGCAGTGATGGAACTGCGGTGCAGCAGATAATCAATTGACACCGTTAAATTTAAACTATACTCTTTCTCTTGTTTAACCCCTTCGCGACGAGCGTCCTTTACAGAATTTTTAATCTTTTACCACCGGTTTTTCAAAACAGAAATTTTCGCCTAATTGAATCGCAGAAATGTTAGGATTACATAAGGCAAAGCTTACAGTAAAAAATAACTGGTGGGAATAATCGAGGATTCTGAGCATCTTATGCGTCACGTATATGTGTCGCTCGTCCCCAAGGGGTTAAGGACCGAGTTTCTAAGTTTTTTTTAACACGACGAATACTATTAAAATTTAGTGGTGAGAGTCGCGCAACTGTTCCATCCCTGAATAATGGCATTCTATGAAAGCTTCATTCATGTACTATATGGAGTCACTCAACGTGTTAAGGGTTAAATAACGATGTTCAATAAAATTTGCAAAAAATAAACCAATGCCATGTTTCGGTTTCATTCGAGATAAAAACCATTATCATAAGATAATAGTTTATGTATGGTTTATTTGTTTTGTATGTATATTTTGAGTGACACCTTACTTAAGTAAAAGAAAGTTTTTATGAAATTATATGGTTATGAAAAGGTGAAGTTCTCTTTTAAATTTTAGGATTTAAAAATCATTTTTAGAATTAATTTTAAATTTTGTTGCGCGCAAAGAAAATCTGCTAATGAATGGTTTTATATGTGTGTGTATGTGTTTTGTTTCTAATTGTGTTCTCTTTACTTACTTTTTTAATACATACTTAATACATTTTATTGTATTTTTTTCATTCATCAACATTTTTGAACGAATTTCTATTTTCCTAATTACAAAACTTTTAATATCTTCAAATTTTCACGCTTGAATTATTTTTTAAACGCGCAGTAAATCAAAATATATGAAAAAAAAATTATATGAAACTTTATCCTAATTCTACGTATTAAGATTGATTAACAAGCTCTAATTTATTTACAGATTAATTAGATGCAAGAAAATGGGAGCAGGATTAAAAGCTTCAATTAAATTGTCCGGATCATTAAATATATATAATAATATATGCAAATTAATGGCGTGATGAAACTGAATATAATACCTCTCGCTCGCTAAGACTGGAGATATTGTTAAAGAGATTATTCATCATAGGCTGATAGCTATGCTTTTTATACTGTATTAAAATTAATTAGCTATGTTTAATTAATTACATTCTCTTATGATAAATAAATTATACTCATCATACTGTATTAAGGATAATTTATTAGAACTTATTTTCGAAATATAATCATTGATTCCTGTTTGACGGCCAAAAATGTGTTAATTGTAAAATACAGTGGATAAAAATATTAGCAATAAATAAATTATAATACATGCCAAGGCAAATAATTTTTGCAAAGTAAACCAGGGTTGAACCACTTATTGAAAATCCACTTATTCTTCTATTAAAATACGGGATATCTCACATCAAGCCGAACCAGAATTTATGTTCATCAGTTTACTAATAAAGGTGACATTGTAACAAAAGGCTTTCAACAGACTGAAACTGCCTTCTTTGAAATGTGATGGCATCACAGGAATTTCTGAAAATAGCGACCATCTGCGTCCAAGGAACATTGAGCTAGACATTTTCTAATACCGAACACAGCTGATAATATATACGATATCACTGAACGATTTGCAATGGACTTCTAACGCTTACCGCGTTGTCACCCAATTTTAAACGAATTAAAGTTTGTCTTTAATATTTTGCTAAATTACCTATTTATTATTCTTATAGTTATAAACAAACGCCTCTTCACTGGCCGTGAAGATATTTATTTAGTAGAATAAGTTACAATATTATTCATCAAAGGCTAATTTTATGAGCAGGAATATTTTAATTATCGTAAACAGTGGCGTAGCCAGGGAGGGGGTCCAAATGCTCTGGATATAGATACCAGTAAAATTGTAAAGTTTTCTTCGCCTTCATTATCGCAGAAAATTCTCTGATTACATAAGGCAAAGAAAACTTTACAAAATTAATGGTATCAAGAGCATCTGACCTGGCTATGCCACTGATCGTATATCTTATTAATATTTTCGTATATTTTTGTGCATTTTGTAAATTACAGTTCAGTTTAAAAGCACCCAGTTTGCGCCTACTACTATTTTATCCAACAGTTATGGACGAATGTATAGTTAGTTCGTGTCTAATATTCATTGTTTTTTCGGAATAAAATTTTAACAATAGATTTTTGTCTTTTGGGCACTCGTTATCTAAATATGATCTCACTGTCCTTAAAGCCAATTATATATTATAAAAAAATTGTTGAACGTTTTCCTGTTGAAGCAAAAACGTTTCTAAAAAGGTTTTTTGGGGCTTTGTCAACAATCCTTGTTTACAGCAGAGGTACCAGTTGTTCCTTGGAAGGAAGGAATCTTTAAGGGTGTGCAAAATCTTCACACCCACTATTGCATTAGAATCTCCTTTATTGTAGAATTCTCTTGGTCAGTAATAGGATATTTCGTGAAATATTTTATGAGTACAAGGATGTATTTTTTTTTTTCTGAACATCTTTGAAAAAGAGGACCAAAGATGTCGAGAGTGATGTGCTCCAATGTTGCTCATACACGATATCGTTGAATTTTTTAACGACAACGTGTCTTTGGACCCTTTCGAGCTGCACATGGATCACAAGATTGGCACCATTTCTCCGCAGCTTTGTTTGCTCCGGTAGAAGCGCTCCTTAACTTTGTGCATTGTCTTCTTCATTCCGAAATGACCCAACGAACCTCAAAGTGTCCCTTCGACGTTGGGATGTCCTGCAGTTCCATTAACACGTTTGGAATCCTAGATCACGGAAGAAGTTGCCAATTTAAACTTCACCCATTATCGGAATTCAATTTTACTGTATAGCGTGTTTTTTTTTTTATATGTAGCGAGTCTCATAGTGCTTTATAATGTTTAGCATTCCGACTAAAAGTTGAGATGTCTTACAAAGCAGTCTGATGCTCGACGATTCCTTCAATTCGATTATAGGTTTAATATCTTTTAATTGGCCATGTCAAAGTTCGTCGTTATTCAAAAGGTTTATCACCAATCCCTGAATATTGAGCCTGGGCGCTGACACAAAAATGTCGTCTGACGTAGGCGGTTTTTTTAAGCGTTTATATTGTCCCTCGAATTTTAACACCAGTATTTTCTAAAAGTTTGAACTGTCATATTGAGTCTCCGAAAAATACGAAGAAGAAAACGCATTGATATTCAATTACAAGGCACCGGACAAACGCTGAAAAAAAAATCCGTCTACGACATCTGTCATTTTTGTATCAGCGATTAAGCCTAATATTCAGGGAGTGGTGGGGTCTGCCTTTGATGGTGTTAAAGCAGAAACCTGACGTGCAATACGATTTGTTTATCTCGTATTTCTTCTTTGACCTTCAACACTTTGTAGCAATTTTAAGGATTGCTGTTTTTTTTCCTTGCTTTGAACTAAAAATAGGATTAATTAGCAAACATACACCTTCTTTCCGAATGTTTCATGTTTGGTTTTATTTATTACAATTAATTTTTAATTTTTCTGGTTTGAAACTCGAAATTAAAAAACTGAATAGGACCTTGACAGTGCCAGGACGACATTAACCAATAAATAATTTTCTTCTATTTTTTAAAAATAAATCGAAAAGCTAGAACTATGCAAAAATATGTTCTTGAAATAGTTTTATTGTGCATTTATATCGCAACTAAGGATTCAATTGTTTTTAAATCCGTCAAACATTCTTCAAGATTCCGTTAATAAGAGATTTTTTTTATTTAAAAATATTTCAAGGTATTCTAGTTGTACAAAGTAGTGCAAAAGCTTTAAGAAGTTCTACTAAAGAAAATCTAAAAATTTAGAACAAATTATTCATCTTTTCTTATTCGAATAGGGGAAGAGAAAAAGTTAAGATGTTAGTATCAGTATTCTAAATACCCAGCCGCAAAATAATGATGATGACGATGATAATAATAATAATAATAATAATAATAATAATAATAATAATAAGTATCCCAGTTTAACATATTTTAAATGATTGCGAGCGAAAAACCAAACATTTTAATTTTTTTTTTCGAAATAAAGGAGCATTTATTAAACTAAATTTTTTCAAATAATTCAGTGTATCATTTTTCTTTTCTTCAATGTTCATTTTTCATTAGCTTAACACAGTTGTATTGGATAGTATATGGGGAATGAAAATTCACATTTTTATTTCTAAAATATTATTCACTAAGGGTGAGGGGAAAAAAATAAAATAAATAAATAAAACTTTTTTTTTTCTTTACATAGTTACGAAAAATTGAAGAAAAGAACAATTGATACAAGTTTTATGACGAGAACTAGGTAAATATGACTGTAAATCTTGTTTTTGTTTTTTTCCTTGTACGACAGTAATAAATTTCTAAAACTGTGTAAATGGAAGTACTTAATTTTTCGATGCATAAATCCAACGGAAAATATTTTATTTTAGTCGATTAAATGAACAATAAATGGATAATGCCTTGGACCCGGAAGGGGAGGGTTTTAAAAGTTTATTATTAGTCTTCTAAAGGCACATAAGTAATATAATAATATAATAACAATTATAACTATCCCCATTTTTTTTAAACTCTCCACACGAAATACGCCATTAACCCGTAGGAAACATATTGTAAATTTTGTCAAACGGTCAAAGGAAAAATTCTGCTGAAGGGTGTGGGTTGTGAAATCCATCTATTAATCGCGGAAAAAAGAAATTGAGAAATTTGCCGATCACCCGCGTGAAAAAAAATTCGAAATTCGTTCATCCGTCGTGGGAAAAAATCGCGAATTGTTTCAATTGGACGTGGGAAAAACATAGTGAATTTTTCAATCTGTCGCAAAATGAAACTGCAAAATTCACCAATCGGCCACGAAAAATAACGCGAAATTTGATAATTGGTCAAAAGGACAAACATCACAAAATTTGGCAATCAATCGTGGGAAAGGAAATTGTAAATTTAGTCATTCGGTCCCGGGATCTAGAGAAATTTGCCAATCGGCTTTGTAAAGAAAAAATGGAAAATTCGTTTATTGGCTGTGTGATAAAAATCGCAAAATTCGTCCAACGGTTGTATTAAATTAAAAGTGCGTTTAAAATATGGTTTTTGAACAACAACGCATGAGTACCCTTTTCTTAAAATCAAATTCAAACTCCGCAGTTCTTTTCTACTCAAGTGAACTACTAGTGTTTATGTTTCCTTTTACTTAGACCTGTAATTTCTGCCCTGTTTTATTATCTTATTTACAAAAGATTACAAATTTGCCCTTAAAATCGCAGAGGCCCTAATTAATGAAGCCCTGAACTTAACTTTTCAGATCAGTATTCCTTATTGTCGATGAATAATATATGAATATTTTTATCAGATATTTCAAATTTTAAGTGAAAATCACGATTTCTACCCATCGTCCTAGGACGGGCATTTATACTAGTAATAATAATAAATAATTATAACTATCCCCCTTGTTATCACTCTGTCACTAAAATTCAAGTATCCGAAGTCCTTCTGAACTAGCAATATATTTCTTAAATCAATAACTTTCAAACGTTTCAATGTATCACTTTGCTAGTTTTTATACAACATTTACAATTATTCATTTATTAATGTATTTCAGAAACACCTTTACATTTATTGGTTTGAACAAGAAAAAAAATCAAATGCATATCAAAAGAGTATAGCATAATTTATCTTTAGAAGATGCTGTATATTTGTAGCAAATGTTTCAGTGGGACTAAACACAATCTTCTCGAACACAAAAAATCTATAAGAAAAGGAAAGGAAAATTGTGTGCTTTTTCCCTATTCTTGTCGTGTACTGAGATAAAAAAAAAAAAAGAGTAATACTAAACTAGAAAAAAATCAAGCATCTAGGGACTATTTTTTCCAGAGAACAGCAGAAAAAAATAAAATTTATCTTTGCACAAAAAGAGTCGGAAATAGAAACATTTGATATTCTTTAAACATCAGTATTTTTCCTGTATAACTGAGTTGCGTGGATATAATTCTAAATCGGGAAAAATTTTACTTGTTATCAACAGATTTCTAAACCTATTTCGAATTCTTTGTTCTTGTTTTGTCTTGCTCTCCCTGTTCTTGTCGGTTACGTAGGCTCAGATGAAAAACACTAATACTAATCTAGAAAAAATATGCTGCATCTAAGGATCATTTCTTTCCGAGAACAGCAGAGACAAATACATTTTTCTCTTTGCACGAAAAGAGTCGGAAATACAATCAATTGATATTCTTTAAACATCAGTACATTTCCAGTATAACTGAATTGCGTAGATATAATTCTAAATCGGGTAAAGTTTTACATGTCATCAATAGATTTCAAAACCTATTTCAAGGAAATTACTTAACTCTTAAATACGTGCATGCCAAAGAAAAAGTATATACAAAGAAAGAAAGAAAAGGAAAATTGTGTGCTCTTTCCCTGATCTTGTCGTGTGCAAAAGACGAATACTAAACTAGAAAAAAAAACATCTAGGGAGTATTTTTTCCCGAGAACAGCAAAGAAAAATTAATTTTTACTTTGCACAAAAAGGGTCGGAAATAGAATCAATTGATATTCTTTAAACATCAGTATTTTTCCTGTATAACTAAAATGCTTGGATATAATTATATCTAAATCGGGTACATTTTTACATGTTATCAATTTCAAAACCTATTTCAAAGAAATTAGGTAACTCTTAAATACGTGCATGCCAAAGAAAAAGTATATACAAAGAAATAAAGAAAAGGAAAATAGTGTGATTTTTCCTTATTCTTGTCGTGTACTGAGATAAAACAGAGTAATACTCAACTAGAAATAACATCAAACATCTAGGGACTATTTTTATCCGAGAACAGCAGAGAAAAATAAATTTCATCTTTGCACAAAAAGAGTCGGAAATACAATCAATTGATATTCTTTAAACATCAGCATGTTTCCTTTATAACTGAATTGCGTGGATATAATTCTAAATCGGGTAAATTTTTCCATGTTATCAATAGATTTCAAAACCTATTTCAAAGAAATTACTTAACTCTTAAATATGTGAATGCCAAAAAAAAAGTATATACAAAGAAATAAAGAAAAGGAAAATAGCATGCTTTTTCCCTATTGATGTCGTGTACATAGACTGAGATACAAAAGACGAATACTAAACTAGAGAAAAAAAAGATATCTAGGCAGTATTTTTTCCCGAAAACATCACTGAAAAATACTTTTTTCTTTGCACAAACAGAGTCGGAAAGAGAAGCTTTTTATATTCTTTAAACATCAGCTTGTTTCCTTTATAACTGAATTGCGTTGATATAACTCAAAATAGGGTAACATTTTACATGATATCAATAAATTTTTAAACCTAATTCAATGGAATTATTTTAATCTGCCATACACACATGCCAAAAAAAAAAAAAAAGAAAAAAAAGAAAAAAAAAGAAAAAAAAAAGGAAAACGGTGTGTCTTAATACTTATTCTTGTCCTTTATGTAGGTTCAGATGAAGACTAATGCTAATCTAGAAAAAAAAATCTGCATCTTAGGATAACTTCTTTTCGAGAACAGCAGAGAAAAATACTGTTTCTCTTTTCACAAAGAGAGTCGGAAACAGAAACATTTGATATACTTTACACATCAGCATGTTTCCTGTATAATTGAATTGCGTGGATATAACTCTAAATCAGGTAACATTTTACATGATATCAATAATTTCCAAACCTATTTCAAAGAAATTACTTAACTCTTAAATACGTGCATGCCAAAGAAAAAGTATATACAAAGAAATAAAGAAAAGTAAAATAGTGTGCTTTTTCCCTATTCTTGTCGTGTACATAGACTGAGATACAAAAGACGAATACTAAACTAGAAAAAAAAAACATCTGGGGAATATTTTTTTTAGAGAACAGCAGAAGAAAAAATAAATTTTATCTTTGCACAAAAAGAGTAGGAAATATAAACATTTGATATTCTTTACACATCAGTACTTTTCCTGTATAACTGAATTGCGTGGAAACAATTCTAAATCGGGTAAATTTTTACACGTTATCAGTAGGTCTCAAAACCTATTTCAAAGAAATTACTTAACTCTTAAATACGTGCATGCTTAAGAAAAAGTATATACAAAGAAAAAAAGAAAAGGAAAATAGTGTGTCTTTTTCCTTATTCTTGTCGTGTACATAGACTGAGTTACAAAAGACGAATACTAAACTAGAACGAAAAAACATCTAGGGAGTATTTGTCAAGAGAATATCATAGAAAAATAATTTTTTCTTTTCTCGAAGAGAGTCGGAAAAAGAAATATTTCATATTCTTTAAACATCAGCATGTTTCCTGTATAACTGAATTCCGTGGATATAACTCTAAATCGGGTAACATTTTACACGATATAATTAAATTTCTAATCCTAATTCAATGGAATTACTTTACTCTTCCATTACATACATGCAATAAAAAAAAAAGAAAAGGAAAATAAATGTCTTTTTCCCTGTTCTTGTAGTTTACTTAGGCTCAGATAAAAAGACTAATACTAAATTAGGGGGAGAAATCATACGTCTAGGGACCACTTTTTTCCGAGAACAGCAGAGAAAATTACTTTTTTTTCTTTGCAGAAAGAGAATCAGAATCAGAAACATTTGATATTCTTTAAACATCAGCACGTTTCCTGTATAACTGAAATGCGTGGATATAAGTGTAAATCGGTTAACATTTTACATGATATGAATAAATTTCTAATCCTAATTCAATGGAATTACTTTACTCTTCCATATATAAATGCAAAAAAATAAAAAAATAAAAAATGGAAAGAAAAATATGTATATGTCTTTTTCCCTGTTCTTGTAATTTACTTAGGCTCAGATGAAAACAACTAATACTAAACTAGGAGGAGAAATCATACGTCTAGGGACCATTTTTTTCTTCCGAGAATAGCAGAGAAAAATACTTTTATTTCTTTGCAGAAAGAGAATCAGAAACAAAAACATTTGATATTCTTTAAACATCAGCACGTTTCCTGTATAACTGAATTGCGTTGATATAAGTGTAAATCCGGTAACATTTTACACGATATGAAAAATTTTCTAATTCTAATTCAATGGAATTACTTTACTCTTCCATATATACAAGCAAAAAAATGGAAAGGGAAATAAGTGTAATTTTTTCCCCTGTTCTTGTCGTTTACTTCGGCTCAGATAAAAACGACTAATACTAAACTAGGGGGAGAAATCAGACGTTTAGGGACAATTTTTTTCGAGAACAGCAGAGAAAAATACCTTTTTTTTCCTTTGCAGAAAGAGAATCAGAAACAGAAACGTTTGATTTTCTTTAAACATCAGCACGTTTGCTGTATAACTGAATTACGTGGATATAAGTATAAATCGGGTAACATTTTACCCGATATGAATAAATTTCTAATCTTAATTCAATGGAATTACTTTACTCTTCCATATATAAATGCAAAAAATAAAAAAATAAAAAAATAAATAATGGAAAGAAAAATATGTAAATGTCTTTTTCCCTGTTATTGTCATTTACTTAGGCTCAGATGAAAACAACTAATACTAAACTAGCGGGAGAAATCATACGTCTAGGGACCATTTTTTCTTCCATGAACAGCAGAGAAAAATACCTTCTTTTTCTTTGCAGAAAGATAATCAGAAACATAAACATTTGATATTCTTTAAACATCAGCACTTTCCTCTATAACTGAATTGCGTGGATATAAGTATAAATCGGGTAACATTTTACACGATATGAATAAATATCTAATGCTAATTCAATGGAATTACTTTACTCTTCCATATATATATTTAAAAAAATGGAAAAGAAAATAAGTGTAATCCTTTTTACCTGTCCTTGTCGTTTACTTAGGCTCAGATGAGATGAAAACGACTAATATTAAACTAGGAGGAAAATCATACGTCTAGGGACCATTTTTTCTTCCGAGAACAGCAGATAAAAATACCGTAATTTCCGGCGTATAAGCCGCAGCTCAAAGAGTCGTTTTTCGACCCAGAAATTTTATTCAATAATTGTAGTTAAATATTTACAGCGATCTTTTAAGTTACATTTTATAAAATAATATTTCTGGGTCGAAAAACGACTCTTTGAGCTGCGGCTTATACGCCGGAAATTACGATACCTTTTTCTTTCTTTGCAGAAAGAGAATCAGAAACAGAAACATTTGATCTTCTTTGAACATCAGCAAGTCTCCTGTATAACTGAATTGCGTGGATATAAGTATAAATCGGGTAACATTTTACACGATATCAATAAATTTCTCATCCTAATTCAGTGGAATTACTTTACTCTTCCATACATACATGAAAAAAAAAAAAAAACGGTGAAAGGAAAATAAGTATGTCTTTTTTCCTGTACTTGTCGTTTACTTAGGATCAGATGAAAAAGACTAATACTAACCTAGGAGGAGAAATCATACGTCTAGGGACCATTTTTTCTTCCGAGAACAGCAGAGAAAAATACCCTTTTTATCTTTGCAAAAAGAGAATCAGAAACAGAAACATTTGATATTCTTTAACCCTTTCCAGCACAGTGGTCCCACTCTGGGCACACCGAACTTTAATTCCAAACATGCATTCGGTACCAAGAATATTTTAATAAAATTTTGCTTTTACAATGAAAGCTTAACCCTTTAACGGATAAAGCACTTCAATTGCTGAAATGGTGAAATAAATGATACACCATAAATCATAAACAAATTTATTTGTATATAATAAAAAAGCGATATTTCACATACATTACAAATGGAAAACATTTCTATTAAAATTCGGCTCTCATTGTTGAATTTCGTAATTGAAGTTTTGTGGTTTCATAGGGAAACCAATATCCGTTAAAGGGTTAAAACAAGGAGTTCTTATTTTCTAAAAACGTCGTTTGTAACTTCCGGTGTCAGTCAGTAATTTCGCATTTTACGAACAGAATTTGTCTGTGCCGGAAAGGGTTAAACATCAGCACGTTTCCTATATAACTGAATTGCGTGGATATAAGTAAATTTTTACATGATATCAATAGATTTCTAAACCTATTTCAACTCTTCCACACATATATGCCAAAAACAAAGGGGGGGGAAGAAAAAGAAAATAATGTGCCCTTTTTCCTGTTCTTGTCGTTTAGATAGGCTCAGATGGTAAAGACTAATTTAGAAAAAAAAAATCTTGCATCTAGGCAGGGTTCGTATGCGTGTACAACAAATTTTTAATAGCATTTTTTATCTTATTTAAATGTAAAAAAGTATTACAAATCCTGAAACTAAACAAAGCGTCTACAATGTCGGCTATTTAAATATTAAATAGAAAAATTCTATTAAAAAATTGTGGTAAAAGCATATGAACCCTGCTAGAGACTATTTTTTTCCGAGAACAAACCAGACAAATGCCTTTTTTCTTTGCACAAAGACAGTCGGATAAATATTTGATATTCTTTAAACATCAAGATATTTCCTGTGTACCCCAATTGTGTGGATATAACTTTAACTCGAGTAAAATTTAGATGATATTACTAAGTTTCTAAACTTATTTTCACGTAATTAACTTCCAACACGTAAGTAACAACAATTATTCCACGTAATTAACTTCTTCCAACATACATGGGTAAAAAAAAAACATAATAGGAAAGAAAAGGAAAATAGTGTGTCTATTTCCTTATTCTTGTCGTGTACATAGACTCAGAGTAAAGACTAATACTAAACTAGGGGGGGTGGGGGCGGGATCATACGTCTAGGGACTATTTTACTTCAAGAACAGCCGAGAAAAATGACTTTTTTATTTGCATAGAGTCGGAAACAAAAACATTTGGTATTCTTTAAACATCAGCATGTTTCCCGTGTATCTAAATAACATGGATATAGCTTTAAGTCGAGTAAATTTTACATGATATTAATAAGTTTCTAAACTTATTTCAAAGGAATACTTCATTCTTAGGGACATACATGCAAAAAACACCTTGTAATTTAACAATCTAAACACAACTAAACCGTTTCAATCGCCCGCTTCCATTCCCACTTTCAAAGTTAGAACTTATTATTATACATTCTTATAGATATTTTAAGACCTTAATAAAGGGACAGGGAGGATATTATGCTCTACAGACTTGGTTTACTTGTCTGAGCAGTCCCTTTTAGGCAATCAAATCAAATACTTTCCTTACACTTATAGTGAAAAAAAACTTAAACTAAAATAACTTCAAAAATAAACGAAAACAAAATGTTGAGTGAGTCCATTCGACTTACATATTATATATTATAGTATATACATAAAATTCTGGAACAGTGAAATCGTTTGGATTTGAATGCTAGACCTCACGATTTGAAACTGGAGACGTTATCTCTGACTATTAACTCATTAACTGCCAAAATTATGTAGGCGGAGTCTGCGATATTTTTACTGAAATTCGCTTTCCACCAAAAATTTTGAAAGATAATATTTGGTAACATTAATAGCAAAGTTTTTGTCATTAAATAAAGTTTTTTTAACACATAAAAATAATAGTGGCTAAGGAGTTTTTTTTATCATACACTTTTATTTTGAATGCTGACAACCACGATATACTCGTGGTTGACAGCGAATGGGTCATAATGCTTGCTTACTTCGTCAGAATACTTAACACTTAGACTCTGTCACTTTTGCTTGTTTATTTTTTTTATAGAATCGAGAAAATGGCTTTAAAAAAGGATTAAAGGCCTAATCCATCGACCAATCTGTACGAAAATCTATGAAGTTCTAGCTACAAAGATTTATTATGGATTCGCCAAATGCGAGTTCAATCGTAAATACCGTTTGTGACTGATCGTGTTCACTTTGAAGCACACACACACATACGCAAACCATGATTACAATACTTTCCTTTTTCTAAGACCTTAATAAAGAGACCAGGAGGGATGCTATGCTCCACAGACTTGGTTTCCTTGTCTGAGCAGTCCCTCTTAGGCAATCAAATCAAATACTTTCCTTATACTAAGTGTTCAGAATTGGAAAAACAAAAACACTGACTCTCGCAATGTGCTAATTTTCTCACATACCTTTAAAGTGAATCATACTATAGCTGAGAAAGCGGTATACAGAAGAAACATATTGCAATGATATATTTCAATTAGCTAAATTCAAGCAGAGGCATATGTATGGGCATCTACTTTTATCCCGATTTCGTGATTTAAGCATGTAGTATAGGCGTTCATTTTTGCTACTTTAGCATCCGCAGGAAATCGCTTAATTTTAAACCTATTTTTTAAACAATTTAAATCATGAAATTGTGGCACTTTGCATACAAATTTAAATTTAAGCAATAAGAACAAAAATGAATTGCTTTAATTCTTAGAATATGTGATTAAAAAAAAATGAATGGCGACAAAAACACAATGCGCGTGTGCTTAATGTTTAAAAAATAAAATCTGAGTTCAAAAATACATTTTTAGCTGTCCCGGTAATTTTTTTTACATAAATAAGAGAAAAAAAATTCATAAAATACTTTTAATGCATTTATTATATGTTTCTTTTAGAAAACAAATAACAACATTCATCATTTAGCTGGGTAATACTATTATGCATAAATATGAACTTTCGATAATTGCTTAACTTTTATATTAAGTAATGCTTTCTCATGTTTCCAGTCCGGGTTGCGAAAATCTAGGCGCCACCACTAAATTCTTTATATTATTCGCCTAATAAAAATACTGATAAAATTTAGGGAAAATATACTAATAAAATTTGACGAAGAATGCTAATAAAATTTAGTGGTAGGAATCAGCCCATTGGCGCCTATATTTTTGCATCCCTGTTTCCAGTTAACTACTACATGCAATTTAATTTTTTTCTCAAATTATATATACAGGGTATTCCGTTAAAGGGGTCCAATATTAATAGGGGTAATAGAGGAGATCACACGAAGCATAAATCAGTATATAATGCCTGGCCGGATCTTAATAATTTTCAAGTTACAGCAAATAGAATGAAAAATCGGAAATTTGTAAAAAAACCCTCATTGCTAAACTATCGATAATGCTACATAAAAACGAAGCACATATTTAGAAAGAGCAGAAAAAATCCTACGAAATGACATAAGTTGTTTTAGAATATTGAGAATTAATGGCGAGTTACAAGCTCTGAAACAGTGAAAAAATACAAAATCAAATATTTAGCAAAATAGTTAATCGTTAATTCCAAAAATGCAACTCTACCTACATCAAGAAAAATGTTATAAAATTTGGTCCATTCCGAAAGCTTTCGAAGAAGCTGACAATAAACCATATCAGTTTAATTGTATGGGAGAAATCAAGCAGTTCCCTAGTTACAACTCTGTACTGTTGCACGCTCGGAAAGAGCGAAACTCCACCCATGACGATTGTAAACACCCCGTTTTAATATCTTTCAATTATACATTTCTGATCAACCTCTATCAATACCCTTTCATTATTCAGTCTGGTCAAGTGAATGACATATTGTGCAGCTCTCGCCTTGTCTTAAAGCAAACTCCGTGACTGCTGCGTTTCCTCCATGAACTTTCAGGATGATGAAGAAGAAGTACTTTTTATGCAAATTTTCTATGTGTATAGGAAGAAAAGTGTAATAAAACAGCAGTCATCAGTGGGCGTTATGTTAAAGGGAGGCTGTTGTAAGTGGGATTGTAGTAAGTTGATGTATAATAATTATGCCGGAATACTCTAACGAAGAATATGCGGACATGCATCTGATGTACGGGCAAGCTCATGGAAATGCATGTCTAGCACAGCGCATGTACCGTGAGCAATTTCCAAGGAGACGTTGCCCAAGTTCGAAACTCTTCATAAAAATCGATAGACGATTACGGGAGACTGGATCGTTTAATACAGCAAGCATTGATGCAGGGAAATCTCGACATGTACGAACACCTGCAATGGAAGAAGATGTACTGAATATTTTTAAAGATAACCTCTCCACGAGTACACGAGCTGCTGCGTCTGAAGTCGGTGTTTCTCACCAAAGTTTGTGGCGTGTTCTGCGTGCAGAAAACATGCACCCCTTTCATGTGCAGCGGGTACAACTGTTATCAGTAACAGATTGTGCTCAGCGGACAGAATTCGTACGCTGGTTGCTTAATGTAACAGAAAATAATCCACAATTTCTGGAAAATATTTTATTTACTGATGAAGCAACATTTACGAGAGAGGGCGTGGTAAACACGCACAATATGCACACATGGTCATATACAAATCCGCACACTGTTTTCCCGTCGAACGCACAACAAAAGTTCAGTGTGAACATATGGGCAGGAGTCCTCGGCGATTATCTCATAGGACCATATTTACTCCCAGATGTACTCAATGGCAGTACTCACTTGGTTTTCCTACGGGATATTTTACTGCAGTTACTGCAAAATGTGCCAGCGACATTGCGCCACAATATGTGGTTTATGCACGATGGCGCACCGGCACATTTTTTCATAGGTGTTCGCAATCACCTCAATTCAACATATCCTGGGAAATGGATTGGACGCAGTGGACCTGTTGCTTGGCCTGCACGCTCTCCAGACCTCAATCCGTTAGACTTTTTTGTTTGGGGACACCTTAAATCGCTGGTGTATGAAACGCCTGTGGATACACCGGAGGATTTACTAGCGCGAATCGTTGTCGCTGAAGGAGACATTCCCAACTCCGTCGGAGTTTTTCGGCGTGTTCGCCAATCTTTACGACGTCGCTGTCGGCTGTGCGATTCTGTTAATGGGCGCAACTTCGAACACCTATTATATTAATGTCCGTTCGTCTGCCTTCCGACATTGAACTGTGCAGCGCAGGCCAGAAGACTATGCTTCACATATGTCATAAAGTACGTGGAATGTAATTCTTTATTTGTCATTTTTCTTTTATTTTCAACACTTTTTGGCACAGTATTTTGTAAGTCACAGACTGTGGTGTACTCAAATTGTAAATTACAAAGTTTGTATGAATTAATTTAAAATTTAGTGTCTTTTTTAAATTTATAATTAATAAAATTATTATGCTATTTGTTATTATTATTTCCTATCATAAATTATGATGCACATATACATACAATAATTGTCCATGTAAAACATGTACTGAAACTTCTTGCATAGTTACAAATCGCAATATTTTTAATTATTTCCGAATTTTCACCACCAGTTTAATTTTAAGGAATTTAACTTAAGCTTTATATCAATAAAAGACCACTTTAAAATGTAGACTATTATTTTAAAGTTATTTTGGTTCATTCAACTCTTGAATAATTAAAAATGTTGCATCTCAGAAGAAGCATGATCGAAAATGTATAGTTGAGAGTAATTAAAAAGGCGGTGTTTCCAATCGTGATGGGCGGAGTTTAACCTTTGCTAGTGTCAAAGAAAGCGGAGTTGTAACTAAGAAACTGATTAATTTCTCTCACACAATTAAACCGATATGGTTCATTGTAAGCTTTTTCGAAAGTTTTCGGAATGGACCAAATTTTACTTCATTTTCCTTGTTGTAGCTAGAGTTGTCTTTTTGGAATTAACGATTAACTATTTTGATGTATATTGGATTTCGTACTTTTTTCACTGTTTCAGGGCTTGTAACTCTTCAATAAATATTGCTATTTTAATACAATTGATGTCATTTTGTAGGGTTTTTTCTGCTCTTTCTAAATATGTGCTTCGTTTTTATCGATAGTTTAGCAATGAGGGTTCTTTTACAATTTTCCGAATTTTCATTCTATTTGCTGTAACTTGAAAACTATTGAGATCCGACCAGGCTTTATATACTGATTTATGCTCCATGTGATCTCCTCTATTACCCCTATTAATATTGGACCCCTTTAACGGAACACCCTGTATATATATATATATATATACACAGGGAAACACAACATAATTCGATTACAGTGATATTGCTCTAAGTACGTTTTCATATCTAGTATGCATTTTTAAATTTTGCTAATTTTTTGCATATTTCTAGTGTATAAATTCCATAAACCATATACAGGGCCACACAAAAGAATTAATTTCCTTTTATTGACGGAAATTTCTGAAGGGGTATTTTCACCTGTATTATGGCTTTACCAGGGCTCCCAAATGATCCGCTTATTGAGTACCGGTATTTTCTTAGAAAAAAATTATTTGTAGATTTTTCTCGTAAATTTTGCTGATACCACCTTCGGAGGTAAATTTTTGTGGAAATGTTGTAAAAACCTACCATGATATGTTCTGTTAAAAAATATTCGTATTCAGTTGGCGGACCACTTGGGACCCCTGCTTTACTAATTGAACTAAATTTTAGCATAGTATGCAGTACATATACAAATCTACATATCATATACACGGATTTACATAAGAATTGAATACGTTTCAGTCTATAGATGGTAATTACTGAAATTGTATTTCAAAAATGCGGTATGCGTTTTCAAAATTGTTTACTTAGACATCATCTTTCACATTATTAAACGAAAAAGTTTTGTTTCAGCATTCTGAATATGTTCGAAAGGATTTCATAATCTATGTTCCACGTATGATTTTTCTTTCTTGTTTTAAATTTACTTATTGCGACGGTTTTCGTATTTTAGAGAGAGTGGTATTTTTGTAAACAGTTTATTGTTATCCACGTCCAATTTAATCTATGGTGTTGCTATTACAGAGCTCCCAAATGGTCCGCTTTTTCAATACCGGTATTTTTTTAGAAAAATTTTATTTTTAGATTTTTCTTACAATTTTTGCAGAAACCACTTTCGGAGGTAAATTTTTGCGAAATTATTGTAGAAACCTACCATGACATTTTCTGTTAAACAATATTGGTATTCAGTTGGCGGACTATTGGGAGCACTGCTATTAGAGTTCCCCAGCGTTTTTTTACGCACAGAGCCCATGTTTATATAAGATTCTTTTTTTCCAAACTATGGTAAAGCGTCTAGAAGATATAGTGGACAACCAAATAGTCATAAAAAAAACGAATTCCATAAATGTAGAACGATGCTGAATGATAAATATCGATGGTAGCTCAAAAGTAAACACCGTATAAGATTTGAATTCAGAAAACGTTTCCGAAAACCGGTGCAGAGCTAGCAGATGTCACTACGATCGACATTTATGGGATTACATTTTTTAACACTTTTTAAACCATTTCTGGCAGTGGGGTAGCGAAAGTGGGATTGGCTTGATCACTTTACTACCAGTATTTTTATATACTACATTTGGTCTTATTTTAATTCATAACGTTCAACGATAAAATAAGGCCAAACGTATTATATAATTATACAGGTAGTAAAGTGATCGAGACCCCCTCATAAGCTACCTTATTGATTTCTGGAATAGTTGGTTGACACACTATATCTTATAGGCGCTATAAGGAAAGGGCATGTTTACACACAAACACTCCCGTCAATCAATCCCCCCTCTTCCAACCAATCAGACACACTCATCCCTGTTCGTACACCAATCAAATCATCTTTTACCCTGGATAACGTCCACGTTTTGCCACCGCCCCCTGAATACTAGGCCTGAGCGCTGACAACAATGGCGGCTGTCGCAGGCCGATTTTTTTTTCAGCGTTTGAACGGTCCCTCGAAATTCCACACCAATAATTTCTAAAAGTTTTCTTCGCCTTGTTTTTCGGAGATCAAGTAAGTCAAAGATAACTTTTAGATATTATTGGTGTTGAAGTTCGAGGGACTGTACAAACGATTCCGCCTGCGACAGCCGCCATTTTTTTTCAGCGCTCAGGCCTAGTATTCAGAGGGCGGTGGTTTTGCCCTGAGTGACGTCAGCTGATCTTTCCTTATAACTATGGACTTTACCCATGTCACGTCATCTACGAGTATATAGAATAAAAACATCAATAGGCGTGAAAAACATTTTAATACAGCTTACCCTTCGTCCAATAAACATTCTCTTTTGTAGGGCATAAACCCGCAGAGGCATGTTTGTTGCCACTCGTGGGTAAAGTCCATTGCAGTCTACATTCCAAATCTTGGCAAGGCTCGTCTGGACAAATTCAATTACACAAGTGAAACGGATCAACAAATATTACTGTTTCTTAATTTATTGAAATAATATTTAATTACTAATCGAAAGTGGTCACATTTTACTGAAAGTAGGCTTTGCACAACCGAGTGTAATACTTTATTGTTATCCACATTTACTTTAAATCCTATTGTTGCAAGTGTCATTTATTTTTACTCGCAGAAGACGATATTATATAAAAATATTAACGTGCCCCTATAAAAAAAACTGTGGATGATAGGAGGATGACTTAAAAAACACAAAGCTGTGTACCTGAGCAACATATTTAAATTCCCTGATGACTGACCAATTTGCTTGTATATCAGAGCCTATGAATTGAAGAGAAAGGAAAAACAGACATACTATTTTTGAATAACGGTTAAATCAGTAAGGGACCACCTACAGAACATGTCCGTTCCAAAGAAATAGAAAAACAAGAAAGAAAAAATCATGCATAAGGCATAGATTATGAAACACTTTCCAACAGAAAGAGCTATAATGACAGGCTACAAAAGTTTCTTCATTTATCAAATTTTATTGCTCATATGCCATTATTTATAAAGACAATCTAAATGCAACCACTGCACACGTTTGACGTGCAGTAGACATATGTTAAAATTCTTGAAGTGTCTAAAAAAACGCTATACACAATTCTATTTTGGCTTTTTCTTTTTGGTTTAACACATTCATTGCCGGGTTAAAATTACCGGAATTTTACTTTATTTAGAAAGTTTGAATACTAGAAAATACTAATAGCCATATTTGCTATTAATTACCGACTTTTCGTGATTACATCAAATAAAAATTCTTCTTTCGAAATTTCCGGACGAATTCGTTATTTTAGATTGCAAAACCACGAATATACTCGTGGTTGGCAACAAATGGGTTAAACCTTCTTTGGTATACTAGAATTCTAGTGTAAGAAGTTATATTCATATATGTCATATGTGATTTTGGCGAAGAAAGTTGACATACATACACACTACCATAATAATAACTATTAAAAACAGAAGTTACTTTTTTTTTAAGTCGATTAAAAATTCAAAAGTATTTATTTTTCTTAATCCTTCTAGTGTCATTTTTTTTCTTTTGGCAATAAGGAATTTTATATATATATATATATATATATATATATATTTGTAAATTAATAGCAACCGTGATTTTTCGGACTATCAAGGTCAAATATAAGCAATGAAATCCTCCTGAAAATATTGTTACCCATTTGTTAATACCATATAAAAATGTATTTTACGATATCGTCTTTCATCGCCATCTTATTTGTATTAAGAGGGAAAAAATTGTTTGTCGTTTATAGCGTATGATTTAAGATTTCTGTTGTTGTTTCCAGTTTAATTCTTCTGCGCTAAAGGAAAAAGTTGTTATTTTTCTGTTATTCTATCGCACATAAAAATGTTATAGATATAAAAATAATTGCAAACAGTCTGTCAAACGTGCTCTTTCTTTGAACTTGTATAAATGATTCATGCTGAGAGAAAAAGACACTTTGTATATTTTTTCCGAAGTGTCGAATATATTGACTTGGAAAATAAATTGCGTTACAAAAACCCTCTGGCTGACCAGCAAAAAGGCAAAATTGTGATGTTGTTTTCCCCGATTTTTTTAACCCTTTCCAACACAGTGGTCCCACTCCGGGCACAACTAATTTTAATTCCAAACTTGCATGCGGCACCAAGAATATTTTAATAAAATTTTGTTTCTATAATAAAAGCTTAAAATAAGGAGTTCTTATTTTCTAAAAAAGTCTTTTGTAAATTCCGGTGTTAGTCAGTAATTTCTCATTTTACGAACAGATCTTGTCTTTGCCGGAAAGGATTAAAATGCTAAAAAAGGATAATTATTACAGCATTATATAAAAAAAACTTAATTATATATATGGATATAATCCTTGAGAGTATTAATCATTACTCAATGTATTAAAACTGCATTATATCCATAGAATTATATTAATTTAAATGATGTTCGTATTGTAGGGAAACCTGGAACTTAGTGAATGTATAAACACGGGCGTGTCTGCGAGGGTATTAATATATTTAGAACATCTGATGCATGTTATTTTTTATGCATTTTTATTTTATTTTTCAGTAAATTAAAAAAAATTATAATGTTGCGAAAAAAAGACGCATTGTAAGCTTTTTCTTTTCTTCAGAGGTGTCGATTATATCCACTTAGAGTTGCAAAGACTAGAAAAAACCCGGTTTAAACATGGGAATAAACCAGGTCTATTTGAAATAAACCCTGGAAATACCCTTTTTTTTTTTTTTTTTTTTTTTTTTTTGCAACTCTACATTCACTTGATGAAGAAGTCAAAAAACTAATATATTTCGACGAACATTCATCCAGGTCATGTTTTAAGCATTTTTATTTATTAATTAATTATTTATTTTTATAATTTTCAAAAACTATTTCGAAAAGAAAATAGTAAAGAAAAGAAATACAGTTGAGCCGTGTTACATTTGTATTTCTCATCCTGAGATACAAAAAAAGAGCTATAACAAATATCGCCAAATGCGAGTTCAATCGTAAATACCGTTTGTGAGTGATCGTATTCACTTTCAAGCACACACACACACACGTACGCAAACCCTGATTACAATACTTTCCTCTTTTTAACACCTTAATAAAGGGACCGGGAGGGATACTATGCTCTACAGACTTGGTTTCCTTATCTGCGCAGTGCCTCTTAGGCAATCAAATCAAATACTTTCCTTACACTAAGTGTTCAGAATATTAAAAAAAAAAACACCGACATTCGCAATGTGCTAATTTTCTCACATACCTTTAAAGTGAATCATACTATATCTGAGAAAGCGGTATACAGAAGAAACATATTGCAACTATATATTTCAATTAGCTAAATTCAAGCAGAGGCATATGTATGGGCATGTACTTTTATATCCAATGTACATGTGAACACTAAATTTTCATCCCAATTTCGTGATTTAATCATGTAGTATAGGCGTTCATTTTTGCTGCTTTAGCAGTCGCAGGAAATCGCTTAATTTTAAACCTATTTTTTTAACAATTTAAATCATGAAATTGTAGCACTTTGCATACAAATTTAAATTTAAGCAATAAGAACAAAAATGAATTGCTTTAATTCTTAGAATATGTGATAAAAAGATAAATTAACGATAAATAATAACGCCTATTTTAATCGAATTATATAAGTAACTTCAAAACTGCTGTCAAAGTATATATATATTTAGAGAGACACGTAAAATAGGCCATATGCTATCTGAAAGAGCAATATAATGAAGATCTACTGCCGTAAGATGACATTCCTAGATACTAGGAATGGGTTATCAATATATTTAACTAGTAACACAGACAATCACTGTGACGTCACTGCGGTGTCACATTCATCATAAATGGTAACCGCCACTACAGTGATAGAAAATATCCCTCTTTTATCGTCGCATTGTGATTCTCAGATGGTCATCATTTCGTGCCTCTACTATAGCCTTGTATACCTATAACGACGTAACCTCGTCATAAAACATCTCGACTTCACAGTGAGGAGAATACGGTACATTCTCTACGTCACATGACATCAATGTGGACAGAAAACTTTCATTTGGTTTACAATTAATTCATAAATTCATCACATTTTGGTCACAGTATCATCAGGTTATAAATTATCGATATGCAAAATGCTTATATCATTAGAAACTGTTAGGTTTCTGGAGGCACGGCAGTGCCTCCGCCAAGTTGAGAGAGGACAGCCGTAAGCATACTTCTCTGGAAGCAACTCAGGGCACTTTTGACCCCCCCCCCCCCCCCATATTTCCGCGCTTGAGTATCCCAAAAATTTGAAACTTCGTTTTTCTAGAGTATTTGGCACACAGGACCAAAATTTAAAATTACAACTTTCTGTCTTTTCTAGTTCAGACGATATATGAACTCAAACATTCGATTTTTTGTCACTCACTCACTCACCCGTTCACGCGTCATCAAAAAGATTACGTAGATCCCGTAGCCCTAGAAACTTGACATTTGGAAAAAAGGTAGTGTTTAGGATACAAAGAAAGGAAAAATTATAAAATCCGGAAAATTCGAAAAAAAAAACATTCGAAAATTCAACAAATTCCATCAAAATTGAAAATTGAAAATAATACGATCTTGTAGTCTTAGAAATTTAAGATTCAGTGTGAAGGTAGTGTTTAGTATCCAGAAAAAGAAAACATCAAAAACACCAAAAAAATCGAAAGCAAAATTAAAAAAATCGAAAAATCGAAAATTTTCAAATAATCCGATTTTGTTGCGCTAGAAAATTGGAATTGGGAATAAAGGTAGTATTTAGGATGCAAAATAAGGAAAAATAAAAAATTCGGAAAATTCGAAAAAAAAAAATTCGAAAATTCGAAAAATTCGAAAGAAATTGATTTTTTAGCCTTAGAAACTTAAAATTCGCAGTAAAGATAGTGTTTAGGATTCAGAATAAGTTAAAATAAAAAACGCAATAAAATTCGAAAATAAAATAAAAAAATCGAAAAAATCGGAAAAAGCGAACAATAAGGAAAATTTGAAAATAATTCGATTTTATAGCGCTAGAAACTTGAAATTTGGAATAAAGGTAATATTTAAGATACTAAATAAGGAAAAATTCAAAATATGGATAATTCAAAAAATACCCATAAATTAGTGCAGACAATATATGAACTCAAAGTTTCGATTTTTTGTCACTCACCCACTCACTCACTCTCGCGTCATCAAAATGATTGGGTAGATCCCGCAGCCACAGAAACTTAAAATTTGGAATAAAGCTAGTGTTTCGGATACAAAGACAGAAAAAAATATAAAATCCGGAAAATTCAAAAAAAAAAAAAAACATTCGAAAATTCAAAAAAATCGAACAAAATTGAAAATTGAAAATAACACGATCTTGCAGTCTTAAAAACTTAAAATTTGGTGTGAAGATAGTGTTTAGAATTCCGAAAAAGAAAACATAAAAAAAACACAAAAAAAATTGAACATAAAATCGAAAAATCGAAAAAAAATCCAAAATTTTCAAATAATCTAATTTTGTTACGCTAGAAACTTGGAATTCGGAATAAAGGTTGTATTTAGGATGCAAAATAAGGAAAAATTAAAAAATCCAAAAAAAAATCAAAAATTAGAAAAATTCGAAAAAAAAATTGAAAAAAATTAAAATAATTTGATCTTTTGGCCTTAGAAACTTAAAATTCGCAGTAAAGATAGTGTTTAGGATTCAGAATAAGTTAAAATAAAAACGCAATAAAATTCGAAAAAAAAAAATCGAAAGAAATCGAAAAATAAGGAAATTTTGAAAATAATTCGATTTCATAGCACTAGAAACTTGAAATTTGGAATAAAGGTAATATTTAAGATACTAAATAAAGAAACATTAAAATATATGGATAATTCAAAAAAAAAAATAGAAAATTTCAAAAAAAAAAAAAAAAAAAAAAAAAAATAGAAAGAAAGAAAGAAAAAGAGAGAAATTGAAAATAATATGATCTCGTAGTCTTAGAAACTGAAAATTTGGTGTAAAGGTAGTGTTTAGGATTCAGAAAAAGAAAAAATTAAAAACACAACAAAAATTGAAAATAAAATAAAAAAATCGAAAAAAAACGAAAATTTGAAAATAATTCGATTTTGTAAATCTAGAAACTTAAAATTTGGAATAAAGGTAGTATATATGTTACAAAAAAAGAAAAAAATAAAAAATCTGTAAAATTCGAAAAAAAAAATTTGAAAAATTGAAAAAAATTCGATTTTGCAGCTTTAAAACTTAAAATTCGGCGTAAACTTATTGTTTAGGATACGGAAAAAGGAAAAATTAAAACACAATAAATTCGAAAATAGAATAAAAAACTCGAAAAAGATCGGAAATTTCAAAATAATTCGATTTTGTACCGCTAGAAACTTGAAATTTGTAATAAAGGATACAAAATAAGAAAAAATTAAAAAATCCAGAAAATTATAAAAAAAATTCGAAAAAATGAAAAATTGAAAATAATTTTATCTTGTAGTCTTAGAAACTTAAAACTTGGTGTAAAGGTAGTATTTACTATTCAATAAAAGGAACAATTAAAATATTCGTTAAATTCGAAAATAAAATCGAAAAATCGAAATATCTTTAAGAAATCAAAAATTCGAAAACAATTTGATTTTGTACTGCTAGAAACATTAGTTTTAAGATAATTGTCCTATTAGCTAGTACAACGCCCCTAATTGTTTTATGTTATTTCCCCCGGATTATGGGGTTTTTTTTCTTTCGTTTACGAATTTCGTTATAGAAAAGCTCCGCTATAGACTGGCTACGATATAGGCGATTTCTTTATAGACAGGTTTGTTTTCTTTCACAGGTTGTACTCACAGTTTGTTACTTCACATATGAAATATGGATTATTAAATGATGTTAGCCCCACAAAAACTTTCACAGCTCCCCCTACCCTCCCGGCATTACTGGCTGGTTATGTTTTGATAGTCCTTTCTAAATAAAATCATGGTGACTCTAACATTCACTTGATTTATCTCTAAATTGAACCTAAATGATCCTAAGAAGACGGATCAAATAATTACTATATTGGCATGACAATCAGGTAACTTAGAGTTAAAAGTCGAAATAAAAAAAATATATAAAAAATATATATATAAAGTCAAAAATTTGAATATAATTCGATTTTGTAGTCCTAGAAGCTTGACATTTGGCAGAAAGGCCGGGTTTAGTACACAAAGTAAGGAAAAATTAAAAAATCCTTAAATAATAAAAAAAAGACTAAAAAAACGAAAAAAAACATCGAAAAAAGGAATATAGTTTGATTTATTGGAAATTTCCGGAAATTTTCTAGTATCTAGGGCTGCGAGTAACATCTCAGATGGATAGCACCTATCCTGGAATTGAGAGTACTTTTGACACTCCCTCTGCCATAACTTAGTGCTTGCCTAGGAACCTGAAATCTCTTTTTATCTACAGTACTTTGCAAACGAAACTAAAGCTTCAAAATTTTTATACCTGTAAATAATAGGGACAGAGTGTGGGCTTAGCGAAAATCAGTAGATGATCTCCAAAATGAACCCAAAATCAAGAAAAGGAGGATTACTTACAAAAAGAAGTGAAATCTCATCAAAAAGTCACCTGTAAAAAATGCAGCCAAGTCTCGTAACTCATTTACCGTAAAAAGTACTGAGATCGTATAAAGCCAAGTTTAACTATCTTATTAACTCTGAAATTTTCATTCACAAATCACTCCTAGCCTCTACATCTTTAGTTAATTATTATTTTGTGACTTGGCAATTACGCAGCACAGGGCAGTTATTACACCTTACTATGTTATGGGATGCGATGAGATAATATGATTAAGGCTAATTATATACGCACAGGGAAGTTATTAAACTGTAATATGTTATAGTATTATTTGATTAAGACTAACTATATACATCACATTCTCGTGCTACGTAATTGCCAAGTCACAAAATAATAATTAACTAAAGATATAGAGACTAGGAGTGATTTGTGAATGAAAATTTCAGAGTTAATAAGATAGTTAAACTTGGCTTTATACGATCTCAGTACTTTTTACGGTAAATGAGTTACGAGACTTGGCTGCATTTTTTACAGGTGACTTTTTGATGAGATTCATTTTTTTTTCTAGATGCTTGGTTAATTAAAACACATTTTGATTAATTCGATTGAGTAATTCTAATTTCTCAAACAGTCCATTTTAAAGCGGAATATTTCACGTTTTTTTTTCTAATATTAATCGGATTTTTAATGTGAAATGGACAAAGTAATCAGCTAAATAGAACCCATATAAATATTTTATCAAATTTGGGCAAACATTGTCCATGAACATTGTATTTTTGAAAAAGTTAAAAGGTAACTATTAATTTCAAATTGAACCTTTGAGATCGGTTCCTGTATCATTTTCAATAAACCAATATATACGGGAGGAAAGTAGAATTTGAAATGTTTTAAACTCATTGCAATTTATAACTTTGTAGAGTGTCTTTATTGCAAACTGGTAAAAAAACAAATCGAGATATTATAAACAGAATTTGACATGATTTTATATCTATTCAAGTTTATTCCTGCTAAAATGTCTTTAATTGAAACTGATAAAAGATTTTGAAAAATCGAAATATTTCTTTAAGAAAAAATAGTACAATCATATATTCGAATACGAGTAAATCTTGTGTGTGGTTATATATATATATATATATATATATATATATATATACATATATATACATATATATATACAGGGTGTCCCACAAGGTACGCAGCGCCTAATATGTACAGATTCGGATAAAGCACGTCAATATGGGTATTTTGAATGATAACAAGTGGGGTCCCCGAATATAGCGTGATAGTCTAATTACAGGATGAACGTTATCATAGCTGTCAACTTTTACGCTTTTTTCCTACCACTAAAATTTTATAGTAAATTTTATGTTACTAAATCTCCAAAATCACGGGATTCAATAAGGCAAAAATGTCTATAAATTTTTAGTGGTATCAGAAAAGCGTAAAAGTTGGCAGCTATGACGTTATTGACGAATCCGATAGTGGGTATTCCAAATGACGATGTGTACAGCATGAAAGATTCCCCAGATGATTATGCAAATTTGTGGTAACCACTAAAAATTTATAGAAATTTTTGCCTTATTGAATCCTGTGATTTCGGAGATTTAATAAAGTAAAATTTACTATAAAATTTTAGCGGTAGGAAAAAAGCGTAAAAGTTCTCAGCTATGATAACGTTCTTCCTGTAATTAGACTATCACGCTATATTCAGGGACCCCACTTGTTACCATTCAAAATACTCATATTGACGTGCTCTATCCGAATCTGTACATATTAGACACCCTGTATATATATATATATATATATATATATATGCAAATTTTATCTTAAAAACGGCTCAAACGATTTTGACAAAATTTTGAATCTTTCTGTTTTGGGGCACCAGAAAACCTTTGGGCTAGGTTACAATGTCGAGAAAATTCGATTAGTGGATCATTTTAGGTCACCATGGGTCAGGGCCAAGCTAATTGTATCTCAATAACGATTCAAAAGATTTCGACTAAATTTTGTATCCTACCATTTTCAGGCACGAGAAGGCTATTGAGCTGTGTCTCATATTCTAGAACGTTCGATTAGTGGGTTAGTTTTGGGTCAACGCGGGTCAATTTAATTTTATCTAAAAAAGGGCTCTAACGATTTTGATTAAATTTTGTATCCTACGAGTTTCGGGCACGAGAAAATCATTGGGCTAGGTCACATGTCCAAGAAAGTTTGATTAGTTGACCATTTTGAGAAACTGTGGGTCAAGCTAATGTTATCTAAAAAACGGCTCAGACTTTAGACTAAATTTTGCATCCTATGGTTTTCGGGCACGAAAAGACTGTTGGGCTAGCTCACATGTTCGAGAAAATTCAATTAGTTGGTCATTTTGGTCATGTGTTATTATGAGTTAATCTATGTTTATCTTAAAAACGGCGAAGACGATTTGAACTAAATTTTGTATCCTACGGTTTAGGGGCACGAGAAAATCATTGGGCTAGGTCACTTGCTCGAGAAAATCCAATTAATGGGTCATTTTGGGAAATGTTCGAGAAAATTTGATTAGTGGTTATTTTGGTTATGGGTCACGATATTTCAACTCAAAGCTAATTTTGACCAAGCATCTTCCCTGCTCGTAAAAAGTTAAAAGACGAATCTTTTTTAGATATATTTCAAGAAAGATGGAAACCATCATAGAAAAGGATTATAAAAAGTAATGTAAGACATACAAAAAAAATTTTTTTTTTTTTAAACTGCGTTGTTGGATGATTTCATTTTCACACCTAAGTGGGCTAACATTAATAAACGCATCTTAAATTTTGTTATATAATATATAGATTTTGCACCGGATTGTGGGTAATTAAAATTTAATAATAAGACAGTCTTTTGAAATTTCATGTACCAATTTATTTTTCCTTTTTCTTTCAATTTCTCTAAATCCTCTTTAGTTAGAAGAACTTTCTCGCAAACCGTATTAGATTATACCAAATCCTTCCATTTTTATAATTTTCTTAATGCTGACGAATTTTCGGATACCCGTTGCATAAAATAATTGGAATGGGATAAAGCAACGATATACTTCAAAGATATTGCAATGTAAAATATTCGAATAATATTGTAAAATATTTCATCCTTAATTTTCTGCCCCAAAAGTACTAGGCCTAAGCGCTGACATAAAAATGGAGGCTGTCGTAGGCGGATTTTTTAAGCGTTTTTACAGTCCTCTGAATTTTCACACCAGTATTTTCTAAAAGGTTTCTTTGACTTATATGATCTCATAAAATTAAGTCAATGAAAACTTTTAGAAATTATTGGTGTTCAAATTCGAAGGCCCGTACAAATGCTGAAAGAAATCCGCTTACGACAGCCGCCATTTTTATGTCAGCGCGCAGGCCTAGTATTCAAAGAGTGGTGCTTGATTCCCATTTTCTCGAGTGTTAGAATATCAAGGGAGTGGGTTATTATTTTTTTCAAGATTTTGTTCACTAACCAGTTTATAATTGATCTCTAAATCGTTTCTGCACTTAAAGAAAACATTTTCGGAATCGTGAGTAACTATGAAGTAACATTTTATATTCATAAACGTTTGTGCTATATCAGGAAAATTTCCTGCATTTTTTTACAATGTAGTCTCAAATATATACTATAACTATACATAAAAATAATAATTTTAAAATATTAGTAATTGCGGCACTAAATTCGTATGTCTCCTGCTAGGTTTTTTTTTTCTTCTACAATACAAGAGAAAATATGATTTTTATATATATATATACCGCTAACCAGTCCCCTACCTGCCCGGCATGAATGCCTAGCTTTACGAGTTAGTACCTGTGCGTGGGGCGATGTTCACCTGATAATATCCTTGTTGGTATCACTGCAGTGCTCTCTAGTGATTTGCTACAGTTCTCTTTTTTTGCCGCTTCAAGGTTTCTATTTAACTTTATTGCATTGACAGATTCGAATAAAGCAAAAATTAAGGAAGAGAAAGAAATATATCTCGTAATTTAGAACCTGGATCAGGTGACGAGACCTTCACCTGACTAGGCAACCCCAGAGGTATAGAAAAATATGATTTTATAAATAGACTAGAAGGTTTCGTCCGCTAAGCTAGTTTGTTTCTCTAAACGAACCTAGTATCAAACGAAACATATCTGTGAATTTGATCAGGAGTTTTAAAAATACATAGTCCTCTACCTGGAATAGATTTCAGCATTGCTGAGAAAGATACGAACGTCATTGCACTATTATACAGGGTGTCCTAAATGATTGCCCCTGTTTTCTTACCTCATAACTTTTGATTTAAGAATAGGACAAAAAATATCATTACATATTCGTAAATTACAACAGAAAATGTATTTTAATAATACAATTCAAGTGATATATGCGTAATGTTGCAGCTGAAAACGTTATTAACCCTTTCCGGCACAGACAAATTCTGTTCGTAAAATGCGAAATTATTGACTGACACCAGAATTTACAAACGACTTTTTTAGAAAATAAGAACTCCTTAATTTAAGCTTTCATTGTATAAACAAAATTTTATTAAAATAATCTTGGTGCCGAATGCAAGTTTGGAATTAAAATTAGGTGTGCCCGGAGTGGGACCACTGTGCCGGAAAGGGTTAAGAAGCAAATAACGAGTATAATCAAATAATAATTAATATTAAAATTTTATCAGATTTATCAAAAAATTATTAATGAATTATGTAATATCTATCTATCTAACTTTGTACTCGAAATTGATTAACAGCTTTTTTATAAATTTGATAAAATTTTATTATTAATTATTATTTGATTATAATCGTTATTTGATTAATAGAGTTTAGAGTTGAAATTTCACCCATATGTCACTTTGTTTGTGTTATTAAAAAACTTTATGAGTTGTACTTTACGAATATGTAATAGTATTTCTCGTCATATTCTTAAATCAAAAGTTATGAGGGAAGGAAACAGGGGCAATCACTTATGGACTATTGTCTAATGCATCAGAGAAAATATGGGAAGGATAAAAAAGGATCAAAACTTTTAGTTGATCATTTTCAATAGGATTTGGTATAGAACTATATGCAGTATTATAAAACAATCCCTAACAAATTATCTAACTAACAGTGTTTATCAACGATTTTATCAAAATCCGCCCAGTAGAACTTTTAAAAAGGCGTTTTAATAATCGTGTTCACCTGATTATAAATCTGCCCCCTCCCCCATAATTCTACAGCTAAGTAACATAAAACAGTACGAAAAAGTGTAAGGTGAAAAAAAATGTTAAAACGGTTCAAAAGACCCACGCTCGGCTATAGCCCCGAGTACTGGCTGTAATCCATAGCCGAGCGAGGGTCTTTTGAACCCTTTTAACATTTTTTTTTTCACCTTACACTGATGAAGGGGATCGATGTATCCTTGAAACGGCCCTATGTGTTTTAAAGTTTTATAATTTGTGTGCTTCAACGTTGTTTTTAGCTTTTTCATATTGATAACCACACAAGGTGCACCTTTTATACCTAATAAAACAGTATGTTACAAACTAAAATCTTCCCTGACAAATTATCTAATTAACAGTGCAAGTACCATCGAAATCCATTCAGCAGGATCTTTTTTAGAAGGCTAATCTTTCAAAATCGTGTTCGCCTTATTATAGAACTTTCCACCATAATTCTATAACTAAGCAAACTAGAATGATATGCAAAATACTAAAATATTACTGAAAAAGTATCTAACTAACAGTGCAAGTCTCATCGAAATCCGTCCAATAGAACTCAAGTTATAAGCAGCTGGTACGAAATTCTCATTTGCATTGTATATAAGATTTATTTGCTATTGACATATTATTCAATAATTTTGTTTTAATGCATACTGTCTGAAACAATAATATACGATATATAATATCCAATGCAGAAACAACGAATTTCTTTCATGTTTTGTGCGTATACTTTATCATAACTTGAATATTTTTCTATTATTATTTTGATATATTCTGTATATATTGCATAGCTTCCAGATTTTACAGTTTTCTCATACCATTAAAATTCAACAGAATTTTTTACCTTACTTATTAGCAGAATAATTAATGAATAACTCAAAATTTACTATTAAATTTTAGTGGTATAAAAAGCCTAAAAGTTTTCTTACCTTATTTATGATGACCATGGAGTATACACTGAGAACTTTGCCAAACTCCAAATGGAGCTAATAAATTGGAAATGATTCAATAATTTCACGCTAGATCAAAGAGTTATATCTATAAAACAAAAAGGCTTTCTTCCTCCCAAACTACCTAATGATGATTTGGCACTATGACACTTCTATGACACTTTTTTATAATTTAATTTTCAGCGTCTAGAGAGAGAGACTATTTTAGCTAGGGACAAAGTTTATAAGTTAATTTCTTATTAAAAATAATTGCATTAAAAAAATATTAAGTTTGAACTTAACTAGACTTTTAATTCGTTATTATTAAAAAAATGTAAATAAATTAAATTGTTTAAATGCCAGTGAAATGAATGTTGGGTATTAAATATTAGGGACGTCTACGGAGGGAGCGTTCGAATTATATTCATTAAAAGATTAAAGTTAAATATGAAAATTATTTTGTCAGAAATATATTTAATAGTTGACAAATAGTCTACTAAATGGTCAGTCTACTAAAATTATTGTACGAAATATTTTTTAATGGATTTATTTTTACTAAGGAATTAACTTATAAACTTTGTCCCTAGCCAAAATAATCTCCAATTCCAAGATATTGAAAATTGAATAAAAAAAAGTGTCATAGATTATAGTACATTCCAAATTATGATTAGGTAGTTTGGAAGAAAGAAAGCCTTTTAAAAAATATATATACTTAAAAACTTAAATAATTTGGGTTGTTTGGAAAGTTCCTTTTGTTAGGGAAAACCAATTCGCACCGGAAAATTCAGCCCGTCAATTATTTAATAAGTAGAGATCGGAATTAACGTTTAATAATTAAATGGTAGAATTCTCCGGTACAAATTAATTTTCCCAAACGGCACGAATTTTCCGGAAAAAACAATACATGTAAAATAAAATATCAAGAAATGTGCTACTTTTCATAATATGTATCCCTTTTGAAACCGTAAAAGTTATTTTTTCGTGAGAATAACCCATATATATAAATAATAATAATAATTACATTTTTGCATCATTTAAAACCTTTCTGATCCTTTTAAAGAAGAAATAATTTTATGATAAACTTTTTTTTAATTTCGAAAATTACCAGATTTTTAATTCAAAGTTTTATCTTTTCTAGAACCTGAGAAACCAAATCATGACAACGAATGTGTGGGTCAATCAGGTAAGTGCCTTTTCTTCTTTTTCACACTTTGTTTGCAAAACTGACTATTTTACAAAAATAACAACTGCAAATAAAGCAGATAACGTTGTAATTTTCACTTATATCTTATGTTTAAATAATTTAATTCACGATTCGTACGCTTTTACCACAATTTTTAATAGAATTTTTCTATTTAATATTTAAATGGCAGAAATTGCAAACGCCTCGTTTAATTGCGTGATTTGTAATACTTTTCTGCATTTAAATAAGGCGAAAAATTCTATAAAAAATTGTGGCAAAAGGCGTACGAGCCCTGTAATTGTTTAGTAAATTGATTTAAAACTCTTAATGAAATATTTCAATGAGCAATTTAATTCCTACAATAATTTTAGTAGACTGACCATGTTGGCTTACCATTGCATAGACAAATACTGAATCAACTTTTTTCCTGTAGGGAAAATCGCGGCTGATTTTCACAGTAGTTGGTTGCCAAAGAACTAACTTTTTTCCTTGTGTAAGCTGTGGCAATTAAAATATTCAAAAATACATGTGTTTTAATTATGTGCTTCAATGGATATTTTTATTCATCAATAACTCTGTTAGTTTGATTCCTCTCTTAAAAAAAAACATTATTGTACGTCAAAATATTTAGTTTTACTGATGTTTCTTTTTTGTCTGAGTGAGTATTTCTTTTGAGCCAGTTCTAAATTTTGATTACTGGACATTTAGCTTACACTTTTATGCGGAATTATAACTGAAAATGATTTTGTATAACTCTCTAAAACTGAAAGTGGCGTGCTTTCAAACGGTGTTGGTTGCCACAGCATGGGAGGAGATAGTTGTGTCATATGACAATCATCCTCAGTCGTAGAAACCACCTGATTATACAGTGAAACTTCCATTTAACGAAATCTCATCGTTACACTTAAAAACTTCGTTATGAAGGAAATTCGTTAAATAGAAATCAACTTAAATTCATGAAAATTTCCCTTCAGATATGACAAATAGGTATTGGATTCAGAAGCCTTTGATTCAGTTTCAATTTTGAAGCCGTCTTTTAAAACACAGCTGTGTACGGTCGACGGAATCACATGACATTCCCAAGCTTTCATCAGCTCTGATACACAAGTTCTCGAACTAATGTTTTCACTACATTGTCTTTTTACTGTCTTTTTCAATAATGTACTTCAAATTTTTTTATTATTCCTTAGACTAATGGCTGAAGTTTAGAAGTTGTATTGGCAGGAACAAAAATAACTTTGATGTTCTTCGATTTGCATTTTGAAGCACATTCTTGTGAATGTACAAAGCAATTGTCTATGAGCAGTGAAAGAGCAGAATGGTAACTGTCTGACTCTAATTGATATTTTTTGCTTCAATGCATCTGGCGCCATTGCGTCGCTGCATCTTCTATACCATTTAATGTAAAAAAGGGGATTTTGACCTCCCCCAACTGTCAGCACTGGACTCTCGGTGTGGTAGAGTGGTGATAGCAAGTGTTTTTCTTAGTGTGAAAAAAATGTTTTATTTGGCACCAAGCAGAATGGAAATTATTTAAATGTGTTCATTTTCATACAATCTGCTGAAATAATTTCGCATACCCATCGCAACAGCAACCTCTTAGTTTGAATTCTGTACACGCACAAAAGTGAAAGAAACTTCGTTATATAGAATATATTTTTCGTAATATGAAGATTAATTTACATGTTAATGGTGTTCAAAGTCAAAGTTCTGCAGAAAATTTCGTTAAGTAGAAAACTTCGTTAAATAGGGACTTCGTTAAAGGGAAGTTCCACTGTATTTAATTTCACGCAGTAAATTGCATTCTTAAGATGGTGAGGAATTTTAAGCAGAGGTGCCAAGCTCTCACTAATCTTCCGAAATGTGTGGGTTAATTTGACCCAGGTTTAATACGTTTCACACCAGAATTTTTTTTAAGAAATGACATTAAAGGTATTCCACGGAGAAATCAAAAATTAAATAAATAAAAAATAATCAAATGAATTTTCTGGTTCTAAACGTTGTTAAACTAGGTCAAATTAATTCACATATTACGGAAGCTTAGTGGGAGCTTGGCAGCTCTGATTTTAAGTACCGTAATTTCCGGCGTATAATCTGCGGATCAAACAATTCTCTTTCAACCCAGATATTTTATTCAATAATTGAAGAGAAATATTTACAGAGATCTAGTAAGTTACATTTTATAAAATAAAATTTCTCGGTCGAAACATGATAGTTTGATCCTTGAATTATACGTCGGAAATTACTATACTACCCGTGAGAAAATTCTTCCTAGTACTATATCGAACGTAAGAATTTTCAATTCGCTAATCAGCCCATGATTTTATTATCAATTATTTCCCAATAGTTAGACATGTGCCGAAGGTTGGAAAAAATAGAAAACTTCCAAGAAAAATAAGAAGGAATGAAAGTGACAACATAGTGATTGTGAGGAAGACGCATATTTTTGTGTAATTTCTAGTACAGACAACAAATAAGCAAAAATCTGCTCAATAACATTACTCTACAGTACCTAGAATGCAGCCAATGGGAAATTTACATTCTAGACCGCAAAAGCACTTCCAAACAAATATTTCATCGGATGAACGTTTAATTTGATTTCAGTTTTATTAATCTTTTTTTTTTTTTTTTGTATAATTGCATACCTATTTTCTTGTATATTATAAAAAAAAAGATTGTTACCGTTTTTTTCATATCGATCTAAGTCTTTATATTTAAACTTCCCAGTAAAACTTTTATAGATATTCCGTCGATAACCAACTATGACAGCTAACTTATAATAGAGGCCACAATATTCTTAAAATTGTAAAAATTGTAAAAATTAAATTCCTACCAAACATTTTTCAAAAACCTCAAAATGTGTACTAAATATGATACTTTCGACTGAAAAAACATGTTTTTTAAAAAATAGCAACTAAAAATTTTTAAACTAAGTTTTATTTTTGCGACAATCAACGCTGGTCTCCCTACTTTGAAGGAGAATACTTTGCACCGCAATAAAGCGCAAGGTACTCGTTCTGTACAGTACAGTGTAACTATGCTACATGTGAAAGTGTACAGCACTAGTCCGTAACTCTTAATATATATGGTATGGTGATAAATACAAAGATATGAAAGGGTTCTCTTACGAGTGTAAGTGTGAATCTCGTTTTATATTTATTTATTATTATTTTTTAATTCCATGTGGTAAAGGACAATAGTGTCTGTTTTATTATTTATCGACTTATAAAATAAATATTTATATATTTTAATAATCTGACTTTTAATTATTGGACTTGTCCTTTTAATAGTTCAATATACTTCAAGAGCAGTTACAGACAGCTTGTACAAAAAATGTTTCAACAACTAATATACAGTGGTGGCCAAAAGTGTGGACATTTTTTGAAAGTTTCATGTTTTTCAACTTTGTGTGCAATATATTAACTTTCACTTAAATACAAACGTTTATATATCAAATTGAAGGTAATTTAATGTAGAATTTAATAATAAAAACAGTATTACAATATCCGTATTACAAAAAAGGTTATGCAACTAAAAGTAAGATCTATCTTAGATTTGCATTTTTTTAAAGTGATACTTACACAATCAATACTTAGTAGGATAACCCTTATTTTTTAAGACAGATTCACAGCGTCTTTTCATCGAGTGAATGAGTGTTTGGAGTTCATCTTTCGTAATCACATTGTGCCAAAAGTCAATTATAGCTTCAATAAGTTGTCTTTTATTGGATGGACGTTTTTTTCGTACAAGAATTTTCAAACGTCGCCACAAATTTTCAATTGGATTGATATCAGGGCTGTTTCCTGGCCATGGTAATATATCTATGCCTTTATTTTGAAACCATGCTTTGCATACTTTTGCTGTAGGGCATGAAGCTGAATCCTGCTGAAAAATAAATGGTGCGTTGTTGGGGAAGAGATCCCTGATGGAAGGTATCAATTTTTGTTCCAGGACAGTTTCGATGTATTTTTTGGCATTCAGGATGCCATCAATCACTTGAATTCGGCCCACACCATCTACAGACATACGTGCCCAAGTCATGACATTTGTTGGGTTTTTTGTAGTTGCTTCAATGCAATCAGGATGAAGTGCTTCTCCTACTCTGCGTCTCACGTATTTTCTACCATCACTACCAAAGAGCGATATTTTACTCTCATCGCTCCAGATTACTTGCTTCCATTCATTTTCTGACCATTTAATGTGTCCTTTTGCCCACTTAACTAGTTTTTCGCGTTGCTTTTGATTTAAATATGTTTTTTTCCTTGTAATTCTAGCTTGTAGTCCAAATCCTGATAACCTTCTTCTTATTGTTCTTTAACTTACTGCAATACCCGTTGCATTCATTTCACATCTAATGGCATCTGATGAAATTTTTCTATCTTGAAGGCATAGTCATTTAATTTTTCTATCGGAAGTAGCACTTGTGCATTTTTTCGGCCTGATTTGGCCTTATTTTCCACTGATTTCGTTTTTTCATAACGTAAACAGAACTTTCGTACACCAGAACAAGTCACTGAACCACCAACTTGTCTTGAAATTTCAGCATAAGAGAGGCCATTTTCTCTCAATATGACAATTCGGCTTCTTTTTGTAGATGTCCAATTAGTTCTTCTTGTTGGTGACATTATTTAAAATTAGTTTAATTTAAAAAAAAGGACTTTATATATTCAAAAACAGCAATACCCTATTTAATTGTACTAGTATGCATCATTCCGCAAAATATTTCCACAACAATAACTCTTTTACCATCCAAATAACCTAAACTATAGTTACAGACATTTGATTTGTCCTCAGAACAGTGTTTGTGATTAGCTAGTACGCTTTTATTACAAAACACATGTCCTTATTCAAAACGATTTGTGTTTGTTTGTTCTACTAAAATTAGCAGAACTTTTTTTGTAATACAGATATTGTAATACTGTTTTTATTATTAAATTTTACATTAAATTACCTTCAATTTGATATATAAACGTTTGTATTTAAGTGAAAATTAATATATTCTACAAGCACACAAAGTTGAAAAACATGAAACTTTCAAAAAATGTCCAAACTTTTTGCCACCACTGTAATTGCATGAAAATTCTTGAATATTCTTCATGCATTTTGGTGAAGAAATTAACTATGTTGTCCGATAAGAATGTAAGAATTATTCGTGCGCATGTCAGTGTTCACATGCACCAAAATACGCACATCTATTTAGTACATAGTGATTTTATGTTCTAAATTCTCATCGAAAGATTCCGTGTTCTTTTAAAAAATAAAAATGAAGTGTGTCGATTGTATAAATTTTACAGTTTCTTTACAATTCTAGTTTTTAAACACCCATTTCGTTTTTTACTTTTTGTATGCATTTCAAACAAAGTTATCGGAAACTTTCATTTACGCCACTTCCTTTTTTTTAAATTAAATTTGAAATGCTAGAAAACAGCATTATCTTTCAACAAAGAAAAATTCGTAAAAGTTTTTTGTGGTTTCATTTCAAACGACGGAAACGCTTTTATGTTGCAATAATTTCGTACATTTTTTTATTTACATAAATAATACCATTAGTTGTTATATTCTGTAGTGTAATGTTTCTCAGTGAAATAATTTAATTCAGTGTTGCTAATTTGGGTAAAAAATTAATATATCTACAATTATAACACAAAGGTACGAATTATCATTTGTTACTCAGCGTATAACCAGCAGTATGAAAAAAAAAATCCAGAACGGGTATCGAACCCGAAACCTTTGGTATTACGCACCAATGCTCTACAATTTGGAGCTAACCGGACGACATCTAGGATAGCATTTTCTCACTCTTATGTATTGACATGGCTGTGACTTTGCGGAACAAGATGGAAAGTCAATCATGAGCACACATCTTCCGTGTCATGCATGAGACGAATTAAACACAGCATCGGTGAATGTATAATATACTAATTACATTTTCCAGGAGAGCTGAAATTACGCTGTATACCAAGGGTTCCGGGTTCGATCCCCAGTCTGGACATTTTTTGACTCTGTTGGTTATACCCTGAGTAGTAAGTGATGATTCATATCCTTTGTATATAAGTAATTTCAGTTGTGCTGGGAAATTTAATTAGCATATATATCTATCTACAGCTATTTTGGTATAGCAATTTTCGTTTTATTTAATTAGAGGCTTTCCATGATTAGAAAAGTCTATGATTAGTAGTCAGAAATTTTTTTTGGTATTTTGAATAAAAAAATTCCTTAATCTGGCAACACTAATTCAGGACTCTCAAATGGTCCGCCAACTGAATACCAATAATTTTTAATAGAAAATTTCATTGTAGGTTTCTACAACACTTCCGCAAACATTTTCCTCCGAAGGTTGTTTCTGCAAAATTTGCAAGAAAAATCTAAAAAAAAATTTTTTTCTAAGAAAACACCGGTATTCAAAAGTATTAAGTACCGGTATTCCATTTGGGAGTCCTGCTAACTTAATGGGTTACTTTTGTTCATTTATAAGTTCAGTTAATTAAATATTAAAATATATGATGGTTCCTCTCGATTAGTGGTGGTTAATTAATACCGCGATATTATCCCACTAATCGAAACATAAATTGAGGGGAGGGGGGGGGGAAACTACAATAGATCCAAGTCAACTTTCTTAAAGCCCAATGCACATAAATTTAATATATAAAAATGAAAATTTGTCTGTCTGTATTTTTATTCAAATCCATAGTTTAGAAGCGAGAATCGTGAAATTTTACCTACAGCGTATAGGTATAATAAAACACGGCCAAGAGAACTAAAGTAATCCGGAATCGAAATAAATTATACTTAATTTCTAATTACAGGGTTCGTACGGGTACCGTTACTTTTCCAGGTGGCATACCAGTATATTTTTCTAAAAACAACAACAAACACAAAACATACATCAAGTTCAAACATACGAAATTTCACCTTATTTAAGAAGCGATTATATCTAAGAAAATACTGGTACCGAATAATTTCCTGGTCTTAAAATTCCAGGACCCGTACGAACCATGAATTAATAAACAAAACACCAATCTAATAGTCATTTCCTATCAAATTTAAATATTTTTCGTTATAGCAGTTGCCAACAATTAAAAGTCCACCATAAAACTATTTCCACATCAATTAATTTTCTACTGAAAAATTTCCACATGAAAAAAAAATTAAATAAAAAGTTTCAACAATTAAAAGTAAGATGAATATGACTTCATATTGGAAGTATAACGTACATTTGTGTTTTTATTATGTTTTTTTTATACAACATGTATAATTTTGAAATTGATTTTTCTAATTAAACATTATTAAAATCCCGGACAACTCCCGTTACTTGAGGTAACAAACAATATAATAATGTATTACGATATTGTTTTGGGTGCGCTATTGTTCAAAAGTAAATATTGCAGCCTGTTTTGAAACTTATTAAATAACATTTATTTAAGTAAAATGAACTTCCATTAACCTAAACGTGTGAGCTAAATTAATAAGTGACAATCAATAAACATTAAAAAGTCGATTTTAACACTAGAACTACCATGAGTCGTCATTTTGACGGTTACCAAATGAATATATTGCGATTCGAACCAGAAATTTCTTTTTAAAATAAATTAAATATAAAACTCACAGAAATACGTTAAAAAATAAGTTAAGTAGTTTTAAATAAAATTTCTGGTTTGAAATAGTTTTTAAAAACTTGAGTAAAATTTCCGGTAGTTCTAGTATTAAATTCATTTCTGCTTAATAAACACTTTTTATCCGATTGTTGCGCCCTTGGTCACATTTCTTGTCAGATTTTTATTTATTTATTTTTTTAATTTTCGGAGCCGTTTCGCTTTCAAAGTAGGATGACTCATTCCGTACTTTGAAAACTATTCGAGTTATCATACGGAAATAATCACTGCACTAACAAAAAAAAAAAAAAAAAAAAAAGGAAAAAAGAAAGAAAAAAGAAAAAGAAAAAAAACCAACTCGGATGTGCCGATCCCAAATCTTTCTTATGTCTCATACAGGTTTCACATACACCAAAACGAATCAGCACCAATTTATATTAAGGTCTAACTGAATCTAAAGCTTTAATAAATGCCGTGCGTTAGTTATTGAGATAGAGCATCCAGAAAATATTTGTCACATATACAGACATTTTCTAAAAAAGAGTCAAATCGGGTTCAGAACATTCTGAGACATGTATAAATCTTTCAAAAACCGGAAGGCAATATAAATTTTCATAAATTAATCTACCGTAATTTCTGGCGTATAAGCCGCAGCTCAAAGAGTCATTTTTCGACCCAGAAATTTTATTCAATAAGTGTAGTTAAATATTTACAGCGATCTTTTAAGTTACATTTTATAAAATAATATTTCTGGGTCGAAAAACGAATCTTTGAGCTGCGGCTTATACGCCGGAAATTACGGTAATAATTTTTTCTGGTAAACGTAAAAGAATATGAAAAGCTCAATGCCAATGTTTTAGCTAACTATTCTTTAATACTTTTATAATGTTTCTATAAATATTACTGGTAACATTAACATTTTCAAAATATTAATTATGATTCCATACAAATAATAAATCTTACCTATTGTTCATGATGAAATATAGTAATTAATTTACTGTTCAATAATAAAGTAACAATTATTTTATTTAATGCGCGTAATAACTAAACAAATTATCCTAAGCACATTCCTGTGCTTAGGATTATCAGATGATCTCATGTGATCAACTCATTTCCTATTCCTTTCAAAAAATAAAATTTTCCAATTGTTTAAATTTTACCATATTTTTCTCTTTTAGTGTCCTTTTCCTTTTTATTTTTTGTTTCGATTTTAAACAAAGTAATCGAGAACTTTTTTTCATCACTTTTCTTTTAACAATATTTTTGAAATTCTAGAAAACAACTTTATCTTTCAAAAAAGAAATATTTTTTTTTAAGTTTATTTTTTCACTTTAGCTTTTTTGTTTCGATATTTTGTTAAATTTTCTTTTTCCTTTCGATAAATATAATTATCTGTTACATTATTTTGTTTCACAAAAGTCCTAATAAAATTTTATTATTATTTTGTCTCCATTTAGTTAAATATAATGTATTTTAAGTAAATACATTTTACATGAAATAAAATCTGATAACCAGTATATTCCTGATTCCATCTGTATGTGTTTATGTAGTGTATATTATTAAGTAACATATGTACCGGGTACACCAAAATTATGTTACAACTTTTAAATAATCATTAAAAAGTAACAAACAATGCTAAAAAATTGCGGTTTACAGGAATGAGATTAGAGGTGCATCGGATTTTTTTTAATAACAAAAAAGTTATGGCTCAAAAAATTACCAATAGATGGCGCTGGTAAGCATAATATGAAGCAGATGAATGAAAATTAGGGTTATTGTAAAAGACACATTTCATCGAAGCGTCTGACAAGCTTCAGTATCCCAGCACATGATACAGGCTCTTTTTTCATCTTCAGTCATTTTGCCGTGCAGAATTTTTGCAATGTTGCCGATTCCATGTTTTTGTAAAACGGTTTAACAAACAATGCTTGGTCTGGGAAGAATAGCATAACGCTGGCATCAAATGAAGAACCTGGTGCGTTGGAGGTTTTCATTGACAGCCTCATTTGCATAATCTGCTTCATATTGTGTATGCAGCGTCATCTATAGGTAATTTTTAAACAATTTCTTTGTTATTAAAAAAATCCGATCTCCCTGTAATCCCATTCCTGCAAACTGCAATTTTTTAGCATCATTTGTTTCTTTTTAATGACTTTTAAAGTTTTAACGAACTTTTGATGCTCCCGGTATATTTCCCTATGATGAGTAACATCTAAAACACTAGGTTTTCATTGACAGCCTGATCTGCATAATCTACTTCATGTTATACATGTAGCGCCATCTATCTGTAATTTAAAAAAAATTATTAAAAAAATCCGCTCTCCCTCTAATTTTATTCCTGCAAACTGCAATTTTTTAGCATCATTTGTTTCTTTTTAATGACTTTTAAAGTTTTAACGAAATTTGTATGCTCCCTATGATGAGTAACATCCAAAACACTAGGTTTTCATTGACAGCTTGATTTGCAAAATCTACTTCATATCATACATGCAGCGCCATCTATCGGTAATTAAAAAAATATTTAAAAAATCCGATCTCCTCTAATCTTATTCCAGCAAAATGCTATTTTTAGCATCATTTGTTTCTTTTTAATGACTTTAAACGTTTTAACGAACTTTTGATGCACCCGGTATATTTCCCTATGATGAATGACATCCAAAACACTTTTTTCAAGTACTGTTTTTAACAAGCAATTTGAAATTTTATAAAATTTTTCAATAAAGGAAAATGCTTAAAAATTACACTTTAAAATAAGTAGTCATGATGACATGCTAATTACGATAGTGTATTTGATAAAATACCGAGTGCGTACATTTCTACCACACTTTTTTAACAGAACATTTCGCTTTGTTTAATCGCAGAAAAATGCTGCTATTTCTACGATTGAATACGCGAATTCTGAGATCGAAATATAGCAATTTTCGAAACTGAAATAGCGGAGACAGATTTCTTGAAAATTCTAAGGAGTGTACGCATCTTAACACGTTCACTACCGGGTTAAAATTACCGGAATTTTATTTTATTTAGAAAGTTCGAATTCATACCATAAAATACTAATAGCAATATTTACTTTATTTAATTACAGACATTTCCTGATTACATAAAATAAAAATTCTTCTTTCAGAAATTCCGGAGCGAATTCGTAATTTTAGATTGAAAAACCCCGAGTATACTCGTGGTTGGCAGCGAGTGGGCTAAAACTAATTAATTAGCTTTGATGGAAATAATTGAATCTTGTAAATAATTTGGTATGTAACGAATTATTTCTGGGTGCATGTCCGTGCAACACATATGTTTGAAAAGATCTAGTGATTTTTGATACTATATTATTCATTGAGAGATATATACTTTTTGAAGGAATAAAATTATTTGTCTGTTAACAACTTACAATAATTTTCTTTTCATCTTTAGCTTATCGTAGGGGGTTTTGTCCCCTATAAGCTAAGCTAGCATCCCCATCCAGATCTCCCAGGCTCTAAAAACAGGCTCATTTGCTCTGTTTTTAAAAAGATGCTTTAACAAGATTTACCCGATTGATTAATAACAGGTTCAATAATCCCAAGGTGGAAAATTAATCCAAGATTGAATAACATTATCACGACCGATGGCGATCTTCTGTAATCGGGAAGCCTTTCATTTCTCTTTCACTAAATGATTTTTCGGTTTCCAAGGCCGCAGCCACCACTGTCACCTGTTTTAGTGACTAATTAAATAAGATTATTCCAAAATTGTCGCTATCTCCCGGACGTTTATAACGTCTAGAAGAAAAGTTTTCTTTTGGATGCTATAAGACAATCGTTTTATATATGGCGTTTGAAATATATCGTTTTAATATGACGTAATTTTCACCATTAAATGCTTTTCGCACTTAATAATTTAATTATTTTAATGTTTTCTTTCTTTTTTAATATCCACGTGTAAAAATATCTTTCAACTGAAAAAAATTTGGAAATATTATTAATTGAGCCTTTTTAAAATCTGGCAACAGTAGGTAAAAAACGATTTTTTCGAAATATGAAAGAAATCTCTATTTAAATAATGAAATTTTGAATAGAAAATTTGAAAAAATAAAGGAAACTAAAAAAATTAGACACTTTAAAAAAATGATTGCACACTGCACACCACCAACTAGTCACTTATATGCCTGTAAAAGATGATTAAATTGCTATGCACAGCTTTTGATCTTATGAATCTTATGTAACTGTAAATCTGTAACTGTAAGATTGACCTATTTCAATTTTAAATAGCGTTTAAAATAATTCTTCTATTTAAAAATGGTCTACTTCAACTTGTTTATCAAACATTTCTGAATAAAATTACCATTTTTCATGTTACTTACCCATCATACGTAGTATAGGGTAAATCTTGTAATCGTTTTCAAAAACGATAAAAAAAATTGTAGGGATTTACACGTTTCAGACACTGGAGATTCCGAAAAACATATTTTTAGAAAAAAAAATTCCGGCCGTCTGTCTGTGTGTGTGTGTCTGTAAACGCTCTATCTCCCGAACAAATTGAGATAGAGACATAAAATTTGATATGTACTTACTATATATTAATGCAAAGAAGTTTATTAAATTTCAGTAACATCAATTAAACGGAACTATTAGGTCGCTTTCAATATAAAAAAGTATAAAGCTACCTATTGCAGCCGTTCGGAGGAAAGCAATTCCGGAAAAATTTGATATACTCATAATTAATATGATTAACATTTTATAAGGAGTTATAAGGATGTTTCTTTTACGCAATTCAGTCATTGAACATTTAAAGTTTATGCAGGGATGTAAGCGCTGCGCCACAAATGGCCAATTGTTACCACTAAATTTTAATAATTTTCTTCGCCTTACTAAATATCAGAATATCTGTCATTAAATAAGTTGAAAAATACTATTAAAATTTAGTGGTGACAGTCGGCTATTTGTGGCGCAGCGCTTGCATCCCTGTTTATGACGTCATCAAGCCAGGATTTTATTCGAATTGCAATGCATTTTATATATAGTTTACACATGTTTTATTTTCATATTTTATATTATGCATATCCATGATGGGTAAGCATTACGGTGGCCTCCAACGACTAGTTTTTATATTCAATACTTTTTGCATTATAAGCCGAGAAAATAAAAAAGATCATAATAAATTCTGTTACGGCTTCAGAAGCAACATTGGTTACTTTTTTTTTTAGAATAAAGATAAATCTTCTCTTTATTTTTTTTATTTTTTTTTTCAATTGTAAAGAAAGAATCAGAATTTTTTCACCACTTTCCTTTAAACAAGCATTTTGAAATTCTAGAAAACTACTTTATCTTTTAATAAAGAAAAATGCTTAAAACTTTTCTCTTTTCATTTCAGATGACGGTGGATGCTTTTATGTTCCAATAATTTGGTACATTGTCTTTCTTTAGATAAACATCATTAGCTGTTATATTATTTTGTTCTTGAAAAAGTCCAAATAAGATTTGATTTTGATTTTGTTTCAATTTAGGAATGTGTATTCTATCTGAAGTAAATACTTTTTTTTTAAAGAAAAAATCTTATATTTAATTTATTCTTGTTACGGTCATGTATTATGTTTAATTTATTCTTGTTGTAATCTCATAAAACCCTATTCGTCTCGATTCTCTGTCTGTCCGTCACAGAGCCGGTTCTCAGAAACTGTATAACTTACAGACTTGAAATTTTATGTCCTTACAGCTGAATACTGATTGTCACGCTGAAAATCATATATTTTTTAAAAAGTCGTATTATTTTAATATAAAGAGATAAAAAACGAAAAATCCAACGTTTCCTATTAAATGTAAACATTTTTCGTTATAGCAGTTGCCAACAATTAAAAATCTACAATAAAAAAAATTCTACACCAATTAATTTTCTATTGAAATATTTCCAAGTGAAAAATGAAAATGAAAAAAAAGTTTCACTAATTGAAAAAAAAAACTTTAATATTACGTCATATTGGTAATGAAAGTTAAATTATCAAACATTTCTCAATAATACAAGAAGTATGAGTATGTGTACGTACAGAAAGCAGGTTAATATGACGTCATTAGACAATTAAAAAGAAAATTAATCTGACATCATATTGGAAGTTTAACGGACTTTTTTCAAATGTTTGAGAATAATACAAAGAGAGTATCAATATGAGTAATAGAGAAAGCAAGTAGATATGACATAAGCAAGTGATTACAACGTCATATGAGTTTGAGGAATGTATTGAATAATATTAAAAATCCGATTATGGAAATATTGGCATATTTTAACATTTTGAACTTCTCTATACAATATGTTTAATTTTCAAATTGTTTTTTTTATATCGTATCTACTCCACATGACAGATATTATTATTACAGAGTGTAATAGAGGACTTCGCCCGCTATCTGGCCGGTTCAGATATTCGAAAAAACGGAAAAATGGACCGGTAAATTTAAAGCAAAAAAATAAAGCAAGTGAAAAAACTATAATCAAATAATTGAACTTTTTTTTTTTTTTTGCTACATAAATGCGATTTTCTTTTATTTTAAAAATGAGATGATAAAAAAGTCAATAATGCAACAAACAACATATTTAACTAACACAATGTTTAGTTAATATATTTGTATAACCTTAGTAAATGATAAATTATTTTCGGGGCATTAATAAGTCACTTCAGAAATACCGGGAATTCTTCAAATGTAATTTAATCAAAAGCATTTACTTTGTTATACTGATAAATTGGGAAAAAGTTGAGTTATTTAACAAACTCATAATATACAGGGTGACTTTTAATTAACCTACAACTTTAAACTGAAATAACTTCCCTGAGCCTCACTAAATGGCCGCAAAAATGCGTGCAGAGAGGGCATAAAAGAAATTTGTTTATGTCAGTCCCACGCAATTTTGAAAATTTCTCCCAAAGCGTCATATTCAACTGCAGATCGTATTTTTATTGTTAAAAATCGGTATTTGTGTGGTGAAAATGCAGCATTATTGCTACAAAAGTTGTGTTCAACATTCAGAAACCATCCTAAGCACCGCGTTATCGCCTATCAATACCCAAAAAGTTATCCTGGTGCATTGCATTGGCCACCTTATTCACCAGGTATGAATCCATGTGATATCTATCTTTGGGGTCATATAGAAGATTTGGTTTATAAGAAGAAGTCCACACACTTTATTAGACTCAAAAGTTCTATAACTGACTCATTTTCAAGGATAAAAAAAGAAACGCTCGATTTTGTTACTGACAACTTTGTGACTAGGTTGAGCACCTCTGACACTTTGAAAACCTTATCCATTAAATTCCTTTACCATGTTCTTTTTATGTTTGTGGTGCTATCTACAATGACTGAAGAGTTATTTCAATTATAACTTGTAGCTTAATTAAAAGTCACCCTTTATATCTGTAAGATATTTTAAAACTTTTAAACATATCTTAAAAACTATTCCATTTAACCGTTTTATTTCGTCTTAGAAGAAATCTAATTGTTTTCCCGCATGTCTTTATTGCTTTTTGTCGTACCGCCAGCAATATTTGTCCCTCTTCGAAATTCCCTTTCTAAATTTCCCATTTAATTTTTCCCTTTAATTTTTTCCTTTAATTTTTCCCTTTAATTTTTCCCTTTAATTTTATCGTCTGTTTTTGTCTCGGTATTTTAACGGTTTGCTAGATTATTCTCAGATGTTCTGAAAAGATTTTTTCGCTCTGTTTTGGTACCTTTTTACTTCTTTTTTCCTTTTTTATGTCCTTGCTTCCGAGGTTTCAAATACGTTTGCACCAGCTTCGATATTGCTCTTTTCTGTTGAATCTTGTAATGTAAAACAATGTAGATATCAGTGGAGGAGTGAATTCACTTAAACTGCCAAATGAATATGATTTTTCGTAAATGATTACGATTGTGTGTGTGCCAATGGGAAATCTCAAGTTTCAAGATATCTACTGCTTTTTAAACTCGCCGTGATGACTGTTAGAGTGATTGCGATCTCACCACGAATAAATTATATTGGTATGACAGTGTGTAACAGCTTACAGTTCATTACAACTAATCACCACTTCATCTTAACCAAAGATTGGGATATTGTAGTTAAGTCATGAAATTGTACACACACACAAATATATATATATATATATTTATATATGTATAACAGAGGTTCCAAGTTCCCACTAATCTTCCGTAATATTTAGTTTAATCTAACCCAGTTTAACAACGCTTCAAACCAGAAAAATTATTGGATGAATCTTTATTTATTTAATTTCACGTTTCTACATGGAATTGATTAAATTTAATTATTTTTAAATTTTTCTGGTGCGAAATATGTTAAACGTGGTCAAATTAACCCACATACTAAGGAATATTAATGAGAGCTTGGCACCTCTGTGTATAATATTAATACAAAAATTTATTTTTACTTAAAACGTTTAAAAAGCAACAAATGGTTAAATGAAAATCCGCTCGACGTTGCCAGGGCCTAAAGAAAAAAATACCGTCTACCCGTGATTTTTTTTTAATTCGCAAATTTAAGCTGCAGAAAATCAGGAAAATACCAACAAGACCTTCAAAAATCCTACTTTTGTAGTAAATCTTTTTTTTTTAATGAAAGGCACAGTTGAGAGCAGAAAAGTACCTTTTTTAAAAAGTATTTACACCTAGGCTACGGGCATAGCAATTTAAAACTTCAGGGAAAAAAACGGAAAATAAGAAAACGATCTTGAGAAAACGATCTTGAGAGACGATCTTGAGAATAAGAAAGATCTTATACTTTTTGAAATATTAAATATTAATGTATTTTTTAATAAAATATACCATTAGTACTATGAAAGTACCGGCAAGCAGTAGGTAGGTTTTCTTTTTTTTTTATATAACTTCATCCGAGACCCGACGGTTGCGATTTTAAAACGCACAAATACGCAAAATGTGAAAACGACATTCAGCAAATATTTATAAAAAAACGGTAAATGTTCAGTTTTTTTAAGTAAGAGATACTATCAGCACTAAAAAAATACCAACAACAGGCAAGGTTTTCATTTTTTCATTTTTTTTCGTAACTTTTCACAAGCTTGGCGATTGTGATTTTAAAATGCACTAAAGAAAAACGGAAAATATGAAAACGACCGACCGAATATATTTTTTTAAGTAAATAGTTCTTAAAGAAAAAGACACTTTCAATACCATAAAAGTTTCTCACCTAGTAAAATGTTTATATTCAGTGGCGGCTTGTGGCTTACTGTTTTTGGGGGCACTAAATGCATGACTGAAAAATTTATTATTTTATTACCATTATTTTTAAAGGTTATCTTTCCCTTGTTTAATGCAAAATATTCTGCCAATAAATAACACAAAGAATTCTTTTGAAAATTAGTGGTAAGAAAAGAATAAATTTTGCAGCCTTGCATTTAATGCCCCAAATAAAGCCTTCACGAGCCGCCACTGTTTATATGTATGTCTAAAAAGTTGTAAAAACAAATATAAACTTTTACCTACACCACTGTATATCACATTACCTATAATCTTCTTATTTTTCAGAAACAAGTAGGATATTCTGCATTTTGAAGTTAAGTATGGCGTGACAAAATAAACATTTTGTGCGAGTTCCGTGTTTTTAGCAGCAAAATCATTCAGTTTACCTGAGTTTTTACACTTGCTTTTTTAATTTTCCCGGCATTGTAATGTGGATCACGTGTTACATTTCTTGAAATGTATTTTGAGTTTATAAAAAATAATAATGCAATTGTAATAAAATGATATAAAGTTTGAACATATGTTTACGTTCAATAAATCGCACGAAATCTTTCCTCGGATTTAAATGTTTTCCTTATAAACAAATGCTATTGTAGTTTCTACTACGCAAATGTTCTGTTTGCGTGTTTTACATTATCTATTCTATACAATATTACTTGGTTTTCACAAGGAGAAAATTCCATTTTCAGGTGCATTTTATATGGATTTAGGTTAATTTTTTTCTCAGGAAAAAATTCTTATTCAGATTATCTTTATTTCATCAAAAAAGTTAGGTCATATTTCTTTTATATTAAATATTAATAACTTTTCATCTTTTCGTTTAAATGTTTCTTTTTGTGTATGTGTTTGTATGCGTGTTTCAAAGTTTTCATTAATTTTTGTATTCTGGTTTCGTAAAGAGTAAAAGTATATTTACTAAGCTTTAATGTAAAACAAAAGACGTAGATTTTTCTTTTAATTCGCTTAAGAAAATAAAAACTACCATTTAGCTGGTCACCCCGTCATGTCACTAGTATTTTAATTTTAGAGAACTTTTTGAGCGTTCTTTTTTTATATTTTATGTTAACTCATTCTCTGCAAACCACGAGTATACTCGTTGTTTTTCAATTTAAAATTACAAATTCGTACCGGAAATTTCAAAAAATAATATTTATTTTATGTAATCACAAAATGCGTGTAATTATATATATTGAATATTGCTATTAGTATTTATTGGTATGAATTCGAACTTTCTAAATAAAATAAAATTCCGGTAATTTTAATGTTTTATTGTTAAATTAGTTTTATTGTTAGACATAACCACAGTTGTCGTCAGGTTAAAAGAAAAAACTTCAAGTTAAAAAATTATTTAAAAATCTCCAGAAACTGTTAAATTTCTGTAAGGGTTTAAAATAAACTTTAGGTTAAAATGTATTTTCTTATAATCCGACTGCAATTGTGCATTAATATAAAGATCACGCAAATTTGTTATCCCTCTCCGTTCTTTCATTCTCCGATATTTCAATCTGGGTCAATGTTCTAGACAAGAAATTTTTTTAATTGTGGTCCGCAAGCTAAACTAAATTTTATTTTTTAATGCCGAGTAAAATTAGTATCATCAAATAATTTTGAGCCATTTTAACCCTATGAAGATTTAAGAAAAATACATATATACTTTCGGGACTGAGTTTGATCCAAGGAACTGAATAAAATGTCCAAAGTGAATGATACCATTCAAAAATAAAAGTTAGTACGCAGATTTATTATTCGTCTCCGTTCTTTCATTCTCCGATATTTGAATCTGGGTCACTACTCTAGACCAGCAGTTTTTAAATTGTGGTCTGCAAGCTAAATTAAATTTTATTTTTTAATGTCAAGTAACCTTAGTATCCTCAAATAATTTTGAGCCATTTTAACACTATGAAGATTTAAGAAAAAATACATATATACTTTCCGGACTGAGTTTGATCCAAGGAACTGAATAAAATGTCCAAAGTGAATGATACCATTCAAAAATAAAAGTTAGTACGCAGATTTATTATTCGTCTCCGTTCTTTCATTCTCCGATATTTGAATCTGGGTCACTACTCTAGACCAGCAGTTTTTAAATTGTGGTCCGCAAGCTAAATTAAATTTTATTTTTTAATGTCAAGTAACCTTAGTATCCTCAAATAATTTTGAGCCATTTTAACACTATGAAGATTTAAGAAAAAATACATATAAACTTTCCGGACTGAGTTTGATCCAAGGAACTGAATAAAATGCCCAAAGTGAGTGATACCATTCAAAAATAAAAGTTAGTACGCAGATATATTATTCGTGTCCGTTCTTTCATTCTCCGATATTTCAATCTGGGTCACTATTCTAGACCAGCAGTTTTTAAATTGTGGTCCGCAAGCTAAACTAAATATTATTTTTTAACCCTTTCAGGGGCAAGCACTTGTGTTCCTGTAACGTTGAATTCCCACCGGAATTTAGGAAAGAATTTAGTTCAAAATAAGAATAAGCAATTTTTCAACTTTTTTTCTCGTTAAAGTTAAAAAAGTAAAATATAATTAAAAGTTTCTGGTTTGAATCGGATTAAAATTAGGTGGTATATAATATATCCCATCGCCCCTCAAAGGGTTAATGTCAAGTAAACTTAGTATCCTCAAATAATTTTGAGCCATTTTAAACCTATGAAGGTTTAAGAAAAAATACATATATACTTTCTGGACTGAGTTTGATCCAAGGAACTGAATACAATGTCCAAAGTGAATGATACCATTCAAAAGTAAAAGTTAGTACTCAGATTTGTTATTCCTCTCCGTTCTTTCATTCTCCGATATTTCAATCTGGGTCACTATTCTAGACCAGCAGTTTTTAAATTGTGGTCCGCAAGCTAAACTAAATTTTATTTTCTAATGTCGAGTAAACTTAGTATCCTCAAATAATTTTGAGCCATTTTAACCCTATGAAGATTTAAGAAAAAATACATATATACTTTCCGGACCGAGTTTGATCCAAGGAACTGAATAAAATGTCCAAAGTGAATGATACTATTCAAAAATAAAAGTTAGTACGCAGATTTGTTATCCGTGTCAGTTCTTTTATTCTCCGATATTTCAATCTGGGTCACTATTCTAGACCAGCAGTTTTTAAATTGTGGTCCGCAAGCTAAACTAAATTTTATTTTTAATGTCAAGTAAACTTAGTATCCTCAAATAATTTTGAGCCATTTTAACCCTATGAAGATTTAAGAAAAAATACATATATACTTTCTGGACTGATTTTGATCCACGGAACTGAGATAAAATGTGCAAAGTAAATGTTACCATAAAAAAATAAAAGTTAATACGCAGATCTGTTGTCCGTCTCCGTGCTTTCCCAGCAAAGAGAAAAATGGTGGGCCATCAGCTGGAAAACAGATGGCAGCCAGCACTGCCATCAGCGATAAAGTGCAATGATGCCATTACTTAAACCTGTCGAAAAGTGTCCGCTCGGAATGCAGCTGGCCCATCAGTGATGGCCAGCAGCAGGCCAGTAGTGGTATGCCATCACATTACTTCAATCCAGCACTTTTCCTGCAGTGCTAGCACCTATCCTACTGCTATATCTTTGCTGGGCCAGCACTTTTAATCCACCACCATCACTTATCCTGCAATGTTTATACAGTGGTAAACCATCAGTCAGCTTTTTTACAGGGTTCGTACACCTCCTGGAATTTTGCGAAGAGGAAATTCTTCGGTACCAGTATTTTCTTATAGAAAATCTCTCCTTAAAAGAAGGCGAAGCTTCGCGAGTTTAACCTAGATTTCCTTTTCTATAAAGAAAATTCCTTGATCCGTACAAACCCTGTTTCATTACGATCATCCATCGGGGTTTGACGGCTACATCGGGCATCCGACACATCATACATCGGGCCATCATCCAGTGCAAAATTGGCTTTATTTATTTTTAAATACATATTCATCAAAGCTATACGAACATTTTTCATTTTAAAACAGCTTCTGTTTCTGGAGATTTTAAAAAAAATGTCTCATTTTGAACATGTCTCCTTTATATTACAAATAAGATCATCGTCTTTTTTAATGCCAAATAAAGACATGATAAATCTAGTTAGAGAATATATGACCAGAAACTTTACTATCCTAAATTTATTTGACTTCTTTTTTCCAATGTTAGCATGCATAAATTTTTCTTAACTAATAAATGCATAAAAATATGGCTACACTTAGGAATAAATATCTTATTCAAAAATTAGTTTTATTTATTTTTTGAAAAGCACATTCACGAAAGCAGTACGATCATTTTTCATTTTGAAACATCTTCTATTTTTAGCGCTTTAAAAATGATGGCTCATTTTGTAGACGTCTCGTTGGGGGAAAATTCTTGTCATCCATTTTTTATATTTAAGCGTTACAAAAGGCGCGTTTATAATAACAAGAAAAAGCATCCTAAAACGTTTGTTTAGGAAAACAAATCAAAATTGTCATCCAAGTACATTTTCAGAGAAATAGTATTCAAAGAATATGTTCGTTGTTTTATTATTATTATTATTATATTACATATTTTGTATCAAAATTTTATTCATACATCTTTGTTATTTATAATTAATACTAGCTGACCCGCCCGGGCCGTGTAATAAATCTAAATCTCTTAAAAAACGAATATCTTATTTTAAAATTAGTTTCATTAATTTTAAAAACATATTCATCAAAGCAGTACGAACATTTTTCATTTTAAAACAGCTTCTGCTTCTGGGGCTTTAAAAAAATGGCTTATTTTGAGCTTGTCTCTTTCGTATTCTGAATAAGGACCTCATCTTTATTTTTTAAATGCCAAATAAACACATGATAAATCTAGATAGAGACAAATACTTGACCAGAATCTTTATTATCTTAAATTTATTTGTCTTCATTTTTTCTATGTTAGCAAGTATAAATTTCTCTAAACTAATAAATGCATCAAAATATGGCTACACGTAGACACTGATATCTTATTTTAAAATTGGTTTTATTTATTTTTAAATAGATATTCATCAAAGCTGTACAAACATTTTTCATTTTAAAACAGCTTCTATTTCAGGAATTTTTTTTTTTTATGACTCATTTTTAGCATGTCTCCTTTATATTTCGAATAAGATCATCGTCTTTTTTTAAATGCCAAATAAAGACATGATAAATCTAGTTAGAGAATATATGACCAAAAACTGTACTATCCTAAATTTATTTGACTGCTTTTTTCCTATGTTAGCATGCACAAATTTCTCTAAACTCATAAATGCATCAAAATATGGCTAGGCTTAGGCATGAATAACTTATTCAAAAATTAGTTTTATTTATTTTTGGAAAAGCACATTCATGAAAGCAGCATCATTTTTCATTTTGAAACGTCTTCTATTTTTAGCGCTTTAAAAATGATATCTCATTTTGTAGATGTCTCGCTGGGGGAAACTTCCTGTCATCCATTTTTCATAGTTTAGTGTTACAAAAGGCGTGTATATAATAACAAAAAGAAAAGTCCTAAAACATTTGTTTAGGAAAACAAATCAAAATTGTCATACAAGTATATTTCCAGAGAAATATTATTCAAAGAATATGTTCATTGTTTTTTTGTTTTTTTTTAATTATATATTTTGTTTAAAAAATGTATTCATGCATCATTGTTATTTATAATTAATACTAGCTGACCTGACCGGCGTTGCCCGAAGCCGTGTAATGAACTTAAATCTGTTAAAAAACGAAACTCTGGCTCAGGTATTCGATGGCTTCGGCCCCGTATACCGGGAGTGCTGCGTGGGAAATTTCTTAATTCCATCTTCCACCGCCAGCTGGCGCATTCTGGTCTAAAGAAACCTCTTTCCGAACGAACATGTAACACGGGTCCGCCTATGGCATCGTATAGTAGGTGTGCTACAAAAAATGAGATGGTTTGGAGACAATGGGAACCTTATTAACCGAGTAATTGAAATAAGGCACAGTTAGAGAAAATAACCTTAAGGGGAGTACTGGGGGGAGGGGATGTTCAAGTGTCCTTCAGAAAATAACTAATTAGGAGAACCACTATGCATCTTTAAAAAATCATTCGTTTGGTTGAGCTAGGAACTTAATTACAAATTAGACTTAAACAATTATTCGGAAATAGTGGTAACTACTACTCATAAATTTACTTTAATGTTATGGATGGGGACTATTAAGTTAATTTTAATGTTTGTAATCAGTTGCGTTCAAATCGGAAAGATAGTTGCTGAGTTATGGAAATGGGGTATAGTTAGAGAAAAAAGCTTGAAGAAGGTGGTCGGGAAGGAGGGGATATCTAAGTACCCTTCAGCAAATAACTAATTAGGAGGACCACTGTGCATCTTAAAAAATTCGTTCGTTTGGTTAATATAGGAACTTAATTACGCATTTGGTTTAAACTATTATTGGTAAATAGTTGTAACTGCTACTCATAAATTTACCTTAATGTTATAGAAGGTTAAGTTAATTAGTTAAGTTTATTATTTATTAAGTTATTTATAATTAACTTATTATATTATTAAATTATTATAATTATACTTATAAATGATTAATTAACTTATTATAAGTTAAATAACCATTAAATTAATTATAATGTTTGGAATTAGTTCGCACACAGAGCGGAACTGTCTTTTATTAGTATAGATTACGTTAATTTGTGTACGTTGAAATATATCGTTCAAAATAATATGTTAGTTTTATAAACGATTCATGTTAACTTAATCCAAAAAAAATTAAATTAAGACAAAACATGAATATATATACATATGCATATTTTGTCTTAATATTTTTTCGTACTAAGTTAAGATGAATTTTGTATTAAACTAAAAAATTATGTATTGTTATGAATTAATGTATTATTTGAATTATATATTATTTGATTGATTATTGTACTATTTCTTTGTTTTCCTGTCAACAGTCACTGAAACAAAATCTAATGAAAAAAAATATAAATATGTACAAATATAATATTTCATCAACTTTTGTTTTCATAGCTGTTTGTATCGGCAAAAAAAATCTCGTTTTCTAAATCTCAATTGTATCAACGACATTTTAAGCAGCGCAAATGCATCAATAAAAAGTAAATACCAGTATTTCTTTTCAAGCGATCTAACACCATTTATTATTCATTCTTAAAAAAAAAAAAATCACTATTCCGAAGAAAAATGCAAAACAAAGAAATATCGTCATTGTTATATTCGAAAACATCAAATACTGATATGATAAATGTAGTTAGATAAATCATTCCCCAAAACTTTACTATCTTGTATTTATTTGCTCCCCCCTCCCCCTAATGTTAGCAAGTATAAATTTTTAAAAAACTAATAAATGCATCAATATATGGCTGCACTTAGAGTTGAATGTTTTATGTAAAAATTAGTTTTATTTATTTTTTGGAAAACACATTTATCAAAGACGTATAATTATTTTTCATTATTATTTTTCTGACGATTTAAAAATGGTTACTGATTTTGTACATGTCACACTGGGAAAATTTTCCTATCATCCATTTTATTTTAATTTTAGTGTTAGAAAAGCACATTTAAAATAAAATGGAATTTAAAAAATGACTCTCAAAAATATTGTTAATAAAAAACAAACCAAAATTGCCATGACAGAATATTCTGAAACAGATATAGTATTCGAAAAAAAAAAATTGACTACTTTCTTATGGGATATATTATCTAAAAATACAGTGTGTAGTCTAAATTTTTGTTTAGAAATTAATGTTATTTATAATTACCGTCCAATTAATCTCTAAATAATACAATCATTTTATAAATGCTCCTGTTAACACATTTCCGACGGTATATTTTTGTAAAATCTGTGTTTTAAAACAGGGGAAGGTCCTCTCTCTTCTGAAAGTCTTTTACTTAAATAGGTTTCCTAGATAGGTTCCTTAAGTTTATGCATCATTAAATATCTTTCAGTATGCGAATTTAATTTTAAATGCCTTACAAACTAAAAAAATATGAAAAACGCGATACAAATGCCTTTTCTGTTAGATAGACACCACGCCCTTAGTCAAAGATTTTTTAAAAATAAAAACAAGATTTCTCGTTTCCCATTAGTAATGTTTTAACGTAATCAGAAAATAATATCAAATTAAGCTAAAATATGAATATATGTATATTTACACAGGGCTATTCCACATGTGCATTTCCACCAGTAAAAAATAACAGTAATTTTTGATTTATTTAATCGCAGATAAGTAAAGCTAAAACTTCTGCTCTATTATTTTTATTTCTTTTACTGGTGGAATTCAGCACATGCTGCCAGTGTTGCGAGTTTGGACTTTTTTTTAATTCAGAATTTCCAAATTCATACCGCTAATTTTGAAAGAAGAATAATTAGCTTGAAAAGTCCGATATTGTCTCTCATTAACTCTTTAACGTTCATTGGTTTCCCTATGAAACCACAAAACTTTAATTAAGAAATTCAACAATGACAGCAGAATTTTAATAAAAATGTTTTCCATTTATTCTATATGTGAAATATCGCTTTTTTTTATATATAGAAATAAATTTGTTCATAATTTCCGGTGTTAATCATTTATTTGAACATTTTAGCATCTGAAATGCTTTATCCGTTAAAGCAGCGGTTGCGTACCCCTGGGGGTACGTGGCAGAATATTTGGGGGTACGTGAAAATTACATTGGTAATGGCGGATAACGCAAAAAATAAAACTTAAAATGAAAATGGAAAAACTTTTCGTTTACAGAGAGAGACTTGTATAAAATTAAAATACTAGGCTATTCGCATAAAATAAAGGAAAATGCCTAAACTTAGTAATTGGTTGATCATATGTCCCCATTATCTCTGCCCACTCCTAATAATATATTGTGAATTCACATGTGTCCCTCCTTTTCTTTTGTTGTTTTCTTTCTAGTAATTCTATAAATACTAAGAAAAAATATGAATCGTATCCAGGCTTTTGTTTTCTACGATTTTATTTTAAGCACATTTGAAAGCATGCTATTAGACCGGTAGGCGGCAGCGCAGACAATCACCTCATCGAGTTCACGGATGAAATTCCAGAATTAGTTAAAACTCGATTCGCATATTAAAACGCATTCGGTCTGCCAAGTCATATCTTGGTGGAAAACACTTTAAAACCCGATTTTAGCGGTTGACTCGTAGGTTTACCATTGTGTTTTCCTACACCTAAAGGTATGAAAACATGGAGGACTGGAAGCAGGAACACACAATGATAAACCTACGAGCCAACCGCTGGTTTTAGGGTGTTTTCCACCAAGATATGACTTGGCAGACCGATTGCGTTTTAATATGCGAATCCAGTTTTAAGTAATTCTGGAATTTAAGCCGTGAACTCGATGAGGTGATTGTCTGTGCTGCCGCCTCCCGGTCTATATCATTTTAGAGTGCGACCGGTGAGTATTAGCATAAACTCATTAACTTATATTAATAGGTGTAGAGATTTATACATTCTTTGTGAGTGTTTAATTTGAAATCTTTAGCTAATATTTAGTGTTTTTAGTGATTTTATGTTAATATTGTGTTGTGGTTCAAAATGGATAAGTGATTGAAAATTGGAATTCTGAAGGAGACTTGCATCTAACATTAGTAAGTACTATAAGAATATTACTAATGAACGAAAGCAAAAATATTTGGAATGGATTTATGTGAGAAGGGGTACGCATAAATGAAAAGTCAAAAAAAGGGGTACGTGAGAGAAAAAAGGTTGGGAAGCGCTGCGTTAAAGGATTAAACAAAAAAATATTTACACCTATTAATTTGTGGTGGGAATTCAAAATTTCGAATTTAAAAAAGGGCCAACCTGACAACCCTGTGCTGCTCACATCAAAAATGGACCCAGTATCAGGGTTGCTAATTTGGATTTTTTTTTTTTTTTCAGAAACTGCGCCATAAATTCAAAAAATACCTCTTAATTTTTTTAATGACAGACATTTCGTAAAATTTTTCATAAGTAAAAATTCCTCTGTCGAATTTTCCATTATACATTTGGAATTCTTGAATAAAAAATGTGGCCAAACTGACAACTCTGCTCTGTGTATACATGCCTTAATATTTCATCAGTTTTGTTTTCATGGCTGTTTGTATCATTAAGCAACAAATCACAATTCCATTGCGTCAACGCTATTTCAAAAAGCTCCAACTTATCTATAAAATAATGCACTATTATTTATTGTATTGCGATCCGATATTATAAATTATTTTTCTAAAAATGTCAAGATTCCAATGATAAAAATGCAAGAATGTCATCGGTAATTTTGAAAATCTCAAATACCAATATAATAAATCTAGTTACAGAAACCATAACCAAAGTTTTTATTATCTTGCAGTTATATTTTACCCTCTGTTAGCAAGTAAAAGTTTCTCAAAACTAATAAATACATTAAAATATGGCTGAACATAGACATGAATATTTTATTTTAATTTTTTTTTCCTCGAAAATATATTCATCAAAGCACAACAAACATTTTTCATTTTTTAACACATTCTATTTCAGGCTTTTAATGTTTCACCGGGGAAAAATTTCCTGTCATCTATTATTTTTCATTTTTTTTATTTCAGAAAATAAATGCCTGCATATAATAATGCTTTAAAAAAAAAAAAAAAAAAAAAAAAAAAAAAAAAAAAAATCAAAAATTTTGTTTAGTTGGGGGAGGGTATCAAATTTACCATGAGAGGATAATTTCGGACAGATGTATTTAAAAAATATTGTGTGTACGTTTTTTTTTGTATGTATTGTCTGAAATGTAGTATGTATGTACTAAATTTTTAATCATAAATTAATATTTTTAAAAATGACTGTGCAGTATATCCTTTAAAAAATACCATCACCGTTTTTTGAACAACACCTTTTTTTAAATAAAAATACTTTTAGATTTGTCTTAAAAAGTTTGAATAAACGACTGGGGGCTCTGTAATCATTTAATAATTAAGTCATGTTAACTTAATAAAAAGAATAATAAATTAAGACAAGATATGCATATACATATAAACAAGCACACTATATCATCACCAGGGGTTGCAGCGTCCTATATATTTTTTAATAATCCCCACCACTATTTTTAAAATATAATATTCACAATATTCTTCTATTGCAAATTTTAAAGAAATGTACCATGATATTTATAGTGTGAAAATAGTGGTATCAAATATATAAAAAAAATATAGGACGCTGCGACCCCTGCATCACCTTTTTTTTTTCGTGACTGTTTGTATCATTTGGCAACAAATCTTATTTTCATTGTGTCAACGGCACTTTAAAAAAAGCTAGGGCATCCATTAAAAGGAAGTACGACTATTTCTTGTGCAGCTGTGCAAAACAATTAATTATTCGTCCTAAAAATGTCAAAAATTTCTAGATTAAAAAAAAAGCGAAAAGAAAGACAAGTCATCATCGTTATATTTCAGAATGTCAAATAGCGATGTAACAAACATGAGTAATATTTTTATCTTTTGTCTTTTTTGTATAGTTAAAAAAATGTATCATTTTATGTAATGTGTAAAAATGTATATTCTGTATAGTTAAATTTCTGTACAATAACAGATTTTCGAAACTAATAAAAGCATCAGAATATGCAGTTACACATTAATATCTAATTATAAAATGAGTATTATTTATTTTTTGAAAACATATCCATCAAATCAGTACAATGTATATATATATATATATATATATATATATATATAATGTGTTTTTTTCTGCATAGCACTATCTCGTTAATCTCACATTTTTGGATATATTTCTTATATACATATATATAATCCATGAAATAATGTAGGTCTGAACTAGCACACTCCCCCTCCCTCACCAAAAAAGAGAATACAAAATATAACTTAAACTAAAAAATTACAACAATAAATTCCTGGAAAACTAAACAAAAGACAGGCTGCGGCCTCGTCGGCAGTGGATTAAATTTAAAAACGCAGCAAAGCACACTGGACAGAAACAAATCTACTTGTGGCAGTAGGTTTCGGCTAGATCGCTGCCTAGCAAAATCAAAATGTACAAAAATATATTTGAAGGCTACATAACTGATGCCCCCCCCCCTCCGGACCCTACGCCACAATATTAAAAGAATGCATCACCAGGAACACAACACTGAACCAGCTACAGATGAAACAAATGTCCCTTGAAAAAACACACACCACCATCTCAGCCAAGTTGCCATTTTAAGAAAAGTAAAGCAAACTAAACAAACCAAAATCCGTATTCCAACACCCAATCCAAGTTCGTTACAGGTCCAATGCCAATAAACGCTGCCCTCATCGTAAAACCGTCCTTGTTAAGGCTTTAGGAGATAGGTGTCATTTATTGTCGAATAAAGGCAATCCATCAGTAATGGAGGCAGTCTGCAAAACCTGAATATTTTTTATAAATTCAAGAGGAATGTTGTTTTTGTAATATAGATTACTAATAAAATAAAAAAATCCTTATGAAACAGGTAAAAATTCTGAAAAAACGGTATACTTGACTAATAATAATATTTACCGTAATTTCACGCGTATACGCCGCAGCTCAGACAATTCGATCTCCTACGAGAATTTATTTTAAATAAAATGCGACTTTCTTCTGCTTAGCACTTATTTGACTTCTTAATTTCAATACAATTTCCGGTTTGAAAAAGACTTATCTAAGCTGCGGCGCATACGGGCGAAATTACGGTATGTATATACGTTTATGAATGTTAGAAGACCAATGAAGAAGCTGATTCACTTTAAACAGAAAACTAGTGCGTTTATCGTAAACCGAAATCTGTAGTGTTAGTGTATTCTCAATTAAAATTTTAAGATTAAGATAATCGGCCAACTTATTGTCATCATTAGTTTTCTTCAATGCTAAAAAATCAGGATAATTTTTTGAGAAATTTCTTCAAAATCACCATCAAAGTTTAAAACAATCCAATCATCTATATATATATGTAAGCCATGAAAGGAACATCAACTGTATTAATATTATATTGAAACTCATATTAAAATAAAAATAAATTAGCAGCTGTAGACGAGTAACTAGTACCCATCCCAATTCCATTAATTTGCAATAATATTTTAGACCCTGCATCACACCTACCAACTTTCAACTAAACTTCCGTACAATGTGAGTTAAATTGATCTAGGTGAAAGACGTGTCTAACAATAAAATATATCCGAAAAGAAATATACAGGGTGTTCCGTTAAAGGGGTCCAATATTAATAGGGGTAATAGAGGAGATCACACGGAGCATAAATCAGTATATAATGCCTGGCCGGATCTCAATAATTTTCAAGTTACAGCAAATAGAATGAAAAATCGGAAATTTGTAAAAAAACCCTCATTGCTAAACTATCGATAATGCTACATAAAAACGAAGCACATATTTAGAAAGAGCAGAAAAAATCCTACGAAATGACATAAGTTGTTTTAGAATATTGAGAATTAATGGCGAGTTACAAGCTCTGAAACAGTGAAAAAATACAAAATCAAATATTTAGCAAAATAGTTAATCGTTAATTCGAAAAATGCAACTCTTCCTACATCAAGGAAAATGTTATAAAATTTGGTCCATTCCGAAAGCTTTCGAAGAAGCTGACAATAAACCATATCAGTTTAATTGTATGGGAGAAATCAAGCAGTTCCCTAGTTACAACTCTGTACTGTTGCACGCTCGGAAAGAGCGAAACTCCACCCATGACGATTGTAAACACCCCGTTTTAATATCTTTCAATTATACATTTCTGATCAACCTCTATCAATACCCTTTCATTATTCAGTCTGGTCAAGTGAATGACATATTGTGCAGCTCTCGCCTTGTCTTAAAGCAAACTCCGTGACTGCTGCGTTTCCTCCATGAACTTTCAGGATGATGAAGAAGAAGTACTTTTTATGCAAATTTCCTATGTGTATAGGAAGAAAAGTGTAATAAAACAGCAGTCATGAGTGGGCGTTATGTTAAAGGGAGGCTGTTGTAAGTGGGATTGTAGTAAGTTGATGTATAATAATTATGCCGGAATACTCTAACGAAGAATATGCGGACATGCATCTGATGTACGGGCAAGCTCATGGAAATGCATGTCTAGCACAGCGCATGTACCGTGAGCAATTTCCAAGGAGACGTTGCCCAAGTTCGAAACTCTTCATAAAAATCGATAGACGATTACGGGAGACTGGATCGTTTAATACAGCAAGCATTGCTGCAGGGAAACCTCGACATGTACGAACACCTGCAATGGAAGAAGATGTACTGAATATTTTTAAAGATAACCCCTCCACGAGTACACGAGCTGCTGCGTCTGAAGTCGGTGTTTCTCACCAAAGTGTGTGGCGTGTTCTGCGTGCAGAAAACATGCACCCCTTTCATGTGCAGCGGGTACAACTGTTATCAGTAACAGATTGTGCTCAGCGGACAGAATTCGTACGCTGGTTGCTTAATGTAACAGAAAATAATCCACAATTTCTGGAAAATATTTTATTTACTGATGAAGCAACATTTACGAGAGAGGGCGTGGTAAACACGCACAATATGCACACATGGTCATATACAAATCCGCACACTGTTTTCCCGTCGAACGCACAACAAAAGTTCAGTGTGAACATATGGGCAGGTGTCCTCGGCGATTATCTCATAGGACCATATTTACTCCCAGATGTACTCAATGGCAGTACGTACTTGGTTTTCCTACGGGATATCTTACCGCAGTTACTGAAAAATGTGCCAGCAACATTGCGCCAAAATATGTGGTTTATGCACGATGGCGCACCGGCACATTTTTTCATAGGTGTTCGCAATCACCTCAATTCAACATATCTTGGGAAATGGATTGGACGAAGTGGACCTGTTGCTTGGCCTGCACGCTCTCCAGACCTCAATCCGTTAGACTTTTTTGTTTGGGGACACCTTAAATCGCTGGTGTATGAAACGCCTGTGGATACACCGGAGGATTTACTAGCGCGAATCGTTGTCGCTGCAGGAGACATTCCCAACTCCGTCGGAGTTTTTCGGCGTGTTCGCCAATCTTTACGACGTCGCTGTCGGCTGTGCGATTCTGTTACTGGGCGCAACTTCGAACACCTATTATAATAATGTCCGTTCGTCTGCCTTCCGACATTGAACTGTGCAGCGCAGGCCAGAAGACTATACTTCACATATGTCATAAAGTACGTGGAATGTAATTCTTTATTTGTCATTTTTCTTTTATTTTCAACACTTTTTGGCACAGTATTTTGTAAGTCACAGACTGTGGTGTACTCAAATTGTAAATTACAAAGTTTGTATGAATTAATTTAAAATTTAGTGTCTTTTTTAAATTTATAATTAATAAAATTATTATGCTATTTGTTATTATTATTTCCTATCATAAATTATGATGCACATATACATACAATAATTGTCCATGTAAAACATGTACTGAAACTTCTTGCATAGTTACAAATCGCAATATTTTTAATTATTTCCGAATTTTCACCACCAGTTTAATTTTAAGGAATTTAACTTAAGCTTTATATCAATAAAAGACCACTTTAAAATGTAGACTATTATTGTAAAGTTATTTTGGTTCGTTCAACTCTTGAATAATTAAAAATGTTGCATCTCAGAAGAAGCATGATCGAAAATGTATAGTAGAGAGTAATTAAAAAGGCGGTGTTTCCAATCGTGATGGGCGGAGTTTAACCTTTGCTAGTGTCAAAGAAAGCGGAGTTGTAACTAAGAAACTGATTAATTTCTCTCACACAATTAAACCGATATGGTTCATTGTAAGCTTTTTCGAAAGTTTTCGGAATGGGCCAAATTTTACTACATTTTCCTTGTTGTAGCTAGAGTTGTCTTTTTGGAATTAACGATTAACTATTTTGATGTATATTGGATTTCGTACTTTTTTCACTGTTTCAGGGCTTGTAACTCGTCAATAAATATTGCTATTTTAATACAATTGATGTCATTTTGTAGGTTTTTTTCTGCTCTTTCTAAATATGTGCTTCGTTTTTATGTAGCATTATCGATAGTTTAGCAATGAGGGTTCTTTTACAATTTTCCGAATTTTCATTCTATTTGCTGTAACTTGAAAACTATTGAGATCCGACCAGGCTTTATATACTGATTTATGCTCCATGTGATCTCCTCTATTACCCCTATTAATATTGGACCCCTTTAACGGAACACCCTGTATATGTTGTTTCAAATGTAATGTTATACATTGAACCTATTTGATTGCATTTCTTTAAAATAAATTCTGGTTTGAAATGTGTTTAACCTCAGTTAAATTAACCTACATTGTACGGAAATATAGTGCGATGTCGGCAGGTATGCTGTATAAACATAATTGTTAGAAAGACAAAAACGACATAATTTGTATAACAAAGTAGAGTCAAAATCCATAACATCCAAATGCAAATCAACAGTTTTCAAAATTGCCTCCTCCAAGCTATTAATAGGAAAGTTTGTGAATAAATTTTCAAAATCATAAGTTTGAACAGAATGTGCATTACTACTTTTTATTTTTTCTGCAGTTTCATAATTATTTGAAATAATCCAAAAACAAGTGCTTTGTATTTGTACTTTAACAAATTATTCAAAACTTTTTTAAGCAAATCCTCAAATTTCCTATTAAAAATATTACCAATACTATTGACATTGCTGCAAATAAATCTATATTTAACTGGTACTTTATGAAATTTGGGGGTAATAAATTAAAATTGAAATCATAAGTTTTTATTACGGGGGAAAGAAATCTTAGTTTTCTTAGAAAATGACAAATGCTTATTAACCCCTTAACCGACAATGGTTTACCTATGAAACCACAAAACTTTAATTACGAAATTCAACACTGGCAGCAGAATTTTAATAGAAATATTTTCCATTTATTATGTATGTGAAATATCGCTTTTTTAATATATATAAATAAATTTGTTGATAATTTCGGTGACAATCATTTATTTCAACATTTCAGCAATTGAAGTGTTTTATCCGTTAAAGGGTTAAGCACCATATTCAATTTAGTGGTAGCATGCGGAATACCTGATATATGAAATTTTGTCAAAAATAGTTTATATCATTATTTTTATCTATTAGAGATACAAAAAACACAAAACTGAATTCGAAACACTACAATTTACGAAACACAGCTGAACAGAATGACTAACACATAAAAAAAAATGAACAACGAAGAAAGAAACAAAGCAGCGGGAAAATTAATGAGGTGTTTTTTCTATACATAATGCCATCTATTGAGTGCGAACACAAGCTTTCCTATAAAGCTTGAACAAAACCAATTACAATAGCAAGTAGTGATACAAAAATCAGATGATTAGAACATTGCAGCCTGGATTTAAAATGATGACGTACGTACATACGTCCTGGTATTTCAAATAGACGAGTTCATGACGTACGCAGGTACATCGTGGTGCTTAAAGGATTAATAAGTGTTTGCACAGAAGATTTATATATATAGTAGATTATACTATTATTCAGTTCTGCAAAGAACATTTCAGCGTAATGCTTTTTTTCAGATGACTGCAAAATTACCAGCAGCTTTATCAACCGGACAAGAAACTAAAATCTGTTTCCACCTGGTTATTTCATCTCGAATCTCCATACTGAAATTGTTATATGTATAAGAATTGTTAATAAATTATTTTGAAAAGGTTTAAAATCATTTAAGATATGTAATTTCCAATCGGTAAAGAGGGGGATTGGTGTTTTGTATCTGTTATTCAAACTCACAATAAAAGCAGCATTCAAATCAGCATTAACACTAGAACAGCGAGAAATTTTACTCAAGTTTTATAAAAATATTCACACCAGAATTTTTATTGAAAACTTTTAACTTATTCGTTTAACTTATTTTCGTGCGGAAATTTTTAACTTATTTTATAGAGGCATTTCTGGTTCGAATCAACATTTTTTCATTTTGTACGAGAGAAAATGACCCCTCATACAGGGTTGCCAGGTTGGCTTTTTTTTAAATTCAGAATTTTGAATTCACACCAGAAATTAATAGGTGTAAATATTGATTTATTTAACGAGAGACATTTTTAACACTTTCCAACATAGTTGAAAAGTGTTTATGACTTCGGTTTGTCTGGCCGTCTGGCCGTCTGGCCGTGCTCTAACTACTGTAAATATACTTGGATTGCTCTGCAATTATTATATGTTATTGTCGTTATCTATAGCATGTTCCCTATTTCAACGGAAGTGTATAACACTTATAGTTTTTTTACAGGGACACTCAAAAGAATTCCGTTACATTGCGGTCTATGGGGAAATATCATTTGCGGTTTATTTAAATAATGTTTCACTATTTGAAACGCATTGGAATTTATATATATCACTAAGGTGTATTAGAAGATGCTTAATATGGAATAGGGTGTGCATAGCACTTATAGTTACTTTACAGGCACAGTCAAAAGAATTCCGTTACATTACGTCTATGGAAAAAAATCGTCTGCGGTTTATTTAAATAATGTTTCACTATTTTAAACGCATTGAAATTTATATAGATCACTAAGGTGCATTACAAGAGGCTTACTACAGAATATTGTGTGTATAGCAGTATTCGTTCATTTACAGGGAAATACAAAAGAATTCTCTACTGTCTGTTAACAATAATTCCTGGAAGTGCGTTTAAGTTGCTGAACACGATTTTAAATTGAACTGACTTTTTGTCTATTACTGGGTGTGTATAAATTCTGTATTTCATATACAGGGCAGCACAAAAGTTCGCGAACACATTTCCGTTTATTGACAGAAACTCCAGAAGGAGAATTTTAAACTCTGTTACGCGTTTCCTAACTAAACTAAAATTTAGCATCCTATGTTGTATATATACAAATCTACAGATCCTATACAGGGCTGAATAAAAGTATTCGGATATTTTTCCGCATATTGTATATGTTGGGAATTCCTGAAATTACGTTTTTAAATATGTTATGCGTTTTCCAAATTGTTTACTTAGATGTTATCTTTCAGCTTATTAAACGGTAATGATTAGTAAAATTATTTTGGAAGCGTTGGAAAGTGTTACATAATCTATGCTTGACGCATGATTTTTCGTTCTTGTTTTTTTTTTACATTTTAACGTTATAATTCTTCTTTCGAAATTACCGGTATAAATTTGGAAATTCTGAATTTAAAAAAAAAAAATCCAACCTGACAACCCTGCTCTCATCGCAATTCTAGCGTTAAAAACATCAAATGATCTTTTCGGATTCAATTTCTTATTAATTCGAAACTTAGTTCCAAAATTCATTAGATATCGTAGATGTTCGTTAGCGATAATGTTTAGATCTCCAGTTACGATATGCTGCCTATTGCTGTTTAAAAATGTTGAATTTTCATTATCTTCACATCTACATTCCAAATTTAGGTAAGAATCAAGATCTTGAGAAACTTTTCTATAATTAGAAAGAGTACTTCCCTGTGTTTTAGTATATTTATATACAGATATGACTGCAATTTTCTTAACTTGAAATGACGAGAACTATTGCACTTAACTTTAAACTTTCCACAGCAGGAGGCCTGTATTCCCCAACTTTATGCAGCAAAATATCAGTAACTAAATCTTTAAAATGCATGATTGAACAATTAAAATTTCCTATCTTTTTTTGCAACTTTTTAAGTATTTTAAACTTTAAACCAAATAAAATTGTTTTAATTTCTTTCATATTTTTAAATGTAACCAACTGCAGACGAGGCCGCAGCCTGGTTTTTTTTTTTTTTTTTTTTTTTTTTTTTTTTTGCTTAGTTTTTTTTTTTTTTTTTTTTTTTTTTTTGTTTAGTTTTCTGTGAATTTATTGTTGTAATTTTCTAGTTTAAGTTGTATTTTGTGTTCGCTTGTTTGGTGAGGAGGGGAGGAGGGTGGACCAAATAGATCAGGGGTGGCCAACCTTATCCCCTGAAAATCGATCGAAATCAGTTTTTTTTAAATAAATATTTTAACCTCATTTTGTCACATAATTTCGTTTTTTATTTAAGGCGAATAATTCTGTTAAAAAATAGTGGTAGCTCTGTGGCACGCGTGCCACAGGTTGGCCACCCCTGAAATAGATGGATTATATCTGATTTATGTGTTCCACTATGCAACTGAGCGTAGTTCACATGAATTTGTAATTAATGCTTATATGTATATATAATTCCTCAAAATATGAAATATTTAAACTTTATGAAAGGTGTATATAAAACTTTTTTATAACAATTAACTATAAACACTTATAACGTTAAAACATAAAATCTGCAGAGGCGAAAGACTGTCTGTTTCTCATCAGTGGACGGACAAACAGAGTTAACTATCACCCCCCCCACACACACACACACACACTATAAACTTATTTGCTTCAAAACACGAGCAAACCTTACATTCAAACATAGTTACTTTTTTAGAAAACGAATTAAAAGCAGATTAAAAAACAATTCAAGGTTACTTTTATAATAGAAAACATATTAAAAACTTAATGCAATATACGCGAATTTAAAATTTAAAAACAGTGACTACAATAAAACATAAAGTAAGCAAATATATTAAAATTAAACACAGATATATAAATTAAACTTTAAAATAAAAATAAAAATAAAATGAATGCAAGGCAGCCGGCCTCCGTCCATACCTACAAGAAAAAGTAAAATGGACAAAGTTAATTATAGGCTATTTTGTCCATTTAACTTTCTCTAATAATATATTTGGTTATTTTATGTTTTTTGTAATCACTGTTTTTACATTTTAAATTCGCGTATATTGTATTAAGTTTTTAGTATGTTTTCTATTATGAAAGTGACATCGAATTGTTATTTAATCTGCTTTTAATTTGTTTTCTAAAAAAGTAACTCTATTTTGAATGTAAGGTTAGCTCGTTTTTTGAAACCTATAAGTTTAAAGTGAGGGGGAGGGGTTGGAATAGTTAATTATGTCTGTCCATCCACTGATGAGAAACAGACAGTCTTTCGCCTGTGTAGTTTTTGTGTTTTAACGTTATAAGTGTTTATAGTTAATTGTTATAAAAAAGTTTTATATGCACCTTCTTTCATAAAGTTTAAATATTTCATATTTTCAGGAATTATATTCTTCTTGCATATGTTATGTGCTACTTCTGTACCTGTTGTGCAACAATTTATCATTATATATATTTAGATTATATATATATATATATGTGTGTGTGTGTGTGTGTGTGTGTGTATTAAACATCTTCTATTTCTGGCAATTCGAAAATGATGGCTCAAGTTGTGCAAGCCTCTCTGTTAGAAAAATTCTACTGTAAAAAGAGCCTATAAAATAACAAGTAAAGAAGTCCCAAAACATTTGTGTGGGGAAAACAAATCGAAATTCTCATGATATAGTATTCAAAAATATATTGATTGCTTTTTAACCGTATATCTTGTCTGTATTTTATTTTAATAAATGTTATTTATAAGTATAATGTTATTTATAAGGATTAGAGCCTTTAAATAATCCAATAATTTATAAAATGATTGATCCATGACTTAATCAATATATATATATATATATATATATATATACATTAATTTAATACACAATTTACATAAACAAGCATAAAATTTCATCATCTTTCTTTTCAAGGCTCTTTTTATGATTTTCCAAAAAAAAATTCTTTTTTAAGTCAGAATTCAGACAACGCAATTTTAAAAACCACCAAGGCAAATATAAAAAAATGTGCAATTATTTCTTGACGTGTTATCCAAAAGCTTTAATTATTCTTTTAATAAAAAATCAAGATTCGTAACGTTAGCAGGGCTCCTAAATGGTCCGCCAACTGAATACCAATAATTTTTAACAGAAAATGTCATGGTAGGTTTTTACAACATTTTCGCTAAAATTTACCCCCGAAGGTTGTATCTGCACAATTTGCAAGAAAAATATAAATATAAATTTTTTCTCAGTAAATACCGGTACTCAAAGAGCGGACCATTTGGGAGCCTTGCATTAGAAACAATGAAAAACAACGAAAAATCTTCATCAGTTTATCTTACTTGTCTACTTTCCATTTTTTTAAATCAATAAAACAAAGTTCAGACCGGAAACTTTTAAAACAACTTTTGTTTAGTTGAAACAAATTTGCATTTATACAACAGTCATATGAAATATACCTAATTTTATTCCCTAAACATTTTTTTGTTTGAATTATATATTTATTTAAATAAAAGTCTCTTTTAAAAATGAAATATTTGGCAAGTATGCTGCATTTGAACATTTTAAATTATTCAAATGAAAAATCTAGTTAGACAATCCACTGCCAGAAATTTTACTATTTTACGCTTATTTGAATTTTACTTTCCAATGCTGCTTGTAAAAATTTCTCAAAAGTAATAAATCCATCTGGTTGCACTTAGGAATGAATGTCTTATTTTAAAATTAGTGATATTTACCTATTTAATTTTATTCAAAACATATTCATCAAAGCACTACAAACATATTTTATAGTAAAAATCTTATATTTCTGTAAATTTAAGAATGATGACCTATTTTGTATGTGTTGCTGGGAAAAATCTCCTGACATCCAGTATTATTGTTTTAGTGCTAGTGTTTTATTCGAGATATTGTAACATGTTTTCCCCAGTAACTCAGTCGTCAGCGCATTGGCTACCACACTACACATTAAAGGTTCGCCAACGAAGTTGGATAATGTTCAGTCAACATTTCATCTATTCGGGGATGGGCTGCCAGGAAAATAATAAAAATTTATTTTAAATACAGCTATTTTCGTCTATAATTATTCGCCTAATTCAATCGCAAAGTTTCCGTAATTATACCGAGTGTCCTAAAAGTTCCCGTACTGTCGACATATGTATTTATTATTCACAAAACAACAAAATTTAAAACGATTACTTTTATGCTAATGATAAAAAGCACTTTTAACATCACGTAGGAGAAAATACTGAACTTACATTTATAATACATGTTCAAAATGTCCACCCCTTTCTATGGGGCAAAGCTGAACTCGTTTGCGCATGTTTGTAAAAACGCGTTTTAACATGCTGGGAGTGACATCTTGTATCTTTTGAGTAATGTCAATTTTCAGATCATCTATTGTTGGAGGATTATTTGCATAAACTTTGTTCTTTAACCCTTTCCGGTACAGACAAAGTCTGTTCGCAAAATTAGAAATTGCTGACTGACACCGGAATTTATAAACGACTTTTTTAGAAAATAAGAACTCTTTATTTTAAGCTTTCATTATAGAAGTAAAATTTTATTAAAATATTCTTGGTTCCGTAAGCAAGTTTGGAATTAAAATTAGGTGTGCCCGGAGTGGTACCACTGTGCCGAAAAGGGTTAAATATCCCCACAGAAAAAAGTTCGGGATGCATAGATCAGGGGATCGAGGTGGCCAAAAATTTTTTGAGATGAGTTGATCGCCAAAAAATTTTTCATTCCGGCAATAATGAATCCGCTTCTCAAAGTCCGGTGGCTTTATTTCCTGTACCATTTTTACGCGATAAGCACGAAAATGCAACGATCTTAAAGTCTTATGTGTCGACCCACGAGATGAGCCCATTTCTTGTGTCAAATGCCTCACGGATTTTTGAGAAGTTTGCAATGTCCTTCGTTGTGTATTTTGCAGAAAAACTGGTGTAACAACTTTCGGCCTTCTACTCGTGTGCTTGTCTTCCACCGAGCCTCTATTACGAAATAGTCGAACGAGCCGATATAGCGTATCTTTATTCGGTAAAGCTTCATTTGGATATTACTGTCGCCAAACATCGTCGTACATTTCATACGATTTACGTTCAAAATCAGTTTCAAGCAGCGCAATTCTCTGAATGCGTGATAAACTCATTTCACTATAAAGAACAAAATAACATAGGAATTTATTATCGCACCAATTGAGTGCGAAAAGAACCAAACGGTAAAAACTCAAGAATTGATGCAATTATAAGTAGAAGATAAAATTTAATATTAAAAAAAAAAATCACGGAACTTTTAGGACACCCCGTATAAGGAGATTATTTCTGTACGAAAATAATGGTATAAAATATACATTTTTAGTATTTTCCTGGCAACCGTGCTTCTAGGTCAATAGAATGAGTATTGAGCTTCCTTGAGAGCTAATCGTTTGTGGTTTCGCGTCAGTGTGGCGCTTGGACAAGGCATTTGCTACAAAGCAGCTCAGGACTCATACTCAAGAAAGCGAATTTGGGCATCGCAGTCTAGAGCTCCTATAATACAGGCTGAATCATACCGCCATTTACTAACCCAGCGGACCAAAAACCAAGCTAAAACCGGTTAGCCTACCGTACTAGTGGACGGCGAGTGACAGTAACAGGGACGACAAATACCTTATCAGGCGGTTTCCTAATGCTGAGCTAGGTTGCAATATGGCGGTTATTTTGGGCAACAGAATGGATATGCGTCAGCTCCCCTTATAGGAGCCTGACCGCAGTCCTTGATCCTTCAGAGATTCGAGTGCCGTGGAGTTTAGTTTTTTATTTCAAGATCTTTGGATAATTATTATGTACAAGTGTGCAAAAATCTAGGCGACAATGGGCTGATTCCCACCACTAAATTTTATTAGCATTTTTCGTCAAATTTTATTAGTATACTTTGCCTACATTTTATTAGTATTTTTATTAGGCGAAGAATACTAAAAATTTAACACGTTGACTGACACTTGCGGCTATAGCCGTCAAAGCGAAGTTCACAATGTGGCATGACGGCTATAGCCGCCCAAAACGAAACGCTCGTTTTTAGACACTACGGCTATAGCAGCACAAATGTGCATTTACCGGCGTACAAGTAGAAGCCCAGTGTCATGTTTTGGAGACAATTTTTTAGGTTGAAGTTCGTTTTCCACCTGTTATACGAGTTGCAGCTTCAGAATGCACGTGCAGGGTGGCTAGTGGTCAGGGAAAAATACAGTAAAAGAAATGATAATTACCAGTATATTTTTATAGAAAAATTCAAATTGATTATTTGATCGAATAATCAACATAAATTTTTCTATAAGAATATACTGGGGTTTAGCACATTTTTTTTACTGTATTTTTCCCTGACCACTAGCCACCCTGACGTGGTTGTGAAGGGAGTAGTGCAACCTAATTAAAGGTGCTGAATTAATCTAAATTAAGTTTATTTAAGCGGAAAAAGTAAAATTATACTTCTAATATTCTAAAAATTACAAAAACATATAGTGTCAATTTTCGAACTTCACTATTTCCTACTGTCCGTCAACGTGTTAATTGTGGGAATCGGCCCATTGGCGCCTAGATTTTTTCACTCCTGATTCTATGTATCTAAAAATAATTCATCTATATTGTTGCAATAATAGTACCTTAGTACTGAACGAATAGTACATCTGAGTAAAGGAAAAGTTTGTAATTCCAGTTATCTACATTGTGATTACAATTTAATTGTATGAAATTTATTATAGTTACAATTGCATGTCGTAAAAAATCTTGCAGTACTTTAGCCGGAACTGCCCGTCATCCCATTATTTGACGAAATATATGTGCTTGAATGTGTGTAACTATAATCAATTATATACAATTATATTGTAATTACGTAACAGATAATTGCAATTGCAAATTTGATCAGCTCTGATGCATTTGAAAGAAAAGATATGTTAAAATATTAATATTAAAAAAACTTATAAATAGTTTTTGTGCCTTTTTTTAATAAGTAAAAAGGTCTTATAAATTTGTTTAAAACTGTATAGAGAAGAAATACTACTCTTTATTACAATAACTTAAGATTTAAATAGGGTAGGTTTTATTATTTTCCTGAAGATTCAAAGTCGCTCCTTAAAAACAAGTAAAAAAAAAAGAAACAACAAAGACGACGAGAATTCCGTTAAAAACTCAAATAGAAATCCCAATTTACATTATACAATTTTAAAAAATATCTTCGCATTTTCCTGTCCTACAACATTAATCAAAACAACCACCATTTTTCATTCTAAAGGACCTTCTATTTCAAGGCTTTAAAATGACGGCTTTCATAATACACAACTGTAAAAGACAAATATATCTCTCATCAGCCTTTGTAATTCCCCCGTTTGAAAAATGCATTTTGTTTAGACTGACACAAGAAAAGAAAAAAGGAAAAGAAAATTACCATTTGGGACAAACAAATCAAAATGATGTTGTAAAAGCTAAGCAAATAATTTGTTAAAACATTTTCGTTTTATTCAACCTTTTTTTTTTTCACGACATTGTCCATTGAGGATAAATGTAATGTTTGTTATTCTTTAGTGAAAAGTTTAAATATTTATGTCTAGGAAACAAACATTTAAAAAAAAATTGATTATTTTCCCAAATGTGTACTATTGCGTTTGTTTTGTTTTTTCCATAAAAAATCAGTAGCTTCTTCTAAAGAGTATATAAATTAAATTTAACCTATAAAAAGTTTAGTGGTATTATCAGTTCAGTATTTTATCCAATGATTACTACAGAAAAAAAACGTGACGTATTGCGAGTAAAGAAATATGTTTGCCAGAAAATTAATTTTAAAAAATCCCCCTAAAATTATAAAAATTACGTTTATCAGTTATCTAACGCGTTGTATCATTGTTCATAAACATTTTTCTCGCTTTATAATACAAGAAAAATAAAATGTCCTTGAGTGAGATTACATGTGCATTAAATGTATGACTACATTAAAAATAAATAACATCGCAAAAAAGGGAAAAATTTTTGTTCCTTCTTTAACAACCTTCTTCACAGTCTAATACAAGATTTCCCCTACTATGATACGTATATATCACGTCTGGTGCGCGAACCTTCTACTTCACAGCTATTATACTTAGAGCCCTCACTAATAGCGACACTTTCTTCTTCTGCGGTCGGAGTTCAAAACTAATGCGCTGCGCTGTGTGCACAGCATATGCAATTTTTTTCACATACATGAGCGCCACTTTCTCCTCCCGCTGCGAGCTCTCAAAAGTGAAGTTACTTAAAAAATAAAAATTAAAAAAAAAAAACAATGGCACTCCGGGAGTGCCGACAGAAGTGAAAGCTTGAACAATTACGTGTGTATTTTTTGAATCGTCAGGAAACGTTTTATTGCGCAGGAAATACTTTTAAATGAAGTGTTTTTTTATTCATTATTATAAACTACTACTACAAAAATTATATTACAATTTTCATTTAATGCGCTATTGTACATGAAAAATAATGCATATTATTTTACATACAAAAATTGCAATCTATTGCTTAAAACGTAAATTTACAAATAAATGAAATATAAAATTTAATTAATTGGTATTCTTTGAAATGAATACCAATGAAACATATGAATTTTCATCCACAATTTAAACAACTCTCAATACATTCACCATTTCTTCCATGAGATTTAGTTTCATATCTTATGTAATAACATTTATCTGCAAAATAGGGTTCCCGCCTCCTATCACTCCAAAAATGACTTATTTGCTGCCTGTCTTGTTTACTGTAATCGTGAACATTATGCTTTTTTCTATCTTCATACTGCGCGTATTGTTTGCGGTATCTATAATTTCTATCAACAAATTTTCTTTTCTATAAAATGATTTCACTTCATTTCCGTATCGGTAACCACGTTTCTTAAACCTTTCGTGAAATATTTCATTATTTTCATTTTTTTTTTATATTACTTCCGTCTATTTTTCTCGTGCTCGTTAAATTATAATATTTTCCGTGTTTTGTTATTTCATTTTCATCTTTTGATTTGGTCTCGCGAGTTGAGTCACTTTTATCTGTTTTCACCGCGCGTGCTAAATTTATCTTGAAATTATTTTCTGAATTATTTTTTTTCATAATACCAATCATTTCGCTTTCTGCACGTGAACTATTTCCTTTTGATACTTTCGCTTCATTGTATGAATTGGCAACATATACAGCGGTGTCGGTAACAGGGTCGCGAATTCAATAGTTTTTTCCCATCTCAAAAAATGCCCAACGCGCCTAAAGAAGTTTTCACTTCAAAAATTACGGAGTTATTCATGCCCACTCAGGCCAACTAACTTGAAGGAAAGGCGTGTCTTAAATTCAGGATTCACATTTCTCCAGTATCACGAAAAGCGATTTGATTATTTTTTTTTATTCAATTTTACTTTGTAATTTTTCTGGCTTCGACTTTTATTTTTCCATCATGCAAAAAGTATACAAATCATAAGAGGGCGCTATTTTCAACTTGAGAAATTCCTTCCAATGATCTGCTCAGACTCATCATATAATGGCTTTGTTCTACTCCGAATGAAATAGAATTTAATAAGAACTTTCATAATCTCTACTCCACATATTATTTTTAGACTTAGACGAAGTTAAATTTCTCGCGGAACCATATCATCAATTCAATACTTATACAATTTTATTGGGGCGAATAAAATAGTAAAAATACTACATCTTGAATTGGTGAGTGGCATAGAAAAATAGCATGAATGTCATATAGCAGATTTTAATTACTTTATTCCAGAAAATTTAACAGCATTTTTTTTTTTTAAATCAGAATTCTCTTTTTCAGTAGAGATACTCGTTAACGTCGGTGAAAAGAAAAAAAAGAGAACTTATTCTGATAATTTTCGATTTAGTGGTACTCTAATTGAACATTTTGGAAATTACTTATGGTCAAAACTAGGAGTTCGTATTCAAATTTTCAGCGTTTGGTACAATTTCACTATGCTTTTTTTTTAACATATATTCAAAGAACACATAATTTACAATTATATCGCTATTTCCGTTTTTATCTACGACAATCTGTCGATTAAAATGTATGGTGTGTCTTTTCTTTTCTTTTCTTTTTTTTTAATTTACATAAATTGTACTTAACAAACAAAACAAACATCAATTACCAAATAAGTTCAAAGAAATTTTGCATTTCTATATTCGTGTCAATTTATTCATTACTACATATTTATTACATATTTACCATTCCCATTCCGTAAGGTAAAATCAAATAAATAAAATTCCGTAAGTTAAAATCAAATTGTAAATGCATGTGACTACACACAAATAGAGAAAAAACTCCTTGATATGAAAAAAAAAAGGAATACCCAAGGAAGAAGAAATAAAATCATGTCTTAGACATCGATGTAATAAGTTTCCCAACAAATTTCAAATTACATAAATCACCGCTTGCAATTTGTGTTTGCGTGTGTTAGTCAACATTTAGTTGCGAGATGCAACTCCGATGATTTCAAATTGGTGCCGGCGACATAATATGAATTTGAAGAAGCATTAAAGTTATTAATATTGAAAAAAAGCAATGAGAAAATATAGAAGAAAAAAGGTTTTCAACAATCCAGGTATAATCATGTGTGAATTGTAAATTCACACATGATTAATGATAATGAATTGAAATGTATTAATGTTATCTGTAAAATCAAATACCGCATGTACATAAATAACAGATAAAATGATCTATAACAGTGGTCGCCAAATTATAGTGTCTCACGGACCACTAAATTCATAATTTTAAATCCCGCGGATCCGCGGATCACTAATATGAATTCTTTAAAAACCATAATATACAGTTTTTGAAATTAATTTTCGCTAAATATATGAATTGTAATCCAGAGCTCGTACGCTTTTACTATAATTTTGTAATAGAATTTTTCGCCTTCTTTAACCCTTCTTTGCATAAGTTTTTCTTTTACAATTGTGTTTTTTTATACATATATTAAATGTTAGACACCAGAAATATTAGGATAGATTTTTAACTTTGTTCAGCAACATACTTCACGGGAAATTTACTGGATTAATATTTCTATATAAATATATGGTGGCGAAGAAGTTTATTTATTTATTAAAAGTTAAATAAACAGTGATGGAAATTTACATCACTATGCAATTAAGGGTTAAATGCAGAAAGTATTACAAATCCTGCAATTAAACGTGGCGTCTACGATTTGTACTATTTAAATATTAAATACAAAAATTCTATTAAAACATTGTGGTAACAGCGTACGAATCCTGTAATACAGGGTGATTATAATTAAAGTCCAACATTCAAAATGGTGTAAAAAAGGAACCACTGGTCAGAATGACTTCAAATTTGAACCGAATATACTGAAAGAAGTGAGAAACGGTATGGCATAACAAAGAAAAATTTCCAAAGTGTATCAATAGAAGGCGCTGTAAGTGGCATAACGAAAGTGGATTCGGCTACACTAACATTTTTAATCGAAATACGACGGCTTTGGCCTGAGTTGCACAGTAAACCAACCGTGCTGTTCAATGTGCATGAGTGTTTCGGTTGTTTAACTGAAAAATGACTTCCAAATCAGTCAACAGTTGTGGTACTGTTAGTGTACCATCCACCACGGCAATGTCGTACCACATTGGATGGGAAAAATCGGTTTTTAATTGTCCTTGCGCCTAAAAACTGCATAAAAAGCACATAATAATTCAGTTTTTAACTGTTCATGAGTGTCTTTTAATTTGCATAGTATGCCGCTTACAGCGCCATCTATTGATACACTTTGGAACTTTTTCTTTAAATATGCTATACCCTTTCCCCCTTCTTCCAGTATATTCAGTTCAAATTTGAAGTCCATTGGTTCCTTTTTTCAGCATTTTGAAAGTGGAACTTTAATTATAATCACGTTGTATATGAGTTTTAAACTGGTGTAACTTTCTAGAAGTTGCAAATCTGCGAATAAAAAATTACAGCTCATTCCGCCGCGTAGTTTTTAGTTATGCTTCAAAAACTACCTGCAATCTGTTTTGGAACGATTAAGAAGGAATTGTTATTACGAGTTGTGAATTTTAAACCGTCATATAATTCCTTAACTACATGAATGAATAACTTCCCGTTTATTATCCGAAAGTAAAATGCACCGAAAATTACGAATATGCAGTCAAAACTTAAACTACAGTCAAAAACTACCTGCAATCTGTTTTGGAACGATTAAGAAGGAATTGTTATTACGAGTTGTGAATTTTAAACCGTCATATAATTCCTTAACTACATGAACGAATAACTTCCCGTTTACTATCCGAAAGTAAAATGCACCGAAAATTACGAATATGCAGTCAAAACTTGAACTACAGTCAAAAACTACCTGCAATCTGTTTTGGACAGATTAAGAAGGAATTGTTATTACGAGTTGTGAATTTTAAACCGTCATATAATTCCTTAACTACATTAACGAATAACTTCCCGTTTATTATCCGAAAGTAAAATGCACCGAAAATTACGAATATGCAGTCAAAACTAGGAGTTCGTATTCAAATTTTCAGCATTTGGTACAATTTCACTATGCTTTTTTTTTTAACATATATTCAAAGAACACATAATTTACAATTATATCGGTATTTCCATTTTTATCTACGACAATCTGTCGATTAAAATGTATGGTGTATTTTTTATTTTTTTTTTTATTTACACAAACTGTACTTAACAAACAAAACAAACATCAATTACCAAATAAATTCAAAGAAATTTTGCATTTCTATATCCGTGTCAATTTATTCATTACTAGACATTTATTACATATTTGTCATTCCCATTCCGTCAAAATAGACAATACATTCATCGGATAACCTTTATTGGATGAAATGAAAAAGCAAAACAAAATAATGTCTTCTTGAGATGAGTAAATTTAAAAGTACAGTTTCTTAAAATGCTATACATGTCTATATTTATAAATGTACTGCCGTTTTTTTTTACTTTTTTGTCCTTTTTTCAAATACATTTCAGAAAACGTGCTTTGTTTTCCTTTTTTATTTTAAGTCTTTAAATCAAGATTTTTAAAAAATTATTTAAATATGTATTTATAACATTAAACTAAACACAATATGATATTGTAAGTCTTTTCAAATGCACTTAATTTATATTTATATCAGTTTAAATATGTATGAAATAGTGTAACAACGTTACAATAAACAGCAAATGATGTTTCCCGATAGACCGTAATGTAACAGAATTATCTTGAGTATCCCTGTAAAAGAACTATAAGTGCTATTCACATCATATTCTATAGTAAACTTCTTCTAGTGCACCCAAGTAATATATAGCAATTTCAACATGTTTCAAATGGCGTAACATCGTTAAAATAAACCGCAAATGATTTTTTCCCATAGATCGTAATGTAAGGGAATTCTTTTGAGTGCCCCCTATAAGTGGTACACACTTCATTTTCAATACAGCACATGCCATAGTAAACCTCAATAACATATATTAATTGCATGACAATCCGGATGTATGTAACCCAGTTAGAGCCCGGACAGACAGACAGACAAACCGAATCCATAAACACTTTCCAGCTATATTGGAAAGTGTTAAAAGTAGTTTCAAATTTTAACAGAAATATATTCAGAAATGTCATCAATTTCGCTTTAGTTTCTTACTAGTAACTGTTTTAGAAAAAAAATCGCTTTCTTTTTCCTTTTTATATATAAAAAAAACAGAAACCGTTTTACTTACGTTCTCTCTTTAAAAAAAATCGAACACCCACAATATGGAAAAAACACGCAAACAAATTATAATAAAAACTCAGGCAAATTGACGCAATGATGGAAACATACAAGTCTGAAATGCAAGTTGAAAAAGTAAAAACATTTTACTTTGTCTAAAAATAGAAAACATTTTTTAGTTTGAAATAAAAGTCGATGTACTTCGATTTCTTTTTTTTTTTTTCAATATAAAAGGAACATATTTAAAATGTTTAAAACAATTTATCGAAAATTTGGAGCGACTTAGAATTTTTACTTTTCTGTAAGATTTTTTTTTTAACTTCAATGCATAAAAAATTCTTTATAGGTAGCAGTCACGCAGAAATAAAGGCATGACTTAGAATTGATTTAACATTGTGTGACTTTGATTTTCCATAATAATAAAAAAGAACTTGTGTAACATTCAACTTTAAGAGAACATTATTTTGACTGTAATAAAAAGTAACTGAAAGCGGAAAAATAAAATAGAAATAGTTGAATATATTTTTTAATTTCCTAAGTTGCGACAGAAGTGTTACTGTTGCACTGAAAAAGCAATTTAGCATCATGTCACATGTAATTTTATTTCAGATTCCCTATAACACGCAAATACACAAAAAGATTTTACCTATGATAGCTTAATATCTGTTCTATGTAGCATAATTATTTGAATACTTTACAATCAATATACAGGGTTCGCACACTCCTTATATTTTGTAAGGAGTCTGGCACCACTATTAATAATAAGAAAGTTTCCATTTTATTTTTTAAACACAAATTTCGCAACCATCGCGTTAATTCACAGAAATAGCAATATTTTTCCGCAATTAAATAAAGCGAATCAAACTATTAAAAATTTGTGGTTGTCTTGTGCGAACCCTGATATATATATATATATATTTTTTTTAAATGTTTAATTTTGGAAAAAAATTGATTTTAGCTCAAAGCTTAGCGAAACTATTGGTTATTTAGTCTCAAATAATATTGATAAGTATGTAAAACGAATCTATCTTGAACGTATACTTAATTTTTTAGCAATTAAGAACTTCATTATTTTTAAATTTAAATTTAAATTATAAAATTTAAAAAAAATCATTTTTTTGTTGAAAATATGTTCATTTTAAATAATTACTGCAATTATGATTCTAAATTTGCAGTATACGTTCAAGGTACATTAATTTTACATAATTGTGACTCTAGAATAAATAGTTTTGCTACAATTTTGCGCAAAATAGATTCAATTTTTCTTTTTTTTTTCAAAATTAAATATTAAAAAAAGGTAAAAAATCCGCTGTAGAAAATTGAAACAATTGTGCTACATAGAAGATATATTAAGCTGTTAGTAGTAAAATGTTATGCATTTGCGTTTTATAGGAAATCAGAAATAAAATGACTGCCGTTTGGGAGTATCGTGTTTACTCACTCGCAAAGGCACAAACTAATCATGATTATTATACACTGCTTACAATATGTGTTCGGAAATTATAAAAAAAAAGACAAGAAAACAGTCACAGAAACAAAGGTAACATTTTTAAATCCTAATGAAATTACAATGGAACCACTGCCAGAATATAACCTTTCTAACCAGAAAAAAATTTAAATCGAATCGTCCGTTCAAAAGTTATAGTAGACATCCGTTAAAAAAATCCTTCCATGCGCTAGTAGACTGCACCCGCTACGCCAGCCGGTTTTTTCGTAAAATGTAAAAAAAAAAAAAAAAAAAAAAAGTATCTTGTTTTGACGCAATCTTAGTTTTCCTTTTAACAAATTGCTGCTGAAAATTAAGCATAATTTCACTGTCTATCGCGGATAGATTATTGGGACTATCACGCTTTCTCATTGGTTGTTAAACCAAACGCTTTTTAAGTCATTTCCGGTTGAACTTGGTTTCTTATATAATAACTGAAATTTATATTTCTGAATATAATATAATACGTAATGATATATAATGATATATAAAATAATATGTAATAATATATAATATTAATATATATATATTTAATATATATATAATTAATATAATATATAAAAAAGAATATATATATATATATATATGTATGTATGTATTATATACAATTAATATAATATATAATATTAATTTATATATATATATTTAATATGATATATAAAAAAGAATATATATATATGACCTTGACGATGGCGCATTGGCTTGGATCCAAAAGTAACTAAATAACTCTTAAATTTGTAAATTTAAACTATTAAAAATGTAATATTAATGAAATATTAATTTCTTTGAAATTTTAGTGGCATTTCTATAATAGCGGCTACAATTTTTTTTTTCTGTGTGTGATAGAGAGAAACATGCAAATGATGTCATTTTTCCATTATTGATGCCATTTTCTCATTAAAATTGAAAACCAAGGCGGAAATTTAACCCCTTTTCATTCAATTGGACAATTATTATTTCTTATATTATTAATTATAATATTATTAATATAATATAATATAATATAATATAATTATATAATTAATATATAATATATATTTAATAAAATATTCGTTTCATATATCCGAAGTAGTCGTTTCATAAATTCGTTTCATTAGGATTATATGTATAGGATAGATTTTTGTTAGAAAACAGTGGTAAACTGTTGGTATAGATAGTCCGTAGTTCTGTTAATACTCATTAATTTTATTCAGACGTTAGGAGCAATACGAGATTAAAAAAAACGTTAAAAAAATCGTTGTGTACAAACATAAATAATATTTGCATTCATAAGTAGAAAAAATATATGTTCTTTACAATATAATATTAGAATAACTAACTCAACATGCTACTATACTATATTCATAGTTCAAAAATTTAAGTCTTCTGTTACCATTATATTTTTGTATTCATTTTTGCCTTATTAAGTGCAAAATTTCGGTGTTTATATAGCGCATTTAATTACTATTAAAATTTGCGGAAAAGGCGTAAAAGTTCGCTGTTATGTGTATTATTTATCTCTATCATACTGAAGAAATCATACAAAGCCTACAAGATGAAATCCAACTGTTTAATTTATTTTTCTTTATCCCATGTTTTTTTTCGATACAGATGATTTCACCCTCGAACGCAGTTAAAATACGATATATATGTATACGAGTAGGGAAGACCGAGCTATGCTCGGTCAAAATCAAATTTGAGTTCAAATATCATAACCCATGACCAAAATGACCGCCTAATTGAATTTTCTCGAACTTAGCCCAACAGTCTTCTCGTGCCCGAAAACCATAGGATGCAAAAATTAGTGTAAATAGTCCGATCCGTTTTTAAGATAAAATAACTTGACCCATAATGAATCATGACTAAATTGACCAACTAATCGAAATTTCTCGAACATGTGACCTAGCCTAATAGTCATCTCATTCCCTAAACCTGTAAGGTGCTAAATTTATTTCAAATCCTCTGAACCGTTTTTAAGATAAAAGAGCTTGACCCATAATGACCCATGACCAAAATGACCCACTAATTGAATTTTTTTGAACATGTGACCTAGCCCAACAGACTTCTCGTGCCCAAAAACCATAGGATGCAAAATTTAGTGTAAATAGTCTGAGCCGTTTTAAGATAAAATAGCTTGACCCATAATGACCCATGACCAAAATGACCCACTAATTTAATTTTCTCGAACATGTGACCTAGCCCAACAGTCTTTCCGTGCCCGAAAACCATAGGATACAAAATTTAGTGTAAATAATCTGAGCCACTTTTTAGATAAATTAGCTTCACCCACAATGACCCATTAATCGAATTTTCTCGGACATGTGACCTAGCCCAATGATTTTCTTGTGCCCGAAACTCGTAGGATACAAAATTTAATCAAAATCGTTAGAGCCGTTTTTTAGATAAAATTAATTTGACCCGCGTTGACCCAAAAATGACCCACTAATCGTAAGTTCTCGAACATGTGACTCAGCCCAATAGTCTTCTCGTGCCCGAAAATGGTCGGATACAAAATTTCGTCAAAATCGTTTGAACCGTTTTTTAGATACAGTTAGCTTGACCATGACCCAAAATGACCTACTAATCGAATTTTCTCGAACATGTGACCTAGCCCAATGGTTTTCTGGTGCCCCAAAACGGTAGGATACAAAATTTCGTCAAAATCGTTAAGCCGTTTTTAAGATAAAATTTGCATATATATAACCACACACAAGATTTGCTCGTATTAGAATATTCGTCAAAATCGTTAGAGCCGTTTTTAAGATAAAATTTGCATATATATATGCAAATTTTATCTTAAAAACGGCTCTAACAATTTTGACGATTTTGACGTAGTAAATGAGATGATATTCTGACCAGTGGCGTAGCCAGGGAGGGGGTCCAAACGCTCTGGATACCAGTAAAATTGTAAAGTTTTCTTCCACCTTGATTATCGCAAAAATTTCTCCGATTACATAAGACAAAGAAAACTTTACAAAATTAGTGGTATCAAGAGCATCTGGACCCCCACCCTGGCTACGCTACTGATTCTGACTTGACTAATGTTGTTTGCTGATGTTTTTAGTCCTTAATTTTTTATAGAAGTTTAAACCTGCATCTAAAAAATACTAAATATTGTTAAAAAACATTAGACTGCAGTGCGAAATCTTAACACGGCTCCACTGGTATATGCCATTTCTGTTATCAACATTCTTTTTTTCATTGCATTTACAAAACGCGCAACAATGAATGAGGTATTATTGGAAAAGTTTTTCAACCAGCTTTGAACCCTTTTGCATAGTGTTGTAAATTTCCATCACTTTTTATTTAACTTTTAATAAATAAATCAACTTCTTCGCCACCACTATATTTATATAGAAATATTAATCAAGTAAATTTCCCGTGAACTATGTTGCTGAACAAGTTTAAAAATCTATCTTAAAATTTCTGGTGTCTAATATTTAATATATGTATAAAAAAAACACAATTGCAAAAGAAAAACTCATGCGAAGGAGGGTTAACATAGTACATTCATTACATTCATTACATAGTACATTCATACATTTAACATAGTATATTCGTTAAAAAACGTTTTTGATTAAAAATTGCACTTAATTAAAAATTAAATCAGCATTCTTTTCACAAATGAAATGAAAGTTTTTTGTCTAATCAGTGATGCCACAAAAATAAAATATCGCAGTATATCATGATCAGCAATGGTTATTAAAAAAAATGTACAACAAAGATAAAGTGTGATGCCTTCTCACGGGTTTATTTTATATTTATGATTAAAAAGAAAAATTGAAAGTGAAATATTTAGAAGAAAAGTATATCATCGATCGATCGATCAAAGCAGTCTTATTTCACGTGTAGCCTAAAAGGTATGCTTTGTTATATTAGATTAAACTGTATTTTATATGTATTTAAATTATTTTTTCTTTGTCCTATTCTTTACTCGAAGCGAATGACGTCATTCTGTCATGCAGACCTGAATACTAGGTCTAAGCGCTGACACAAAAATGGCCACTGCTGTAGGCGGCATTTTGCAGCGTTCGTACGGTCCCTTGAATTTGAAGTACCAATAATTTCTAAAAGTTTTTTCCGCCTTATTTTTCAGAGATTCAAAGTCAAAGTCAAAACGGACGGGGAGTACTACCTTTCTTTCTAAGATTCAATAAGTCAAAGAAAACTTTTAGAAAATACTGGTGTGTGAAATTAGGGGACAGTACAAGAGCTTAAAAAAATCCGCTTACGAAATCCGCCATTTATTTCTCCGTACTCGGGCCTAGTATTCAGGGGGCGGTGCATGCAGTTAAAATATGATAGTTTTTTTTCCCCGCGCGTGACTTTTGTTATATTCGACCAGTTTTTACTGTAACTTTGATGGAATAAATGAGATGATTTTCTGGCTTGAGTAATGTTGTTTGCATATATTTTTATCCTTATTTTTCTTTAGAAGCATAAACTTGCATCTAAAAATATTACACATTGCTAAAATTTATTAGACTGCAGTGCGAAATCCTCGAACTGGTTCACTGGTATAGTATAATAACGTTTCCATCGTTTGGTGGATTTTTCATCACATTTACCTGAGGTTTAATCGGTCGAGCTGTGCAATACATTCTAAAAGATTTCGCGCTTTTTATCTACCGTATCGAGCCGTATCAAAGCTACTTTATTGTAGAGCGGATGTTATAACAAAAGGCTGTTTGAGTGAATTGGGTTAGCCAGAACTGTCCCCGATAACTCAGTTGGCAGAGATCTGACACGTTATGCCAGAATTCCTGGGTTCAACACTTGAACTGGATTTTTTTTGTTCAGTTAGAATGTTTCCATTCGTATAAATATAGGATGCATATAGCTTTCCATCGTGGAACAGATATAGGATTTTAAACATTTATATGCGTGTTTTTTGTTCAAATAATAAAAACTTATGCATTAATTTAAGGAGCAAAATCATGTTGAAGGTTAAAAAAATAGATTTTTCAAAAAAAAAAAAAATAGTATGAATACTTTGAAATGTTACAAATCCACTGCAAAAAAAATTTTACAAAAATTTCAATTAGAACAGAAGTTATCGCTACAAATGCCTTGCATAAAGACATTTGCTGTTAACTTTGAAGCTCTTTTCTCAAAACAATGTTTTCAGGCAATGCGCGCACTCTCATTTAAAAACGGATTATCACTGAATCTTGAAATTTTGCGTATAATTAATTTTCAAGTATATTTTTATGCTGAACCTAAATTTAGCCTGATTTTTGTCATAGAAAATTTTGTATTCAAAAATTAAATCTAAAATTTTTGGTAAATTTAGTGATTAGCATTATAAAAGGCATTAATTATGCTATTAAATTTGAATATACTTTTAAATTTAGGCTCAGTGTATTATATAGTAGCATAAGTGAAAGAAATAATCTATTAAATATGTATCTGAAGTAGAATGTTTTAAATCTTGCGCGCAAAATGTATATTTCATTATTTATATCTTTAAAAATCCATTTTTGTCATTATCATTATATTAATTAATATTGCTAAATATATATAATTTGAATTTTTTTAAACTACAAGATTGTATGAAATTATAGAAAATATATTGTTGTGTTTCATTCATTGGTTTTTAAACTACAGAGTTTTTCGTACATGTTTAATTATTGTCATTTTCAGGCTGCTCAACGTGATCTCTTCCCTTAAAACATTATTCAAAAGAAATGCTATTTTATTTTCAATGTCTGAGATTGTTTACAATATCTTACGATCTAAAAAAACTAAAATGAAAAATCTATCTATAAAGACAACGCAAATTCAGTTAAAAGCTCAATTTAAAATTCCAATTTCTTTAAAATAAATTTTTTTCAAAATGTCTTGACATCTTGTTGTCCTAGAACATTAATCAAAACTACAAACATATTTTATTGCATATCTTCTATTTCAAGGCTTTAACCCTTTCAGGGGCAAAGTACTTCTGTTGCTAAAATATTGAAATGATTGATTGGCACCAGGATTTAAGAACAAATTTATTTGAAAATAATTTTTAAAAAATTCTTCATGTCTATTATAAATTCAAAATATAATTCTAAAATTCTGGTGTCAATGTGGCATTTTAGGATTAAAATTAAGTGGTATATATAATATACCGGCGCCCTTCAAAGGGTTAAAATGAGGGTATTTGCAATACCACGAATGTAAAATACAAAATATATCGTTCATCAGCTTCTCTAATTCCCGCGTTTGAAAAACGTTTTTCTTGAAAAAATTTAGAAGAGTAAACAACGTCTTAAACTGAGAACAATATCTAATGATCATGAATCGTGTTTTTAATAAACGGTAGACAAAAAACTAAAATGAAAATTTCATCTATAAAGACAACAGAAAATTCAGTTATAAGCTCAAACAGAAATCCCAATTTGCGCAACGGGATTTTTTTTTTTAATGTCTTGACATTGTCATGCCATTGAACATTAATCAAAACTACCCACCATTTTTTATTGAAAAGCTATGTACTTTTATGAGAACGCCCCATAGGAAAAAGCTTAATGTTTGTTTTGCTTTAGTTTACTATGCAATATTCATACTATTCATCCTACTATAGTATATTCGTAGCTGAAAATTTTAAGTATTTTCTGTTACCACTAATTTTTAGTAATAATTTTTGTATTATCATTTGCAAAATTTTGTTGATTTAAATAATCTGTAAAATGATTATTAAAAATTACTGGTACGAAAAATGCGTAAAACTTGGCTGCTGTCTGTATCATTTATCTCCATCATACTGAAGAAATCATACAAAATCAGAATACGAGACGAAAATTTTGCAACTGATTTACAAAATGTCCTGACAGGGGGTCGATTACATGATCTCTGACTTAACCTTAATATGTCTTCATCAATGAATATGTTTGAGATAAATAATATGATGTAATAACTGCCCATATTTAATGGATTTTACCTGACATTTACCTGAGATTTAATCTGTCGAGCTACGGAATATTATAGACCAGATGTTATTACAAGAGGATGTATGAGTGAATTGTGTCTGCCAGGAGTTGTCCAGGATATCTCAGTTGGCAGAGGTATGACACGTTAAGCCAGACTTTCTGGGTTCAACTCATGAACTGGAGTTTTTTGCTCAATTAGAAAGTTTACATTCGTATAAATATGGGATGCATGTAGCTTGACTTCGTGCAATAGATATCGTATTTTAAACATTTATATGTGTGTTTTTGTTTAAATAATAAGAACTTTTCCATTACTTTAACACATTATTCAGAAGAGGTGCTATTTTATTTTACAATGTTTGAAATTGTTTACAGTATCTTACGATCTAAAACTGTGATTTTAATAAACGGAAAAAAAATAAAATGAAAAATCTATGTATAAAGACAACGCAAATTCAGTTAAAAGATCAAATAAAATTCGAATTCCCATTAAAAAAATTTTCAAAATGCCTTTACATGTTCTTGTTCTAGAACATTAATCAAAACTACAAACATTTTTATTGCATATCTTCTATACAAATATTTTAGCTTTTAAAATGACGGCTTTTGCAATACACGAATATAAAACACAAATATATCTTTCATCAGCTTCTGTAATACCCGCGTTTGAAAAACCTTTTTCTTGGGAAAATATAGAAGAGTGTCAAACAACGTCTGAAACGGTGAACAATATCTAACGATCTAAAATAGTGCTTTTAATAAACGGTCGGAAAAATAACTAAAATGAAAATTTCATCTACAAACACAACGAAAATTAAATTAAAAGCCGAAACAGAAATCCCAATTTGCGTTACGCATTTTTTTTCTAATGTTTCGACATTTTCATATCCTTGAACATTAAACAAAACTTCCCACCATTTTTTATTACTAAGCTTCTATTTCAAGGCTTTAAAATGACGGTTGTTGTATTACTCGAATGTAAAAGACAAATATATCTTTCATCATATTCTGTGATTCTAAAGTTTGAAAAACATTTTGGTTGAGAAGAAGTAGAAAATAAATAAAATAAAATTGTCATTCGTGAAACACAAATCAAAATGACTTTATAAAATTAAACAAATAATTTGTGAGAACATTTTTAAAATAAAATGTACTTTTATATGAGAATACACCCACAGGAACCCACAGGAAAAAGCAATGTTTGTTTTGCTTTAGTTTACTATACTATATTCGTACTATTCATCCTGCTATAGTATATTCATAGCTGAAAAATGTAAGACCTTTACCGTTGCCACTAACATTTAGAAATAATTTTTGCATTATAAAATGTAAAATGTCAGTGATTTAAATTACCCATAAAAGGATTATTAAAAATTAGTGTTACGAAAAATGCGCAAAAGTTAGCTGCTATCTATATCATTTATCTCTATCATACTGAAGAAATCATACAAAATAAATATACGAAATGAAAATTTTTCAACTGAGTAACAAATTTTCCTGACCGGAGATCGAACACATGATCTCTGAATTAACGTCTTCATCAATCAATATATTTGAGATAAATAATATAATGTAATAACGTGTCCATCTTTTAATGGATTTTATCTGACATTTACCTGAGGTTTCACCTGTCGAGCTGAGGAATATTGTAGACAGGATGTTTTTACAATAGGCTGTCTGAATGAATTGTGTCAGCCAGAGTTGTCCAGGATATCTAAGTTGGCAAAGGTATGACACGTTAAGCCAGACTTTCTGGGTTCAACTCATGAACTGGACTTTTTTTCTCAATTAGAAAGTTTCCATTCGTATAAATATGGGATGCATATAGCTTTCCTTCGTGGAATAGATTACGGATTTTAAATATTTATATGTGTGTTTTTGCTTAAATAATAAGAACTTATGCATTACTTTAAAACATTATTCAGAAGAGATGCTATTTTATTTTACGATGTTTGTAATTATTTACAATATCTTACGATCTAAAACTGTTATTTTAATAAAGGGAAAAAAATAAAATGAAAAATTTATTAGTAAAGATAACGCAAATTTAATTAAAATCTGAAATAGAAATTCCAATTTCCATCTAAAATATTTTTTCAAAATGTCTTGACATGTTAGAAAATTAATCAAAACTACAAACATTTTTTATTGCATATCTTCTATTTAAGGTTTTAAAATGACGGCTTTTGTAATACACGAATATAAAATACAAATATAGCTTTCATCATCTTCTGTAATACCCGCATTTGAAAAACGTTTTTCTGGAGAAAAAATAGAAGAGAAAACAACGTCTGAAACTGAGAACAATATCTAACGATCTAAAATCGTGTTTTTAATAAACGGAGAAAAAAAAATCTAAAATGAAAATTTTATCTATAAAGACAACGAAAATTCAGTTAAAAGCTCAAACAGAAATCGCAATTTGCATTACGCATTTTTTTTTAAATGTCTCGACATTTTCATGTCTTTGAACATTAATCAAAACTACCAACCATTTTTTATTGCAAAGCTGCTATTCCAGGGCTTTAAATTGATGGCTGTTGTATTACTCGAATGTAAAAGACAAATATATCTTTCATCAGCTTCTGTAATTCCTGCGTTTGAAAAACATTTTTGTTGAGAAGAAGTAGAAAATAAATAAAAATAAAGTTGTCATTCGGGAAAACAACAAAATGACATTGTAAAATTAAGCAAATAATTTGTTAGAACATTTTTTAAATAAAATATTCTTTTATGACAACGTCCCGTAGGAAAAAGTGTAATATTTGTTTTGCTTTAATTTAAGGTTGAAATATTAATGCATAAGTAATATTTCTTAAAAAGTGTTTATTTCTCACATTGTCTATTGCATAATGTTTTTATTGGGTTTTTCTTTTTTTTTCTTTTTCCTTAAAAAAACAACAAATTTTTAATGGATTCGCGAAACAGAATTAAAACAATACTTTAAAAAGTTCTTGAGTTTTGTTTTTACAATTTTCTGTCATTGTGTTAATAACGACAGCTATATATAGGAAGAACAGGAAGGATTACGAGAAAACAAATTCATTACTTATGTATATTTCCAAATGTACCAGAAAAAGATAAAAGAAGAAATACCATATATTATACAAAGATGACGTGAGCGTAGGTGCCAACCTCTCATCAATATTCCGTAATATGCGGGTTAATTTGACCCAGGTTTGACACGTTTCCGCACCAGAAATTTTTTTAAGAAATGAAATTAAATGAATTCCACGTACAAACCTGTAATTGAATAAATAAAGATTCATCCAATAATTTTTCTGGTTTGAAGCGTTGTTAAACTGGATCAAATTAACCCGCATATTACGGAATATTAATGAGAGGTTGGCACCTATGTGTGAGGATCATAGAAGCCAATGGATCCTAGTGACAAAATTTCAATTTGGAGCAAATTGAGTTCAACCCTTTCGGCCCTGGTGGTCACATATGTGTTCCTTACTTTTAAAATGCTTTAAACTATAAATATCGCCTTGCAGATACGTAAAAACCTCCTAATCACATATGTGCATTCTATATTTTGACTTTTTAGTGGGCAAGTAGCTCCATCTAGCATTGAAATAGTGAAAAAATAAGAAAGTTGACAAAAGTTTTAATTTTTTTGTACTTTAAGAAAAAAGTCATTGCCGAAAGGGTTAACACTAGATCTGCCATGAGTCGTCATTTTGACGGTTACCAAATGGATATATTCCGATTCGAACCAGAAATTTCTTTTTAAAATAAATTAAACATATAACACTCACAGTAATACGTTAAATGAATAAGTAGTTTTAAATAAAATATCTGGTGTGAAATAGTTTAAAAAAACTTGAGTAAAATTTACTGTCGTTCTAGCGTTAAAGTTTTGACAGGGTTCGTACGCATCACGGAATTCAAGGGATTTTAGGTGTTTTAGGACCATAAATTTCGTAAAGTACTGGTCGCTGTATCAGAAAATAGAATTTGTTTTTATTATATAATGGAAATATTACTTTATAAAACTACTGGTAAAAGGTCCTTGAAAGTCCTTGAAGCGTACGAACCCTGTTTGAGTCAACAGTAATTGACTGAAATACCGTAATTTCCGGCGTATAAGCCGCAGCTCAAAGTGTCGTTTTCCGACCCAGAAATATTATTTTATAAAATGTAACTTAAAAGATAGCTGTAAATATTTAACTACAATTATTGAATAAAATTTCTGGGTCGAAAAACGACTCTTTGAGCTGCGGCTTATACGCCGGAAATTACGGTAATTATGAAACTGTTGCTTATCTCATAGTGGTTTTTGAACTCTTATTTCAGTAACTGTGTAAAGAAGGTGGAGTATAATTTTTTTTAATTACTGTTAATCAGTATTGATAACAAAGAGTACAATTTTCGAATTCTTAAATAGTTTGACCTGCAAAACGTAGCACATAATTAAAATATCACTTATATATTTTTTTTTTGCGTACAAACAAATAGCCGTATTTCCAGATCGCCTGTACACTTATACCCCTTGGTTTCTGGGGTCCTCATATATTGTTTTTTTAATGTTTCTTTTGCGGTAATTCCCTTGAGAATAAGTATAGGCAGTAATGGAACAGAGGCTCACCATTTGGTCCATTGTCACCACTAAATTTTGATAGTTTTCTTGTTGTTAACCCTTAAACGGACATTGGTTTCCCTGTGAAACCACAAAACTTTAATTAAGAAATTCAACAATGACAGCAGAATTTTAATAGAAATATTTTCCATTTATTAGACAGGATGTAACCGAAATGCTTCAACAAACTTAGAAGGATGATAGTACTCATGAATACGAACAAAAACTGCAACGGAACATGGGGTCGCAAATGACATTTAACCCTTTCAGGGACAGTGGTATGTTTATGAAACCACTTAATTTTAATTCCAAAACGCAACAATGGCACCAGAATTTTGCTAAAATCTTTTCCATTTAATATGTATGTGAAATATAGCTTTTTTCTTATTTACAAAAAAATTTTTTTGTAAATTCCGGTGCCAGACATTTATTTCAACATTTTAGTACTAAAAGTACTTTGCCCCTGAAAGGCTTAAAGGATGAAAATCGAGAAAATGCGTCTGGAAATGGACAAACTGAGACAAGAAAGAAATACTCCAGAAAATTATTTATTGCACAGAATAGGTACAACACAGCTCGTGATATCCAGAGAAAATAAATATTTTAAAACAATTCTTCAAAGTGTCGACCGCGGGGATTATTACACATAGCTTGTCCGCCGGTCGTTGCTCCGTAGATGTACTCTGTGTAATAATGTCCGCGGTCGACACTTTGAACAACTGTTGTAAAATATTTGTTTTCTCTGGACATCACGGGCTGTGTTGTACCTTTGCTGTGCAATAAATAATTTTCTGGAGTGTTTCTTTCTTGTCTCACAAGGAGAGTGTCAAGCTTGGTAATCACAGATTTTGATTATTTTTATATATGTTGTAGGGTAGAAGCCCCTTAGTCTCAGGTTCAATGGATTTTATACAACACTCCTTAGTTCTCAAGAAATGGGGGGTCAAATATTATAACACAATTTAAATACTTACTTTGTAACGAAATTACTGTGTTGGTCGTAGCTCAGTGGATATGGCGTCTACTCTTTGATCTGTGGGCCCTGGTTCGAGACCGGGACGAGCCACGTTCGTTTTTCTCATTTTGTGTTTTATTAATATACTCGTAAATATAATTTAATAATCTCAATTAAAAAGTATAATATTGTGCATTAATTACAAAGTATCTATAACTGAATCGTTGTATAAAACATCATTAAACTGTTAATTTTTTTAAAAAATCACTTTTAAAATTTATTTTATATATGCTTTTTCGATGCAGCGATATTGAACAATTCTCTCAATTCGTGATTGTAAAGAAACATCATCAGCAAAATTCTGGTGCCATTGTGGCGTTTTGGAATTAAAATTAAGTGGTTTCATAAACATACCACTGCCACTGAAAGGGTTAAACGTCATTTGCGACCCCCATGTTCCATTGCATTTTTTGTACGTCTTCATGAGTAATGAGTACTATCATCCCTCTAAGTTTGTTGAAGCATTTCAGATAGTATATACGTAAAATATCGCTTTTTTTCTAATATATATATATATATATATATATATATATGTGTGTGTGTGTGTGTGTGTGTGTGTGTGTGTGTGTATACAAATAAATTTGTACATAATTTACGGTGTCAATAATTTATTTCAACATTTTAGCAATTGAAATGCCTTATCCGTTAAAGGGTTAAAAAATCTCGGAATTTTTTTTTCTTAAATTAGATGAAGAATACTGTTTAAATTTAGCGGTGTCAATTGGTTCTCTTGTACATCACTGTTCCATCACTGGTATAGGGTGTTCCAAAAGCCTTTATCACATTTTAAAATTCAATAAAAGACCAAACATTTAGCGTACGAGAGTGATGTTTGGACGAAAATTCTTCTTATGATCTGAAATTTTGTTTAAACAAACAATAAATTAATTCCATAATTTAATCATGGATTGCGCTGCTTCAAGAAAGATATCGAGTAGGTAGAATGTCTTTATACATAACAATGGCGAAAGACGCACAATACGTATGCGCAGTTTTTGTCCAAACTATGACAACCCACATTCCAGAAGTTAACAGTATTCGTCTATCCATCCTCACTCGTCTAATCGAACTCAGGAGGGCGAGTATTTCTAAGTTCTGGAATTTCGGTTGCCCTAGTTTGGGCATAAACTGTGGATACGCATTGTGCGTCTTTCGCCATTTTTATGTGTAACGGAATGTTTATGGTTGAATGTATTATGGCAAAATCAGCACCCTCTGTTTGAAGGATGTAAAGGTGGAATTTCTATATTTTCAGATTTTTTTAGTTAAATGTGTTACAAAATCTGCTTACTTGTAAATTTTCATGATTCTACGACTGTTAGAAGTAATTTAGTTATTTGATGTTCACCAGTGAGTAACAAAAATGCACTTTTTCGAAATCGCATATTTAGAAAAATATTAAATACAGAAATATGGAATTGTGAAATCTAGTTCAATTTCATTACACTAATATATATTTAAAATGAGAACTCTTTAGCTATTTCCAAAACGAAATTATGATGGGGTGAAAAGTATGCCGAAATGTTTCAAGGAAAGGTAGCCACGGCCTGTGCGAACTTAGCGGATGCACTGACGAGCACCCATATAATCAATAATTTTCTAGAAAAATACAATAGAAAATTATTGACGTTGTAACCGGATCACAGAAATGGAGCCTAGCATGAGCAATTGGACAATAGATGATGTAAAAAAAGTTCGCTGCTATTTTTTTTTCTTGTAATAAAAACAAATATTCAAAATTATACACCGGAAAAAATATATGGTAAAGTATTAATATAATAAAATTAAGTACTTGAGCAATATTCTCATTTGAAAAAAAATTAACGACCACGGTGCCTAACTGTTCAAGTTAGAGTTCGTTAAATAAATGCGATAATCAGTTTTCCCATGTTAGGTTTCGTCAGGACTTAAATCAGTGTTGAAGCCCATACCTTTGTATTTCTATTATTAAAAATCTATTTGATTTGTCAACTCTGATGAGAAATATAACTTGTAACAAAAATTTTCTAATTATCTTTTATATAAATCAGTTCAGTCACATATAATATTTCAATTATTTAAACTTTTGTTTTCTGCATTTAACCATCTCGCTCCCGATTTTTCTTTCACGAATTCTCCTTTCAAGTATTCTCCTTTCCAAGCAAGGATGGATATTTAAGCGTAAAATTTAGTCTTAAACAGTTTTTAATCCTAATGTTGAGTTACCATGTACTATTCACAAGTAGCGTTCGGGTCAGTATGAATAATACTATTTAAAAATGTATCTACATACAGAGAGAGAATATACTATAAATGAATGAATATCCTACTCAGAGATATAACATATCGTAATTTCCGGCGTATAAGCCGCAGCTCAAAGAGTCGTTTTTCGACCCAGAAATATTATTTTATAAAATGTAACTTAAAAGATCGCTGTAAATATTTAACTACAATTATTGAATAAAATTTCTGGGTCGAAAAACGACTCTTTGAGCTGCGGCTTATACGCCGGAAATTACGGTACTCTCACAAACAAAATCACAAAATTCATCTTGGGCCATTCAATCTTGAGCGCGCGTGGAGACGCAAGCATATTTACATGGCTTAAATTTTTGAATCAGTTTTAATCTTTTGAATTTAGCACTGATGATGGAGCTTTAGGGGGTCCAAAACAGCTGTTTGCCATTTTATATATTTTCATTTGTTGTACTATTTTACGTTGATAATTTATTTTAATACAACGGCACAAATTTCAATCAACCTATTTTATATAAAATCACAAAATGTCTATCAAATATTGTTATCCTGTTGATTCTATAAGCAGATTAAATTGACCCTAAACACAACAACAGAGTTAAAACCGCACGTTGTAAGTTAGGAGTTTTAAATGAGATTCAGAAGATCGAAATGGATAATAAATACCTTGATTATTTTCTAACTGTTCGTTGTGTGCATTGATTATCACGTATCACTTCTAACCAGGAAACGACGCCATTAGTGTAATAATGAAAAAAATCTAACTAAGCAGCAATCGAAAGGGCATTGTGAAACGTGCTTTTTGACGCTTAAATCATTTGCCCTCGTCCCCTCGTTATCGAGCTATAAAGTCTTAAAATTTGATAATTTATAGATTTAATAGGAGGGAAGGAGGAGTCAATATGATTGAAGGAGGAGTCGTTAACGTTTTCAACGTAACAACATCATCAAACTCCAGTCACTTGTCCATTTCCAGTTTAGTACACCGCAATAATCCGAAATGATTTGCTATGCTTGTTACAAGGCTGGGTTAGTGCAAATTTGGCCACTTGCAATTGTATTTTTTGCAGGAGATTGATCATTGTAATCATTGCACTAGATTTAAGATCATGAAATTCTCTTGGTGCCACGATTTTCTACGCTTCAATCATTTTTTTGTTCAGTGCCATATTTGTCAAAGCATTTTTTTTTACCAGCTTCTTTCATTTTCATATTACTATATCTAAATATGTTTCGTATTTTATATTAATTAGATTATTAAAATTTCTTAATCAAAACCACGCCCTTAGTGAAATAAATAACTTAGCAAACTTTATATACAGACCTGCCAAGTCACCGGCTTTTTGGATACCAGTAATTTAGTACAGAAAATGTTGTTGTTTTTAATCGGAGCATTTTGCGATTTTAAAAGAACATTATTTTCTCTAAAAAATTACTGGTGTGCCAAAATCCGGAGACTTGGCAATTCTGCTTTATATCTCGATAACGAGGAGCCGAGCAAACGATTTATGTGCCAAAAAACACGTTTCATAATTTTTCTTTCGATTGCTGCTTATTTATATTTTCTTCATTATTACGCTATGGCGTGGTTTCCTGGTAAGGCCAAAGGTCCTGAGTGATGTGCAGTGTGTCCCCACGTCTTTGTAAGGCGTAAAGCGGACACCACTCGTTTACAGCGACATGCAGGGCAATTTTTGGCCCTAACCGCACCATTCTTTCATAGCCTTCATACTACTACTTCTATAAATAAATTCGAACCTCAGCATATTGCAGAAAGGCATTTGCAGTATAGATATTAAATTTAAAATAAATTTATCAAATTTAAAATAAAACAAAAATACATTCAGTTCTGAATGAAATTTTTACGTGCCTATTAACAATTAACACTTTGTTGAACTCCTACGCGTCACTTTTTTTTTTTGACGGTTATTATATTTAAAACATTTACTAGATTATTTTAGTAGTAATGCTAGTAATGAAATAATGTAGTTAGAAGATTGGAATACCTAGTTGCGACCAACTGAACTTTAAGGTTAGAGGTAATTTGACTTGCGAGGCAAAATGGAGCCGTGAGAAGTTTAAAAAGGAAAAATTAAATAAGAAAAAATTTTAAATATAAAAAAAAATTAACAGAATATAACAATAATAGTTAAGAAAATAAAATAAATTAAAGAAATTTCCATTAGATCCAAAAAAATGACAGACGAAACCTACCGAAGGTCGAACCCATCTCAAAAAAGAAAAAAAAAAGACTCTTTACAGAGAGAAAGTTACAAAAGTATTAACATTAAAAAATTAGGTTAAAGGATTTTTTTATGTATACACAAAGACAAAAGACAAGAAAACTTAAGTATAATAGGAGAGAGGGAAAACTCCATCTTCATTATCAAGTAAAATACAGTGATGGTAACCTCGTCAACGAGATTTTCCCTCAAAATTTCCCACATTAGCCTGATTTTCCCCTCATAATTAAGTTCCACGGTGCTGCCCTCTGTCGGGTAAAGTTTTAAGTATATTTTACATTTTATGGGAGGGAGTTATTTCCATATAGCCCCCCCCTCCTCTTTTATGCTGTTGAACATTAAAAAAGTATATTTTGTAAGGGAAATATATAGTAAAAGAGAACAACTAAGAACTTTTGAAAGATTTTTCTTATTTCATTAAAAAATAAAGTATGCACTCCAAGATTAACATACTGATAATCAAATATACAAATAACTTGGTTTATTTACACTAAACACAGTGTTTCAACGATCAGTAGTAAATTGAAATGTTTGCTTTTCAAATAATTTGAATATATCTGCAAGAAAATTCTGAAAATTAAAAAATCAAGTTCCTCTATTATTCATTGTGTAAGTTTATACAAAAGAAAGAAATTAAATATGTCAGTGAAAAGCTTTTTAATAACGGATTTATTTAACGATTATTTCTGTGTTGTTAGGGGAGGGGTGTTACATCTCTTAACATAATATTTTTGAAATGTCATAAAATTTGTATTTCCACCTAACAAAAGCTATTTCCGTCTTCAAAAAATCATTCTTGATAATAGCGAACAGTTCAATTTTACAATGTATGTAATGTTTACAAACGTTGAAAGCTGCAACCACTAATATATTATGAAGTTAAAATTAACATTTCGCAATAGAATATATATATATATAAATATAGTTTAGATACACGAATTAGGATTTCATTAAAGTAAATAAGATATAACTTTTGAGAAGCAATGAATTACCATTTGCGGCAACTAATGAAATAAACACAGCAAAACTCTTATAGTTTGAAGATTTTTTTAAAAGGTGAATAGACTTTTGAGACAGCGAATAGTAAATATACTGTTCCTCCTTATTACAAGATTAAAACTAATATATATCCTCCTATTTTTAAGAGATAAAATTTTATCAAATGAAAATATTTTATCAACTAAATGCATTTAGTTTTATCAGTGCAATAAACATTTTTTTTTAAACCAAATTCTGAAAAAAAAGCATCAGACAGCTCTCTATTTTAGGCTTTAAAAGATCACTAAAATAAGCCTATCTATTTTCTATGGCTGTTCTCAAATTTAAAATGGATACTTCCTGACACATAGTAGGAGTCATTTTTATTCATAAATGCCGAAAGTTGTCAAAATGCAGAAGTCTTCTTCCCAGAAAAGTGGATGCGGAATAACAAAGGAAATACTACTTTTATGTTTGATCCTCCATCTCCGTTTTTTGTAAAAGATCGTATTAAACACCAAGAGCAGATTTGGGAGATAGCAATTAACACTAGGAGGATACAAATACAATAGATACATTGTATCCTCCAAGAGTTAACAGCACTCAGCCATGTAATGCATTGCTCAGTTCTGATTTTCCTTAGCAACTATAAGAATGACCAACCAACATGTATGACCACCCCACCCCTTCATACTGGTCTGAGAGTATGAAGGGGTGGCAAAAGTTCTATTGCCTGTGTTCATACTATGAAGGATAACGAATCATATACAGTAATTTCGCCGGAAAAAAATGTTATGCGGCTTATTTCAGATAAAAAATTCCGAGACAAACGCAGAGGAAGAAAATTCTGAAAATCGTCGAATATTCCCACAAAACCACAGAAATTCCCTTTTTCCCCACAGAGCTCTGTTTTTCCCTCAAAAAGGGAAAATTCCCATGAGTTACCATCATTGGTAAAATAATATATTTAGTAATGCTAGCAGAATGTCTGCCATTAAATAAAGCAAAAATTACTGGTACATCTTTTAAATTTAAAAAAAAAAAAATCGCCCAAAATTGGTAGTACTGCCTGTTAAATTCACATGAAGAAATGATACCTTCTCGAAAGTATTTTTCCCATGTTTAGATTTTTAATGATTTATATATGTAAAGCAGCATTAGAAATTAACCAATCTTATTGTTATAATAAGTATAATTATCCCTAAACTTTATTGGATAATTTCAGACTTGTTATAGTAGTGCACTATCTATCATCATCAGTGCAAAAAGCACTGGTGAAAATGGAAATCATTTACAAAAGAAAAATCGTCACATTAACATGTTCCCGACACAACAAATATACATCAGGTATGATTCACGTTTCTTGTCAAATGGAAGAAATTGGCAAGTGCTCTTATTCAAAAAGTATGTAATCAAACAGCTTTTTTTTTTTTTTTTTTTTTGTGAAAGCAGAAGATTTCTCAGAAAACGTTGTCAAAATTGGCATTTAGAAGTAAGTTTCCAAACGCGTTTGAAAGAAAGAGAAACCTTCATGATAAAACAATCGTTTATTACTGAAAATGTAATTTATTTGTCGAAAAAAGAAAAAGAAATTTCGATTACAAATCCAATTGATAATCATAGCTGCAAGTTGCATGATTTTACATTAAAAAATCAGTTAGAAAATTTCGAATCGTTGAGCGGGAATATGTATTATTTCAAAAATCGCTTTTTTTTTTAAGTATATAATTTAGTTAGACTTATCTAAACATATACGTGGATATTTCTTAAAATCGATTTGACATATTATCTTAAACATATTGATGTTTAAGAAGTATCGATTTATCCTATTTAAAATACCTATATTCGATATACCGGGTGATTATAATTAAAGTTACGATTTCAAAAATCAATAATTTTAAAACTACTGGTCAGAATGACTTGATATTTTAGCAGAACAATCGTGAGGCAATGGAATTTTGTTTGGCGAAGGAAAAAAATAGTTCCAAATTGTGCCGATAGATGGCGTTGTCAGGGTAATGTCAGGGGAAAGACCAAAAATGTATTCTTGAACCCTTTCCGGCGCGGAGTAAAATTGTTTGCAAAATGATGAAATAATAGACTGACACCGGAATTTACAAACGAATCCATTAGTAAAAATAAACTTGCTTATTTTTCTGGTTCTTAATGAAAGGAAAATTTTAATTAAATACCGGGTGATTATAATTAAAGTTACGATTTCAAAAATCGACAATTTTAATTAAAACTACTGGTCAGATTGACTTGATATTTTAGCAGAACAATCGTGAGGCAATGGAATTTTGTTTGGCGAAGGAAAAAAAAAGTTTCAAAATGTGCCCATAGATGGCGTTGTCTGGGTTCACATTGTATGAAGATATGCAAATTACTAATGCTTGACATGCGCACCGCAGACATAGCAACCATAAAAATGCAGAGCAGCAGCTCTTTGCCTGAATGCTTCATCATGACTCTGACTAAGAACGATCGCGCTCTGTTCTTGAAGCTTTTTTATAAGAACGATGACTGTGCACTTACAGCTATTAGGAAGTTTCGGACATTAAAATCCATAAAAAAAGGTCCAATAACAACAAATGGTCTGCAAAAAATGATTGCTAAATTCGAAGAGACCGGTTCATTTGACGTTAAACGGGGTAGAGGAAGGAAACCAGTTTCAGCTGCGGCAGTGGAAGATGTGGCTACAGCATTACAGGAACATACTGACAGTGATGCTGGAATCAGCAGTGCAAGGGGGATTGGCCGAATGCTGGATATGCCGAACAGCACGGTGCGTAAAGTCCTACGGAACGTCTTACGCTGTTATCCGTACAAGATAACTCATGTGCAGGAGTTGCTACCTGCTGACCTGGAAGCACGTCAATCTTTTGCATTACAATTTCTTGCCCGGATGGAAGTAGACAACGGATGGCCATGGAACATTCTGTGGTCTGACGAAGCCCACTTTCATTTGCAAGGTTCTGTAAATACGCAAAATTGCAGGATATGGGCGACTGAGAATCCGTCCCAACTACAGCCATTACCTCTTCAGTCTGAAAAGGTCACTGTGTGGTGCGGAATAACGGCAGTGTTTATCGTCGGTCCATTTTTCTTCGAGGAGATCACACCTGCGGGTCCCGTTACCTGCACAGTTACTGGCAAGCGGTATGAAGCACTTTTGCGTAACCATGTTCTTCCGGCACTTCAACAGCGTCAGTGTGTGGATCGCATAATATTCATGCAAGATGGCGCTCCTCCGCACATTGCTACTACTGGGAAGCAGCTACGGAGTGATAATTTCGGAGATGATAGGATCATAAGCCGCCATTTTCCAACAACGTGGCCGCCACGTTCCCCCGAATTAAACCCGTGTGATTTCTGGCTTTGGGGGTACCTGAAGAATGTTGTTTATAGCGGGCGGATTCAGAATCTAGCCGACTTGAAGGCAAGCATCACACAACACACCCATTGCATTAGTACAGATACCCTCCGATCTGTTGTGGAGCATGCCGTTTTGCGCTTCCAATTAGTAGCAGAACAAGGCGGAGGGCATATTGAGCAACTTATGCCTTAATAATCAGTAAGGTGTTTGTTCCACGAAGATCTTTTTTTTTTCATTTTTTGTCATTATCGCTGTCGTCGCTGTAAACACGTAGTCTTGTCTTTTCGCTAATAAATTTTTAGTAAATCTCTGAACTCTATTTTTTTCCTTTTGGCAACATCATTCCTATGTTTAACCCTTTAACGGGCGGTGGTCACAAAAAAAGGACACCCAATTTTAATTCTAAAACTGACAAACGGCACCAAGAATATTTAATTAAAATTTTCCTTTCATTAAGAACCAGAAAATAAGCAAGTTTCTTTTTACTAATGGATTCGTTTGTAAATTCCGGTGTCAGTCTATTATTTCATCATTTTGCAAACAAATTTACACCGCGCCGGAAAGGGTTCAAGAATACATTTTTGGTCTTTCCCCTGACATTATCCTGACAACGCCATCTATCGGCACAATTTGGAACTATTTTTTTCCTTCGCCAAACAAAATTCCATTGCCTCACGATTGTTCTGCTAAAATATCAAGTCATTCTGACCAGTAGTTTTAAAATTATCGATTTTTGAAATCGTAACTTTAATTATAATCACCCGGTATATTGAATGTCTAACGTCGTTGTAAAAATATCGATATCAACATATCGGCGATATGTTGATATGGATCTAAAATAATATGGCTTCAATATGAAAAAATAACGTAGCAAATAAACGGGAATTTGAAGAAAAATACTTTTCTATTTTTCATTTGTGGATGCTGAATCAATATGTTTTTATTTAGATATGTTTTCTTTTCTTTACATAAATCAGCGCCAATGTTATAACGATTAATCAAGATAATAATTTAAAACAATGTTATTCATTTCTTTTAACTCTTTTATTTCTATTTTCGTTAAAAAAAAATTCGTGTTTCTATATATATATATTTACATTTTCTCTTCTTGCAGAAAAATAGAGCGCATTATATTTACTTTTTTTTCCACGCGCGGGAAAAAAACAATAAAACACTCAGACTATCCATAATGAAAAAAAAGTAATAATAATAAATAATAATAATAATAAAATAGAAATAAAATAAAAATAAATGATGAGAACTTAAAACGCTTGTTACTTCAAATTTAAGTTGTGATGGAAACAATGAAAACTGAAATATTAGTAGAAGAATAAAAATATTTTACTTTGTAGAGAAAGGCATTTGTTAGTTCGAAATAAAAGTTAACATATTTCAATTTATATTTCAAAAATTTTGTTTTTCTTGAAATCAATAAGAGCGTCTTTGAAAAAAAAATTCAAAATATCGAAATTTGGACATCAGTCTCCCATTTTATATAAAACTTTTTAAATTTTTATTTAAAAAAAATATCGATATTTAGGAAGCATGTAAAACATTGTGAATTAGAAGAGTTTCAATATTGTTTATCATTGGTTTTTTATAGAGGAAAAAAGAATTCAAATAGCGTTTTAAATTAAATGTACAATTAAGGAACTGATTACCGCCGGTCTGGGCAAACTTCCATCAATAAATTGGAATAGAATTTTTCCCCTTTTTAAAAAATCTTTACATGTAACATTTCTTTTATAAATAACAAGAAATTCTCCATTCTTTTTTAATGGTGGAAGTTTTTTTAATGAATTTTTTTTTTAAGTTGACTTGGTGCTATTTTTCTTTATTTTAATAAGTTATAACACCTTTTTGAAATATTATTAAATGCTTTTATGAAATGAAATGATATAGAAACGAAATCTTGAAATCCATATTTAGACTTTTTGTTTTCCGTTTAATATCTATTTCTCCGGAAACATCTATCCCAAAACTGTCGGCAGATTATATGATTGCTATAATTAAACAATTTTAGTATACAAATTCGATTTTTAAATTCAGTAATACGGAAATAATAGGACTCCATCTTAAATAGTACGTAACCACCATGGCAACCTAGAATCATTATCTATCATGGGATATCATTGAATTAATTACGTATGACATGATAAGAATTTAGAAAACTTTTATTAATATATTTTTAAGTTTTGATTCCATTTTCATAAAATTTCAAATGACTTGACAAAATTCTACAACGACTATATATATTAAATTTCAAACCATTCGGTTGGGTAGTCTTTGCGCTTTTATATGCGGACACACGGACAGAGCACACGACGACTATAGGTGCTACGTATGCATATAATTATGAACGCACCTAAATAGACTTTTTTTTTAATTTTAATTTCCTATAAATACACTATTTATATCATTCAAAATTTAATCCTTAATTTAATAAAATTCAACAAAGCAATGTCAATAAAAAAAAGGTCAATTGAGAAATATATGTTGAGGTTTTATCATTTTCAACATACTGATACATTGAAGAAACACAAGCTGAGAAAAATGAATTTAAAATCGGTAACTCTGAATCATTTAAAGGAAAATGGATGTATATCTTTTCAGGGTTCGTATCACTATTTTTGAAAAGTAATGCGTTAATTTTTATTGAGAAAAATTCGCGATCAAATAAGGTGAAAGTCAAATAAGGTTAGTGTTTAAAAATAGAGTTACTCAAAAGGTAAGACAGTAAGAATCTCTTGCGCAGATTACATAGAACATAAAATGATCAGCAATTCATTTTTTTTTTACTTACCTGAAGTATTTACTTTTACACTTAGTTTTGGTTTCTTGCATAAAGTCTAATTACTAGATTTGGTGTTGTCCTCTGAACTTTCACGTCTTTTGACTGTGCTATTTCCCACTGTCACGTTTTCCTGACAGGCTCGAAAAAAAATAAACAATATATGCGAAATGTATCCTCAAGCCTTAAATAAATAACAAAGACAAGAGTTGAATTTTAAAGTACAAGGAACCAATTGTACAACAATAAATGCCAAATGCATCTTCAGCCATAATTAATAAATGACAAAGACAAGAGTTGTGTGTTTAAAGTACAAAGAACCATTTATTCAAATGCAAAGAATCAATAATTAAAAAATAAATGCTTAATATACTCTCAAGCATTTATAAATGACAAAGACAAGAGTTGTATGTGTAAAGTGTAAAGAACCAATATTTCAACAATAAATGTCAAATAAATTCTCAGGCTTTAAAAAAAAAAAATAAAATAAAATAAAATAAAATAAAGAGTTGTACTTTTAAAGTGCTAAAAACCAATAATCCAAGTGCAAAGAACCAATGATTCCACAATAAACACCAAATATATACTCACACAATAATAATAGGCGACAAAGACAAGAGCTATGTGTTTAAATTGAAAATAATCTCAAGAAATAGTTCTCGAAACAAATTTACTAATCATATAGAAAACTATCAATTTTCAAGAAAGCGAATTACCAATTCGTTCAATATGATTTTTTGTCCAAGAAAATACAATCAATAATAATGAAAGTACATCTAAAAAATTTAATAATATGACATGCACTCACAGATTTTTAGCAAAACGTATTCAATGATACTAAACTGATTAACCATTTTAATACTTAGGTCTTAACAAAATAATTATTTTCCAAAGAAAAGCGTGTTTTTTTTTTTTTTATATAACAAAAGGATAATATCAAAATGGAAAATAAAGCTTTCATAGTTTGAATTTTATAAAATATCTTTTAAAACTTCTTTCTCAAGTGAAAAATACAAAGAAACGTAAAAAATATTCTTTTCTTTTATATTTGTCGTATATTTGAGTTTTTTCCCTATTGTTAAGCTTAGGCTTAGCAATATTTCTGTTACTAGTTCGTGCAATACAAAGTCCCCTGACAAAAGCTATATCATTAAAAACTTTCTAAAAAATGCAAGAATCCTGAATTGTATAGGATTAAATTTTCTTTGACGTCTTTTCACTAATTTGCTTTATTTAGCCATGACTTTGTTGAAAGTCTGCATTTCAATATATTGTTATTCGAAAGAAGTTATTGAAAAGATTTTTTTTTATTTTCTACATTTTTATTTTTATTTTAAGGAATGGGGAGTTTGGAATTTATCTTGCAACGGCAGACTATGATGCATTTTTGAAGTTCAGTAAAACCTCGGTTTTCGTTGACTTCGGTTATCGTCGGTTTCAGTTTTCGTCGATTTTTTCCGCGAAACATTTATTTTGGTTTTCGGCGGTTGCCTCGGATTTCGTTTATTTCCTGTGTATTTTTGTGCTTTTTTTATTGATTGCCAGTACTCCATCATGGAACCAAAGAAAGTTTTTTGTAAGCAACTTGTTTAACAATAATGTCTTGCCCTATTTTAGGCAAATCTTAAAGAGGCGGCAGAAAAAGACCACTTTGGACAGCTTTTTTGAGCGACATAAGTCCTCTGACTCTGAAGCTAGTCCTACTGCCAAAAGACCAAAAAGGGAAGTGACCCCAGATGCAATGCCTTGATACCATACGCTAAGAGAACTATATAAATTTCTTATTGTTTTTAGTACTAAACACTATACTTATTCTCTATAAAGTGCGTTTTTGATAGGTATTTTGGAGTGTTTAGAACGAATTAATTGGATTTACATAGATTCATATGGATATAATTGAGTCGGTTTTCGTCTGTTTCGGATTTCGCCGATTGTTTTCAGACGGATTCTTGACGAAACCCGAGGAAACACTGTATGTTGTTTTCACGTTATAAACAATATGATTTTGATACAGGTAAATATCATATATAAATAATATGCATACGAATCCTATATGTGATACGCATATCCTATTCTGCCTTTAAAACTTACCCATCATACATAGTATAGGATAAATCTTTAATCGTTTTAAAAATCGAAAAAAACATTTTTGACGGATTTACATGATTCAGACACTGGAGATTCCGAAAAACAATTTTTAGAAAAAGAAATTGACGTCCGTCTGTCTGTGTGTGTGTCTGTGTGTCTGTAAACGGTCTATCTCCCGAACAAATTGAGATAGAGACTTGAAACTTTGTATGTACTTAGTATGAAATAATGAGAAGAAGTCTATTGAATTTTAGTAACCTCGATTATCCAAAAGTATTTTTTTCGGACTCTCGAATTTTTGTTTCTGATAAAAGGTTTATAAAAATTTCCGAAATTGTTTATTTTGAGGAGTAAATATAAAATACAGTAAAAAAACATAAATTTTGCATGAAGAATGAAGTCGTACGAATAATTAGTTGCCGAGATATTTGTATTTGTATTTTAAACACTCTTCGATTTTTCATGACAATGTATTTCATTGAAATTTCAATTCAAAAATATATTTTAATTGAAAATGAGACGCTTAATCCGACGCAATAAACTGTTAGCTAATATGATTATCATTTTTTGGAGTTATAAGGATATTTCTTTTACATAAATCTGTAATATTGCATTTAAAGTTTATGACGTCCATCAAGCCACGATGTTATTCGAATTGCAATGCATTTTATATATACTTTACACATGTTTAATTTCATATTTTATATTATGCATATCCATGATGGGTAAGTATTACGGTGGCCCCCAACGACTAGTTTTTACTTGTGCAGAGATGTAATTTTATTTTTGTTAAGATACACTACAAAGAGCATATTACTTTCCGAGCGCATAGTGTAAGGAAAATATTGTAGTCACGATTTCTGTGTGAGAAAGTAAGTAAACACGATAACTACCAAACGGTACTTCCGACTCAGCTCTCATTTGGCTAATATGTTATAAACAACTGTCTCAAGGACTGTATATATTTTTCTACAAATCGGCCGACTTATTAACTATTTAATGCACTTTAAATTATTTTGAAACGATTTTGAAACCAAGTCTATAGCAAAATTCATCAAGGAAATGTGACAGAGTATAAGTGATACATATTTCAGTGATGCAATCAAGCATTAGTAGCGCGGAGGGTAACGCCTCTGGTTTCAAATCAGGAGGTCCAACGTTTGAATTCAACCGATTCAATTTTATTACACTTAAAAACGACATTTTTAAAACTGAGCAAAAAATACTCAAATCTGAATATGTCGCATAGTCAAAATGGCTCCAAATCAAAATGACTCAAGTTTGAAACATTTATATACTCATTTCTGGAAACATGCACGCACTCAAGAATAAAACATCATGTTCTCATATCTGAGTATGTCCATGTTTCAAAAATGAGTATGAACTGATTTCTATATGCTCAGTTTTGAGTATGTCCATGTTTCAATATTCTAAGTATTCTGGTATAACAGAATTGAACAAAATGAAACATAACAAAATGAAAAGATCGATTTACTCAGATTTGAAAGTGTCATTTTTCTAATTGTACATATATATGTGTGTGTGTGTGTGTGTGTGTGTGTGTGTATGTGTGTGTGTGTGTGTGTGTGTGTGCGAGTGTAAAAAGACGAGAGGAGCCACTTCAGAATTTTTTTTTATATAAAAGTAATTTTACACATAAATAATGCCCATTCAAATAAATTTTGTACATCTCACGAAATCTTAAGATATCTCAAAATCTAGTTTTTAAGGTGTAGTAGGTAAAACCGGATATTGAATTATAAAATGACAGAATTTTTTTCATTTGAATTCAGAAGTAAGACAGAAGTAGTACCACACTGCATTGTACACTGAGCATTGTAGTAATAATTCTTTGACAATTTTCATACACAAGATTATACTAATGATCAAGAAAAACATCAAGAAAACAAACATATCAATTCAGTAAAATGTCGTGACTGAAAATGATACGAAAGTAGTTTCAAAGTTACAAAAGGCATCTCGCTATAACAGCAAAAATTGATTAGATATCAACATCTTTAATATGTCTCCAAAAAGCTAGTAGATGGAACAGAACTTGCCTACGGTGATTTTTCAAGAATTTTCGAGGCAAAAGAGATGCGCACCTTGGATTGCACACTGAGGACTGGAATGATAAACTAGAAAAATTCTCAATAAATTTTGAAAGATTGATCTGAAATTATTTTTTACAGATTGAAAATTAGGCTTTTTAAGCTTGAATTCTGATTTTTCACTTTTAACCCTTTAACGTTCATTGGTTTCCCCACGAAACCACAAAACTTTAATTACGAAACTCAACAATGACAGCAGAATTTTAATAGAAATGTTTTTCATTTATTATATATGTGAAATATCACTATTTTATTATATAAAAATAAATTTGTTCATAATTTCCGGTGTCAATCATTTATTTCAACATCTTAACAATTGAAGTGCTTTATCCGTTAAAGGCTTAAGTAAGTAGGATCTGCTATTCTAAACCTATTCTGGAGAGTTAGAATTAAAACCAGAAGAAATCTGTTCCTGCAATTCAATTGATATTCCAAAGTCAGGTGTTTCTGCATACAATTCCTCATTTTAGTTCCAAATATCGCCAACAGAGGGCGTAGTACTGTGTTAACATGTTGTACTTCTCAAAATTAAAGTTAAAATTGATTGACGTTTGATCAAATTTTATATGTTAGTTTGAGAGTTCTAACAGTTTAAGTACTGATGTGCAGAGTGAATGATTTTGATATTTGGGTCAATCATTCGAACATGTGCGAAAACACAGCTGGTAACATTCGCATATGTTTGAATCAATTACCGTAATTTCCGGCGTATAAGCCGCAGCTCAAAGAGTCGTTTTTCGACCCAGAAATTTTATTCAATAATTGTAGTTAAATATTTACAACGATCTTTTAAGTTACATTTTATAAAATAATATTTCTGGGTCGAAAAACGACTCTTTGAGCTGCGGCTTATACGCCGGAAATTACGGTACTACAACAAATTTACAAAAGAAAAATAAATGTTATGCTTTACTAGTGTTTCACAAAGCCACATGCAAACATAAAAGTTCTCTCTTTTTACAAAATTTCTGGGGCTAATTGATTAAATAAAACACGCAGATTGCCAATTAGCATTTTGTTTCTTTTTAAAAACAGAATTTCTGGTAGAAATTGATTAAAAAATACGAAAGTTGGCAACTATACTTTTGCGCATTCCCGAATGATTCACTCGAATGACAAAATCATTCTTATGCCTATCAATAAGCTTGAGACAACGCAGTGCCATCTATCTGTGCTATAATAGAAGGAAGGAAGTTATCGATATCGTGAAAGATATAGTGATAGATATAGTGATCTAATAGTCAAGTGAAGGGAAGAAATATTCGACTTCACACGTTAATATCCTGCAAGAATAACTTAGCATTTACTTCCTATTGAATTTTGAAACGTTCATTCTACTTTAGGATAACATACATGGACTTTATCGAGTAACATTTTCCTATAAACATAAAAAAAAAATATGGAACCAATATGATTTTCCTTTGTGGAATTGAGGTCTTTAAGTATCAGTTTTTGTAAAAAATATTAACCTTTTTCTTTAGAAGATTTGTGATTTATAAGACAATCTCATTAATCTTTTCGGAACAATAATTAAAACAAATGCTACATGTTTTTATGGTATCTGAAAGGGTATACAATTCCTACAGATCTTATAACAGCTTTAAAAAAATTAGCAAGAGGAAAATTTTCCTTACAATAACTAAACTTTCAAACTTTTCGCAAAAATATTCTATATCTCAAAGCTATGCACTTATGTGACAAGTTCTGCTAGCACAAAAAAAAAATATGAATCAATATGACTATTTTTCGTGAAAAGAGGAACTGAAATTTGTAATTATTACTTTTTGTGATTTATGTGTTACAATCAAAATATCATTAATTGTTTTAAAACAGCATTTGGAAGAAATGCTATTCTGTATTACAAAAATTAGATTGTTTTTACCTCCAATTTTTAAGATCGTGTAATAAAAACAGCAAAATAACTAAAAGGGAAAAAATTATACGAAAAATACGCAAATTCATTTAAAATTTCAAATAATAATTTGCATTAAATTGCTCCTTTTTAAATGTCCAAATATTTTCTTTTCACAAAACATTAATAAAATCAACCACCCTCTTTCATTCTAAAGCATCTTTTATTTCATGAGTTTAGGACGGCTGAAAATTATTATAAGGAAATTTTTTGTATACAAAAACCACATAAATTCATTTAAAAGCTCAAATACTAATTTACATTAAACAACGCTTTCTCAAGTGTCATGAAATTTCAATGAAACTTCTTCTATACAAAGACTACGTAAATTCATTTAAAAGGTCAAATACCAACTTACATTAAACAACTTCTTTTGACCAGGCTTTTTCTTGTCACTAAACATTAATCAAATCAACCATCATTTTTCATTTCTAAACAACTCCTATTTCAAGAGTTTAGGGCAGCTTAAAAAATGATTATAATGAAATTTTTCAATACAAATCTGCGTTAATTAATGCTCGTTAATTAATTAAAGCTCAAATCCTAATTTAAATTGAACAATTTCTTTACTGTCATGAAATTGTCATGAAACTGTATTCAAAATTTTCCTGTATAAAGACTACGTAAATCCATTTAAAAGCTCAAATACCAATTTGCATTAACCCCCTTGAAGGGCACCGGTATATTATATATACCACTTAATTTTAATCCCAAAATGCCACAATGACACCAGAATTTTATAATCAAATTTTGAACTCATAAGGTACACGAGGAAAAGCTTTTACTTACTTTTAAAATAAATTCGTTCGTGAATCCTGGTGTCAATCAATCATTTCAATATTTTAGCTACAAGAGTACTTTGCCCCTGAAGGGGTTAAATAACTTTCTTTTATAAATGCCATGAAATTGTAATGAAAATATTTCTATACAAAGACTCCGCAAAACCTTTTACAATACTAAATACCAATTTGCATTAAACAATTTCTTTTTAAATATGCAGGCATTTTTCTGTCACAAAACATTAATAAAATTAACCACCATTTTTCGTTCTAAAGCAACTTCTATTTCAAGACTTTTGGGCTGCTTTTGTAATGCACGAATGTAAAACACAAATATTTCTCTCGTCAGCTACCGTAATTCCAGCGTGTGTAAATTGTTTTTGTTCAAAAGTGCGGAGATAAAAAAAATTCCCATTTGGGATACATCAAAATAATGCTGTAAAATTTCAGCAAAGAATGTTTTAGACTACGTTTGTTTTATTTTTTTTTAAGACATTGTCCTTTGGGAAGAATTTTATTTATTGTTTTTAACTTAAGTTACTAATGCATAAAAATGAATATTTTGAAATCATTAATTTTTTCCTCAAATAAACTATGAGCATTTTCTTAACTATCAAAGGAAAGTGGATTTATTAGAAGAAGAAAAAAAAACAGAATTAATAGATTAATTGTTGTTATGTAATAGAAAGCTTTAAAATTGTAGATCGCATTAACACTGATATTACACGCAATTGTATCAATGCAATTCCCGCGTGTGAAAAGCATTTTTATTGAGAAAAATGAGTTGAGTAAAAAATAAAGTCTCCATTTGGAGAAAAAATAAATCAAAATAATATAAAATTTACGCAATTTAGAAGAATGTTTTTGTTTTACTTAAAGTTTTCAAAAACCTTATTCTCTGAGGAGATTTACAATTATTGTTTTGTAAAGCTTTAAACACTATGCATGAAAATATACATTTTTATTTGTTCTTATATTATTTTCTCCAATGAATGTAAAGCATTATTTAACGATCAAACACTTCTTATAAAATAGAAATAAAATAATTGTCTTAAATCTTTAAACTTATTAATCGTATCATCACTTAAACCAAAATAGTGTTGTAAAATTTAATCAATTTAGAGCATTTTTGTTTTTCTTTTAATGTTTTCCAAAACCTTAGTCTTCGAAGAGAGTACTAAATACTATGCAGGAAAATAAATATTTGTATTTAATATCTATTGTTCAATGATTATATTATTTTCTCTAATGAACTATGTAACTATTTTTAATCATAAAAAAAAGAGGCCTTTTTATTAAAAATGGAAAAAAAGAAGAAAAAGATAATAATTGATTGAAGTCTTTAAAATTATAAACCGTATTATCATGTTGTAAAATGTAAGAAATTTAGAATAACTTTGTTTAATTTTATGTTTTTACTTTTATTCAATTCTTTCATTTTTCTTATTCATTGGAAAGAACTATTATTATTGTTTCGTAAAGATTTAAATACTATGCAGGAAAATAAATACTTTTATTTATATTTAATGTTCAATTATTATGTAAATTTAAAATAAACTGTAAAACATTTTCAATCCTCAAAAAAAAAAAAAAAAAAAGGACAAAATTTTTAAATTATTAATCGTATTATCACTTAAATCAAATTCATGTTGTAAAATTTAAGCAATTTAGAATACCTCTGTTTTATTTAATGTATTTCTTTTATTTAATTCTTTCGTCTTCCTTGTTTATTGAGAAAAACTATAATTATTGTTTTGTAAAGCCTTAAATACTGTGCACGAAAATAAATATTTGTTTTTATATTTATTGTTCAATTACCATTATATTATTTAATATATTTTCTTATTCATTGGAAAGAACTATTATTATTGTTTTGTAAAGATTTAAATACTATGCAGGAAAATAAATACTTTTATTTATATTTATTGTTCAATTATTATATAAATTTAAAATAAACTGTAAAACATTTTCAATCCTCAAAAAAAAAAAAAAAAAAAAAAAAGGACAAAATTTTTAAATTATTAATCGTATTATCACTTAAATCAAATTAATGTTGTAAAATTTAAGCAATTTAGAATACCTCTGTTTTATTTAATGTATTTCTTTTATTTAATTCTTTCGTCTTCCTTGTTTATTGAGAAAAACTATAATTATTGTTTTGTAAAGCCTTAAATACTGTGCACGAAAATAAATATTTGTTTTTATATTTATTGTTCAATTACCATTATATTATTTTCTCAAATGAACTGTAAAGCATTTTTAGCCATCGAAGAAAAGCGTTTGTCTTATAAAACAGGAAAAAAAGTATATTGACTGAAATCTACAAAATCACAAATCTTATTATCACTTAAAACAAAGTAATGTTGTAGAATTAAATAATGCCTTTGTTTAATTTAATGTTTTTCTCTTATTTAATTCTTTCATTTTCCTTATTCATTTATAAAAGTACTAGCGGCCCGTCCCGGCTTCGCACGGGTGGACAATGTTTAGACTATAATGGTGGGTTAGGGATGGGTAGGTATTTTTTTTTTTTTAAATGTTCTAAATCGGGTAAAAGCGGGAGTGAGGCAAAATTGCAGTACTTACAAATTTTTAACTTTAAATAAAAGCTTGTAAAAATGTGATAAATAAATTTTTCTGTTTATGAACATATTGAAATTAATAAATTTATTTTAATATTTTTGAGTATACAACATTTTGTGTACTATTTCTTGACTTATTCATAATGTACTGAATTGTCCGTATTCCCAGATCTCGATAGGCCAACATACAGTTGCCCATGAGAAAAGCATTCTTGCCATAATAGATCATTCCCAACATATTTGTATGTTTGACCTGGAGATTTGTTGATGATGATCGTAAATGAAAGTTTAACAGGGAATTGCAGTCTTTTAAATGGGAATGGTAAGACAGTGGGGATATTGGAATGTGAGGAATTTGCGCCATTTGCCCAGCTGCTGGTCCTGTAAGGATGACGGTCTCAGTTATATTGTTTCTGAGTGCTTTAACTTGCAATCTCGTCCCATTGCACAGATTGGGAGGGGGTTACGCATTAGAATGACGGGAATGCCAATTTTTATTTTGAGACAGTGAGATGGAAGGCCCGACGAATTGAGGATAGTGGACTGTATGTTCTTCATGTATTACCGTATCTATTGATTTATAGAATTTTTCGTCCCCAGGGGATCTTTGCAAAATTTCTTCATTTATTTGATCAACGGAGGCATTTCTAGCCGATATTATAGGGCTCTCGCTCACCCACGTGTCATCTTTTTCGAATATTGTTTCTATATCAGGATATACTTTGCAAATTAATTCGTCAAGAGTTGCTACATTTGTTCCTAATTGATTACCTATTTCAATTAGACCATCTTGTTCAGGTATGTTGCCATCGCCAAGTTGTAACAGTCGACTTGAAAAGCTTCTGTCACCACCTCCCAAATGAGCTCGCATGTTTGTTCGTAAGGTTAATGATTCAATAGAATTCCAGAGATGAGGCGATTTCAATGAGGCTTTGATAATGTCTGTTCGAGTTCCTCCGGGAATCACGGGTGGTGTTTAACGAAAGTCACCGGCAAATACAAAAGTGATGCCACCCTTTGCTCTATCCAAATTTCTTAGATCTCTTAGATATCTGTCTAGTGCTTCAATATGCAATCGGTGGCTCTCTCTCTCTCATGGTACATTCATCCCACATTATTAAAGAAGCTTCTTGGAATATTTTGCCAAGTGGTCCATTTTTTTAAATTGAGCAGACAGAATCCTGTTGAAATGAAACATTCAAAGGTAATTTAAATGCAGGGGGTGCCATTTCCCATTAGTTCTGGTATCAAGTTTTGGGTTTTTCTGACGTCACTGAGCGTGCTAAGAAGGATTCTTTCAACGGGAAATAACGCATTTTTTTCATTTAAAATAGTATTTCTGCTTTGAAAAAGTCGTTTCTTTGGTCATATGAAAGCCTATTTCTTCAAAATAAAAAATATTTCATTAGCGAAAGGATTTTTTTTCTAGGAATAAAGCGATTTAGAGGGATTTTTTTTTTTCAAATGAAATAGTCATGTATCTTTTTTGCTAAGATATGGAGTTTTCATTACTTGTTATCTTTGGTCGATCTTTGAAAGAGACAGGAGTGTGAAGTGAACATTGTCATTTTCTTTGACAGACAGGGCAGTTTTCCCTCACACGAAGCTTTAATTGCTTCTCAGAAAGAGAGACTTCCGGTCACTTTTGCTAAATACGTGGCAAATATTTCCCAGCTTTTCTTAGTGCAACATCTCTTGGTTTTAGCTCTTTAAAATAACGCATTCTTTGCATTGATTTTCCTGAAAATGCCCGGTACCCGTGTTATTGCAATATGTACTGATCGTTCGGATAAAACGCAAAATGTTCTATATCATACATTTCCGAAGAAACCTGATATAAAGTAAAGATGGATCATTGCATGCAACAGAGCAAATAATAGCTTTAATGCTGCAAATTCCCGAATTTGTTCGGATCACTTTCAAACGAATGATTACATGAGAAATTTGAAAACAGAACTTTTGGGTTACGCTCCTGCTAAAAGAATATTGCATGAAAGTGCTGTGCCATCTTTAAAATTGCCAGAAACATGTGCTGTGAATTTTAAAAAAGAAACTTCACTCGGAATTAATTCTTTTTGTAGCAGTTCCTCTCCAAGCATAAAAGAAACACCTAGACATACTAGGTTATATAAGGTTATATTTTAATGAGATTCACGGCAGCTCACTTTCGAAAGAATTTAATGTTATCGAAAATACGTGCAAAAAAAGTCCAACTGTTTTTTTTTTTCAAATATGCACAAAAATATAATAAAAACATTTGTGAAAACCAGAATTTTCATTCGATTGAGACATAGTAATCATATATTCATCAGAAATAAAAAAGAGATACGCTGCCAGAAAATCAAAAATGTAGAGTCAATCAACTTTGATTGCACGATAAAACGAAAAATAGTAAATAATGGAGCGTACATCTAAAATGCGTCTTCAAAATGCACCCTGTGATGAAATAAAATGCTTGAAATGAAAGCATTTTCTGAGTGTAAAAACCTAAAATATATTAATTATTAAAATACTAGCTACCCGCCCGGCGTTGCCCGGGCTCCCTCCCCATACCCGCAAATATAACGAATAATTTGTTCAAGAAAACCACCTTTACCTACATTAACGCGATCATTCAAAAAATAATTAAATTTTTCTGATTAATAGAACATAACGAAGACGCTACGCTAAAATAGCCGGCAGATGACAACACCTCCCATCCTGAATTTCAGATCTATATCTTAATTAGCTATCTAAATTTTTGTTCATTAGTAAAAATTGGCAATTATTTCCTTTCTTTTTCGCAAACTAAATGGAGGGATCGGCCAGAGAAACAGATCTCTTTGTAGTTCAGTTTTTAATGAAATCAGATCCCTGTCTGAAACTTTCTCAGATTTTTTTCACTGGCGCCAGCAGATTTTTAGCAGTTTTTTTGCATAAATTAAGAAAAATTACCGACCGAATTTTTCAAAAATTGCATAGACAGATGCAGAATTTTTTTTACATATGCTCAGAAATTTTTAAATTGACATCTTAATTAGTTTTCTTAAAATTCGCTAATTAGTAAAATAATTTCGAATTCGTTCAGTTTCGCTTGCAAATCCACAACAACAGTTCTTTTCTTTAGCCATTTTGATTTAAAATATATCATTTTCGATGCGATGTTTAATGATATTCCAATTAATATCTAGAGAAATTATCAAAATATTAAAATTCTGAGACTCAGGTATACCAGGAGAAGGTTTGGACTACCTAAGTCTAAATTTACAGACTTTTAGGTGCGCTAAATTTTCCTAGCCATCGCAGACAGACACACACACACAGAGCGGAACTTTCTTTTATTAGTATAGATAATTATTGTTTTGTAAAGCCTTAAATACTGTGTACAAAAATAAATATTTTTATTTATATTTATTGTTCAATCACTTATTATTATTTTCTCAAATGAACTGTAAAGCATTTTTAACCATAAAAAAACTTATAAAACAGAAAAGAAAAATGTATATTGACTGAAATCTTTAAAATTTTAAATATTATTATCAATTAAATCAAAGTGCTGTTGTTAAATTTAATAATGCGTTTGTTTTATTTAATGTTTTTCATTAAATTATTTCTTTATTTTTTTCTTTTTTATTGAGAAAACTATAACTACTCTTTTGTAAAGCCTTAAATACTATGCACGAAAATAAATATTTATTTTTATTTTTATTTTTTAAATTATTATATTATTTTCTCAAATGAACTCTAACGCATTTTTAACCATGAAAAAATAATGACTTTTCTAGAAAATAGGAAAAACCAAATAACTGACTGGAATCTTTAAAATTATAAATCGTATTATCAAATAAATTATGTGAATAAAATTACTTAAATTATTTGAATCACTATCATTTAAATTATTTAAACTGTCAAATTAAATGCTAAATTATCTAAATAATTTTTTATTAAAATTAATACTTGTATTTAGTACTTTCCGCCACATCGACAAATATAAGAGTAAATTTATTTTATAACTCTCATTAGATTTTATGGAATAAATTTCCCTTTCCATATATAGTTTTCGTGTGTGTATTTTTTAATACTATGTACACAAATAATTATACATGTATTGCATTTTCCTTTACTCTTTATTTTATTTTATTTTATTTTATTTTAATTCTTGTTCCCAAAATAAAAGGAAAAATAAATGTAAATTCGTAAAAAAGATGTTGTGGTTTTGATATTCCGTACCTTTAAAATAAATTTCTTTTAAAATGACTTTTTATCTTTTAACGATATTGCACATTTCAAATTTAAAACAAAATAATTTAATAAACATAATACGTTTTTATATCCTCTAATTGGTATTATCGATTCGTATTTTTTTTTACTTCCATGTAAAACAAATACAGCCGATTCGCTGTACAAATAGACACTTTCTACACTTGAAAATGTTAAAAAAATAAACAAAAAATCAAAACTATTTTTATTTCAAATTGAAATTGCGATTGAAACATTAAAAACTGAAATATTAGCTGAAGAAACAAAAATATTTTACTTTGTGTAAAAATACACTTGTTAGTTTCAAATAAAAATTAATGTACTTTAGTTTAGCTTTCTATCTGCGTAATTTTTTTTTCACTTAAAATAAAAGAAAGTTTAATGAAAATTATCAAAATTTGAACGGTTTCATTGGGACTTTTTTAGATTTTTTTTTCAAAAATGGTCTTTATTGGTAAGAGCCAAGAAGAACAAGTATGCAATGAAAAAAATGACACTTTCAAATCTGAGTAAATCGATATTTTCATTTTGTTTCATTTTCTTTTTGTTTCAAATATGACGACGCAATACTTTCAATTCTGAAATATCAGAAATACTCAGAATATTGAAACATACTCCAAAATGAGCACATAGAAGTTAGTTCATACTCATTTTTGAAACATGGACATATTCAAAAATTATTAGAATCAGTCCAAACTCATTTTTGAAACATGGAAATATTAAAAAATGTGCACATAGAAGTCAGTTCATACTTATTTTTGAAACATGGACAAACTCAAATAGGAGCACATGATGTTTTGTACTTGAGTATATGCATGTTTTCAGAAAAGAGTATATACGTGTTTCAAACTTGAGTAATCTTGATTCGGGGCCAATTTGACTATGCGACATACTCAGATTTTAGTATTTTTTTTCTCAGTTTTGAAATTGTCGGTTTTAGAGTGTGCTATAGCAATAAAAAAAACTTTCTTCTATATCATTATAATACATTAATATAAATAACATACTCACACAAAAACTTTTATGGGTATGAAGTATAATGTCTTTCATTGAATTTGGCATAGACTTACAGGGATCAGTGAATAATAATAGAAAAAAATAACACTCGCTATAGTGCATAAATTGATTGTAGGCATGATTAGTATTTCCCTCCAAGCACATGATACTAGCGCTTCCTGTTGATTCATCGAAGTCAAAATTCAATCAATCTATTTATTTCAAGTTCTAATATATTATGAAGTTTGGTGAGATTCCGTGTGTTAGTTTTCGTGATATAGTTGTCGCAGAAATCATAGAAAACAAAGCAAAGCACCCAAACCTTACGAGCGTTTATTTATGTCAAGGTCTAACATATATTCTATATCATTATAATGCATTAATTTAAATAACATACTCACACAGCAACTTTTATGGATATGAAGTATAATGTCTTTCATTGAATTTGGCATAGAATTACAGTGATCAGTGAATAATAATAGAAAAAAATCACGCTCGCTATAGTGCATAAATTTATTGTAGGCATGATTAGGATTTTTTCCCCAAGCACACGTTTCCTGTTAATTGATTGAAGGCCAAATTCAATCAGCTTCTATTTATTTCAAGGTCTAATATTATGAAGTTTGGTGAAATTCCGTGTATTAGATTTCGTGATATAGTTGTTGCAGAAATCATAGAAAACAAAGCAAAGCACCCAAACCTTATGAGCATTTATTTATGTCAAGGTCTAACATATATTATATATCATTATAATGCGTTAATTTAAGTAACATACTACACAGCAACTTTTATGGATATGAATTATAATGCCTGTCATTGAATTTGGCATAGAATTACAGTGATCAGTGAATAATAATAATAGAAAAAAATCACGCTTGCTATAGTGCATAAATTTATTGTAGGCATGCATGATTAGGATTTTTTCCCCAAGCACACGCTTCCTGTTAATTGATTGAAGTCCAAATTCAATCAGCTTCTATTTATTTCAAGGTCTAATATTATGAAGTTTGGTGAAATTCCGTGTATTAGTTTTCGTGATATAGTTGTTGCAGAAATCATAGAAAACAAAGCAAAGCACCCAAACCTTATGAGCATTTATTTATGTCAAAGTCTAACATATATTCTATATCATTATAATGCGTTAATTTAAGTAACATACTACACAGCAACTTTTATGGATATGAATTATAATGCCTGTCATTGAATTTGGCAGAGAATTACATTGATTAGTGAATAATAATAGAAAAAAAATCACGCTCGCTATAGTGCATAAATTTATTGTAGGCATGATTAGGATTTTTTTCCCAAACACATGATACTAGCGCTTCATGTTGATTGATTGAAGTCAAAATTAAATCAACTTCTATTTATTTCAAAGTCTAATATTAGGAAGTTTGGTGAAATTCCATGTATTAGTTTTCGTGATATAGTTGTTGCAGAAATCTTCGAAAACAAAGCAAAGCACCTGTTGATTGATCGAAGACAAAATTCAATTAGCATCTATTTATTTGAAGGTCTAATATATTATGAAGTTGGGTGAAATTCCGTGGATTAGTTTTCGTTATATAGCTGTCGCAGAAATCAGCAAAAACAAAGCAATCACCTGTTGAGTGATATACACCCAATCTTTAATAGCAGTTATCTATATGTCAAGGTCTAACATAATATGAAGTTTGGTGAAATTTCGTGCATTAATTTTTTTAGATATAACTATTTTGGAAATCGTGAATAATGCAGCATAGCAGCGCCACCCGTTGGGAGATATACCCAAAACCTTATCAACATCTGCTTACATCAAGATCTAACATAATATGAAGTTTTATGAAATTCTGTGTATTATTTCTTACCTGTATAGTTTTACTCATATAGTATTACTCATATAGAGCTATTTTGAAAATCGTGAAAAATGCAGCATAGAAGCGTCACTTGTTGGGTGATATGCACCAAAACGTAATCAGTAAAAACTTATTTCAAGCGTTTCATGATTCTGAAGTTTTATTAAATTTCGTGCAGTAGTTCGTGAATTAGAGCCTCCACAAAATTTGTGTCACAGACACACAGACATATTCAAGATAGACATTTTCCAAAAACAGTCAATATGTCTTCAGGACCTTCTAAAACGTAAAAATACGTCAAAAAATGGAAATCTAATTTTTTCACGAATCCAATACTTTCTTCTTATAGTATATTACAGTGTATCAAATAAAGTAAAAATATGTTAAATTAGGAGTGATTATATATTGAATGTCAATCGCTTTGAGAAATAATAGTAACAGTAGTTGTAATAAAAAGAAGAATTCGTGTAATTGTCTGATTTAAGAGGACTTGGTACGCTTTATTTTTTTAAATGACGAAAATATAAATTTTATTTTATTTATTTCTTTTTTTTCTTAAAATAAATCTAGATATCCCTAGTATATTCTGACAAAATAATTAAAAATATGCGAAAAAAGACTTTTTACTTTAAATAAATCAGACTTTTAATTTTTAGATACATTTTTGTCAGTAAGTGTTTTTTTTTTTATAAATCAGTATGATCAAAACTTCATGGAATATTCTTCAATGAATTGTATTTTATTGATGGACGCTCCTTTTGGTGCATTTCATAAAACTATTAATCCAGTTTTCCGTAATGTAATAGTTTATATTTTGTAATAAAGAAATAAAATGTTAAGAAAAAGAACATTTTTGCTGTATTTTTACGTATGTCATGAAAATTTATTCATATTTCCTTAAACTAATTAACTTTTTCGATACTGGTCCTTACAGTTAGTTATTACTTTTGTAAATATATATATATAACAAAAATGTTCAAAAAGTTAAAATTTATAGGAAAAGTGATAATATACTTCCCAGACTACAGAATACAGATACAGAATAAACTTCTATATGGGTCGCCCAAATGTAAGTGGCATAACAGTCGGTTTGAGAAATAGTTTAATGGTATTAATACAAATTAGTATACAAAATAAAGAAGTAATACAGACGTAACAGATAGGCTAGACAAAGTCACTTTGTAGTCAACGAGACGATGGATACCCTGGGTGAAGAAGCTCCGGGTTTGGTTGTGGAACCAATTTTCAACGGCAGCTTGAACCTCATTATCGTCCGGAAATCGCCGTCCCTTCAGAGCTTTCTTGAGTGGATCGAAGATGTGGTAGTCACATGGCGAGAGATCTGGGATGTAAGGGGGATGTTCGAGAATGAAAAGTATCATGCAAGAGAATAACACTGCGTGACAACATCCCATGTCGGCGGCACTCACACTTTCCGCTGTTACAAATTGCACGACCGCGCGTTGACCCTTTTGGAGGCATCCATGATGCAAACGATGCCTTTTAACGGGCTCCTACGCTATCACACACGCATCTGGCGGGATCTGGTGATATCGCATCCATTCCCAGCATTCTGCGTCCTCTATGGCAGTATGAGCAGGCATATTTCTCTTCAAATGGCGGAGTTATTACAGCACTTTCATTTGGGCAACCCTTTTAATTCAAACTTGTCTATAAATGTTAATCAATTATGAAAATCATTTTTGTTTTTGAAAGTTTTCGGAATTATGTTATACTCCTAATCCTTGCATAAAACTGTTTTCTAATTTCAATGTTTATTTATTAACAAAATTAGTTTATTTATTTTAGTTTTTTGGAAGGTTAATAGTAAATTAAAAATTTCAGGGCTCCCAAATGGTCTGCTTTTTAAATACTGGTATTCTCTTTAAAAAAATTTTATTTTTAGATTTTTATCGCAAATTTTGCAGAATTTTACATTCGGAGGTAAATTTTTGCGGAAATATTGTAGAAACCAACTTTTAAATTTTCTGTTAAAAATTATTGGTATCCAGTTCGCGGACCATTTGGGAACCCTGAAAATTATATATATATATATATATATTTTCATTTATAAAAAAGGAAAAAAACATATTCTTGACAAACTTTAAAATATCTTTCTCCAGTGAATCTTTCAAAGAGAAACCTAAAAAAAAAAGTTATTTTATTTTCATATTTTTCTTTTCTTTTTTTCTCCATTGTTAAACTTATCCTTAGTAATATTTCTATAACTACTGCCTACAATACAAAATCCCCAGACAAAATCTGTATCATTAAAAACTTTTTAAAAATGCAAAAAATCCAGAACTGTGCCGGATTAAATTTTCTTTATCGCCATTTTATTAGTTTGCTTTATTTAGCTCTATCTTTTGTTAAAACTTTCCATTACAATACACTGTTATTCGAAATACTTAAAAAAAAAATACTGTATTTGAAAAGAATTATTTTCAAATATCAGTTTTTTATTTTTATTTATTTATTTATTTATTTACTTATTTATTTTTTTTCTGCAGAGTTTGGAAACTTCTGCAACGACAACATTGTGCTTGATGTATTAAAACTAAAAAAAAAAAAAAAAAAAAAAAAAAAAGAAAAAGAAAAAGAAAAAGAAATTTCAGTACAGTTGTTGCAGACGCACGGGGGGGGGGGTTCTTTTTATCGCCAAAATGGCAATTTTTTGCTTGGCGTGGCAAGCAAGTGATTTTGGTCGGTAGACCAGTTAGTGAGTATTAACAGGGCTCTCAAATGGCCCGCCAACTGAATACCAATTATTTTTTAACAGAAAATTTCATGGTAGGTTTCTACAACATTTCCGACAAAATTTATCTCCGAGAGTGGTTTTCTGAAAAATTTGCAAGAAAAATCTAAAAGTAAAATATTTCTAAGAAAATACCGGTTTCAAATATCAGTTTTTATTTTTTTTTATTATTATTATTTACTTATTTTTTTTCCTGCAGAGTTTGGAAACTTCTGCAACGATAACATTGTGCTTGATGTATTAAAACTAAAAAAAAAAAAAACTTTTTCGGTACAGATGTTGCAGACGCACGGGAGGGTTCTTTTTATCGCCAAAATGACAATATTTTGATTGGCAAGCAAGTGATTTTGGTCGGTACACCGGTTAGTGAGTATTATTAATCAAAGATTTCTGGTTGCTGAGTCAGTTGCCTTGACAATATGTGCGTATTATAATAAATTAAATATTGTGTGTGTGTTTTATTATAAAATAATTTAAGTGTGTTTATAATAAAAAGTGAGTATGTTTTATAATAAATTGTGTGTGTTTTATAATAAAATTGTGTGTGCTTAAGGAAAAATTGTTTTTGTTTCATAATAAAATGAATGTTTGTGTTTTACAAAAAATTGGGTGTGTTTTATAATAAATTATGTGTGTTTTATAATAAAATTGTGTGTGTTTTATAATAAAATAAATGTTTGTGTTTTACAAAAAATTGTGTTTGATTTTTAATAAATTATGTCTGTTTTATAATAAAATTGTGTGTGTTTTATAATAAAATAAATGTGAGTGTTTTACAAAAAAATTGTGTGTGTTGTATACTAAATTATGTATGTTTTATAATAAAATTGCATGTGTTTTAGAATAAAATAAATTGTTTTATAATACAATAACACTAACACGCTATGTTTGCAGGCTATGTCTAAAATGTATTAGGAAATGGGGTTTTCTCGCCAAAATGCCACAAAAGCAAAAATCGCACCAATCCCGGTGCATCTGCGACATTTGTCCCTTTTTTTTTCTTTTTTTCTTTTTTTTTTTTTACGCTATGGGTAATATATTTCTTTACGTACATGAAAAGTACACATCCAAGCGATGTTTATGGACATTTTCTTTATCTTCAATTTTAGTATAGTTAAAACAGCAAGCAAACAATTAAACTTGACTGTTAATTTTTTTTATTAAACTTAGCTGTTTGTGGGTAATTACAGGGCTCCAAATGTGATTGGTCTTTGTGCAAAATAATATTAATAGAAGTGCTGGAAGTACACCATAATTCGGTCAATAACATGTGTACAGTCAGCTAAATTCTAAGTCTGAGAGTGTCTAGTTTAACTTTTAAATGAGGGATTGTGACAGTAGTTGTCACGCTTCATCATGGGTTTTGAAAAGAGCCCCTTTCAACAGTTAATGTTTGGTCGTGAATGGTGGCCATTTCCATCACTGAAAGCAACATAAATGTTGGAATACAATACATTTATTACTATTATCTTTATTACTATAGTTTACAATATTACTATTATATATATATATATATATATATATATATATATATATATATATATATATATATATATATATATATATATATATATATATATATATTATATATGTGTGTGTGTGTGTGTGTGTGTGTGTGTTACGGTCAATATCATTAACGCGGTCATTATTAATAATAACAGGGTTATTATTAATACTTTCCGCGGTTATTATTAATAATAACCGCCATTATGTCCGGTCATTGTTAATAATAACCGGCTATTATTAATAATGACCGGATTAATCATATTGACCGTAACATATATATACTTTACTACGCCTGGGTTGGTATGTTTATTAATTTTGTAATTAATTGTGTTACTTCTGTTGATTTTGGTTAAGTTTTAGCTGGTTGCGTTATGTTTCTTTCAGTTGGTCAGTTTCTTTTTAAATATTTTATTCTGTTCTGGTTTATATGTCTATATTATTCATTTTATGGTTTAAATCATGTGGTACATTTTTAGTTTAATTTGAAATTAAAAAATCCAACCATAGCTAATTAAAAATCCAACCCTAGATAAACTCAACGTACAATTAATCAAGACCACATTTAGCATTTAAAACGAACTCAGTTCAGTTTGAATATGTACTTCTATCTACAAAATTAATCATATTTCTCCTTACAAACTTCACTGGGTAAACCTGCATCAAAGCCTGGGTAATCCACTTTATAAATTCACCAATCGCATCGCCAAACCTTGAACACAATCTCTCGATACGAACTAAACTATTCGTAAACACATTTCTAAAAACTGAAGTATGCACGTTAGAATGAAAATTTAAGATATTTAAAGTTTTAAAATCGAAACCATTTCTTTTATCATAAACCCTTGTAATCAAATAGTCATTTTCCAATTTTAAATTTACATCCAGATAATTTATGTTTATATATATATATATATATATATATAGTAAATGATAATAATAGTAATATAATATTTAATATTTATTTATTTATTGACTAGCTGATCTGTCCTCCGGCGTTGCCCGGAAATCAGAAATTTTCTTTTGCGGTTTCGACAAAAATAGTCATTTTCGGTGCGAATTCTGTTCTAAACAAATCTCTTTCCGAAAGGAACTCCGGCACTCGTCCCCGCTGCCTACGGTATTGTATAGCTGCAATATCGTTTACTTTTAATTTCCACCTCTAGGGGGCGCGAAATTTTTTTACTTAGCTATTTATATCTTAATTAGTTCCTGTTAAGTTGAGTGAACTACTTCCAGTTGAAAAAGATTCCAAACATTTTATAGAAACACTTTGGTCGAAATATGAAAATGCCCTATAGGTCGACCTACTTTCAACCCCAGTTACTAACATGCAACCACTATCATAGTGCCACGATGGGAGAAACTCGAGGTTACTACGACTACAAAAACACCAGTGGTCTGATCTGGGTAGTTGTAGCAGCAAAGTGAAATGTAGGGACACACACGTCTATTTATTTATATAGATAGATAGATAGATTTATTTATTTACTATATATTTACTTTATATATATTTTATATTTTTTTATTATATACTAGCTGACCCACCCGGCGTTGCCCGGTCTCGTGATAATAAAATTAAACACACCAAAAGTTTGTATGGTTTTATATCTTTAACCCAATGTCGTATGAAATTATTTATTTAAAAGTGCTGTGCACACGCCAGAAAGTCTTTTATTTTCACTTTCCACTGATAGAGGACGCATTCTGATATAAACGAGCCTCCGATACGTTTTCCCGCTGCCTGCGGCCCCGTACACTATGCGTGCCGATGCAAAATCATTTAATTCCACCTGCCGCCGCCAGGGGGCGCACACTGTTCCAAACAAACCACCTTCCGATCGAAACTCCGGCACATGTCCCCGCTGCCGTATAGCAGACGTTCTGCGCACGCGCTGCAAAATCCTTTTGCTCAACTTTCCACCGCCAGGGGGCAATTTGTTCTGTACCAACATCAGACACGGTTAGCCGTTGTATCAAGGGAGTTGAATGAACCAATTCCCGTCGAAATCGGGCCCATAGAAGTCGAGAAAATAATTCGCCCCCTGGTGGAGGAAGGTGGAACTAAAATCTGTAATGCGATCGAAAAAAATTTGGAATCATCCAAACCCCGTTGTGATCGTGTCCATAGAACCCGAGATAAGAACGCACAGTTAGAGGAAAAAAAACTGTAGGATTACCGCCAGGTGGTACTTGGCCAAGAGCATCATTTCAACAACAACATATGCGTCGTAACAACATATCGTTTACTTTAACTGTTGGCATGCATGAAGTAAATACGTGTTGTGTACTTTCATTAGGAAAATAAATTTAATTTTTACGAAAATCGTTATTTGAAATTTCTGGTATTCTCTATATATAACATTTATAAAACGCTACGGGAGAGGCTAAAAACGTTAAATTTCTTAAATGGAATTTGCTTTGTGTAAATCAGAGCAGACCGTTAACCCCCTCTATCCCCAGATTTGCAAATATAACGAATAATTTGTTCAAGAAAACCACCTTTCCCGTACATAAACACGATCATTAAAAAAAGAATTATATTTTTCTGATAATTAGAATATAAAGGAAACGCTACGCTAAAATAGCCGCCAGATGGCATGCCTTCAAATCCTCAAATTCAAATCTATATCTAAATTATCTAAATTTTTGTTCATTAGTAAAAATTGGCAGTTATTTCCTTTCGTTTTCGCAAAGTAAATGGAGGGATCGGCCAGAGAGACAGTTCTCCTTGTAGTTCAGTTTTTAATGAAAGCAGGTCTATGTCTAAAACTTTTCTGGCATTTTTTTGACTGGCGCCGCCAGATTTTTTGAAAAAATTAAGAAAAATTACCGGCCGAATTTTACAAAAATTGCATTGTCGAATGCAGAAAATGTTTCTGCATATGTTCAAAGCGTTTCAAATCGATATCTTAATTAGTTTTCTTAAAATTCGCTAATTAGTAAATAAATTTCAAATTCGTTCATTTCTGCTAGGAAATCGAGAACAGGAGTTCTTTTCTTTAGCCATTTTGATAAAAAAAAATGCATTTTCGATGCGATGTTTCATGAGATTCTAATTAATATTTTGGGTAATTATCAAAATATTAAAATTCTAAGTCCCAAGCGCATCAGATCAGACCTTGGAATACCTAAATCTAAATTTTCAGATTTCTAGATTTCGTTGGCCATCGCAAACAGACACACAAACAGAGCGAAATTTTCTTTTATTAGTATAGATATTACTAGACTTTATTACTGTATCTTGAATACTATTACAATATCTGTATTACTTTATTATCTGTATAAGCGAAAATTCGGCTTAGAGTGAATAACCGTGTATTTTTTTAACTAAATAAATAGATTGCGAATCTGGTTTTTTATACAAAAAGTGTTCGTCTTTATACGTAACTATCACTACTGTTATTTTTTTATAACGGTTTATTATCACTAAATACGAATGTAAGTATGCTTATATCTATCTATACATACTCAATAACAAATATAAAAAGGCAAAATCTATATTTTGCGTCTTTTTACTAGAATAAAAAAGTAGCTTGTTAAGGAAGACACAAATACAGAGCTTTGAAAATTTTTTCAAAGCACAAACAGAAAAATTTTATTCGCTATTTCAGGGTGGGTTTTTTTCTCCAGTAAGACGTCTTCAATTTATTTTTATTTAACTTGAGACTGGTTCAGTTTTTTTTTCTTGGATTTAGAAAGAGAAAGTTTAAGCAAGTTTCAATACTTTTTAGCGTTGAATTTCTTTTAGATGATTTTTTTTTCACTTTTTTCATGAAATACAATACTTTATTAAAGGGGTATTTCTTTTAAATTATTAACTTAAAATATAATGTTTCAGTACAAATACAGGGAAAAAAGTACAAAGTACAGAACATTATTTTCTGAAGTGTGTAATCATGTATATTCTTTCTGATGTTCATACCTCTTTTTCTATGCGCATATAAGACACACAATGATAAATGAGGTATCATTTGAAAAGCTTACGTAAAGACTTATCATGCTTTAAATTGACTTATTTGCTATAAATTTGTATATATATTACATAGAATGCTAAATTTGAGTTCAGATAGGAAAGGCGTAGCACAGTTTAAAATTCCCCTTTTGAAATTTCCGTCAATAAACGTAAATGTACTCCAGAAATTTTGTGCTTCCCTGTATATGATCTATAGAATTTATACACACCAAGTAATAGACAAAAGTGAGTTAAATTTAAAAACGCGTTCAGCAACTGAAAAAGCACTTCCAGCAATTATTGTTAACATACAGTACCAAATTATTTTGTGTGTCCCTGTAAATGAAAGATAAATGCTATACGCACAATATTCTATAGTAAGCCTCATGTAACGCACCTTAGTGACATATATAAATTTCAATACGTTTGAAATAGCTTAACATTCTTAAAATAAACCGCGAACGATTTTTCGGCAACATGCTAGAATGAACGAGACGCCCGATTTGGTGAATTTTTTTATGCGCGCCAACCGAAAAATCGGCAATCTCCAAATTCTACCCAATCAGAACGCGTGCATCCTACGGCAAGCTTTTACATAAAGTAAACATCGATTGTATTCCGTTTTGCGACTATTTACATAGTTTTAGCAAGTTTTTCTTCACGATTTTTCGATTTTTACAAACTTTTAGCAATACTTTCCTCCGTATTTTTGTACTTTTACAAACTTTTAGCAATATTTCCTCCGGATATTTCGATTTTTGCAAACATTTAGCTAGTTTTTCCTCCGAATTTTTCTATTTCTACAAATTTTTAGCTATTTTTAACTCCTTGCTTAACCCCTTGGAGGGCAAGCACGTAGTCTAAAAATGCTAAATTTTGCGATGTTGTTTATGTTTTGACACCAGTAAATTTAAATAATGAATTTTTACCTTCTCAATCTGCAAAAAGCAATACTAAATATTTTTATTTAATAATACTGGTGGCAAAGTTATATATTAAAAAGTGGTATATATTATATGTCGGTGCCCCTCAAGGGGTTAAACTTTGTAAATTGTCACAAAACAGAATAAAAATCAATGTTTACTTCGTGAAAGAAACTCTCATAGGAACTGTGTAAGTAGTGAGTTCTCTGCCACAAAGCACACAGTTTATGATTGGGGAGCATCTCGAGATTCCTGATTGTTCGAATGCACGAAACTCAGGGAAGCAGCGTTTAGTAACTTACATATATGTACGCTTCGCGTACATTAACCGAACCTGGATTACATTAACCCCCTGGATCCATGAAACTCGCAGTGTAGCAATCTCTAAAATGCACGAAACTCATACAAGCAGCGGTTAATAACTTACATGTATGTACGTTTCGCGTACATTAACCGAAAAAAACTCCTGGATCCGTGAAACTCACAGTGTAGTAATCTCTAGAATGCACGAAACTCATACAAGCAGAGGTTAGTAACTTAAATGTATGTACGCTTCGCGTACATTAACCGAAAAAATACCCTTGATCCATGAAATTTGCAGTGTAGCAATCTCTATAATGCATGAAATACATCTTATCAAATAAAATTTTAAAACATTCACTTACCTTTTGTTATTATTGTTTGTATTCATCTTTTAATCCCATTACAATTTAATCAGCATTAATAAACGTATACAAACAAACATAGTGCCATCGAATATTGAAATAATAAACGGTGTTGTTGCCAAAACGTCTATACAAAAACAGTGTTGCTACTGTAATATTATATATGACACCTTTATTTCTCACCTTTCTTTTTTTTTAATATTTCACCGGAATTATCCTTCTATGACATACGACAAAACTTCAAACCATTAAACTTTACAGAACACATACCACAAATGTAATTCAACAAATCCGACAGACAATAAACCAATCAATACTTTCTTCTGTCTTTGCTCTGAGCTCAAAACCCAATCCAATTTCCAGAACAAACAACAATAAACCAACCAATCTACCACAGTAGGCGTGGAAGAAACGCAAGAAACAAACCGGTAGCAAGAAAAACTCATTTATCGCTTCGCCAAATTCTACGCCGCCAAATGTCTCGCTTGTTCTAGGATTCAACCGATTTTTCTCCATAGGCCGTAATGCAACGGAACTCTTTTAAGTGTAAAACAAAAGTGCTATACGCACCATATTCTATAGTAAGCCTCTTGTAGTGCACCTCAGTGATATATATATCAAGTTCAATATGTTTGAAATTTTGTAACATCATTAAAATAAATCGCAAATGAGTTTTCCCCATAGACCGTAATGTAACGACGTTCTTGTGAGTGTCCCTGTAAAAAAACCATATGTGCTACACACTTCATATTCAATACGGAACATGCCGTAATAAACCTCAATAACATATATCAATTGCATGACAATACGTTTATATTTACGCGAGTATTTGCACGGACAGACAGACGGCAGATAGATAAACAAACCGAATTCATAAACACTTTTCAACTATGTTGGAAAGGGTTAAAAATCCAAAAGAAGAAGCAATACTAATTTAGAAAGTAACGCAAAAAAAAAAGAAAGAAATTAAGCCTAAGGGATATGAGGCCTGTGGTACCTGGCATTTGCGGGCGTTGTACAAAAATACTAATCAACCGTTCTTCCCAAGGGCGCTGTTAGACTGCATCAGTGGTGCTTAACACTTTGTATGTCAAGAATCTTTGAAGAGGAAAAATAAATACACTAAAAATAATCTCAGACAGAATTGTTCTTTTCTCTTTGTAAAATATAATTAGATTAAATGATTTGTTTAGAATCAAAGTGGACCAAGTCCATTTTAAAACTTGAACTGGGTTTGAGCGGAATTTTTTTTATAAGCAATAATTTCCTCGGCGCCGTAACAAACCAAGTCCCAGATTGTAAACGTGAGCAACAAATGGCGTAATTGTGCTATGACTCTGAATGAAATACACCAAAGCCCATAAAAGTTCCTACAAATATTTCTTTATAAAAGTTCATGGAACTTGATTCACTTTGATTCTGAACACCTCATATATGTTTAATTAATTACAATGCGTCGCACAGTGGGGCGTTTTAACGATCTAGTTGGACAAATTTATTGCGTTGAATAATTAGTTTTTCCTAGTTTTTCGAATGTATCGCTAATAAAATACTCAAACAGGATAAATATTTGGTTGATTTAATTATTTATATTATTATTATTATTATTCATATTATTATTATTACCTATAATATTATTATTTGTATTATTATTTATATTATTATTATTATTATTTATATTATTATTATTATTTATATTATTGTTATTACTATTTATATTATTGTTATTTATATAGTTATTTATTTATATTATACTATTGTATTGTCATTGAAACTACACATGTCTTCAAAGTTTCAGCTCAATCGGATAGTTAAAAGTGGTTTAAAATTGACTTGCAAGATTTGAACTAAACATACATACATACATATACTGTAAGTTAATATAACTTAAGGATTTGCAATTTTTTAGAGCAGTTTTCTCAAGTTTCTAATACTTTAGAAATGGCACTTTGATTGAAAAAAAAATGCTTATATCGTAATAATGATTAATGCTGTGTTAAAAGCCAAGATAAAGTTTGTAAACAATATGGCGCTTATTTTAAAACAACAATAGGTTAAATATAGTGACAAACATGTGACATATATCCATTAAACTCGTGTTTTCAAATAGATCAGAATAGTCACGATGTGCTTTCGTACTTACAGGAAACTAGTGCAACCGTTGAAACTCCCTCAAACAACTGCTTTCTTTACATTTCTAGTTAATCCACATCTCAGATTTTATAGACAAAACTCGTACAAATCTCGACAAAAGAGACATTCAGCTACCAGTACACGCGGTCTTGTTAAATTCCGCGATAATCGGAAAAATGAATTTTGTCTACTTAGAGATCATCAAAACTCCCTACCGTGCGTCGTCCGTCTCAATTCACAATCATTTCTAAAGAATGTGCTTCATAGTTAGACCTAAGGAATATGCTTCATTGGTTTTTGCGTATCATTCATTTTAATTCAAAATTACATCTGAAAATATGGTTCATTCATACCAATATATTATTTGTTTTACTTCACAATCACAATCTTATTACTGTGATTATATTGATTCTAGTGCATCATTCATTTTAAAACACAATACGATCTAAAGAATGTGCTTTATTTATTCCAACACATCATTTATTTGAATGCAGTTAGTTCTAACGAATGTGTTTCGTTAATTAAAATGGTCAAGTGGATCTTCTTCATTTATCCCAATATAGTATTCGCTTTGTTGAGCAATTATATCTAATTTCCTTCATCGATTCTTGTGCATAATTCACTTTAATTCACAATTAGACATACAAATATGGTTCATTGATACCAATATATTATTTGTTTTACTTCACAATCACAATCTTATTACTATGATTATATTGATTCCAGTGCATCATTCATTTTAAAACACAATACGATCTAACAAATGTGCTTTATTTATTCCAACACATCATTTATTTGAATGCAGTTAGTTCTAACGAATACGTTGCATTAATTAAAATGGTCGCGTGGATCTTCTTCGTTTATCCAAATATAATATTCTCTTTGGTGCACTGTTATATCTAATTTCCTTCATCAATTCCTGTGCATAATTCATTTTAATCCACAATCAGACATAAAAATAAGCTTCATTAATACCAATGTGTAGCATGTTTTTTTTTAATTCAGAATTTAATGAATATGCTTCACTGATCCATTTCCAGTGCATCATCCATTTGAATTCTCAATAATATCTAAGGAATGGACTTCATTAATTGTAACATACTGTTTAATGCACGATTACAGGGTTCGTACGCCTCCTGGAATTTTGCGACCAGGAAATTCTTTGGTACCAGTATTTTCTTAAAGAAAATCTCTACTTAAAATAAGACGAAGTTTCTCACGTTTAACCTAGATTTCTTTTTCTATAAAAAAACATATTGGTATAACTCCTGGAAAATTCCCTGATACGTACGAACCATGTATAATGAATATGCTTCATTTATTCCTGAGCATAATTCATTTTAATGTCACAATCATGTTTAATGAATACTCTCATTTTATTCCAATATACCATTTATATAAATACGCAATCAAAATATGCTTTATTAATTCCAGTGTATCATTCATTATAATCTACAATTAAATCTAATGCACACTCTTTATTAATCTCTTTGCTCCATTTCTTAGGAGCTACAGTTAGATCTAATGAAAATCCTTTATCGATATCATTGTCTTTTATTGGATCTCACAACTATAAGATCATAGTGGTATAAAGACATATAGAGTAGTATAAAGTCATAGTGGTCAAAGTCAGCCAAATTGGAAAACTGACGCTAAGTACATGAAGGGTATTTAGACATATTAAATTATTAATAAGTTAAAAAAAAATCCTATTAATAGTTATCGGGAAATCCAAGTTAGACTACCCGGGTTAAATATACCAATATACTGTCCCGTGTGTAGAACGTAAAAATTGATATAGTGTGATGTTTAGAAGTTAATAAATTTCTGATAGAAGTAAAATTGATTCTCTGATCGTTGCCATCGTCGATATAACATCAGCTTTACTCACGGACATGTTTTTATTTTTTAATATATATATATATATATATATATATATATGAAAGGTTTTAGATGTATGAAATAAAAAATCATGTGAAACTGGCAGCTTGTTAATGGTGGTGATAATTAGCAGTCGACAAATCTAGATAATAATGGCAAGATGTAATAAGGCAATGAATGTACCCATTTGGTAATTTCTCCATAAAACTTCTCCAGTTTTTCCAAATAAAGCGTTTAAGCACAGGAAAAACGAAAAAACAATTCCCACATGACGAGATGTTCGTAAAGCCCTCGTGCTTGACTATAAATCATTACATCATTTTAATTGATCTTAAACAGCAAATTTAGAAATCTACAAATTATAAAACACCAGATAACCGTTTGAAAACAAGACTTCTGCTTCCGAAGTCAGTGCTCCCGCTTTTTGTTAGACGCGCAGATAACTACACAATCGACGTAGAACAGAAACGAACCAACCTATGAAAGGATCGCTCGAGAGCTGAGCGACTAAGCTAATGAACGCGAGAGGGGCGTGGTCTAAGGAGATGAATGAGTCCCCTGACATTCACCTCTTCAAGAATTCCTATAACACACTTAGTGGTGTACCAGTTAGGTGTAACTGTCTTCTGTCTCTCTAGCTTTATGGCTTTGACCCTATCAGTCCTGTATTTTTGAAGAACACGGTATACATTTTTTTTTAAATTTCATTCCTCGTTATCTTTTCACCTTTGTTGTTTTGAAGTTATCTTCAAAGACCCATACTTCACATTCTTGACGCATTGGAATGTCAAACAAGTCAGAAATTGCACGTTTAACGTGATATAGGAGGTGGGTTCGTTCTGTAACTAGTTTCACAATGTAAAAAAATCATCCTTATTGTTTCAGTGAAATGAATTATATCGTCTGCTATGATCGAAATGAGCATACCTTTTTTTTTTTTTTTTTTTTTGTCGTATCCGACGTTTACAAATGGGATTTTTTTTCTACACTACATGGGATTTTTTTCTGGCACAACAACCGATTTTGGACGACCTTCACGGAATGTGTCCTGGAGCAAACATCGACCACGATTGAATTCGTTATACCAGTTTTTTACAATGCTGTAGTATGGTGCTTTATTGCTGTATAAAGAATTAAGTTCATGCAAACACTTTTGTCTTGACAATCCACGTCGAGAGTTATAAAAATAATCGCACGAAAATGTTTACAAGTCATGTCTGTTTTTTGCTCAAGTTCAATTTTTCAATTTACTGTAAATAACAAAAATCAAGCTAAAATGGCAAATCGTTCTGAAGAATTTATGGTTAAAAATATCAAACTTTGAATTGAAATCGTCTGCGGTCGCCTAGTAACACTTCCTGTTGCCAAGGCCAGAGTTATAAATAGCAACCCTAGTATATTATGTACAAGTTATGAGAAACATTTTTATGCAAAAAATGAAATTAATTTCTAAAGCTTAGGAACAGAAATTAGTCCTATTTTATCTTACATGAAAGGTGTAAAAAGGGGGACCAAAAATATTTTTTTACCGTCTTTTAAGTCCCTTTTAATGTAATTAACATACAGAAGACATTAAATGAAAATCTCGCTTAATTCATTGAAGAAACATTTTTTTTATCTTCTTCAGCAACGGAGTCATTTGGTCGATCAGTCTATAAAAAATGCTAATTAGAAACAAAATTAGCACGCTAGTTTAGTAAAATACCAGACTTACTTAAAATAATTTAGTGTGCATTGATCTGAAAATATTTAAGAAACTATATTTATTTTTTGTCTCATTTCATTTATTGAAAGTTTATTAAAACCGTTTAATAATATATTCACTTTGCTTACTTGTTTTTTTTTTTTTTTTAGTTTTCATTCTTTTGAATCAAGGTTCGAAATGAACTATATTATTCGGTTGTTCGGAAAGTTCTTTCCGTTTGAGTACGTACCGGAAAATTCTATCATTTAATTATTAGACATTAATTCCTATAATATTTGAATGGCAGAATTTTCCAGTACGAATTGGTTTTCCTAAACGGAGGAAACTTTAAAAACAAACCAATATTTCATTAAATGTTTTTATAGTAACCAATATTTAATTATATTTTTCTACAATGATTTGCAGATGTTTTCAGTCAGAAAAATAATTATGACACTTTTCTAGACAAGATTCGCCACATTCCTTTTTTTTTGTTTGTTTGTTTGTTTACAGTTCCATTTTCTACCACAATTTTTTAAAACAAAAAAAATTGTTGTATATCCCTTTACTAAAATATAGAAATATATGTATGTGTTTTATATTATACTAGTATATAACCCCTATCAAAAATGATGGATTGTTGATCTGCGTTGCATTTTCATATGACTTCATACAAACAAACAGCATGAAGCTTTTATTATTGAAAGGTTTGTATTGTAGAAAAGTACATTTTAAAAATGACAAATGATTTCTACAAATACAAATGATGAGGATATATATTTTTTATTTTTTTTTTACTTGATATTAAATTTCTGAAATAGTTCAACGATTGGACAAAACATTCAAATTAAATATTGAAAAATAATCCATGTGCGAAAGTTTTTGTAAAAAAGTGTTATCAACGAGTTTCTAAAGAGCTTGACTCACCACATAACTCATTGTTTGATTGCATAAGCAAAATTAAATGTAAATTACGCGGTAATGTGTATTCTTTATATTTGAATTACGTTTCATAAGAAAAAATCGTTTTATTTACGATGTACGCAAAATTTCAAAATTTAGGTGGCTTTAAGCTAGGATCTGAAAAATATATGTAACTAAGTAAAGAAATAACATTAAGAAAGAAATAACATTAAGCTGAAGCTTTTAAAAGTTGATCTTGAAATAAATTTATACGTCTTGATTTTTTCTTATTATAAAATACTAGCGGCCCTCCCTCGCTTTGCTTCTGGTTAACCTTGAAAACCTTCATCTCTTTGTGTTTTCTGTAGACCTTTTTAATGTGTACAATAATTAGTACATTATTTTGATAAATCTTGTAGGGTTCAGCCTGCGTTTGCAATGTATAAGCGGAAAAAATGAAATTATTTACGACATCACATTAAAAACCTAAAAAATAACAGTATTTCTCCACTATTTAACCCTCTGAGCGTTTTGAAAAAGGGTAAATTGTAATGTTGTTTTCTCTGCATTTGGTTTAAATGCTAAAAAAAATATGATTCTTTCAGCATTATAAATAAAACTTAATTACAAATATGAATGTAACCCTTGAGAGTATTAATCATTTTTCAATGTTTTGAAAATTCATTAAATCTATAGAATTATATTATCTTAAACATTGCATATATTGCAGTGAAACCTGGAGCTTAGTGAACGGAATATTACGTTCCACACGCTTAGAGGGTTAATGGATATACATATAAACCTTCCTCTTGAATCACTCTATCTATTAAAAAAAACCGCATCAAAATCCGTTGCGTAGTTTTAAAGATTTAAGCGTACATAGGGATATAGGGACAGAAAAAGCGACTTTGTTTTATACTATGTAGTGATTTATCTGAAATTACAAAGCAAAACATATGGTTATTATACATATAAACCTTCCTCTTGAATCACTCTATCTATTAAAAAAAACGCATCAAAATCCGTTGCGTAGTTTTAAAGATTTAAGCGTACATAGGGATATAGGGACAGAAAAAGCGACTTTGTTTTATACTATGTAGTGATACTTATATACATTTTATACAATATATAATAAATTTTTTATACAACTTTATTGCTATTTTATATATTTTTTCCAACAGAAAGTTCTTTTGTTTATATTATCTGCCGGTAGATGGCGCCAACGATATATTCGTAATACTGGACGATCACCGCAAAGCCTCCCTACGAAAGAAATCACCTCTATTTCTGAAAAAAGTGTTTACAGAAAAAATTGTTTACAGAAATGTTGATACACATGTTTTATATGAAAATATGCTGAACAGACATGGTTTGGGGTAGAATAAATTATCGTTTAGTTGTCATATGTTAGCGTATGTTTTTCATTAAGCCTAACATGGCGTTCTCCTATGCTCGAGTTCGCAGCTTCGACTCGATTCGCTCTGGAATGATTACCTAACCTACACTTTCCTACACTTGGATTTGCCGATAGATGGCTGCTAAAATAGTTTTTGAAGGTTTAAAACAAAATTAAAATATTTAAAGGCTTTAATATGCTTTTACAAATATTTTAAGGGAAATCGGATGTGAAGCTTTCAGATAGTCGTTAATTTGAATTTGTGATTCTAAATGGCGACAGTGTTCGTTTGTTTCTATCTGGGAATCCGTGGTTTAATCTGGATTTTTAATTAAGAACTTAAAACATTATAATAAGATATGATATACATGTTTTATAGGAAAATATACTGAACAGACATGATTTCAAGTAGAAGAAATTATTATTTTGCTGTCATATGTTAGCATAGGTTTTTCATTAAGCCTAACATAGCACTTAGCTACGGTCGATTCGCAAACCAGAGTAATTGCATCCGGCATGGTTACCAACAATTTCTTTCCTTTGGATTTTATTATAAGTATATACAAGGAAAAATTTTTATAAAAAAGATGAAATTAACTTCTAAAGCTTAAGGACAGAAATTAGTCCTATTTCATCTACATGAAAATTGGGAAAAAGGGAACAAAAATATACTGTTTTATCGTCTTTGAACTCCTTTTTAATAAAATTAACATACAGAAGACAATTAAAGAAAATCTCTCTTAATTCATTGAAGAAACATTTTTTTATCTTCTTCAGAAACTGAGTTATTTGATCTATCATTCTATAAAAAATGCTAATTAGAAACTAAATTAGCCGGCAAGTTTAGTAAAATACGAGACTTACTTGGAATAATTTAGTGTGTATTGTTCTAAAAATATTTAAGAAGCTGTAGTTTGTAGTTTCATTTCATTTATTGAAAGTTTATTTAAAAAGTTAAATGATATATTCGCTTTTGCTTAATTGGTATTTTCATTTTCATTTTTTTGAATCAAGGTTCGAAATGAACTATTACAGGGTTCGTACGCTTGTACGACAATTTTTTAATAGAATTTTTTTTATTTAATATTTAAATATCAAAAATTCTAGAGGACTCGTTTAATTGCAGGATTTGTAATACTTTTTTGCATTTAAATAAGGCGAAATAATCTATTAAAAAATCGTGGTAAAAGCGTGCGAACGCGAACCCAGTATTATTTCATTAAATGTTTTTATAGTTTGATTTGCAGATGTTTTCAGCCAGAAAATTATATCACTTTTCTAAACAGGATTCGTAACGATTCTTTTTTTTTTTTTTTTTTTTTTTTTTTTTTTTTTTTTTTTTTTGTTTAAACCTTTGCTACCACTATTTTAAAAGAAACATTTTTGTGGTAAATTCCATTACTAAAATTTAGGAACATATGTATATGCATTATATTATAGTATTACAAGTTATAAGAAACATTTTTATACAAAACATGACATTAAAGTCGAAAGCCTAGGGACAGAAATTAGTCCTGTTTCATCTACATGAAAAGTGTAAGAGAGAGAACAAAAATATATTTCTATCGTCTTTGAACTTCTTTTTAATAAAATTAACATACAGAAGACATTAAAAGAAAATCTGGCTTAATTCATTGAAATAACATTTTTTAAAAATCTTTTTCAGCAAATGAGTTATTTCATCGGATCGATCAGTGTATAAAAAATGCTAATTAGAAACTAAATTAGCAGGCTAGTTTCGTAAAATACGACACTTACTTGAAATAATTTAGTGTGTGTTGATCTGAAAATATTTAAGACACTATATATATTTTTTGTCTCATTTTATTTATCGAAAGTTTATTAAAAATGTTTAATAATATATTCACTTTCGTTTAATTGGGTATTTTCAGTTTCATTCTCTTAAATCAAGGTTCCAAATGAACAATTATTTCATTAAATGTTTTTATAATTTGGGTTTGCAGATGTTTTAAGTCAGAAAATTTTTCGCACTTGTCTAGACAGAGTTAGAAACATTTCTATTCCTTTGCTACCACTATTTCAAAACAAAAATTTTAGTGGTGCATTCTTTTACTGGAATTTTCGAATATGTGCGTTATATTATATTACAAGCTATAAGAAATATTTTTATATAAAAGATGAAATTAACTTCTGAAGCGTAGGGTAAGAAATTAATCCTGTTTCATCTACATGAAAAGTGTAAAAAAGAGAATTTCTTGTATGGAACAGAAACGAAAAAAAAAAACATTCGTTCAAAAAAAAGAATTAATCCTGTTTCATCTACATGAAAAGTGTAAAAAAGAGAATTTCTTGTATGGAACAGAAACGAAAAAAAAAAAACATTCGTTCAAAAAAAAGAAACTTTTAGAAATCTTCCTTTATCTTCTTTCATAGTGAAAAAGGCATTCAGAATTATTTTTTACGGAACCCTGTTTATATTTATATTATTTTTATCATTAAATAATCGGGTTTTGTCTTTTAGATTAAAGAATAATGCACATTAGAAAAATAATTCTGAATAATTATTAGAGGGCTTTTTTCATAAGCTAGAAAAATAACCTCTATTTACTCGTCTTTAGAGAACTAAAAAAAGTCTATCCAAAGAAAAAAATATAAATAGGCAAATACCATGAAAAGGAAAAGCAAATACTTGCTATTTCAACTGGAATTTCTTGTATGGAACAGAAACGAAAAAAAAAAAAAAAAAAAAAAAAAACATTCGTTCAAAAAAAAAAAAAAAAAAAAGAAACTTTTAGAAATCTTCCTTTATCTTCTTTCATAGTGAAAAAGGCATTCAGAATTATTTTTTACGGAACCCTGTTTATATTTATAGTATTTTTATCATTAAATAATCGGGTTTTGTCTTTTAGATTAAAGAATAATGCGCGTTAGAAAAATAATTCTGAATAACAATTATAAGGCTTTTTTTATAAGCTAGAAAAATAACTTCTATATACTCGTCTTTGAAGAACTGAAAAAAGTCTATCCAAAGAAAAAAAAATATAAATAGGCAAATACCATGAAAAAGAAAACCAAATACTTGTTATTTCAACTGCCATTTCTTGTATGGAGCAGAAACGAAAAAAAAAAAAAGAAACTTTTAGAAATTTCACTCTATTTTCTTTCATAATAAAAAAGGCATTCAGAATTATTTTTGAAGGAACCCTGTTTATATTTATATTACCATCTGTTATTTTTAGTACATACATTTAGTAATAATTTTTAAAGTAAAACAGTATCTTTAACAGCTGAGAGCAATTCATGGTCTACAAAACTTTCTTTTTCTTCCAAATATATGTATTTTGTTGTTGTTTTAGTTTAAAATTTTTGTTATTGTAGTATCTAGAAAACAGAAGCGGAAATAAAGCCATCTTGTTTAAAAAAAATGTCTTACTGCACGGTATCCAAATATTTGATATAAAACTTATCAAATGTATATACGCGATATGGATATATATATACCCGAATTATATAATATATATATTATTTTTTATTTTATACTTTTTTGCCTCTAAAGGTAAAATGTTTTGTATCATTTTGTTGAAGTAATACTATATGCAGAGATGACAATCTCTCACTAATCCTCCGTAATACGTAGGTTAATTTGACCCAGGTTTAATAGGTTTCGCACCAGAAATTTTTTTAAGAAATTAAATTAAATGTATTTTGTGTAAATATCTGAAATTAATCAAATAAAAATTGGTCAAATAATATTTCTGGTTTGGAACGTTGTTAAACTGTGTCAAATTAATCCACATATTAGGGACGATTAGTGTCCGGCAGTGGGGCGTGGACGGTTAAGCTCGGTTCTCGTATGATCACCGAAAGCGAGCAGCATCGACCAAGGTCACTGCTTGGGAGGGTGACAACCTGTATCGACTGCCGCTGCTGGGACCGTGTACGTTAATGGGAGATGGTACATGTAAAATATGTTCGTGGCTCCAATTTCCTCCATGTTTAGTATAAGCGTTACCTCTCGGGGTGCCAATCAGGTGCAGGTCTCTCATCTGGAATTGGTTCAAAATTAGGAGACCAGCTCTAAAAGCCCAACCTCTCTTGAGGCTCTGGCACTCCTTCTTTCAGAGAAGTACCTTGGCACTTTCTCTGACACCCCAACAACAACAATGGACGATTAGTGAGAGCTTGGCACCTCTGACTATATGGCACACTATATTCAGAAAAAAAAATCCTGTACAATAAATCTCCTACTATCCGGATAATTGAATTTTGGACGTAGTCCAGATATGCAGAAATCTGCATATCTCAGGAAATCATAAAGAAGGATTATATTGAGAAATAAAAAATACTCTAAAATTACTTATTTTTAACAAAAAGGTAGGCTTAATGTATTCAACTCACATTAGGGCTACTTTTTAATAAAATCCATTTTATTATAAACAAGAACGAAAAATCCTGCTTCAAGCATAAATTATGAAACACTTTCCAACACTATGTGATACTATTATTAAGAAATTTTATTTTTATATAAAATGAAATATATCTAAATAAACATTTTACAAAACACGTAACGCAGTAAAAGTTAATTTTAATAAATTAAAATTATTTCTTGCAGCCCTGTATATGACCTATAGATTTATATACTCACGAAATTTACTGAAAATGAATTAAGTTTATAAATGTATGCCACAACTAAAAACGCACTTCCAGCATCGGAGCCTCGCATCTATGAATGTAAATTAGTTCCACCTTCCACCGCCAAAGGGCGCAATCTGTCCTATACGAACATAACTGAAATCTGCAAAGCTATCGAAATCCAGTCGAAGGAGCCAAACCCCCTCGTAATCGCGCCCATAGAACCTGAGATAGGAAAGCGCCCCCTGGAGGTGAGACGTGGAACTAAAATCGATAAGTACTGTCGATGTCGAGTCGAATGAACCAATCCGCGTCGTGATGGGACTCATACAACCCGAGTTAGCCACAAAATCCATTAGTCCTGCCTTCCGCCGCCTGGGGGTGCAATCTCTCCTATACGAACATAACCGAAATCGGTAAAGCTATCGAAATCCAGTCGAATGAGCCAAACCCCTTCGTAATCTGGTCCATAGGAACCGAGATAGATGATTCACCGCCCCTGGTGGTGAAATTTGGAACTAAAATAGATAAGTGCTGTCGATGTCGAGTCGAATGAATCAAACCGCGTCGTGATGGGACCCATAGAACACGAGTTAGCTGCAAAATTCGTTAATTCTACCTTCCACCGCCAAGGAGTGCAATCTGTTCTACACAAACATAACTGAAATCTTTGAGGCTGTCGATGTCGAGTCGAATGAGCCAAACCGAGTCGTGACCGGACTCATACGACCCGAGATAATTTGAAATAAAATAGCAAATTCCTAGATTTTTCTTTTTTTTTTCCTTCACAAAAATCGGGATTTTGCTAAAATCAAAAATCATGAGCCGAATTCGAAAATTTTTTTAATTTCTGAAATGTCAGCCCACTCTGAGCAAGGATGCGTACTCTTCAGATACAAAAAATTAATTATTTTTAAAAATTGTATATAGCTTATAGAAACCGCAGTTCCTTTAAAAAGGAATTATTTTATCTCCAGGAATAAACGCCGTGATGTCTGCTAATGAAATATGACTGAGATATCAGGTTTTAACAAATAAAATCTTTTTAAGTGGTCTAATTAAATAAAAAAATAATTGTAAATTTCGTCCTAATTATCGAAGAAATTCGAAAATTACATATTTAGAATCCTTGTGAAAATTTATGGATGGATGTATAATTTTCAAATTAATAAATGTAATATTTCAAAAGAATTTGATAGACCTGGAATGCTTCCACTATAAAAAAAAAAGATGTTTTGTTTCCTTATTACTTCAGTTGACGGTTTGTCTCAAAACATCCAGAACGCCATTTTTACCGCAGCTGGAAGGAAAAATATCAGGGTGCAGCTCAAGGAGGAAAATCCTATCTTCCTCCGTGGTGCAGGTAGTAGACGGAAGCTGATTGGTCGGTTGCGAGCTTAGCTAGCCTCGTCTCGAGGTCCGAAAGTAGGCAGGAATGAATTTATTTCTTTGTTTCGGAAAAATTGTTCCTTTTTCGCTAATTTTCGAGACTTTGCTAATTAATATCTCCTTTAATTAGGGGCCGATTTCTTCGATACTGATTATCACCAATCCCGGGATTTTTCCGAATTTTTTAAAACAAAAAGCGATTCGCTACTCGCTACGGTTGCCGAGTTTTTCCAGGTACAGACACACAGACACACAGACAGACAGACGTTTCCGAGCATTAATGATAAAGATTTTTAATTTTAAAATTACCTTCTTAGTGAATATTTTATATTTAATGGTCCATACATCAATACATCCTTTGATACCAATACTTTCAAATATCCCATTATCTTCCTACATACATACATATTTGGTTATTTATTTACTTACATGCATGCTTCTTACAAACTTACATTCACTGTATCTACTTATATTTATATACATCATACGACTTGCGCAACGTAACATACACATACCTTCCAGCTTTCAACTAAATTTCCGTACAATATGAGTTAATTTGATAAAAGTCCAAGACGTTTCTAACCAGAAAATATATCTTAGTTTCATGTTCACATGGAACCTATTTCAATGAATTTTCAATGAATTGAATGAATTTCCTTTTAAAATTTCTGGTTTGAAACGTGTTTAACATCGGTTAAATTAATCAATATTGTAAGGAATTTTACTGCGGTGTTGGTAGCTATGCATACATCATATACTGGGTGTCCCGAAAATGACTGATGGATTTTAAAATTCAATAACTTGCAAACGTTGACAGATATTTAAAAAATTCATCCAGGAGGGTTATGTATGAGGTCAGGAGTTTTTGTACTGTGATTCTTGATTTTAGTTCGAATTTCAAACAATAGACGGCGCTGACAGCGATTGGCGTTCAGTCGAAGCCGAAACTGACGCCACTCAGCATTGATGCACCGCCCCCTGAATACTAGATGGCGGCTGTCCGGGCGGATTTTTTTTTCAGCGCTTGAACAGTCCCTCGAACTTCAACACCGATAATTTCTAAAGGTTTTCTTCGCCTAGGTTTTCTAAGATCAATTTTTTTAAATTTCTATTAAAATGTTACTGGTGGATGTAATGCGTTCAAAATATTTCAGTAATAGTTCGTGTATGACGAAAAATTGCGTCATACCGAGTTAACAGGTTAAAAAAGAATATATATAAAAAAAAAAGTTTCTTCTGATGCCACTGATTTTCGGAAACGTTTCGATAACGTAGTATTTATAATGTATTAATCATTTTTTTTTCAAAAAAAATATAAACTTTTGGGATATTACCCATTCTCAAGTAAACATTTTCATACACGCAAACATGTGTTTACAGGCAAACATGATAAATTAATAGTATTAACATTAATATTAAAATTAATATTATTTTGTTCCTCTAGCATGTATAAGTTCAGTAACGCAGCTGAAAATGTTTAATTGATAAAAGAAGCATCCTAAAAAGAGATATTACGGTTTGAGAAAACTAATTAACATCCTATAATACAAAGAAAATTGCCCAGTTAAACTGATGGCATTGAGTTCATAGGCTATTCACACTAATTATATATTATACTCTTATTTCAAACAATAATACCTCTCAAAAAATAAAGAAATCGATAATAAATTAAGGGAGGGGATTAGCCCTCTTCTCCTATTCATACTTGATCAATGAACCCCCAAAACTAACCAGGAAAGCGCGTTGTCACAATGAACCTACAAACAAAATTTGAAGCAAACTGGATAATTCTGTATCAAAAACCCATTTATCTAAATTAAGGGGGGTTAGCTCCCAGTTACCCCTTTTATACTTAACCAATCAACCCCCAAAACTAATCAGAGAAGCGCCTTTTCATAATGAACCTGTAATTTATCAAATAAATGCTACTCTTGAATGTATTTGAAAAGCTGCATTGAGAAGGACTAGCAGATGTTACCTGTAGTTTTTATAGTGTATTAATAAATTTTCTCAAAACGAAATATAAGTTTTACCAAATTTGGAGCAAATTGGATAATTCTGCATGAAAACCCATTTATCTAAATGAAGGGGGGTTAGCTCCCAGTTCCCTCTTTTACACTTAACCAATCAACCCCCAAAACTAATCAGGGAAACGCCTTTTCACAATGAACCTATATACAAAATTTGAAGCAAATCGAATAATTCTGCATTAAAACCTATTTATCTAAATTAAGGGGGGATTAGCCCCCGTTCTCCCTTTGTACTTAACCAATGAACCCCCAAAACTATTCAGGGAAGCACCTTTTCACAATGAATATACAAAATTTGAAGCAAATCAAATAACTCTGCATGAAAACCTATTTATCTAATCTAAGGGGGGATTAGCCCCCGTTCTCCCTTTGTACTTAACCAATGAATCCCCAAAACTAATCAGGGAAGCACCTTTTCACAATGAATATACAAAATTTGAAGCAAATCGGTTAATTCTGTATGAAAAACCCATTTACTTAAATTAAGGGATGGATTAGCCCCCGTTCTCCCTTTATACTTAACCAATGAACCCCAAAACTAATCAGGGAAGCGCCTTATCAGAATGACCTATAAACAAAATTTGAAGCAAAACATATATTTCTATCACGTGTTATCGCGTTACGTACATACATATATACAGAACCAACGGGCACACTAGCTCTCAGGCTTTGATAGCCTGTGAGCTAAAACTACTCGGAAACGTTTTCAAAAACAAATAGCAGCAAAGGAAGCTTTGTTAAAAAAAATGCTTCTTTAAATCTCAAAAAATGTTGCTTTCTGAAGTTTCTAAAGATAAAGAAAGCTTTTCAGAATCGTGGGTAACTCAGAAGAAGTTGTTGTGCATTTTTGTTCGTGGTTATATTATATTTTCGTATATTAAAAAACATCTGTCTTTTTTTTTTTTTTACAGTTTATATGTGAAATATTATGAGCATTATATAATTTATTTAAACTAATAAGTTCAAAATAATTCTGTTAATTATAACGACTTAAGGATTAAAAATTAATCCTGTTTCATCTACAAGGTAAACCTTGCAAAAAATACAAAAAAAAGTTTCTTTTTTATCACCTTTCGGCTCTTTTTTATAAAACTAATACGCAAAGAAAATCCTTCTTAATACATTCTTTGTAACCATAAAAAAAATTAAAGAAACATTTTTTGTATCTTCTTCAATAACACAAATAATTGTTCAATCAACCTATAAAAATGCTAATTAAAAGCTAATTAGAATTGCTAAATTAAGAAGATAGTTTAAAGTACGAGACTTTCTTCGAATAATTAACTGTCTAGTGATCTGAAAATATTTAACAAGGAATTTTTTGTCTCATTTCATATATTGAAAATTTAGTATAAATCTCACAAAGATTTAATAATATACTCACCTTTATTTAATTTCGAATTTTCTTTTCTTGCCTTTATTTATTTATTTATTTAATCAGAGTTTCAAATTGACTATTAATTAATTAAATTCAATTTGTGTTATATCTAAATTTTATTGCACTGAACAAAGGAAAACATAACAATATACTGTTTGTCAAATATGAAGAGGTAATATAAATAATAAGCTATTGAGTAAAGGTGGAAAAATAGTTACTTTCTGTTAGTAGTTACCGTCATTCCACCAAAAACTAGGTAATAGATTAGAATAATCTAATAAATTTGTAACTTATAACAAAAAGCTCTATAATTGGTGAAATAATGCACTTTATTCCGTTTTAAGGTATTTTTGAAAGGTATGTGACTTTTTAATAATTTTGGAATTTTTTATAATACCTGAAAGACAAAAAAAATAGTTACTTTCTGTTAATAGGTTCCGTCGTTTCACCAACAACTAGGTAATAGATTATATTGACCTAATAATTTTTTAACTTATAACCAGGGGATCTATAATTGGTGGCATTTGCACTTTTTGCCTTTTAACCCCTTGAAGGGCACCGGTATATTATATATACCACTTAATTTTAATCCCAAAATGTCACAATAACACCAGAATTTTATAATCAAATTTTGAATTTATAAGGTACATGACGAAAAGCTTTTACTTACTTTTAAAATAAACTCGTTCGTGAATCGTGTCAATCAATCATTTCAGTATTTTAGCTACAAGAGTACTTTGACCCTGAAAGGGTTAACCCTTTCCGGCACAGTGGTCCCACTCTGGGCACACCTAATTTAAATTCCAAACAGGCATCGGCACCAAGAATATTTAAATAAAATTTTGTTTCTATACAATGAAAGCTTAAAATAATGAGCTCTAATTTTCTAAAAATGTCGCTTGTAAATTCCGGTGTCAGTCAGTAATTTCTTATTTTACGAACAGAATATGTCTGTGCCGGAAAGGGTTAAGGTATTTTTGAGGAGTGGGCGACATTTTTATTAATTTTGGGGATTTTTATAATACCTGAAAGACAAAAAATAGTTACTTTCTCTTAATGGGTTCCGTCGTTCTACCAACAACTAGGTAATAGATTAGAATAACCTAATACATTTTTAACTTATAACTCTATAACTGGTGAAATTTGCACTTTTTTCCCTTTTAAAGTATATTTTAAGGATGGAGACACTTTTAATAATTTTACTGATTTTTGAAAAGAAAGAAACATTTTTAGACTTGCACTAAGATTTTGAATTTTCCATCTTTTTAAAATTTTATAAAGATTCTAGTTCCGAATTGAAAACGCAATATTAAAAATTGCGGGTGACTAGAAAACAAACTTCGTATAGTATATTTTTTGTCTTAAATATCGTTTCTTAAAAATGTTTTTAGCTATGGTAATAACGCAACTTCGAACTATATCTTTCCTTAAGGGGTTACACAAGTTCTCAACTTTCAAACAATCGATTTTTTTATACGGAAATTGAATCGTTATAGTGTGTAGAGTTATGGGCAAAAATATTCAAAGTTATATCTCAATAATTAAGAAGGATATGCGCAAAAATGTGAGCACGTGCGATTGAAACTGACCTCGCCGAAAAAATTCTTCTGAAGATTCTACTCCCATATTGAATCTACAGATGGCACAGGCGTATCTGCAGTATATGGAGCAAGAATAGAACATTAAGTGTAAGTTAAAAAAATATGTCTGGATATTTTTTTCATCTAAAACTTTAAACGCGAATTTCTGGAAATTGCATTTTTCATCATGGGCTTAAAAGATTTTTAATAACAAAGCAAATCCAAACAAGTTTAAAAATATAATGATATATTATAAATAACAAGTTATTGAAGAAAAAGTTTAGCCGAAAAATGCTAATAATACAAAGAATTGATGATGTAAATTAATCTCTTCTGATGCACCAGAAAAAGCAGACAGAATTTATTCTTTTCAGATTTGGACTTCTTGTAGTGAAATTAACATGAAAACAAAAACATAGAATACTGGCTTAATACAGCCATTGAAACTATAAAAAACATTTACTTACCTCTTTGTCATGATTACAAGTAATTAATTGTTCAATGAACCTACAAAAATGCTATTTAAAAACTAAATTAACACGATTGTTTTGTAAAGTACGAAACTTACTTGGAATAATTTATTGTGTGTTGATCTGAAAATATTTAACAAGCAATTTTTTGCTTCATTTCATTTATTGAAAGCTTAATACAAATCTCGCAAAAGTTTAATTAAATATTCGTTTTCGCTTAATTGAGCATTTTCTTTACTTGTTTTATTATTATTATTATTTAATCCAAGATTCAAAAAGAAAATTAATTTGATTTTCTCATTCTGAATTGCGATGTTTTAAACACCCTTAAAAGTCTGTGGGATACATTTAATAACACTTAATATTAATCAGCATGTGTACACGATTTTTTTAATGAACTTTTATAACTTTTCTAAAAAAGTGCTGTAAAATTGCTTTTTATTATCAAATAAATTCTTTGAAAATTCTCGTACGATTTCAACATTACAGAAACACAAGTACTCATATTTCCCAACCTCCAACTAAACCTCCGTAAAATGTGGATTAACCCATTAGCTGCCAACCACGAGTATACTCGTGATTTTTCAATCTAAAATTACGAATTCGTATCGGAAATTATGAAAGAAGAATTTTTATTTTATGAAATCACGAAATGTGCGTGTAATTAAATAAAGTAAATATTGCTATTAGTATTTTCCGGTATGAATTCGAACTCTCTACATAAAGTAAAATTCCGGTAATTTAACCCTGCAGTGACACGTGTTAATTTGAACCAGGTTAAATCACTACCACCTTAATACTAAATGCCGATCGTATCCACGTTTTTCCCATACAGAAATTTGAAGTCATTTTTTCCCAGAGTACAGTGCCATCTATCGGCGACTAGTGACATGATCTTTCAAGACATATCAGTACGCTACTTCTGTAATACATTATCGTATATATTACGGAGGTATTGCTCAGTAAATAACGTAAACAAAGGCTGTATTGAGAATATTTATACGGGAAGTTAAAAAATATAACTTAAAAAATAAACTTTGTAATTAATTTCTTGAATTTCACAAATGTATTTACTAACTTCTCTTTTATAAATAACAATTTAAATTGCTGTAGTAACTGATATTTTTAATTTTAAATATTTGTTTTTAACATAAAAGTTTTTTTTTATTAAATTATAATATTCTAGTAAAACCCGCGGCTTTGCTCGTGTAATTCTTGAAAAATGCCAAGTGATATTCGTTGGCCTATTTTCATTAGAGGAAATTTCACTGCCACAGATAATTCAGAAATTACTAATTAAGCCATACTAATTAAGCAAATTTCTGTAATAACTATATCACATAAATTGCAATTTGAGAACTTGTCTGCTTCTGCTCACACAAAAATTTCAAAAATTTTAAAAACTGTTCTGTGGATGCATTTGTGTCTCTAACGGAACAGCCATGTAAAATTTCAAGTTTCTATCCCTAACAATTTCAGATAAATCATTGTGTAGAAGGTTTTTAGAACTTTTCCAGCTTACTTCACGTTTTTAAGTTTTGATTTTTTTTTTCTTTTTTATAAACCGTTTTTAGCGACTAAAATCGTAATTTTGGAATGTTTTTTGCTTTGCACCATTTTTTAATTTCGAACTTTGTAAAGACTGTTCTGTGGAAGTATTTACGTATAAAAAATAACAGGCATGTTAAATTTTAAGTTTCTATTGCTAACAATATAGAAAAAAAACGTAACTTATAACGTTTTCGGTTCAGTTTACACCTTTAAACCTCGAATTTTTAATAGACTGTTTATACCGAGCGTCTGCATCTTAAAAGTTAGAACTATAATAAATTTCCAGTTTCTAATCCGAATAAATCCAATTAAATCATAATGTAGAACGTTTTTAGATCGTTTTCCGCTCATTTCAGCCTGTTAAATTTCGATTTTTTTTTAGAAACCGGTCTTAGCGAGCATTTGCATTTTAAGAGTAACCACCATGCCAAATACGAAGCTTCTGCGTGAGTAACAGCCAGGCGAAATTTTAAGTTTATAGCCTTACTAGTTCCAAATAAATCATTTTTAGAACGGTCCTCGCACATTTTAATCTTTTAAATTTTGATTTTTTTTAAATTGTTTTGTGCGACCATTTATGATTTAAAAGCAACAGCCATGTCGAATTTTAAGTTTCTACTCCTAACAATTCCATAGCAATTACAATTTAGAATGCTTTTTAAACGCTTTCCGCTCATTTCACCCTTTCAAATTTTGAATTTATTTACAAACCATTGTTAGCTAGCATTTGTATCTTAAAAGTAACCGCCATGTTTTAAAGTTTCTAATCCTGTTAGAAAAAAAAATCGTAATGTATCAGCTATGTCAAATTTCAAGTTTCTGTCCTTATCAATTCCATAGAAATCGCAATTTAAAATGTTTATAGAACAGTTTTCCCTCATTAAAAGATCATCAATCATCATTCATTAATTTATCCCTCTTTTAAAATTCGAATTTTTTAGAAACTGCCCATAGACCATGTATATCTTACAAGTTACTACATTGCCAAATTTCAAGTTTCTACTCCCTTCAGTATAATAAAAATTGTAATTTTAGAACGCTCTTCGCTCTTGCAACCCCCTGAGGGTAGTGGCACTAAAATAAAATGTAGCCTGTGTTAGAGCACAGACTGTCACTATAAATTTGCGAGAATTACGTTTAAAATCGGTTCGGTAGTTTCAAATATTCCATAGAAATTGTAATTTAAAATGTTTTTAGAACACATTTAGCTCATTTCAACCTTTTAAATTTCGAACTTTTTAAAAATTGTTCTTAGAGAGCATTTACATCTTATAAGTAACTACCATGCCAAATTTCAAGTTTCTAGTTCCTTCAGCTTAAAAAAATCGAAATATTAGAACGTTTTTCTCTCTTGCACCCCTCTGTGGTAGTGGAATTGATATAAAATGTAGCCTATGTTACAGCAAGGACTGTTACCATCAATTTGCCACCATCACTTTTGAAAACGGTTCTGTAGTTCTAGAGATTCCATAGAAATTGTAAATTTAGAATGTTTTTAGAACGCTTTTCGCTCATCTCACCCTTTTAAATTTCGAATTTTTTTAGAATTTGTTCTTAGAGAGCATTTACATCTTATAAGTAACTACCATGCCAAATTTCATGTTTCTAGCTCCTTCATTATAAAAAAAATTGAAATTTTAGAACGTTTTTCGCTTTTGCACCCCCCTGGCGGTAGTGGCACCGACAATAAATATAGCCTATGTTGGAGCAGGGATTGTCACCATCACTTTTGAAATCTCTTCCGTAGTTCCAGAGATTACCCCCTAAAAACAAACAATCGTTACTTCTTTATAATATTAGTACAGATAATTTAATAACAGACTTTTATTTATAAATAGATTTCCATAAAAAATAACACAAACAATGTTCATGGAGCAAAAATATTTATTAAAACTAAAAAATTTAATTAATAGATCCAAAACTATGTGTATGTTTTAAAAAGATTAATGCAAAATAACAAAGTAGTGGATTAAATTAAAATTACTGGTAGCAACTGATAATACAGAGGGTACCCAGAGGGTAGCGCCTAGGTGACGCTACTATCTGGGACATGTTGACTTCTATTTTTAAGACAAATACGATAGGCATTTAGTATTAAGGAGGTAGTGGTTAAACACGTCTCTAACCAGAAAATTTATTTGATGCATCAGTATATATTTAATTTCCTGTTCAATGTGCAACCTGTTGAATTTCATTTCTTTAAAAAAATTCTGGTCCGAAAGATTTTTAATCTGGATCAAAATAATCCACATTTTACGGAAAATTAGTGTGAGGTCGGTAGGTGTGCAAGTACTTGCACCAGAAAGAGTTAAAAACTAAGAATGTATAAATATTTGGGAGCAGATTTAGCAGACGCACCGGGGTAGGAGCGATTTTTGTTTTTGCTCCATTCAAAACCCGATTTAGACTTAGCTTGTGAAAACAACATATTTGTTTTATTTTATTATGGAACATTTTATTTTCTTATAACACGCACAAGCGGTATTATTATAAAACACACACAATTTAATATAAAACACACACAATTTTTATTACAAACACACACAAATTATTTTATTATAAAACACATACATTGTCAAAACTTGCAAAATGTATACATTTTAACGTCTGAATGTGAAAAATATTAAAAACACCAATTAAAATAATTTAAGACAGACATGAGTACACATAAAATAAAAATTTATAAAAAAATATATACTTAAAAACAGTTAAAAATACAAAATAGTAGACGTTTCGCCAAGCGACACGCAAGGCATCATCAGTACAAAAACAATCTATTGCATAACAAACCACAGAACAAGGAAAAAGAAAAGGTTTGAAATCAAGGAAAGTTGAAGTTAATTTAAAAACAGATAATATTCATTAGGGACAGAACGAGCTTCATTCAACGTCTGCGATCGCAATTGAGTGAACCAACTCTCAAGGAGTAATCGACCACGTGTCTGTCTTAAATTATTTTAATTGGTAGCTGTTACAACCTGATTTCAAAATACTGGCGTTCGCAATTAGCGGGATGTGATTCGTTTGAAGTGAATGCTGGACAATTTTTGAATTCAAATTACTATTTTTTAAAGCACTAGTATGTTCTTTTAGGCGAATTTCCAATGATCTACCTGTTTCACCAATGTAGACACTATTGCAATCTTTACAGGGAATAATATAAACAACACCGGGTAATTTAGACTTATCAAATTGAAATTTATGCTTAGTGAAAAAGGAACTCACTTTATTAATTGGTTTAAAAGAAACCCCAATATTGAATGATTTTAGAATGCCAGAAATTTTTTCAGAAATGTTCTTATAATAAGGGATACAGATAAAAGAGTTTGGTTTACTACGTTGAAAAGGGGGGGGGGGAGTAGAATTCACAAAATTTAAAGTATTTTTTAAAGATTTTTTTAACAAGACCTATAGGATAGCTATTATTAACCAAATCGCGATAAATTTTACACTTCTCAATTTCAAAATCATTACTGGAACTGCAATATCTAATGGCCCTGAAGGCTAAAGTCTTAATAACGGCTATTTTATGGCTGAAAGGGCAAATTGAATTGAAATTAGTATATTGACCAGTAGATGTAGGTTTTCTGTAAACAGTAGTGGTGATAGATTGAGAGGTATCAGCAATGTGTCTGCGGACTAGAATGTCGAGAAATGGTAATTCAGCATTATTTTCAATTTCAACAGTAAACTTAATAGGGTCACCAATACAGTTAGAAATCGTGAGAATATTATTTAAATCAGCTTCTTTCACTATCAAAAAAATGTTATCAACATAACGTCTCCAAAAAAGAATACGTGAACCAAGTTCAGAATTAATCTTATTTTCAATATTCTGCATTACAAGTTCAGCAATTACAACAGAGAGGGGGGGGGACCCCATAGCGGGGGTGATTAGATTGTTTTTGTACTGATGATGCCTTGCGTGTCGCTTGGCGAAACGTCTACTATTTTGTATTTTTAACTGTTTTTAAGTATATATTTTTTTATAAATTTTTATTTTATGTGTACTCATGTCTGTCTTAAATTATTTTAATTGGTGTTTTTAATTGTCCAAACTGACACATCTATTGATACCAGAGGAATTTCATTAATAGGTACTATCTGGTTTACTGGCCAGAATTACCGGGTTGCCACACCAGGCAAAACATCGCTATTTTGGCGGCAAAAAGAAACTATTGTCGACATATGCACCAAGATTTGCTATTTGAAATTTTTTTTTATAATAACAAATTATTGCTTAAATATACAGCTGGTGATTCAAATTATTAGCCAATAATTAAAAGGGAGGTCAGAAACAATAAATTAACTATTACATAGGTGTCGCATTCTACTTATTTAGGGGAAGACAAAAGTATGTGATATTTTTAATCTTATTTACCACACTCTTCAATTTTTCATGACACTGTATTTCATTCAAATCTCAACTCAAAGATATATTTTAATTGGAAATGAGACGCTTAATCCGACGCAGTAAAAAGTTAGTTAACCCCTTGGGGACGACCGACATGTACGAGGGGCAGTCGGAAAATAAGTTTTCCCTGGCGACTGTGGACAGAAGTGTGTATGAAAGACAAAAAATGTAATGAGACATTAAAGATAAAACATAACTTTATTTTCCCACATAAGTACCAAGTACATTGAGACATTTGTCATACCGCTTTATAAGCTTCAAAAAGTCCTCCAGGAAAAAAACAGGGCTTTGCATAGGGACGAAGCGTTGAACGGCTATGGGCGAAAGACAACACAGCAGATGAACGCCAACGTCAAGACACCGATACACCATTGGGTAGAGGTCGACCGCAATCAAGCAGATGGCGCTGTTGCGACACAGCAGGTGAACGCGAACGTGCAAGACATCGACACACCATTGGGTAGAGGTCGACCGCGATCAAGCAGATGGCGCTGTTGCAGTCAATAGCGCCATCTGCTTGATCGCGGTCGACCTCTACCCAATGGTGTATAGGTGTCTTGCACGTTCGCGTTCACCTGCTGAGTCGTCTTTCGCCCATAGCCGTTCAACGCTTCGTCCGTATGCAAAGCCCTGATTTTTTCCTGGAGGGCTTTTTGAAGCTTATACAGCAGTATGACAAATGTCTCAATGTACTTGGTACTTATGTGGGAAAATAAAGTTATGTTTTATCTTTAAAGTCTCATTACATTTTTTGTCTTTCATACACACCTCTGTTCACAGTCGCATGGGAAACTAATTTTCCGACTGCCCCTCGTATATGTGACGCATAAGATGCTCAGAATCCTCGATTATTCCCACCAGTTATTTTTTGTTGTAAGATTTGCCTCATTAAATCTTAGCATTTCTGCGATTCAATTAGCCGAAAATTTCTGTTTTGAAAAACCGGTGGTAAAAGATTAAAAATTCTGTAAAAGACGCTCGTCGCGAAGGGGTTAATATGATTATCATTTTTGGCGTTATAAGGATGTTTCTTTTACGCAATTCAGTAATAGAGCATTTAAAGTTTATGACGTCATCAAGCCACGATTTCATTCGAATTGCAATGCATTTTATAAATAGTTTACGCATGTTTTATTATCATATTTATATTGTGCACATCCATGATGGGTAAGTATTACGGTGGCCCCAATTAGTAGTTTTATAGTGTAATTGATTGTGAAAAAATCTAATACTATAATGTAATGAAAACTTGAATAGACATACTTTTTTTGTTGTAAACGTGATAACATTACGAAAAGTGCTAGAATAGAGAAATAATTCAATCACTGATCCGGATCCACCTATAACAATATTAATATTGTGAAGCATCGAATTCGTGGTGTTTGAACGTCGTTAGTTGTTTTGAAGATATTAAAATATCTTCACTTTTTAACACTTTCCAACCTAATTGAAAAGTGTTTATGAATTCGGTTTTTCTGTCTGTCTGTCCGTGCTCTAACTCGCGTAAATAAATTCGAATTGTCATGCAATTGATATATGTTATTGAGGTTTACTATGGCATGTTTGGTATTGAAAATTAAGTGTGTAGCACTTATAGTTCCTTTACTGGGACACTAAAAAAAATCCGTTACATGACGGTCTATGGGGAAAAATCATTTGCTGTTCATCTGAATGATGTTACACAATTTTAAACGTATTTAAATTGATATAAAGTGCATTACAAAAGGCTTATTATAGAATATTGTGTATATAACATTCATCGCTCATTTACAGAGACACACAAAATAATTCGGTACTGTCAGTTAACAATAAATGCTGGAAGTGCTTTTTCAGTTGCTGAACGCGTTTTTGATTTAACTAATTTTTTGCCTATTACTTGGCGTGTAGAAATTCTATAGATCATATACAGGGCAGCACAAAATTTCTCGAGTACATTTCCGTTTATTGACGGGGGGGATTTTAAAAGGGAAATTTTTTTGAAAAGGGAATTTTAAACTGTGCCGTTTCCTAGCTGAACTAAAAATTGGCATTCTATTAGTATCTATACAAATCTATAGATCATACACAGAACTGCACAAAATAGTTCGGATATTTTTCCAAATATTGTTGGTAATTCCTGAAATTGGGTTATTAAATATGTTATGCGTTTTCCAAATTGCTTTCTTAGATATCATCTTTCACTTTATTAAACGGTGAAGATTTGTAAAAATATTGGAAATCGGTACATAATCTATGCTTGACGCATGATTTTTCGTTCTTGTTGCAAAGTTATTAACGGATACCCGAGTTCGGTCACAGTGTAATACCCTGTAGTTTTGACTGAGTGAGTGTATTGTGGGTGCAATTCCCCATTTTTTTAACTTTGGTCACTATTTAACCCTTCTTTGCATGAGTTTTTCTTTTACAATTGTGTTTTTTTTATACATATATTAAATATTAAACACCAGAAATTTTAAGATAGATTTTTAACTTTGTTCAGCAACATAGTTCACAGGAAATTTACTGCATTAATATTTCTATATAAATATAGTGGCGGCGAAGAAGTTGATTTATTTATTAAAAGTTAAATAAAAAGTGATGGAAATTTACAAAACTATGCAATTAAGGGTTAAATAAAAATTGTGTCAATTTCAATGCAATAGTTTAATAATAATCTTTTAATTTCTATAAAACTTAAAAAAAGTTTATCATTTTAACACAGAAAAGCTCCAAATTTAATCTTTCAATTTAACAAAATGATCGACTATAACAAAATAAAGCTCTAAACCTAAACAGAAAAGCTTCAATTTTCTTTCTAAACTGTTAATTTTATTTTATCTTCTATTACCTCTTTTTAAAAAAGCTGTCTTTTCGAGTTTTCCAAAAAGCGCTTTTTATTTATTTTTTATTTATTTCATTTTGTTTATTTTTACAATTAGCGGATGCTTTTTTTTTCAATAACGGAAAAAGAGAAAGTGTAAAATTTCAACAAAGAGCATATTTGTTGAAAGTTGCGGATATGTAGTCTTTCCGAATACATAGAAAATTCTAGTATTTCATAGGAACTGGAGAGAAGAAAAAAAAAACATTATTGTTTGAAAAATGTTCTACGAAAAAGGTTTCGCTTGTTAACACAAAGACGACGAAATTTATTTTTTACACTTTTTGAAGAAAAATAATATATTTGCAGTTTTTATTTTTCTCAGTGATAATGTTGTGTGCGTACTTTTTTACTGCTTGGGGTTTTTGGTACTGCTTAGATAAATGTAAAAAAAAAAAAAAATAATAATAATAATAATAACAAGGAAGGTCTGCATAGGCGCATACTCAGAAAATTTTGAAAAAATTACAGACTGTTCTTCTCATGAGGACATATACGTCTATAAAAAAAATTCTGTGGAACCTCGATATAACGTCCGTAAAACAATTGTTAAAATTTCGTTTATTTGGCGATTTATCACCGGTTGGCGATGGAATAAAATTTAAAGAAATACGGTTTTATAACAAATACTCTTTAAAGCAGGGGTGCAAAAATCTAGGCGCAAATCGGCCGATTCCAACCACTAAATTTTTAGTATTCTTCTCCTAAAAAGAATACTGATAAAATTTATGTGAGGTATACTAATAAAATTTGATGAAGAATACTAATAAAATTTAGTGGCCGGAATCAGTCCATTGGCGCCTAGATTTTTGCACCCCTGCTTTAAAGAAAAACTTTTTCATGCTGAACTTGTTTACGTAAGTTTAACTTACATAATAAATAAATTTTTATAACTATAATTTTGTTTGCACATATATATGTATATATAATGAAATTTAAAGATCGTAATTTACGATTTAAAACAAAATTTTAATTGATTGAAATTGTTTCAAGCTGAAAAATAAACCCGATTCTGAACATTATCAATTCAAGGAAAAAATATTGTTGCTATGGAAACAACGACTTCTTCTATACGGAAATGTATAACGAATGCGTTTGTCATCGGGCTTTTCTTTTTAAAATACATTTAAAAATTACTTATATAACCGGTGAAACCGTTTAAATTAGTAAAAATCGTGGGAATGGGATAAAACAATTGCAAAATTTCATTCAGTCGCTAATAAATAGATAAAAAAAACGTGAATGATTTATTTAATCTGATTTAAAGAATATTTTAAATTTATATTACTGCAAACGTACAGAGAATTGAAAATGTTGAACGCAAGATGCAAACTATTCTGAACAAGAGGGTATGGTATCATGAGCCCTAGAATTAACCCATTCGTATATTTTTTATGACAATTTTACGCTTTCAAATTTTACAAAAATTTCATAGACTTATTTGGAAATTTAAAAAAGCATTATTGAAAATACAAAAATTATACAAAAAATAATAAACTTTTGTCGTTTAAGTTTAAATTTATTAAGTATTGTGCATTCGAATAATCATTTTACAAGCAATTTAAAAATGCATTAAAATCGTTTGTGGTTGGCGAGGAAAACATGTTGCTAGCCAAATCGCGTCTTTTTGCGCCAAATACTCGAAAGTATTTTATTTTTTTGAAGATTTTCTACTGGGATTCCGCAGCTAAATTTTCCTGTTCCTTCATTACATACATGAGTAGCTTCATCAGCATTTTTTTTTTTTTAATTTTCTTTATGCGCTTTAAGGAGACCTTCATTGTAAGTGCTCTTGAACAACATTAATGTATGTTACTGGAGTGCCATCAAAATTGATATGCTTTAAATTTAGATTTACTCATATCCACCGGCGGTACACACGCACTCTAATAAAAATAAAGTGTGCACCGCCAGCGGTACACGTGGCACTTAACGTGTTAAAGTGACAGCACTCAGCTTGCTCTGTAGCACGATCTAATTGCGAGAATGCAGCGAAATTTTGTATTATATGATTAAACAAGAACAGGGACGACCACGAGAAAAAATTAGTTCCAAAATCTACCAACAGGTGGAAATGTGGCGCTGTGTAATAGAAAAAGGAGTTTAAAAAATGCAGAATCAATACTGAAATAAAACTGAATGTGCTAAATAAAAAATAATTTTATTTCAGTATAGATTCTGACTTTTTAAAACTCTCTTTTCTCATACACATCGCCACATTCCCACCTGCCGGTGACTTTTGGAACTAATGTTATTTTCGCGGAATCCTTCGTCCCTCGTCTTTTTTAATCATAATACAAAATGTGTCTCCATTATAGCATTAGATTGCGCTACAGAGCAAGATGAGTACGGTCACATTAATTACGGTCACTCTGTATTTCTGAGGAATGCAACTTAATTTTAATGCTTAAATGCCATATTGGCACCAGGTTCGGAACGGAAATTTTCGTTTTATTAAGTATGGGAAGAAAAGCTTTTATTTATTTTTAAATAAAGTTTTTCGTAAATTCTGGTATCATTCAGTCATTTCAACATTTTACGAGTAGCAGTATTTTGCCCCTAAAAGGGTTTTTAAGAATTACACTTTTCAAAAAGCCATACATTTCATTGTTTTTGTTGGTGCAAAAGTACAGACTATTTTTTTATATTAAATGTATTTTTATATTAATATTATACAAAAATTACAAGAAGAAAAAAGGAAAATGAAAGAAATTAACATAATTAGAATAAATAACAAAATGAATTTAAATTTATGAAAACATCTCTCGTTTCATCATCAATAGTCAAAACACATACCTAGGGCTTTTTAGATTAGAGGGGCATGATACCTTGTAATATGCTAACTGAGTGGTAATCTCATTAGGAATTTTATAAACGTTTTTATAAAAAAAAAAAATTGTAAGATGATTATTTTTTTTTAAATTAATTAAGGTAGAAAGTGCGAAGATCGCTACGAATCAGAGCGATTATACTTAGACTTTGCGCAGTGCATGTTAAATTTGTTAGTGCACACTAGCGCCACTTTACTCTCATGTGGCCGGTGGATTAAATAGAAGTGGGCAGTAGGAGCACAATATGCAAATTTTAATCGGGTATATGAGCGCCACTTTCCTCTCCTGCGGCGAGTTGTAAAAGCAAAAGTTTGTAGGAAAAAGGATTACGTACTAGTAATTCATATGTTCCATAATTCTTCTCGCCGATTTTCCGGCCGCCTGGGATTTCAATCAAAAAATCATGCTTGGTCTAGCTTTTTCCATTTCTATCTGGATTAATAGTTTCCAATTTCTCTTCGTGATTTTTTCTGGTGTAAACTTGTCATTTCACAGCATGCAAAAGTGCTATCAGTCATAAGATGGCGCTTATATCAACTTGTGAAATTTCTTCCATTCATTTGTTCAAGCTTATTATATAACGGCTTTGCTACTAATGGTACAACTTGTTAAATATTAGCGATAGATTCTAATTTCTTTACACTTTTATTATGCGCTTTACAAATTATCGCGAGACTAGCTTTACTAATTTATATATTGATATAATTATATAATTTTTGTGGTTTCAGTTTGCTCTCAGCTGTACTGTTACGAAATTTAATTTTAATTTTTCAGGTAATTTTGTGTCTACTCGTATATAAATATGATTTCATTAATGTAAAAAAACCTCAATTTAACTATATTTACTGGAAATAATTTTCAGTAGCAATAACGTTTTTATTAGAAAAGAAATAACTCAACTGTGAATTTTCTTTCAGTTTAAAATATATCTTTTAAAAAATATATATTCTCTAATTTCGAAGCATGTCTTCTCACAATCAGTGGCTCTTTTCCTGTAAATGAAAAAGACAAAGTGTAAAATTTCAACGAAGAACAAAATGTGTTGAAAGTTGAGGAAGTATAGTGTTTTCTGAGTGCATTAAAAATTCTAGTATTTCACAGGAACCGGGGGAAAAAAATCTTTATTGCTTGAAAGGTTCTAAAAGAAAAAGTTTCCGCTTGTTAACGTATAGAAAAATAGAAAAGTTTAACAAACGTCCTTTGAAAAACAAAAGGATATTTGCAGTTTTGATTTTTCTCAGAGAAAGTGTCTTTTGTTTACTTTTTAAGAATTGTGGCATTTAGTTCTTTGAGAGATGGAAAATGTTTATAAGTTGCAATTTTTCTAAAGAATTAGATTTAATTTTCCATCATACAGGATTTGTCAAAATTAAGTTAACACTTTAATGGGAAAATGTTACCTAAATGTACAAGAAAATCACTCATTATCATTAAAATAAAGATATATAATGCTTAACCCTTTCAGGCACAGACAAATTCTATTCCTAAAATACGAAATTACTGACTGACACCGGAATTTACAAACGACTTTTTTAGAAAATCAGAACTCCTTATTTTAAGCTTTCGTTGTAGAAGCAAAATTTTATTAAAATATTCTTGGTGCCGAATGCAAGTTTTGATTTAAAATTAGGTGTGCCCGGAGTGGAACACTGTGCCGGAAAGGGTTAAAGTGATAAAACGTAATACATAAAGGCTTATAAAAACCTTTTAACACGTTCACTGCCGGGTTAAAATTACCGGAATTTTACTTTATTTAGAAAGCTCAAATTCATACTAGAAAATCCTAGCAGCTATATTTACTTTATTTAATTACAGACATTTCGTGATTACATAAAATAAAATTACTTCTTTCGAAATTTCCAGTACGAATTCGTAATTTTAGATTTAACCCTTTCAGGGGCAAGCTCCTGTAACGTTAAATTCCCACCGGAATTTAGGAAAGAATTTAGTTCATAATAAGAATAAGCAAGTTTTCTATTTTTACGCTTCAAAGTTAAAAAAGTAAAATTTAATTAAAAGTTTCTGGTTTAATTCGGATTAAAATTAGGTGCTATATAATATATAACACCGCCCCTCAAAGGGTTAACCGTCCTACCTTGAATGGGCCGAATCGACCCGTTTCTATAATTTATTTTCTTCGGTTCGAACCAGAAATTTCTTCAAAAAGTAAGTTAAATAAAGGTCACATAGTATTAAGTTAAATAATGAAGTTAAATAATTTTAAATAAAAGTTCTAGTGTGCATTGTTTTTAAATCAAAGTTGAGTAGAATTTAAACAGGGTAGGAAGGTTAAAAACCACGAGTATACTCGAATGGGTTAATATAAAGATCGACATGTTTCAAACGCACAAACGGCGACATTTTCAAGATAAAAATAATAAATAAACTATTTTCGCAAAAATTTTTGAAAATAAACTTAATAAACTTAAACTACGAAATCATATGTATAATAAAAGAAAGTGTTTAGAAATGGTGAACTGTAAACGTGAAAATTATTATTTTTTAATTTCTTTTTTTAAATTGCAAAGCATCTCGTGCCATATTTTAGGTAATTCAAAAGAGGTTGATTCATTGCATATGTTCTCGGTACACATACAGATTTCTATTGATTTACGGATAATGGATAGCAAATAAAGTTTTGATGGATAAGTTATTTTACTATTCTTAAAAATAAAATGTCTTTACATAGGATAGAGACTTTACAAGTCTCTATCCTATGTAGCCTGGCTAAAGGGAAGATGGAGCATTGCAATATTTTATAGGAATGACAAATAGAAAGTTTAAAACGAGAATAAAAAACATATGGCAGATATCAAATATAACAGATTTGACCATTTTTCATCAAATCATGGGAACTTCATCAATCTAAATTTAAAATTATCTGAAATCCCCCAGTTTAAGTTGCGACAGGGATATTCCGACAACTGTGCAGCCAGCAATGCTTCATTTCCTAAAGGGAATTTTTGTGTACATCATTTTCCCATCAATTCGCGGAATCTTTTTCAACTTAAACAAAAAATTTCCTGAAAACCTAAAACAAAAAATACCGAGGAAAATACGAATCACGGAAAATACGAATTTTCCGTGATTCGTATTTTCCTCAGTATTTTTTTTTTTTTTTTTTTACGAATTGTTTTTGAACGTATGTTCTAAAAATGCAGTGTTTTGATTCACAAAATAATTTTTATAAATGTACATGGTTTATAAATTGGTTTGTATTTTATAATACGACACTTACATATTAAAAGAAAATATTTAACTTTTTATTGAACTTTTTAAATTTTTATCAATAGCAGCATCATAATTTTACGGTACGTTTGAATTCAGCATGTAAAATACATTTAAACAAGCAATATTAATCTGTCATTAATGATGTATAAAGTGCCGAAAATTGAACCTATTAACCTAATTAGCTAATAAATGATATATTGTTCACAATTAATTAAACACTTCACTTTAACTAAGGGAATGCAATTCAATAAAATAAACATTAATTCTTCCGCTATACCGAGTAAAGATAAAAAAACAATTACTCCAAAAGAACTTAGAAAAAAGAAGGTAATCTTACCAGAGGGACAGAGAGGTACTCGTAGCGGACATTTTAGGTCATTATCCTGAGATACGGGGCAATTATTCGTCCCTGGGGTCATGTACAAAGAGTCTATCAATTGAGATAGAGTCAGAACGGCAAGTGTATTTTAGAAAGAAAGGATATATGCTGGAGATTTTTGCTAACGAATAAAGTAAGAAATTAGAGCTGACAAAAGAACTTATAGAAACTAATTATCATCTAAGAAATATACCAGTTATTGACCAATAAGATAGAAAGCGTCTGTGCATAACGTTATCACTTTAAGGGGCAGGTTTGGTCTGACACTTGATATCGTAACAGATATTTAGGTGTAGGGTCTTTTGATATCGTTATCATTTTTCATCCTACCAAAACAAAAACAAAAAAAGGAACATTTTCTTTACATCAAAATATTCTGTTATCTTTTAATTTTTAATCTTCTATTTTTATGAAAATATAAAGTTATTATTAAAGTCATTAAATGATTATAAAATCATTTCATTCCAAAATATGGAACACCCCAACATTCAGCATTCCTGTTCATTTGACCTATGCGCATATAATTCGTTGTTGGAGAAACCAAGTGCGAAATATGTTTTAAATTATGCTTGTTGTGCTTACTAGTTTAATAAAGAAAGAAAAATAATGTTCTACACTTGTTTAGTTCTGTTTTCATCCACCCCGTGCAGGGGCATGTGAAAAGAGACAACATTACTGTTGAATGCATTAATTATGTGACAGTAAACTATTATTATATTCTTTTAAATAATAATTATCTCTTTTAGATATTATTTGATATAAAGTTATTATGTATAATAATGTACAATAATGTACATATGTATAATAATGATATTTTATTGACTTCTTCTCTTCATTTGAATCCGTAAAGTATTCGAATAATAAATGTTATAACCATACCTGTACAGGGTTTGTACGCTTTTACAACAATAATTAATTTTTCAACAAATTTTGTAATAAACTTTTTCAATTTAATATTTAAATAGCAGATATTGTAGATGCCTCGTTTAAATGCAGGATTTGTAATAGTTTTCTGCATTTAAATAAGGCTAAATATTCTATTAAAAATTTGTGGTAACAGCGTATGAACCTTCTATATATCATCGCAAACGAAAAAAAAAATTATAATTTAACAAAATACAACAACCATTGTGAAAATGTTCCGAAAGCTTTTTTTTTAAATTAATTAAAAATATTAATTATTCAAAATATTCATCGGAACCATCTACAAATAAACGTATTTCCCATTACTACAGTTGAAGAGATCCTGGAAACCCTCGCAGAAATATTCATTTGAACCATCACCCAGTTATTGAAACGCATTTTCCATTACCGTAATTTCCGGCAAGCCGCAGCTCAAAGAGTCGTTTTTCGACCCAGAAATTTTATTCAATAATTGTAGTTAAATATTTACAGCGATCTTTTAAGTTACATTTTATAAAATAATATTTCTGGTTCGAAAAACGACTCTTTGAGCTGCGGCTTATATGCCGGAAATTACGGTACTATACATTATCCTTAATATATACCTTAATCAGGGTGGCTAGTGGTCAGGAAAAAATACAGTCAAAAAAAGTGATAAACACCAGTATATTCTTATAGAAAATTTTATCTTGATTATTCGATCAAATAATCAATTAGAATTTTTCTATAAGAATATACTGGGAACTATCATTTTTTTTACTGTATTTTTCCCTGACCACTAGCCACCCTGTTAATATTTTGTCGGAGCCTTCCTACAATAACTTTAAATCTTGTTTAGATTGATGTCTGAGCTAAAGGTATTTTGAGGAAATAATAGTTGAAGACAACGTTTTTTGCTTTATATGACGATTTCTCATCCGACGTCAATTTTTGAATTCGGCTTTTTTTAGTATCTGATAGTTTGCATCTATCCAATTTTTATACCGTTAACATTTTTGTAACGATTTTATGCATTTCTATTGCCTATTCAAAGAAATATTCTTCTAAAGTTACAGAATTTCGTTAGAAACGCTTAAAAGAAATATCTTCTAAAGTTATAGAATTTCGTTAAAAGCGCTTAAAAGAATAATGTGACGACTCCAAGAGGTCCATTCTTGACCGAAAACAACAACCATTTTTCCAATGGTTAAAAAAAAAATTATTACAAAATAAATAAAAATTAGAAATTGATAACAATGTCATTAAGTGTGAGAGGGGTCTAAAATTTCCAAAATGTTGATAACGTTATATATGTCAGCCCCAAACATGTTGAAAAAAAGAATTAATGTATGGCTATTCTAATTTTCAGTAGTAAAAATGAATTAAGAATCGTTATTAGTTATAGTTACAACTAAAGATTTAATACATTGTTAGCATATTATTGAATAATTAGAAAACTTGAAAGAAGCAGTTCGTATTAGCAAAAGATTTCTGGTAGTATTGTATACTTTTGCATCAAATTCAGTTGCATTCTACTAGTTTATAAAATGTGGTGTGTTTAAATATAAATTCGTTATAATTGTTTTATTTTATTACTTTGCAACTAGAAACTGCGATAAATTTATTTTTTATAAATGTTTGAATACTGTAAATTTGATGAAAGAAAGATACTTCGTTATTAATAATTCTTATAACAAGGTTCGTACGCTTTTACCAAATATTTTATACAATTTTTCTATTTAATATTTAAATAGTAGAAAATGTAGACGCATCATTTAATTCAAGGATTTGTAATGTTTTTCTGCATTTAAATAAGACTGTATCAAGACTGTAGAATAATTATAGCTTTAGTATCTCGGGGCGGATAGAATAGTTTTTTTATAAGACCAGAAATCATTCTTTACTGGCATTTTCATAAATTTTATTACTTCTTGACACAAAACACTTAACAAAACGGCACATTGCACGTATATATAAGGCTGACACTTTACGTTTACATTCTCGGAGAACAAAATAACAAATACGTTCTAGTTACATAACCACACTTCGAAAAAAAAACAACTTCTCTCGGCTAAGCTCACACGTCAACTGAAAAAAAGTCTCTAAAGGATCGCGTGATGCTTTGCGCATTTTGCCGGAAGGGCCCATTTCTTTTGGAAGGGGCTTTCTGCGTTACAAGACGAAATATACTATCAAAAATTTGTAGTAAAAATATACGAACCCTGTATAAATTAATTGGTATTCAGTAAATATTTAAAATTTTTGTGAGTGTTTAGAAAAATATAAATAAAATTTGAAGAAACAATAATAGGTCGATTACTCAAGGCTCCAGCTTGTCTTTCTTTTTAATATCAGTGTTTCCGAAGAAAGATTTTATGGTATGATATTACAATTCCAAATTTACCATCAAATTTCACCACATTTTCGACATTTCAAACATTCTCTGCCCCTTCAATACAACCTCATATGATGTTCCTATGCATGAGATAATTCATAAAAACGCAATTGAAGTTAATTTTTCAGTATGCATTTTTACTACCTTTAAATATTAAAAAAAACCTACTTCTAACGAAAACAAGGAAACTTTTCAGTGCATTGATATATAAGCGAAAATCTCATAAGTATGATTTTCGGCTGCTCATTTTCTGCTGATATCTGATTTTTAAGTATCTCATATAATGCTCAATTAGAATTCTTAATAGCCACTAATATATTTTAGAATAACAATTAGTAGATAATCACAAACTTTGTTTAAAAAAATATATATGATATGGCAGTTTTTATTAGACAAAACACAAATTATAAGGGTCGAAAGTGATAAGGACAGTAGTGACATTTTTTGCAATTTTGGCACTCTACTTGAAAAAGAACATTTTTGGAATGTTGTATGCTCTATTTTTACTACGTTTAAATTTTCAAGAAAATCAATTTCTAAAGAAAACAATGAAATATTTCAGTGTATTGATATATGAGCGAAAATCTCATAACTATGATTTTCGAATGCTCATTCTCTGCTAATATATGATTTTTAAGTATCTAATATTATGCTTAATTAGAATTTTTAATAACAACTAGAATAATAATTAGTAGATAGTCGCAAGTGGTATTGAAAAATAAATATGATATGGCAGTTTTTATTAAACAAAATACAAATTATAAGGGGACAGTAATGACATCTTTTGCAATTTTGGCACTTTACTTAAAAAAGAACATTTTCGGTATGTTGTATGCACTATTTTCAAAGACATATCAAACCTACGATTAGTTAAATATTGGCTAACCTATAAATATCAATATTTAAATTAACAATGAGGACAGTAGAGATAATAAAGGTTAATAAAGGTACGGTTACCTTTTCCAGTGTAGGTTAATAAAGATACGGTTACCTTTTCCTCATTTCTTCATTTCAGAAAATCTTCTTTATGAACAAACAATAAACAATTTCGACTTTTTAAGAACAATATGTGCTTCCCCACTGAAATAAATACTGAAAATGATTACATACTGCCATCTGGTGAAAAAATGAGGAAATTTATACACCGGGACAGTAGTGAGAAAAAAAATGAGAGACACAATTTTAGACCCAGCAAAAACGAATATTACATATTTCACTCCTATAAAAATTATATTATTATGCTCCATGAGATTCATATTTATAATAAATCCAATGTTTTTTTCAAAAATTTTTATAATTGTTGTTTATTGAGGGTTTTAATGGTGGTTTTGGTTAACGTTTATGGGTTGTTCAGGTTATGGTCTGAGGGCAGGGGACAGTAGTGCATATTTCAGATATTTAAATTCCCTTTTAAACATTATTAACCCATTAACGACGACTTCTTTTACATTTCTTTTCATACTTCGATACCAGTTGACACCAGTTTTCCCATACTGTTATTTTAACTGATTGAATTACTGAATAGTTTCACGTTAGATAACATGAATTTTTTTTTTACTAAGATACTGGTGTTCATATTTAAAAGTTTCGTATCACTTAAATGGTAAGTTTGCGTACCAACCGGCATTAATGAGTTAAAATAAATTTTTACAATAGAAATAACATAATATTGTATAACAATCAGCGGGAAATGTTTTAACATTAACACGTTCACTGCCGGGTTATAATTGCCGGAATTTTACTTTATTGAGAAAGTTCGAATTCATACCAGAAAATACTAATAGCAATATTTACTTTATTTCGTTAAAGACATTTCGTGATGACACAAAATAAAAAATCTTCTTTCGAAATTTCCGGTACGCATTCGTAATTTTAGATTGAAAATCCACGACTATACTCGTGGTTGGCAGCTAATGGGTTAAATGAGAATTTATATCGCAAAGAAATGCCGAGAGATATACTGGGGACTGAGAAATCACATTTATGACATTTTTTCTCATATGCCTTTTTAATTAAATGCAATGGCTATAGATATATACAGTATGCCCACTAAAGTCCCTTGCCACCCTCTTAACTTCGGAACGGCTGCTGCTATATTCATAAAAGTGGTGTCTAGGTATAGTAAAATAGCAATGCGCTACTGAATAAAACCGGCGTACGGCGCCACCTGTTAGAAAACTGCGGAGTTCGCATTCCTATCTCGAAAACGGAAAGAGATAGGTAAAAAACGTGATTTACAAAGTTGTAGAGCATAATCGATTTAGTACAAAAAGACACTTTGTGGACATTAATGCGAAGAATAGAACGGTTAAAACGCTCATTTGTGTTTTCGTGATTTCCTACAGTGTGACGTGACAAAACGATATTAGAAAGAAATAAACAACCAGTTATGAAACAGCAGGTGTATGCGACCCCTCCTCAAACATTGCAGGACCGTAAACGGCGTATTACGGATGCTTGTGCCAACTTGTAACCATCTATGTCACCATCTTGCTCCAATGTGTGCAACGTAAAATTCAAACAAGGATCCAAATATCCATTGCAGCTGACGGTGAGAAGTTTGAACATCTAAATTAAAGGTAAATTATTATAACTAGTTGTTTTTTTCTTTCTAAGATCGTTTTGTCACGTCACAGTGTAGGAAATCATGAAAAAACAAATGCGCTTTTTAACCGTTCTATTCTTCGCATTAATGTCCACAAGGTGTCTTTTCGTACTAAATCGATGATGCTCTATAACTTTGCAAATCCCTTTTTTTCTCTATCTGTTTCCGTTTTCGAGATAGGAATGCTTACTCCGCAGTTTTCCACCAGGTGGCGTCGTAGGCGGTTTCATTGAATAGCGCATGACTACTTTACTTTACCTAGACACTACTTTTATGAATATAGTAGCAGCCGTTCCGAAGTTAAGAGGGTTGCAAGGGACTTTAGTGGGCATATATATATACATACAATGGATATAACACTATTTCAACTTCCATATTTTAATTCTAAGGTAGCAGTTATATTTGTCGTAACTTAAAATAAAATGCTTTTATAACACAAATGTCTGCTATAGGAAAGAAAGAAATATGAATTAAGAAGTTTACGCGATATTTCCATTTTAATTGAGGACATAACTGATGTTGTCTTTGTATATAACCGGGGGACTCACAACTGCTCCTATTTTAGGATAATCAATAGAAATTACCGTAATATAAGAAATCGAAGACTTCTGCGATTAAATAGGGAAAAGATTACTGTTAGAAAGTAGTGGTAACGAAAGTCGTAGAAATTGGCAGCTACGACATTATGTCAACGTAAGCACGAATTGGTTAACCAAGGTAGCTAGTGGTCAGGCAAAATACAGTCAAAAAAGTGATGAACACCAGTATATTCTTATAGAAAAATTTATGTTGATTATTCGATCAAATAATGAATTTGAATTTTTCTATAAGAATATACTGGTAATTATCATTTTTTTACTGTATTTTTCCCTGACCACTAGCCACCCTGTTAACCAATTCGTTTAGTATAATCTGGATGGTGCAATTATAAAAGTTTAGAAATTGGGATTATTCAGTTTTTTTTTCTTAAATATCATATTTCTTCCTATCATTGTTTGACCAATACAAACTTAAATGACGGTTACACGGCCACGGCTTCTTTGACACCAGTTCGCACCGCCTTTCTAATTTTTAACTATACGATAAAATTAGGTTCCGATTTTAATTAAAATCTGTACAATGTTTCATTATATAAAATGTACAATCTATTATTGTATCTTGGTTTTCCTAACTGGCTCAAAACCATAGTTAGGTATCTCGACTAAGGACATTTTATATATACATATTATATAATATGGTATATTATATTTACGTCCAAGTTAAATATTTTCTGCTATATTTTTTACGGTGCGTATCTCAGTATATTTTCAATACGAAAATTATAGAAGTTTAAACATTTTATTTATTGCCGTGGATTATATTTCTCTTGTATGTAATCGATTCAATCTTCCATATAGAATGCGGCATTATTTTTCTTAAGCAGTTACTTTCTTTGCACACTCTTTGAACCATACAATCCCGTCATTGCTCTATGTGATTCTAATGATTCATTCCTTTAGCTGAGAGTGTTTGAGATATTCAAAAAGATTGAGCTAATGAGAGGCTTTATTTTTAACCTATTTTGAAATAATGACTATCCATATTACATAATATTGAAACTTCTTCAAATAGAGCCTATTCTTTCCACAGATGGAATAATTTTAAAATGTCTGTTTTGCAATTAAAGACAGAATTTCAATTCACATTTGAACTAAACTATCTTAGCTATAAAGCATTATAAGAACAAGACACAAAATTCTACTAAACAGAAATTAGCTTACCTACCCCCTTTTTTGTAGATATTTATAAGAGTACTAACGCATAATATTATGTATTGTAGCAGAAATATGCACGTATAATAAAGTTTCGAAATCATACATTTACAGAAAATACAGCCAAAATATGCAATCGCATGAATAGATGTATACATTTCGCACTCAAATGATAACAGATTAAAAAAAAACATCCATAATTCGTCTTTTAGGTAACATTACAATTTTTTCACTGAAATAAGATATTGAAGTGTTTTTTGTACTCCCACAACCATATGATAAGTAATTAATTTTAATCAATTTTAAATAATGCTCCTATCGTTATTCATCAGGTGGTTTGATATTTCTTATTGATACATTTTGGCTTTAAGCTTGTTCGTCCGAAGCAATGTTAATATTTAATTTGTTTTATATTAACATCTTCAGAATAATATACTGAGAAATTAAAAAAATATCCTCATCTAAATCTATGTTTTCGTTATATTGTACATGATTTATAAAAAAGACATTTCAAACACCAGATAGCTATATATCAGTAGTTCTCAACGTGGGCGTTCGCCCAGCGACGTAGCCAGGGAGGTGGTCCACATGCTCTGAATACTAGTAACAATGTTTTAAAACAATTTTAAAAGTTTTCTTCGCATTGAATATCGCAGAAAATTCTCCCGTTAGACAAGTCAAAGAAACCGTTACCAAATTAGTGGTATACAGAGCATCTGGACCCCCCCTTCCCCACCCTGACGACGCCACAGCTTTGCCTCACAGGTGGGCCATTTAATTTTTAAGGGAGGCAATTCCAAATATGTGATTAACTATCATAAACTACATACTACTATTACATACTACATGCATTACTACTATATGTTATTAACTATATGCTGTTTACTATGAATTTCGTTTTCAGCAAAATAATGCTGTTGACTAAATTTTAAAGTAGTATACATACATGAAAATTTCAAATGTAAATTGAAAAAATGAGTTTTTGACTAAATTTTCCTATTTAAAAATGCAAAATAAAACAAAATAATAATAAAATTGATTTTCAACCAGGTTTTGTGTAATTCATAGAGAGATCTTATTGTCCAAAATTATTCCCCCTGTTTATAATGGGGTACTAAATGCAACTGCAAAATATATAGATGCTATAAAATTTATTGTCAAGTTTCACAGTCGCGCAAAATATTTTATGCAGACTTACATAATAATTTTGTTTCTGACTGAGATAAGTTGGCAAGGAACAACAAAACTGCTTTAGATATAAAAGTGAATATATGTTATTTTGTTGTATTTACAAAGATTTTTTTTAACTCATTTATGTCACAATTTTTAGCTGTTTGATAGTATTAAAAAATGTAAAATAACTTTTCATTGTTAACCCTTAAATGCATAGTGTATCATATACGAACACATCACTTTATATTTAACTTTTAATAAATAAATAAAGTTCTCCGCCTCCACTATATTTATATAGAAATATTAATCCTCTAAAAAAAAAAAGAATGTTAACTAACAATACTAAAAAAAGTTAAAAATTTCTTTTAAAATTTCTGGTGTCCAATTCTTAATATAAGTATAAAAAACACAATTCTAAAAGAAAAATTCATTCATTTAAGGGTTAATGCTTTTATAGGCATCCTCCGTGTGAATGGGAGTTCACATTTTAAATATTATGATTTATAACTTACAGAGGGAGGAGGCATCATGGTATTATATATGTTTCGGTAGTGCGTGACCAAAAACACGTTGGGAATTACTATGTTTCCTTCTGTTAGTGATTCTTCACATCGATTGTCAATTTTAACGAAAGTAAGTCGATTGATTCTATTACAATTATAATCAATCCTTTATAAATAATTTCTCTTGAGATTATGGAAGCAGAAAAAGATTTTTCATATCTTGTTTTACTCGAAAATATTAGAAATGTAAAATCTAATGCATATTCCAGGGTTCTTAGGCTGTTACCACAATTTTTAATAGGATTTTTTACTTTATTTAAATGCAGAAATATATTACAAATCCTGAAATTAAACGTGTTGTCTACAATTTCTACTATTTAAATATTAAATAGAAAAATATCTATTAAAAAATTGTAGTAAAAGCGTACGAACTCTGTATTCAATATATGCTCGCGCTTTAATTTAATTGGTAGATAGATTTTGATAATTATTTTTAAGAGTTTCTGTCCCCATTAGTCTCGTGTAAATTTTATTAAGATTCGAAAAATGACATGTACATCCACTTGTCTGTTTATTTTATGTCTAAATTTCATAAGAATATATTTATTGCAACAAAAATGAACATGTATTTTTAATGTAAGTGTCAGTTGTTATATTTTTTTTTTCAAAATAACCATTGTTGTTTCTATTGAAACTGCTCAAATATCTAAGAAATCTGAGTATGTCGGGTAAAACGTTTTGATTTTAAAATGGTTACTCAATCATATACAAATCAGCTACATAGATTTCGAATAATCTGTCACTTTTTATTCATTATTTTGACATTATTAATTAAAATAAGCGCCGTTATCAATTAAAGTAAGATTCTGAATTCAGATTTCTACTAGACACTCCCCAACACAGTCAAAAACATTTCAATAGCTTTATCTAACTAGAGATCGGTAACGTTTACGTCAGTCTGTGATTTGTGTATATGTCTCTCTGTTGGCCTATACTGTGAATTTTTTTTAAAATTTACTTAATTATTCGTTTAATTATTCGTAAATTACTGAATAAGACTGACGAGGACAATGGGTAGGACAACATATTCATTGTTTAAAAATGATTCCGTTGGAAAACTGAAATATATGATAGTTGTTAACAATTATTTTCTAAGTTGTATCTGAAACTTACCAGTCTGGTAAAAATAATTATGATAACATTTTTTTTTAACTAAATGTATTAACAATTCAATTTATATAAAAAGATGTTTTATTTAAATATTTATTTATTATTATTATTATTTATTTATTTATATTTATACTTTATTTATTTATATTTATATCTTATTTACTTATTCATTTTTATGTTTTATTTATTTATTTTATTTTTATATATTTATATTTATATTTTATATATTTATATTTATATTTTATTAATTTATATTTTTTATGTTTTATTTATTTACTTTTTTTATATATGTTTAGATTTATATTTATTTATTTATTTATTTTTATGTTTTATTTATTTATTTTTTATTTTTTTATTTACCTATTGCACGGTTCACTGCAACAATTATATTTCTTTCCAAAGAACGTCACTGTCGAAAATGTTTACTTGTACATTACTTTTTCTGCAATCCTGCATTTATTTCCAGTTCTGTACATTTTATTGTAAGCATCCAAATCAAAGGAACACCCAAATTAAAGGAACATTATTTTTCTTCCATTGTTCTTAACCTAAAATAAGATACAGTCAGAAAAAAAAGTAAGCTTACTTCAGTGACCCTGAGGTACTTATACTCATAATACTAAGATACCAATCAGCTGTTTCTCCCAAGAGCCCTGTGAAATGACCCACATCAATTACACCAGAATCTGAGTATGTCAAGTGGGCTCTAGGAAGAATAAAAATATAATAAAAGGAAATAATTTAATACATTCTCTATTAAAAGTGATTACATTAACTATAGTAGCAATAATAAGAAAAGATGTTAGAAAACTGAAATATATCGCAATAGTTGGTGAGGATTTTAAGAATATTTGTATTTATTAAAACTATAAAAAATAAAGTAATACTATTTTTTTTGTTAATTACATACCTGCTAACTTTCAACTAAATTTTCGTACAATATGAGTTAATTTGATCGAAGTTAAAAACGTTTCTAACCAGAAAATATATCTAAAAGAAATAAAGTATATTTAGTTTCATGTCCTTAAGAAAATCCTATTTGATTGCATTTGTTTAAAAATAAATTCTGGTTTGAAATATGTTTAACCCCTGTTAACTTAATCTACATGGTACGGAAGTTTAGTACAATATTGGCAAGTATGAAATTATAATTTGCTCAAAAATCAACATAAATACATCATGTTTACTTTACGTTATTTAGGTCCGATTCATTTTCAGAATTACTTACAAGGTATATACATTTTAAAAAGTTAATTTGATATTATTTTAATTTTTTACAACACTTATTGTTTGTACACTCTTACATTCTTTTCAGCTGTATGTAATAATCCCAAATTAAGGAAAAGTTTTCCAACAAAGTGAACATTAATTTTCTGCGTTCTGTTGTTAGTAGAATAAAAAAAAAATTCAAGAAAAACGAAAGTAACCTTACCATGTAGATTTTAAAGAACTGGAGTCGGACATTTTAAATAATTATCCTAATGTACGGATCATTGTCCGGCCTAAGAATCTCGTGAAATAAGTTTATCAATTAAGGCTATTGGTCAGTGAGATATCAAATTCCCCTTACTAATGTTAAACCTATGGGCGTATGATGCATTCGTATTTTTAAAATATATCTTCAGGAAATTAATATTTTTAGCTTATTTTTCCTGTAAACTGATCTTAAAGGTTGTCTCTCTCTCTCTCTCTCTCTCTCTCTCTCATATATATATAAACTGATTAAGAATTTAACAGTTTTAGAATTAACAGACAGACAGACGAATAGGTTTTCGTCAGATGAAAGAAACTCAAAAATGAAGTCACAAACATTAATTTCCTAAAGAGTTACTTTAAACATACAAATACATTTTGCGCCTATAGGTTTAACACTAGCGAGTGGAATTTGAGATCTCACAGACCAACAGCTTTAAACCAGTCTGTCTAAGCCAAGTATGTTCTGTAGAAAAAAATGTTATTACAAATAGAAAAAAAAATGATTAACGAATGATTAACTAAAAATTAGACTTCCATGCTATGTAATATGAAGTATAAAAATTGAGTCTTCAAAATTTTTATCATTTTAATTCTGTTTTAATTCCTCTTTTTTTTTATGGAAAATATTCAAAATTAAATCATTTTTAAAAGGTCTTAAAATTGAAAGTATTTAGCTTCTATTATTAAACTAAAAATTAAGTTTAATGACGCCACATTCTAAATACTGTACGTTAGCTTGAATGTGTCAAATGGCTACTTTTCATTGACACTAAATATATTAATATCCGGTCATTTTACCGGTACCAAATGAGAAAATTTCAATTCAAACCAGAATATTTTTCATAAAATAAATAAAATGTAAATCACACCAGAAATATGCCGAATGAAAAAGTTAAATAGGTTTAAGTAAAAACTGTGGTATAAAATATTTTTATAAAACTTGAGTAAAATTCTGGCTTGTTTAGTGTTAACTCAATGTTATTTTTGATTCATTGCCACACATTTTTAGTGCACTTCAATAAATATGAAACCGAAAAGAAAAATATAAAAAATGATGGAATATCATATATAACAAGTTATTGAGAAACCTTTTATACAAAAAGTGCAATTAACTTCAAAGGATTAGGAACATAAACTAAACCTGTTTCATCTACATGAAAAGCATTGATAAAGAGAGCTAAAAAAAATCTGCTATTAGAAGTTTTGGACGCCTTTTTTACGAAATTAACAGGCATAAGTTATTAAAAGAAAATATATTCTTTGAAAAAAAAAATTGAAGAAACAATTTTTTACCTTATTCAGAAACACAAAGATTGTTCAATCAACCTATAAAAAAGGCTAATTAGAAACTAAAATAGCAGGATAGTTTTGTAAAGTATGAGACTTATGTGGGATTATTTACTGTGCGTTAATCTGAAAATATTTAACAAGCAATTTTTTGCCTCATTTCATTTATTGAAAGTTTATTGAAAATCTCACAAATGTTTAATAGAACATTAGATTTTGCTTAATTCAGGATTCGTACGTTTTTACCACAATTTTTTAATCTAATTTTTTGCCTTATTTAAATGAAGAAAAGTATTCCGGCACTGATTGGTTTTCCCCAAACAGAAGGAACCCAAATATTTTCGTAGATTAAGAATCATCTGTCTTTTTTTCTACAGTGTACTTTTGGATAATTTCGTAGATTAAGAACCATTCCCTTTTTTTTACTCTGTACTTTTGGATAATTTCGTAGATTAAGAATCATGTGTCCTTTTTTTACAGTATAGTTTTGGATAATTCAATATAACCTTACGACATATAGATATCTCTGATATTTCTAAAACATAGTCAGTAAATAAATAAAATTATATTTGTTGAACAATATATTTAGAAACAAATGTAAAAAGACTATTCAGTGTCTTTTTCATGTTTATTTATATTTTTGCGGTTTTAAACAGAGATAAAAATGACGCTTGTTAGACAACAGTGAAAATACAGAGATTTGACAAAGTTCTTAAAGTACAAAGAGAAAAATTTTATTCCCAATTTCAACTTTCTTTTTATCTTTGAGATACCTTCTATTTATATTTTATTTAACTTGAGACTGTTTCAATTTTTTTCTTACCTTTAGAAAAAGCAATTTTAAACAAGTCTCAATATTTTTTATTGTTGAGCTTCTCTTAGCCGATTTTTTTTTCTGTTGAAATATAATTCTTTATGAAAGGATTTGTTTGAAATTATTATTTTGAAATCTATAGTTTAAGAAAAAGTAAGGAAATATAAAGGTATTCTCTTCTAAAGGGCTTCATTTATTTCTGACTTAAAATCTTTAAATCGTACATCTAACAGACGATGTATTTTTTCAGTATAAAATTTAATCAACAAAATGCTTTTTCAGAATTCTGATTTGTGCGTTTGTATGTGTATGCTAAAGCAAAGATGCATATCACAAAGAAGAGATAATCTAAAAGCTTGGGTAAGTTTAAACTTTAACAGGTTTGTTGTAACAAGTATTTACTATTTCAGGGTGAAGAAATCTAATCAACTTCCATTTTCAAACATTTGAAAATTTATAAAAGCCATCTTCGGTAATTTCAAATATAATTCTTTTTACGAAAGCCTTATTTTGCATATGTTTGGGGGCATTTTTATGCCAATTTATTTAAGAAATCATTGTTGTTATTATTATTATTATTATTTAGGTAGAATTGGTATTATTAGTATTTATGTAAATCACGCAAGATGTCTACTAGTTAATAATTCGACTAGCGATGCCTTTTATTTTTATGAAATGTCTTCTGACTTGCGGATCGTATTATGAAAGTTAAATAGGTAATACCTTGCATTGAGCGGTGAAATGGGCTTAAAATAGAATCTTCATTATAGATAACAAGTGTGGAATGTTTTCGTGACAACTAAGTATTATAAATATATATAATACCTTACTATAATGTGAGTGCGTTCAAATATTTATCTCTTTTCTATCTTCATATTTAATAAAATGAGACAGGAAAATAATATCTTACCTGCTTCAGTAGCGCAGAGACCCACCAAAATCCTTCGGTATTCGTTCAACGGATGCGCGACCTTCATTCACCGTATATTCACGATAGATTTTAGAAGATTATTCATCGAAGGTACGTACAACATGGAACGTTACTACTTGAAGAAATAAAAATAATATTATTAATATTGTATAAATATGTATTTTAGTGTAAATTCCTTGTTAGAATATTCCAGCGAGTCTGCTTGGAAAAACTAGAATTTTATATCTTGATTAAATTAACATTACAATATGTAAACCAAGAGAAATAAAATATCTTCTCGGTGAGCATTTTAATAGGTGTTACATCAAAGACAGTTAAACATGAACTGAGTGAGAAACATCGAAAAGGTCCAAAGTCTAAACTCGGAACAACAGAGTATATGCGATCACAGCACGTGTAAGCGTAGGAGTATAAAAACTGCAAGTATGCATCTTTGTTAATTGTCGACACGTGCACATCACAAAACGCGAAAAAGGAAAAGTTTCTTGTTTAAAATATATTGAGAGAATTGTTATTTTCAGGGTTACACACCTCAACACCCCACCTTAATCCCTGAATCAACAATTCACAGATTCAAGATTGTCTTTCGATGAAAAGTAAACTTAGGCTTTGGCAGGGGTTTCGTAAGTAGATCGGCTGTCATCAAGTCAGTGTTGACGTAGTGGAGTCTTATTATATTTTCATTCACTAATTGTTTTAGGAGATGATAGCGCAAGTCTATGTGCTTCGTTTTATGATGAAATTTGTCTGATTCTGCAAGTTTTATTGCAGACTGATTGTCATCCATTAATGTTATTGGGCACTGCTGCGGCATGTCCAGTTCGTTTAGTAGATTTATTAGCCATGTTATTTCTTGCGCTGCACTCGCGGCAGATATGAATTCTGATTCAGCTGAAGACATAGCTAAACACTTTTGACGTTTAGATGACCATAGTATTGGATTGGAGCCAAGTAGAAACACATTTCCTGACGTAGATTTCCTATCAAGTGGGTCGTTTGCCCAATCAGAGTCTGCGTATGCCCTCAAGACAGGTTCATCAAAATTAGTATATGTTAACTTTAAATCGATAGTTGTTTTTAAATATCTAATGGTTCTTTTAACAGCTTCCCAGTCTTTTGCTCTGGGATTTTCATTTCTCCGACACAGGATATTAACGGCTGCACTAATATCCGGTCTGGATACGGTCGAGATATAAAGTAGTGCGCCGACCGCCTGTCTATAATTTACATTATCCGGTAAGAGATTTTCATCATCGGTTAATTTAACAAATCCGGGTTCCATGGGTGTATCTGTTGGTTTTGAATTTTCCAAACCATATTTGATTATTAATTCATGAATTTTGTTTATTTGATCTAGAGTCATAGTGTTTTGGTTAGGGCGATTAATGTTTATGCCTAGATAATATTTAGCATCACCTAAATCCGTGACAGGGTATTCTTTCTTTAATTGACATATAAGTTTATCAATGTTTTGACTTTCTCCGGCAATGAGGAGATCATCAACATAAACAATTACATAAATCGTTTTGTTATTTGTGGTTCGTTTATACAAGCATTTGTCTATCGAGCTTTGGTGAAAATCTAATTTTGATAACGAATCGTGTATCTTTAAATTCCAAGCTCTCGCGGCTTGTTTCAAACCATAGAGCGCCTTTTTCAGTTTACAAACTTTGTGTTCCTCTCCGAGAGCTACATACCCTTCGGGTTGACGCATATATACTTCCTCTTGCAATTCCCCATGTAAGAAAGCCGTCTTAATGTCGATGTGCCTAAGTTTTAAGTTTTTATGCAATGCCATTGCCAAAAAGCTTCTTATCGTAGTATGAGACGCAACGGGGGCGAAAGTCTCGTCGTAGTCAATTCCATATTTCTGTGAGAATCCCTTAGCCACTAACCTCGCCTTGTACTTTTCTATTTGACCCTGACTATTGTATTTCGATTTAAACGCCCATTTGCTTCCAATTACTTTTGTCCCTGGTGGGGCCTCAACTAATTCCCAAGTACAGTTTTCTTTAAGCGAATTTATTTCGTCTAACGTAGCATTTATCCATTTTTCCTTTTCCAGGGGATTTTGCATTTTTATTATGTCATCCCAGCATTTGGGCTCATTTATCCTAACGTCATTTATTAAAAATGCGAATCTATCAGGAGGAACCCCTCTGTTAGATCTGTTCGACCTACGTGGTAAATCCTGTGGGGTGCCTGTCAAGTTTGTGTTCGCATCCTGATCTTGCATTTCAATTTTGGTGCTATTATTTTCCTCATTAATTAGTTGTAATTTTGGTTGCGGATTATTCTCGCTTTGCATTTCTTTATTTTCATTTGATTCATGATTTTTGACTAAGTCATTATCCTTATCCTCTAAAAATTTTACTGTTCGACTTATAACAATTTTCCTTCCATCTGTACAAATCCTATAACCTTTACTTCTATTGTCGTAGCCGACAAAAATTCCCGGTCGTGCGGTATCGTCCAATTTTCCCCTATGGGTTTTTTGAATATATGCATAAGCGCGGCAACCAAAAGTTTTAATGTTAGATAGATCTGGTTTACGACCAGTCCATTTTTCATATGGAGTCCGATCGCATGATGAAGTTGGGAGCCTGTTTTGAATGTACGTCGCTGTGCAAATGGCTTCCCCCCAGAACGAATTAGGTAAACCGCTTTCCTTAAGAAGACAGCGTCCCATCTCCACTAAACTGCGGTTTTTACGCTCTGCGACTCCATTTTGCGGTGAGGAGTATGGTACGGTAAATTGATGATCAATTCCCTCATTTTTCAAATATTCTTCGAATTCCTTCCCTGTGTACTCCCCCCCGTTATCGGACCGAATTGCCTGCACCTTTCTGCCGAATTTGTTTGCAGTCATCGCTACGTATTCCTTAAATTTTGAGAAAACTTCATATTTATTTTTTAATAAATATACAATAGTAAAGCGACTGAAATCGTCAATGAAAGTTAGAAAATAGTATTTCCCCCCAACCGTTGCAGTTTGCATGGGCCCGCACAGGTCACTATGAACCAGCTCAATTGCCCTCGTAGCTCTAAAACTAGCGGTTTTGGGGTACGGATTATCAGTAAGTTTTGACGCAAGGCAAACTTCACATTCAATGCTGTGTTTACATTTATCAATTTGAATCCCTGATGCCATGTTTTTATCAACTAATTCTTTTATGTGGTTAACATTTCTATGACCTAACCTTACGTGCCACTTATGTAAACAATTTTTCTTTTCACAGTGATTAATCATATTTACATTTTGAATTGAATCAGGTTTAACTTTACTTTCATACAAATTATTGTTTACAAATCCTTCAAGGTATGTTACGCCTTCGTGAGTTATTTTGCACATATTATTTTCGAATGTAGCTACGCAACCATTTTCGGTAGCTTGTTTTATAGAAATTAAGTTTGTTTCTACCTCCGGTACATATAAAACATTTTTTAGTGTTATGGTTTTTCTCGTATTGTCTGACATAACAGTATTTAATTTTACAGATCCGTAGCCGTCAGAATTTAATTCTTGACCATTCGCGATAGTTACATTAGATGTATCATAATTAAAATCATGAAATTTACTTTTGTCATTACAAATATGGGCCGAAGACCCTGAATCAATAACCCAGAGGTCTTTCGAACCGTTACCTATAAAAAATGTTAAATTTTTATCAGCATGCTTTTCCCTATCAAAGTTTTTGATTTTAGAATTATTCGCGCCTACATTGTCTTGAAAGCATACGGCTGACTTATTAGGCATACCATAATGTTTATTCCCGTAATTTTTCATTTTCGGTTTCTCATAGGTTTTATTTTTTAATTTCCAACATTCTTCAATATTATGGGAATTTTTCTTACAGTAACGACAAAATTTATTTGTTTTTTGCATTGGGAATTTGACTTTTAAGGCAGAGTGACTGCCTGTATTTTCGACATTATTTTGTCGTTTATCGTATTCATCCATTAACTTTCCCCGAATAAAATTTGGGGTCAGTTCATCGTCATTTCGTGCCTCAAGAGCACATATCAACGTGTCATAACTAGCAGGTAAAGAGCATAATAGTAAAGCCGCCAGGTGTTGATCATTAATAGTTTCACCAATAGCAGTTAATTTATCGCGTAACTGATAAATTTTAGTTAAGTGTTCAGTCATGTTGCCATTTTCGGCTAACCTGCTAGAATATAATTTCCTTAATAGGAATAATTTACTGCTTAAATTCGATCTTTCATGCACATTCTTAAGCGCATTCCACACCTCCCTAGCAGTTTCTAGGTTTTTGGTGTGTATAATTTGGTCGTCATCTATTAGCAAGTTTATAATTGCTCTAGCTTTTCTATTTTTTGTTGTATACTCGGGAGTGACGGGATTTGGGGGCTCGTTTATTATTACATCGTAAAGATCTTCTTTCTGCAAGTACATTTCTACACGAAATTTCCAAATATCATAGTTATTCGAATTTAATTTTTCTATGACAGTGTCTTTTAGAATACTCATTTTTATTATTATATAGATAACACAAAATCTTATATAATATAATATAAATGTTTGACAATTCGATGAAATAATAATTCAGTGGTATTATTTTATTTCTGTTATTCAAAATATTGCTATTGCTACTTCATTCCTTTATTTATATAAGTGTAGCAAAATATTTATATCAGCACAATGTTTGTTAACTTCTTCTATTCGCACTCAAGTAAAGATTTTAGCACACATCAGTCTCATAATCTATTATAAATATATATAATACCTTACTATAATGTGAGTGCGTTCAAATATTTATCTCTTTTCTATCTTCATATTTAATAAAATGAGACAGGAAAATAATATCTTACCTGCTTCAGTAGCGCAGAGACCCACCAAAATCCTTCGGTATTCGTTCAACGGATGCGCGACCTTCATTCACCGTATATTCACGATAGATTTTAGAAGATTATTCATCGAAGGTACGTACAACATGGAACGTTACTACTTGAAGAAATAAAAATAATATTATTAATATTGTATAAATATGTATTTTAGTGTAAATTCCTTGTTAGAATATTCCAGCGAGTCTGCTTGGAAAAACTAGAATTTTATATCTTGATTAAATTAACATTACAATATGTAAACCAAGAGAAATAAAATATCTTCTCGGTGAGCATTTTAATAGGTGTTACATCAAAGACAGTTAAACATGAACTGAGTGAGAAACATCGAAAAGGTCCAAAGTCTAAACTCGGAACAACAGAGTATATGCGATCACAGCACGTGTAAGCGTAGGAGTATAAAAACTGCAAGTATGCATCTTTGTTAATTGTCGACACGTGCACATCACAAAACGCGAAAAAGGAAAAGTTTCTTGTTTAAAATATATTGAGAGAATTGTTATTTTCAGGGTTACACACCTCAACACTAAGGAGCCATCAAATCATGTCAACAACCGGTTGCATAGAGAATATGTATATACAAAGTTAATTGTTTTATCGTAAACCATTAATATAAGATTAAGTGTTCGTATTTCAGACTTTAGTGAAATGTCAGTATGAACACGACCCCCTAAGCTTTAAAAAGAAACATACATGAAAAGAATATTTAATTTAAAGTCGAATGGCTATTTCAGTTTTTTCTGGGATAATTTGGGGATAAAATGAGTGTTGCGTTTTCTTTTCCTTCTTTTTTTTCGAATGTCCTTACATACATTATATAGTAATACGCATGCATACTTACATAAAACAAATTTCAATACATACAACAGATGAAATAAAGTAAATACTGAAAAATCCATAATTCTAATGCTCTATATAGGAAATGCTAGAATAATTTTTTCTCAAGATCAATGCATTTTTATAATAAATGATTTGCATTCTTTTGGTAATTACAAACAATAAGCAATTCCGTCACTTCATAAAATATTATATCCAAAATGTTATGACCATTATATCTTATCAAATATAAGTTATTGAAGGCAAAAAAAAAATTGCTATTAATTGCAAATAGTTAAGTACCAAAATTTATCTTCTTTCATCTCCATGAAAATACTTGAAAAAAAAATCGCTTTTATCACTTTTGAACCCTTTCTAATGAAATTACCATGCAAAAGACATTAAAGAAAAATCAGAGTTATTACTGTCTTTGAAACCATGAAAAAATATTTTTTTTTCGTCTCTTTCAGTACCACAAATAATTGGTCAATCAACTTATAAAAAAACTGCATTATAAACTAAATTAGCCAGACAGTTTAGTAAAATTAAAGACTTACTTGGAATAATTTATTGTGTGTTGATCTGAAAATATTTAACAAGCGATTTTTGGCTCGTTTCATTTATTAAAAGTGTAATAAAATTTTTTTAATACATTTGCTTTTGCTTAATTAAGCCTTTTCTTTTCTCGTTGACATAAATATTTATATAATCAAAGTTTGAAAAGTACTATTTATTGTATCCACTGGTTGGAGTATCATAGTTGAGATTTTTTTCCTACAGGGCGAAAATATGGTCCCGGCTCCTGGTCCCGGCATATTTTCGCTCTGTTGGAAAAAAAAAAATCTCAACTATGATACTCCAACCACTGGATATAATTTACCTAGTTGAATATGCTTTCCTCTATTCATTATGACCTAATTACATGGTATACAGGAGTTTCCGTGCTATTTCAAGAATCATCATGTAAATACTATAGTTATAGCTCGGATGAAAGAAATTAGTGCTGCAGTTCGTAGCCTTGTCCAACAAATAAGAGTGAGATATGCCGGACCAAGATATCGTCGGGATAGCTCAGTAGGAAGAGCGTTGGTACGGCAAACCAAAGTACCCAGGTTCGAGTCCTGGTCCCTGCATATTTTCGCTCTGTTGGAAAAAAATCTCAACTATGATACTTCAACCACTGGATATAATTTACCTAGTTGAATATGCTTTCCTCTATTCATTATGATACTAGTTATTGATTAAATTATTTTGTGCTACATCTAAGTTTTTATTGTAATGTATTAAGTGCAAAGCAAAACAAAAACCAAACCATTTGTAAAATATGGAGAGATATTATAAATATTAAAATATTGGATAGCTTTACTAGCCAAAGAAAGATGTTTAAATCAAAAGTTTAAAGTTAGATATTATTAAGTACTTCATAAACATGAATGAATTTTATTAGTTTATTATATTCGTCTATTAAATAAACTTTAAATTCCGGTTAATGAGCTCCGTTTAATGCATAGTATTTTTTTTAAATATCTTTTTATTTTTGGGTTATTTCGGGGTTTTTTATTATATTTGAATTAATTCAAAGAAATTTTTTTTTTCAAAATATGATGCGGTATTATAAATAACATGTTATTAAAAAAGCTTTTAGAAAAACATGCTAATAATTAAAAATATTTCAGGATAAAAATTAATCCTATTTCATCTAAAAAAAAAAGACATGGGAAATTCTTGCTTTTAACGCTTTTGAACTCCTGATCTATACTAATAAAAGAAAGTTGTTTGTCTGTCTGTGTGTGCGATGGCTAGATAAATCTACCACAGGTTGAAGTCTGAAAGTTTGGGGGAAGATAGTCCAAAGAAAGTTCTGATGACCCTGAGCTAAAAATATTTATTTTTTTGTTAATTAGCCAAGATATTAATTAAAGACAAAAAATATTCTTTTTTCCAAAAATCGGTAGACGTACGAGTGCATCCCTAGTTTCTGCGTATTCCAACAGAAATTCTTCCTTCCACTGACCGTTGCTAGAAGACTGAAATTGAGAGATCAGTAACACCTATATAGTCTGTTGGAGAAGATATCTCCTAAAGGCAGTGGCATGCTGTAAGGGTTGAAATTTATTTTCTTTAGCTGTGAGCAGGGTTTTAGTAAAGTCTAGTAAAGTCCGCCTTGAAGCGGTCGTGTGCATTACAGGGTTAATGCTTTACGGCCGAACCGTTCGAGATACGGAAAAAAGAAAGACATTCTTAAATTTCGTACTTTTACGTTCGAACGCTGCAACCAGTTCGAAAAATATTGTTGTTAACTCTTAAAAAAAAATTTTTTTAGAGAAGGGTTATTTTCGCTGTTCTCTTTTTCTTGTTTTCGGCGACGCTTTCCTAGGGTTAGATTTCAAATATATCGATTCACAAAAATAACTCTTAAAAGCTGAGACCTTCTTCTCTTCGACAATCGGTTTAGGAAAATATGAATTTTAATCTTTTCGAAAAACTGCAGGTTGTTTCGACTGCAGATCACTTCGCGCCTTTCAAAGACGATTTTTTTCTGTGCTAAAAGTAACTAAACGTTGGTATTTTAACACAATATTTTTAAAACATCTCATCTGGTTTTACAACACCTGTGAAAATTTTGGAAAATTCGGATGAGTAGAAGTATTTAAAAATATATATCTGAGAAATTCCCGATGAAAACTCTATAACGTGGGCTTTTCGGTGCGGCTTCGACTCATGTTTTCACTACTAAATATGCATATTTTATCAAGAAATTTTAAATAGGGCTTAAATAAAATTATAGTTATAACCGATTAAAATTTCAGATAATTCGGACGATAAGAACTATGTTTTTGTTTGTTTGTTTGTTAAAGGAGCCGAAGCAAAAACAAACAAACGAAAAAAAATTAGCGAGAAGAAAACAGTTTTTTTACAACTAAATACCAATATTTTTCCTCGAAATTTTTACACGGGCTGCAAAACCGTTATATTTATAACCGATGAAAATCTGAAAGAGTTTGAATAACAAAAACTTTTTTTTTTTTTTTTTAACTTTGAAACATTATTTGAAAAAACGAGAAAATGTCTTTTTACGACGGCTTTTATCACTAAATATCAATATGGTTTCGCGAACTTCTCATTTAAAAACATAAATTCATACAGTAGCGAGTTAAAGAGAAAAAATCATTCAAATTTGATGTATTTAAAATTATTATCATGGGGCGGACAACGCGCCGTGCGAATCAGCTAATATTTAAACCGAGTTAAAGAAAATTATGGCTTAACAGGTTCTTTAAAACTATTTACAAAAAACTGAAGAACCCTGTTTTAATTTGTCTTCTTCAGTAACAGAATTAATGTAACGATATTGGTGCTGTATACTATATCAGTATACTTTCAAAATTGCTGCCTAAGTGGGGACCAGATAGAAGTCTCTACAAGTGGTGGAACAATGGCGTACCAAACAATCAATGTACACAGCTAAATTTAAATAGTATTATTTCTCATATTTAAGGACTTAATATCAGATATTTTTTAAGATAAAGAATACTATTAAAATTTAGTGGTGACAATCGTTCAAATAGTGCACCACTGTCCCATCAGTCCTGCTGTACATTGTTAAAAATTCGTGGCAAACTGTCCAGCCGTTCTACCGTTTTTACAGGTAACAGTTACTTAACAGTAATTTTAATGGATCCTGACAAATGAGAACGCTTCTTAATATGTTCAAGTTACTGTTATTTACAAAAACAGTCGAATGACAGGGTAGTTTGCTGCAGATTTTTAACACTTTATTTACCGGCCACGAGTATACTCGTGTTTTATAACAACTAATGACATTTATTAAAGGCCTGTCCTAAATACTTAGTTCTACCTATATAATTTTTACGGCATAAAATCTTTTTCAAAAAGAACGTGTATTTATACGACACATTTAATAATACATTGTCAGACTGTAAGAAATTTAACATGAAATTTACATACTGTAAGATATTTACTGATGCATAAGTTTGAAAAAGTTAACTAGACAAAGAGTATTCCAAAAACTTTTAAAAGAAGGCGGGACTTATATTGACTCAAAACAAAAAATTCACATTAAATTGCCGGTCAATAATGCGTTAACAGTGTAGTTTTAACACCTCTAACTACAGATATTCAAAGTTATAAGCTACGGAGCGTGGTAATTAATACTCAAACAATGAGATCGTGCAGGCCACTTTTCGTGATTTCGACAGCTTAGAATAAGGTAAGCCGGTTTTTTTCGCCTACATTTAAACTATATTTTGTACCCCTTGCTAAAATCTTCAGTAGATAAAAAAAGAGAAGAAAATACTCAATTAAACAAAATCTAATATATTATTAAACTTTTGTGAGGTTTTCAGTAAACTTCCAATAAATGAAATGAAGCAAAAAATTGCTAGTTAAATATTTTCAGGTCAACACACAGCAACTAATCCCACGTAAGTCTCGTCTATCCGGCTTTTTAGCTCACAGGCTATCAAAGCCTGAGAGCTAATGTGCCTGCCCGTTCTGTATGTATGTACGTATGTACGTATGTATGTACGTAACGCGATAAATCTTGATAGAAATAACCGTTTTGCCCCCCTTAATTTAGATAAATGGGTTTTTCATGCAGAATTATCCCATTTTCTTCAAATTTTGTATATAGGTTTATTTTGATAATGCGCTTCTGTGAATAGTTTTGGAGGTAGGTTCATTGGTTAAGTATAAAGGGGGAAAGGGGGAAAACCCCCTCCTTAATTTAGATAAATGAGTTTTTAATGCAGAATTATCCGATCGTCTTCAAATTTTGTATATAGGTTTATTGTGATAATGCGCTTCTCTGATAGTTTTTGGGGTTCATTGGTTAAGTATAAAGGGAGAAAGGGGGGGGGCTAATCGGCCCTTAATTTAGATAAATGGGTTTTTCATGCATAATTATCCGATTTTCTTCAAATTTTGTATATATATTCATTGTAATTAGAGGCTTCCTTGATTAGTTTAAGGGCTTCATTAGTTAACTATGAGGGGGATAACGGGGGGATGACCCCCCTTAATATATTGTAGATTTGTTTATTTTTCGAGGAGCTTATTTCAAATTCTTTGAAATAAAAGTATAATATACAATTAGTGTGAAAAGCCTGTGAGCTCAATGCCCTCAGTTTAACTGGGCAGTTTTCTTTTTATTTGGTTTCTATTTAGCTTTTATTATAGGTTGATTGAACAATTATTTGTGTTGCTGAGTAAAATAAAATAAATGGCTAGAAAAGTTACTCAATAATTTATTATTTATAATATTTCTCCATATTTTACAAATGATTTTTGGTTCTGTTTTTGCTTTGTACTTAATACAGTATAACAAAAACCTAGACATAGCGCAAAATAATTCAATCAATCTATCAATATATATATATATATATATATATATATCATCGAGAAAAGAAAAGGCTCAATAAAGCAAATGTATTATAAAATAGTTTTTTAAGATTTTTATTAAACTTTCAGTAAATGAAATGAGGCAAAACTCGCTTGTTAAATATTTTCAGGTCAACACACACCAAAAATCCCAGGTAAGTCTCGTTTCGTACTTTACTAAAGTATCCTGCTATTTTAGTTTCTAATTAGCCTTTATTATAGGTTGATTGAACAATTATTTGTGCTGTTGAATTAGATAAAAAAATATTTCTTCAATTTTGTTTTCAAAGAATGTACTTTCTTTAATAAATTTTGTACGTTACTTCCGTTAAAAAGGAGACCAAAACCTTTAATAGCAGAAATTTTTTTTAGCCTTCTTTATCTATGATTTCCAAGTAGATGAAACGTGATTCATTTATGTTCCCAATCCTTTGAAATTAATTGCATTTTTTTGTATAAAAATGTTTCTCAATAACTTGTTATTTATTACATTCCATCATATTTTACATTTATCTTTTTAGTTAGGGTTTAGGTTGGATTGGAAAGGTCATTCAACATTTCATGGATCCAAAATTATATTCCGCACAAGTAATCACTAGGAAGCTATCATAAGAGAGTCTCTGGAAATAATATCTAAAAAAGAAATAGTCTGTAACGATGTATTATCATATGGTATCCACGCAGTCTGGAACGAATTAATACATGATTGATTAACCTGTACTTGTTTTTGAAATGTTGAATGACCTTTCCCATCCCACCTTATATTCCACACCCTTGAAGTAAAATGATTTGTTCCGGGCAAGCTAGAAAACGCAAAGAGACAACAATTCAACTTAACTATTGGTTTTTCACTGATGATGACCGAATAAGTTCGGTTGAAAACGTTTTGATTTTAAAAGGACTTTAACCCCTTGGAGGGCAAGCATGTGTTTTAAAAGTGCTAGATTTTGCGATGTCTTGACACCAGTAATTTTAAATAATGAATTTTTACCTTCTTAATCTTCAAAAAAAGTAATAAATATTTTTATTTAATAATACTGGTGGCATAGTTATATATTAAAAAGTAGTATATATTATATACCGGTGCCCCTCAAGGGGTTAGTGTGCTTTTAAATGTTTTTATGTATGTTTTTGCGCACCTTCAAGCAATATATTTACATTTATTTGTATCTTTATGAATTTTAAGATTGTGTTATACCTCTTTTTTACTGCTCTGCATTAAATCCAAAGTGAAACAAACAAACAAATCACACAAAAAATAAACAAAACTGTTTTTAAAATATGAAAAGATATTACAAATAACAAGCTACTGAGCAACGTTTTTAGCCAAAAGCATTTGTTGATTTCATTACCTTACAGTTTGAAAATAATAATTACTTCATTTATACGAATGGGACTGAATATTTTTAATTTATTTTACTTGTATACTACGTTAATTTTGAATACAGTTAGATGAGTATTTGTACTTTCTTGTTTATCCGTTTTTGTTTATGTTTTGTTTTGTTTTGTTTTGTTTTGTTTTTTGTTTTTGTTTTTGTTTTATTAAGATTCCTTACTACGTTTCAACTAATGCAAAGCAAAACAGATAGAAATATAATGAGATATTATAAATAGCAAGCTATTGAAGAAATATTTTGTCCATAAACTATCCCTAAAATGTCCTAATTGCTTTTAATTACATAGATTTAATGATATACTCTGTTTCAACTATTAAAAAAGGCATAAAAAGATATGGGTTTTATCTTCTTTAGACTCCTTATAATGAAAGTAACACGCAAAAGACATCAAGATAAAATCCAGCTTAATTCATCCTTTGAAACTATAAAAAAGTAGAAAAAAATTAATCTCCTGCTTTTCAACAAACATAATTGTCCAGTATGTCATATTCAGATTGTTTTCGTTACATTTCAGTTAATTCATAGAATAAAAAGTTTCGAAATATGATGCTATATTATAAATAAGAAGTTAATGAAGAAAGTTTCAGCAAAAGAAAGATTATGCATTAATAAGATTTAAGCACAGAAATTAATCCTATTTTATCTACAAAAAAAGGATTACAAAAAACTTTTGTTTTTATCGCCTTTGGACTCTTTATAAAGAAATAAGGCTCCAAGAATGATTTTTTCTTTCATGAATATGTTTGAATCATAAATGACACGACGCTTTTTGCGACGATTGAAAGCAGTAAGAAAATTTGACACTTGAAAATATACTATATGTTCAGTATTTTGGGATATTATAAATAATAGATCATTAAAAAACTTTTTAGGCAAAAAATTATATTAATTACAAAGTCTTATAGATGAAAAATAATCCTTTCTCATTTACAAAAAAGCTTTGGGAGAAAAAAGGCAAAAAACAGACTCTTGCTTTTATCGCCTTTGGACCCCTTTTAATGAAATTAGCATGCAAAAGACATTAAAAGATGATCTGGCTTAATACATTCTTTGAAACTATTAAGAAAAAACATGAAGTAAACTATTTTTTCTCTTCTTGGATAACACAAAAAAATGTTCCATGAGCTTAGATAATGCAAATTCGAAACTAAATTAGCAGGATTGTTTAGTAAAGTACGAGACATACTTTTAATAATATAGGGTAAATTGGATGAAGATGCCGTAGTTTTTGATTTAATTTTTTATAAAATCGCCTGTTTTTTTTTATTTGTTATTAATTAATTTCTTGTTCCAGTTGATACATTTATGTGTGATTTAAAAATGTATTTCATTTTACAAATGTCATAGAAAGCGTCAAAAATTTTGTTTTTATAAAAGCATGTATTTCGGCATCTTAGCCCAATCTTGGGGTAAGATGGCCAATTACATAGGAAATACATAAAGAAAGAGCATAAAATATTTTGGACACTTTCTAAAGGTGTTAAGATGAAATAGCAGTAGAAAAGCACAATTTAAAACTTAAATAAAACAACGCAAACTGGAACTAAAGTATCAGTAGGAAAGCCTTTTCCACACGACTGACATGCGTTTCCCTACAGCGCCTGCGCATAGGAAAACCACGTGGTACGGCATCTTGTCCAAAACGGGATCTCACCCTAAGTTACCCTACTACGTGCTGATCTTAAAATATTTAACAAGCAATTTTTTGCTTCATTTAATATCATATATTGAAATTTTAATAAAAGTATCTCATAAAAGTGTAATAATATATAGTTGCTGTTGCTTACCGTAATTTCCCGAGCTGCACCTTAGTTAATCCTTTTTCAAACCGGAAATTTTATTGATAATAAGAAGTCAAATAAGTGCTAAGCAGAAGAAAATCACATTTTATTTAAAATAAATTCTGGTAGGAAATCGAATTGTCTGAGGTGCGGCGTATACGCGCGAAATTACGGTAATTGGAGCATTTTCTTTTCTTTCTTTTTTTTTATTTAATCAAAGTTTGAAAAGGACTATTAGTTGGTTTAATTAAATTTGAGTTACATATAGATTTTAATTGCACTGAATTCGATGCAATGTAAAAAAAAAGAAAAAAAAAACGATGCTGTGATGCCGTTAGTAAAATACGATTAGATATTATACAGGGTGTCCAATGGCTCATTCCTAAAACGTTAGTCATAGACATAATAGTTCCAATTACAAAAATGTTTAAATGAGGTAAATAAGTATTTTAAAAGCGATATGAAACAATAAAACCTTTCTTTGAAAGTTACGAAATTTAACTTTGTATACGATCCTCTTGTCCTATAAGTGATGCTTAGTAAAAGTTTCTTATTACACTAACAAGTAAGACGAAAAAGACCCTTTCATCTAACATTAAAATTGACAGAGTTTTGAAACTTTGAATTGCATAATTTATACCAGTTTTCTGCATATGAAAACATCTAATCATATTTAGATGAGTTGGGAAACCTTGAAAATGGACACCCTGTATATAATAAGCTATAAAAAATTCAATATATCAGTTAATATAGTGGTAACTGTGAATAACATATGAGTAAAACTGTTAATATCAAAAGCTTATGATTAGAATTATATCTCCTTTATTAACATGAAGGATTTTTTTGTATTTGTTATATGTGTATTGCATAAAGTTTGAATGCATTTAAATAACTATTCTTAGTATTTTTAATAGTTTTTTTTTTTTTTTTTTTTTTTTTTTTGTGTGTGTGTGTGTGTGTGTTATGTCCAAATTTCTTATTACATTTCAATTAATACAAAACAAATATTTGACAAAATACTATGATATATTAAAAATAAGATATTATTGAAGAAAACATTATAGCCGAAAATTGTTATTTCTCACGAAAGTTAAAGAATAGAAATTAACTACATTTCATGTACAAAGAAAGGTATAAAAAAAACTAATCATATTTAGACTCTGCATAATGAAATAAAAAAGCAGAAGTCACTAAAAGAAAATGTAGCTTAATACATTCTCTGAAACTATAAAAATGTTCAAGAAACATTCATTCTTTTCTGCAATAACACTAATAATTGCTCAATCAACCATGAAAAAAGCTAATTAAAAACTAAATTAGCAAGATAGTTTAGAAAAGTAGAAGACTTAATTGGAATAATATAGTGTGAGTTGATCTAAAAGTTATTCAAGAGTTATTTTTGCCTCATTTCATCCGTTCAAAGTTAAATAAAAGTCTCACTAAATTTTAGTAATGTATACACTTTTTACTTAATTGAAAATTTTCTTTTCTTGTTTCTTACTTTTTTAACCAAAACTTAACATGGGCTTTTAATTGATTAAATTAATTTTGTGTTATATAAATTGTTTATTGAACTGCATTAAAAAAATAATTATTATATTTGTAAAACATCAAAAATTATAAATAATAAGCTATTGGGTAAAGATTTAGAAAGAAAAGAAGCTGTTAATTTCTAAAGCTAAGGTGGAATTAATAACCACTTCATTTACAGGGGACTGATACATTTTTTAAAATATAATTTATTACATTAGTATATTACGTAAATTTCCAATGCTGTTAAATGACAATTCATAGTATTTTTAATCGGTTATAATATTTGTGTTTATCCAGATTTTTTTTATAATGCTTCATTTATAAAAAAAAAAAAAAAAAAAATGCGAAATGTGATATTTTATTATAAATAACAAGTTAATGAAAAACAAAATGTCCAATACAAATTTCTTTCAATTATAAAGGTTTAACGATAGAAATCAACCCTATTTCAACTACAAAAATAAGGTCATAAAAATATTTTTGTTTTTAGCTTCTTTGGACACTTTATAAAGAAATAATATATAACAATGGTTTATTTCTCATGATCGTGACTCTGTTTATTCTGAAAAAAAATGCTGCAGAGTCTCTTCGTTCACTCTGCGACGAGGAGTCATAAATTATTTTTCAGGAATTTCTTTTCGAAAGGCTCTGTGGTGAGTTGTATCTTATTATTATTATTATTGCCATTCAAACTTTTGGAAGGACAGCACACAAAATCAACAAAAGAAATAGTCCTCAGGGTATGTTAAAAACAGGTGAAAAGCCCTCCTACACTATTCCTCGCATTGTGTTTCAGTGCGACAACGATTCTACACACACCGCCCACTGAATATTAGGCCTGACCGCTAACACAAAAATTGATGCAGTCGTAGGAAGAAATTTTTCAGCGTGTGTACGGTCCTTTGAAATTAAATACCAATAATTTCTAAAAGCTTTCTCCGCCTTATTTGTCTGATATTCAATAAGTCAAAGAAAACTTTTAGAAAATACTGGGGTGTAAAATTAGGGGACCCTACAAACGTTTTACAAAATCGGACCACAGGCGCCGCCATTTTTGTGTCAGCGTTCGGGCCTAATATTCAGGGAGCGGTGCTACACATCAAAGAAGGTGACAAAAGAACCGTCGTCACATAATGAGATCTTAATGGACCTTAAGGTTCCGTTCAAATTACATTCTGTGACGAGGAGTCATAAATTATTTTTCTGGTATTTCTTTATCAAAGGCCCTGTGGTCGGTTGTGAACTTTTATATTGTTCTTCAGATATTTAGAAGCCAAGCGCACAAAATCAACAAAAGAAATTCACCCCAGGATTGTTAATAAAGATATCAGAGACCCTCCTCTATTGTAGTGTGACAGAAGAGTCCTCACATCAAAGAAGCCGAAAAAAGAGCCACCTCCCATGAATTTGCAATCAGAAAGTTGGTTGCCTTTAGAGACCGGTGGCTGGAGAAAGTAGCTCGTAGGGGCAGAGCCACCTAATTTGTCATAAATGACGCGGCGTTTTTTCGGTGATTGAAATAAAAAAGAAATGTTGTTACTCGAAAAAATACTACATATGAACAGAGATGCCAATTTCTCACGAACCTTTCGTAATGTGTGGTTTAACTAACCCAGTTTAACAACGCTTTGAACCAGAAAAATTATTGGGCGAATCTTTATTTATTTAGTTTTAGGTTGTTTCTATGTGAAAATAATTTAATTTAATTTCTTTAAAAAAGTTTCTGGTCCTAAACGTATTAAACCTGGGTCAAATTAACCCACATATTACGGAAAATTAATGAGAACTTGGCACCTCTGCATATGAAATATCATAGTATATTATAAATAATAAGTTATTTAGAAACTATTTAGGCAAAAAATGCTACAAATTACAAAGCATTAAAATAGGTGAAAATTAATCATATCTCATCTACATAAAATAGAAAAAAAACAGTCCTTGAAAAAAGTTTTGAAAAAAAAGGCCTGGAAAAAAGGCGAAAAAAAATACGTTTCTTCTTTTTATCTCCTTTGGGCTCTTTGTAATGAAATTAGCATGCGGAAGACATTTAAAGATGATCTGACTTTATACATTCGTTGAAAGTATAAGAAAAAATGAAGAGAAATATTTTTTGAAGAACCAATTTTTTTCTTTTCACCAACAACACAAATAATTATTGAATACTAAAATGCTAATTAGAAAGTAAATTAGTAAGATTCGTTAGTAATGTAGGAGACTTACTTTGAATAATTTAATGAGTGTCCTTCTGAAAATACTTAACAAGCCATTGACTGCGGCATTTTATTTATTGAAAATTTAGTAAAGATTTTACTAAGGTTTAATAATCTATTCACAATTGCTTAATTGGGTATTTTCTTTTCTGCTATTTTACTTAATAAAAGTTTGAACGGGACTATTAATTGATTAAATTGATTTTATAGTTTTGGTTTGCGAATGGGTTTAATTTTAAAAATATATAAAGATTTGTAGTTTGAAAACAAAATGTAATTATACACTTTAATGAGTTTAAAACTAAAATAATGCAATGATGTAGCACAAAATAGTGACTATTGGAATTTGGACACTAAGTTGTGCATTTTAAGCGTATAAAGGTAGATTATAAAGGTTTGAGGATAGAAATCAAACTTACTTCAACTGCAAAAAAAAAAAAAAAAAAAAAAAAAAAAAAAGGGTTATAAAAATATTTTTGTTTTTACCTTCTTTGGGCTCTTTATAAATTATCAAATTTTTCTCAGGAAAAGTATCGATATAGTTTAAGCTTTTATAGTTACTAAACATCTTTTTTATTTTTGATACCTAGAACATTTTTTCTATTATTTATTACGAGGGCTATTTGTTTTTCAAGGTCCGATCGGTTGTGAAATGAAAACCACAGTGAAAACAAAAACTGTTTTATTTGGAACATTTAGATACACCTTCCATCTACATCTCTACATAGTCACCGCTCCGACTGAGACATTTGTTGTAGCGTGGTACCAACTTTCCTATACCCTCGCCATAGAAGGCAGCCGCCTGTGCTTTCAGCTAATTCTTTACGCTGGTCTGCAGCTCGTTGTCTGAGTCAAACTTCTGTCCTCCTAGACAGAGTTTCATGTGAGCAATGAGATGTAAATCGGATCCTCTCGCTGAACAAGATCATCGGTTGACACTTGCCCGCCTGCATCATAAACGACTGTACATCCTGCTTAAAAGTTACTGCACCATTACCGCACTTTGCTGTCACTCAAGAAAGTAGTACCGTACACATTACTCATTCGTCGATGAATTTCGGCTGTATTTTCGGCTCAGAAATCGGATGACAGCACGCACTTCACACTTAGCGGGAGCCTCTATTGTTGGAGGCAGAATTACATGCGCAATGCGAGCTCAGAACTGACAGCTGCGACCTGACGCGATCGGCGGGCATACTAGGTAGAGTTGCAAAAATTCCCAGAGTTATTCCCAGGTTTATTTCCAATAGATCCGGTTTATTCCCAGGTTTATTCCCAAAAGACCCGATTTATTCCCAAAAACCCGGTTTATTCCCAGGTTTAAACCAAGTTTTTTCTAGCCTTTGCAACTCTAATACTAGGGCAACACATATAGCACAGCGTCATCGGATTTTCACTGTGCTTTTCCTTTCGCGTCCGATCGGACCTTTTAAAAAAATAGCCCTCGTACTTTCCGAACCCATAGTGTTAGTTAAGTATTGTAACCATGAAATATATATGTGTGCGTGTTTGAGTGGTTGAAAATGATAGCTTCCAAACCGTACTTCCGATTGAGCTTTCGTTTGGTTAATATGTTATAGACAACTGTCGCAAGAACTGCATAGGTTATAGTAAAAATCGAAAGACCAATTAAGTAGTTAAACAATTTTTCAATAATTTAGCGACAGATTCTGTACCAGGGTTCGTACGGGTCCTGGAATTTGAAGACCAGGAAATTGTTCGATACCAGTATTTTCTTTTAGATAATCTCTTCTTAAATAAGATGAAATTTCGCACGTTTGAACTTGGTGTATTTTTTTAGAAAAATATACTGATATGTCACCTGAAAAAGTAACGGTACCCGTACGAACCCTGTGTACTCTGTAAACAGATGTTTCTTAATCCAGGAAACCATAATATAACCACGAACGAAAATATACAATAATCTCTTCTGAGTTGCCCACTATTCCAAAAAGCGTTCGTTATCACTAGAAACCTCAGAAACCAATACATTTTCGAGATTTAACGACGCATTTATAAAAACAAAGTTTCTTTTGCTGTCCATAATTTTCTGAAACGTTTCCGAGTAGTTTTTACAGTGTATTAATCAGTTTTCTCAACTCGAACTATCGGGTTTTTGGATGCTATCAATTCACAAGTAAATATTTTCAGGTTCATCAAACACACATGATAAATTAACAGGATTAACATTAACATTAAAATTAACAGGATTAACATTAACATTAACATTAACAGCAATTAATATTTACTTTAAAATTAACACTATTTTGTTGCTCTTGCATGTGGGGAAAACTGTTCTAAAATACGATACCCTAAGACAAAAGTGCCTCTATTCAAACAATTTTTTTCTGGTGAACTTTATTTTTTACAAACATACGAAATGCAATGGTGTCTTAAAAAGTAACAAAGAAAGTCACAACATCATAGCAACGATTTATATAAAATACTGCACTATGTCATTTTATCTACGGTACTGTCCACATCACAAATAAATTACAAGAAATACTGGCACATTCACGATATGCCCACTTTGAATACTTAACCCATTTTATTCGCTTCACTTTCGGTTTTGAGTGACTGAATAAATCATTGGAATAAAGACAGGCTTCATCATCATCGGCAGAAAGATCCATGTCCGTGTCGTCATTAATGGATGTAATAAAGCGAATTAACAATAATCTCGTGTGTCAAGTTTTCAAGTTTATTTCTTAGGCTGTAGAGCTGCTTGTCTTGAGCAAGACTCCCTTATCATAGATCAGACTTGACAATCCGGAGAAAGTCTATGGGAGAAAATGTCCGCGGTAATTGCCAACTTATTCATTGACTTTCTCCGGAAAGTATCGCCGCCTTGTGGATACTACCGCACAGTTGCCATGTTTCGGGCTTTTTGAACACCAGTATATTTTTAGAGAAAATGTTGTTCTTTTAAATCCCAAAATTCTCCGATCAAACAAAACAAAATTGTCTCTACTAAAAAACTGGTATCCAAAAATATAATAGAAAAATCTATAGAAAAATCTAGCTGGTCTGCTACCGCATAGCTGCCAACTCTTACGCTTTTTTCTTACCACTAAAATTTAGTAGAATTTTTTTCGTCATGTAATCACACGATCTTGTCAATTTAATAAGATAAAATTTACTATAAAATTTTAGTGGTAGGAAAACTACAAGTTCATAAGCAAATGCATAGAACAAATGGAGCTGTGAAAAAATTTCGTGTGATTTCGTGTCGTAAATACTATTACTGACGATTGATGGCGCTAGTAGCAGGACAAGTATAGCGGTCAAAGGCAACTTGCTGATTGAGAGGTCTGATACTATGATAAGGAAGTCTTGGTCTTGAGTGTGAATTATGTTTCTAAGTAGCTTTTGACTTAGTTTCGGCAATATTAGTATTGCTAGTCAGGACTTTTGCACCTTCATGCTTCCTCTTTTTAAAGGATGATCTGATATGAGTTGTACAAGGAAGTGGAGATACATCAAGTTGTCTCATAAATGAAGATGCTGCCGGTCGAAAAGACACACACGTCTTTGGAGTACCAGAAACCGATGTAGTCGGCGCTGTAATTGGAGGAGGTGGCATTGAAACTGTGAAAGTGGACGAATTAGGTCTAGATAGGCTGTTATGTGTAGAACTTGTGTTGCAGTCGTTGCTTTCCTTATTTTCCAGTAGACTTTCTGTGACAACTGAAGCACAGAAAACAGGTTCAGGAAAAATGTCTGGCGGTATGTCATTTTACCTGTCATTTTACGTAGTTTAAATTATTATAATTGGCTAATAATGATTTGCAATAGACTTCAATAATGTTGAAAAATTAGCCAATTATAATAATTTAAACTACGCATTACAGAGGGAAGCCCTAGAAATATTTACATCAAATTCAAAAACATGCGATGATGTGACCCACGCAAAAATAGATAACAGATGGCGCCATGTGTTATTAGAAAAAAGCAAAATGGGGGATTTCAACAGATTGACTGACGAATCAGAAAACATAATATCAGTGACTGAAGATGCTGAGAACGACAGGTGAAAATATTTTTACTCTTTTACAATTTTTAACAGATCGAGTAGTTATGTGCAGTTTTAAAAGTATTCTTTAAGACTTTTAGACATGTACACTGCTTGTTTATGTGTTTAAAAATAAAATAATGTCTGTGAAAATAGGTAGTGCAAAGAATTATTTAATTTTAGCATTTTAGTAGTGTACATACTACATAGATCAACTATAGATCATATACAGGGCTGCACCAAATAATTCTGATATTTTTCCGAATATCGTTATTAATGCCTTAAATTGAGTTTTAAAATTGTTATGAGTTTTCCAAATTCTTTATTTAGACATAATCTTCCTTCTTATTAAATAGTAAAGATTTCTAACAGTATTTTGAAAGTTTTGAAAAGTGTTACATAAATTATGTTTGATGCATGATTTTTCGTTATTTTTTATTCTAAAACCGCAACTGAAATGTCTCTATAGTATCACTTCTTTTGAACAAATTTGATAAATGATAGCATTTGCGGAGAGGATGATACGGATTTGGGCTCGATTTTTATAACCAGTTTCCGGCTTCGGGCCCAAAGTAAACATTATACGTATTTATTCACAAATCAAAATAAAGAGAAAAGAAAGCTATTTGTGAAAAAAGAAAGTAAACATTAAATCCCGTTCACCAGAGCATATGTAGCATTGCAATATTATATAGGAACTAGTATATAACCCCGTCAAAAATGACGGATTATTGATCTGCGTTTCATTTTCATAATTACTTCATACAAACAAACAGGAGGAAGGTTTTATTATTGAAAGATTTGTATTGTAGAAAAGTACATTTTAAAAATGACAAATGATTTCTACAAATAAAAATGATGAGTATATATATATATATATATATATATATTACTTAGTATTAAATTTCTGAAATAGTTCAACGATTGGACAAAACGTTCAAATTAAATATTAATAAATAACGTTGTGCGAAAGTTTTTGTAAAAAAGTGTTATAATGAGTTTCTAAACAGCTTGATTCACCACACAACTCATTGTTCGATTACATAAGCAAAATTAAATGCAAATTACGCGGTACTATGTATTCCTTATATTTTAATTACGTATATAAATAATCATTTTATTTACGATGGAAGCCAAATTTTAAAATCCGCCGAAAGATGGCGTCAATATACTGGATTGATCACTTCAAAGCCTCACTACGACAGAAATTACCGCTCTTTCTGAAAAAAAAAAAAAAAAAGTTTACAGAAATGTTGTTATACATGTTTTATATGAAATAGCTTTTGAAGGTTTTAAACTAAATTAAAATATTTAAAAGCTTTAATATTTCTTTGATTAGATTATACTGTAACTTTCATGGAATAAATGAGACGATATTTTGGCTTGACTGATGTTGTTTGCAGATATTTGTATCCTTAAATTTTCTTTAGAAGTTTAAACCTACATAAAAAAAAATATTAGTTATTGCTAAAAAATATTAAGAGTGCAGTGTGAAATCCTCGCAAGTGTCTACTGGTATATATTATTTCTGTTGTCAACATCTCTTTTTCTACACTTTTACAAAACGCACAACAATAAATGATGTACCATTCCAAAGTTTTTTGAACTGACTTCTGACAAAGTATACTTACATTTCGTTAAAATATCTTTTTGATTATAAATTGCAGTTAATTAAAAATTAAATCTGCATTGTTTTCAAAAATGAAATGAAAGGTTTTACTCAAATCAATGTTGGCACAAAAATAAAATACAGAAGTATATCGCGCTCAACAATTATTAAAGAAAACAAAAGAATTAGAACAAAAAAGATAAAGTGGACGTCTTTACACGGGTTTATTAGGTGCGTTCATAATTATATAAATATGTAGCATCTATAGTCGTCGTCTGGTTCGTCCATCTGTTCACATATAACAGCGCAAAAACTACCCAATTGAATGGTTTGAAATTTAATATAGTATATAATAGTTACAGAATTTTGTGGAGTTATTTAAAATTTTATTAAAAATTTCAAAATCAACCGGCAGATGGCACCACTATACTGAATAAATCACCTCAAATCCTCGCTACGAAAGAAATCACCGCTATTTCTGAAAAAATGTGTTTACAGAAACGTTGATATTCATGTTTTATATGAAACAGTTTTTGAAGGTTTAAAAAAAAATTAAAAGATTTAAAAGATTTAATAAGCTTTTACAAATATTTTAACAGCAGAATCGGATTTGAAGCTTTCAAAGAGTCGTTCATTTGTGAATCATTTGAATTTGTGATGCTGAATGGCAACAATGTTCGTTTGTTTATAGTTGGGATTCCGATTTTTAATCTGGATTTTTAATTAAGAACTTAAAACATTATAATAGTATATGATATACATGTTTTATAGAAAAATATGCTGCACACACATGATTTCAAGTAAAGGATATTATCATTTAGCTGTGATATGTTACACAGGTTTTTCATTAAGCCTAACATGGCGTTTAACTATGGTCGATTCGCAAACCAGAGTGGTCGTACCCGGAACCGTTACAGACACTTTCTTGCCTTTGAATTTTATTATAAGTAAGATGACAGCTAGAAAGTCTGAAACAAGAATAAAAGAGCAAGTGGCAGATATCAAATATGACAGAAGAACAACAGCTTTAGCAAAACTACATAGGACCGAGACTTTAAAAATTGATTTTAAGAATAGCAAAACAATTTATCCATCAAGACTTTATTTCCCATCTATTATCTGTGAATCAATAGAAATCTATATACGTAACGGGAACATATGCAATGAATCAGCCTCTTTTGATTACCTAAAATTTAGCACGAGTCGTTTTTCAATTTTAAAAATGCAAGAAGGAAATATTATTATTCACGTTCACAGTTGACAATTTTTAAGCACCTGCTTTTATTACAGATATGATCTCGTGGTGTATGATTTTCAAGTTTATTTTCAAATTTTATCGAAAATAGTTTGTTTATCGTGTTGATCTTGATAGTGGCGCCGTTTGTGCGTTCGAAACATGTCTATCATCATATTAAAAAGTTTTTATAGTACTTTTTGTGTTATATTTTTATCACTTTAAGAATTTACATCAGTATTTTAACAAGAAAGCAATCTAAGTTTCTTAAAGTGTATTACTATGCTTTAAAAATCAAGTGTAAAAAAGGGAATTGAATTGTTTTTGATTTTATATAAGAAGAAATATTTTACCTAATTATGAAACCTTTGCACGGTCAGTGTTATTAATATAAAGAAGCCGTAGGATATCCTTTCTCTGTCCACATTTTCTGTTTGAAGTCATTTTAAAGTATTACTGGTAAGCAAAACTTGTCTTTCTGCCATAGATATTTTAAATGATATTTTAAAACAATAAAAAGTGTGAATTTTGCAGATTTCTACCAGAAATTCGGAAACTTATCAATACCAAACTTGCTATTTTAAATAGCTTTTCCGGAACACATGAAAATCACGGAACGTTGTAAAGAGGATTAATACTTATTTAGGTAAATACTTATTTAGGTAATAAATATTTAGGATTAATACTTATTTTTATGTAAGACGAGAATTTTTAATGGGGAATTTAATCTTAAAATATTTTTTTTTATGTTATTAACAATATTTTACTGCGTACTTTAGGTATCGGGCTCAAACTCTGATAAAACAAAATGTTACGGGCTCGGATTTGAAATCGTCGGCTTTGGGCTCCGGAATAAAGAGCCCGAAATCATTTCTATTGTGAATATCAGAATATACTTTTACAGTAGAGAAATAGAAATTTATTGAAATTCTATACTGATCACAAAACTGGATCCTAACACGAGCATCTGAACAGTGGATGTGATAAAACAATTTATTGCAATTAGTTTCTTACAATAAAAAAAAGCATTCAAAATTATCACCGGAAAAAAGATGTGATTAAATATTAATTTAAAAAAATTAAAATTTGATAAAATATTCAACAGTATAATACTGATGTATAATCGAGGTGTCTAACTGTGCCTCCTGGGCAAGTTAGAGTTCCCGATATAATAACGGAAATATTCACTTTACCCTGTTGGGGTGCATCAGGTCTTGAAATTAATGTCGTAGTTGTTACCTTAGCCTTTCCGTTATTAGAAATCTTTTTTGATTTCTCGACGTTGGTGACATATATATATATAATATAACCTGTAATAGTATAAAACCTTTCTAATTATTTCCTATGAATCAATTCAATTACGTGCAATATTGCAATTATTTAAACTTTTTTTTGTGTGTGTGTTTCTCGTGCATTCTCGATCACGATTTTTTTTTACACATTCTTCTTTGAATTAGCATAATTATAAAGCTATTCAAGATTATGTAAAAAATGTTTGGTACTTTCAATGTTAGCCCGGTGGAACATCGCCTGATTATACAACATCGGTCTTTGGCTCCGAAAAAAGTGCCCTATAATAACCTCTGGCTCATATCTCTAGCACTTGCAGAGCAAAAATTACAAAAATACTTCAATATTAAAAAGAACATTCTAACGGTTAACAGTTAAAGAAGGATTTAATTTTTTTTAAAGAGAATAAAAGCAGATAGTGGCAATTTTTTTTAAGTTTCAAAAAATTTTACACTACTATATTATATATCATACAACATTATAGTGCACTGTAACTATACATTTTATGCTGCTCGTTTTTCTCTAGAAAATACTATATGTTGTAGTCTTTCACTATTCTGATTATTTTTTTAATTTTGAGAAAGAATGTTTCTTTTTAATTTAAAAAAGTAATAAAATAGCCATCTTAATGGTAAAATTAAGGTTTATTAAAAACTAACAAATATGGGAGTAATTGCTGTGCTTCCTATTAATTTGACAATATATTAGGCTAGGTAAGAATTTATGAAGACATTTTAAAAATGTGAATTATTACTACAACAGAATTACATGGACATCATACTTTTATAGAACCTTTCTTTTTATTATCGTAAATTATTATTTAAGACTAGTAGCTCACATTTACACTCTTTTATATATTTCATTTACATTACACTTGTTCATGTATTTAAAGATGGAATTTCGTAATCGATTTTTCATCGACTGTCTGATGAACTAGAATTATAAAACCAGATTTTCATATTAAATTCGTTAAATTCATTAAAATTATTCCTATTAAATTCATTAAATTCATTATTGAAAGAATTACAGAAGAGAGTTGAAAAAAATGTGAATAATTACTGCAACAGGATTGAATAGACATTACACTTTTTCAGTATCTTTACTTGTTTGTTATTGTAAATTATTGTTTAGAGCAGGTAGAGCCCATTAACATTCTTTTATTTATTTGACTTAACTTGGTTCATGTATGCAAAGATGGAATTTTTTCATCAACTGTCTGATGTGCTAGAATTCTAAAAACAGATTTTCATATTCAATTCATACAGTTCATTAAATTCATTAAAATTACTGCTATACATTACTGTTATACATTGTTGGCTATGGGCAGAAATTCCAGAAAATGAATTTTTATTCTATTAAATTCACTCAATTAATTAAATTCATTAAAATTATTTTTATTAAATTCATTAAATTTATTAAAATTATTCATATTAAATTCGTTAAATTCATTAAAATTATTCATATTAAAGTCATTAAATTTATTAAAATTATTCATATTAAATTCGTTAAATTCATTAAAATTACCCATATTAAATTAATTATTCAATAAATTTTTGAAGACATTTGGAAAATGTTAATTATTACTACAACAGGATTAAATGGGCATCACACTTTTATAGTACCTTTCATTTTTAATGTATATTATTGTTTAGGACAAATATCTGCCATTAACATTCTTTTATTTATTTAACTTAAGTTGGTTCATGTATGTAAAGATGGAGTTTTGTAACAGATTTTTCATTCACTTCCTGATGTGCTAGAATTATAGTAACAAATTTTCATATTACGACCACATTTTTGTCATTTGAAACAACTCTGCACAGTGTAGTAAATTTTCCCATATTTAAATTTTACACGCAAAATTTTTCATTAATTTATTTTATTTTTAAAGAGTCATCATGTGATGACTACAGCACTGAAAAAAGCCCTGTGCAGTTTCTGGTATGCGGACTGCAAAACCATCATTACAGCATAATGCCAATGCCGACATCAGAACGAGAAGGATCCTTCCAGTGTTGCCAGTTGGTTACTTTTTAAAAATTCAGGTTGCTTGATTCACAGCACTTTTTTGAAGTGGTATAATTCGCCTTGTTTTCGCCTTATTTAATCTGTCATTAAATAAAGCGAAATTTACTTTCTCAAGAAACTGGTGGCAATCAAGAAAACTGAATTAAAACAAAGTAGCTTACTGGCAACAATGCATCCTTCCAGCATATAGCGCTGATGCATAACTTCGGGGGAAAAGGAAGTGTGGTGAACTTATCTCGAAGCTATCGGCTTAATATGTCAGGGCTGTGGTGCACAAGCTTTAAATAGACAGTGAACTTTAAATGTGTTGAAAAAAAAGTCAGCATGTAACTCTAATATTCTATAATATAACGTTTTGTACTGGTAAAAGGACTTTGTGGAAGCCCTGTATATAATACTTGTTTATTTAACGTGTGTAAAAGATGCGGTTTTGTATTTGAATTTTCCTCTCACGTCCTCACAGGCTAGAATTATACAAATTATGTACACAGACGTGTTTCCGACGACAATACAACATTTTAATAGCGTTAGAACTTAATTATGAATTAACTTATTTTCAGGAAGTTTTCCGTTATCAGGAGGCAAGTGATAAATCGCCAAATATTCTTTATGGTTACAACAGTATACAAGTTGCATCAACAATGGAGTAAATGATGCGCCAAACCGCACTTGCAAAAATAAGTCAACTGGTTGCGAAACAGAAACAATGAAATACAGGGTGAGTGGAATTAATGAACACATTTCAAAATTACGTACAACAAAAACTATATAGTATAGAAACAAAATGTATTTACTAACTTACAATTGAAGTACAAAAGTTAATACATCTCGATCTGAGATCCCTCGGTTACGTGTCTGAAGTAGCTATGTCTAAGCGATACTCTATTTCATTATATGTATTTGAAAGCATTCGCGGAGTTATGGATGGAACAACAGCTGTGATACGCTTCTTTAGTTCCTGCAAATTAATACAAGGCATCTGATACGTACAATCCTTCACATAATCCTACAAGAAAAAATCCAACGGGGGTTAAATCAGGAGGTCAAAGAAGCCAAGAAATCGGACCACCACGACCAATCTATCTTTTAGATGAAATTCAAGAAATAACAATGCTGTGAAAATAAATAAACTTTCGGAAACATACTATTAATACGTGTCATAGAAAAACCACCACTGTTCTTAGCTTTTTTCATAATTTTGTTATGTGTCCAATAGTTCTCGATCACCCTATATTTTAACCCTTAAATGCCTAGAGAAGTGGTTCCCAAACTTTTGGGCTCGCGGAGCCCTTTTTGAGAAAAATTTCTGAGGCGGAGCCCCTTAACCCCACGGTACTCTATGGTTTACAAACTAATGTTTTTTTATGCCTATGGAGCAGAGAAAGATCTGCTGGATAAGGGTCCGAACCAATAGTTTCCAACAGGGGGCCTTTCTTGATACAAAAATTCTGAATTCATACTAGAAATTTTGAAAATCAAATTTTCTATTATTTAACACTTTAACTTTTAACAGTTTTATTTAGCCCCTTCAGGAGCAAAGTACGCTTATAGCTAAAATATTGAAATGAATGATTTACACCAGGATTCACAAAAGAATTTATTTTGAAATAAGTAAAAGCTTTTCCTCATGAATCTTATAAATTCCAAATTTGATTATAAAATTCTGGTGTCACTGTGGCTTTTTGGGATTAAAATTAAGTGGTATATATAATATACCGGTGCCCTTCAAGGTGTTAATATTACTATTATTGGACACAATAAATAAAAAATGACTAAAAACCCCTTTTTTGTAATAAAACATCTGCCTTGTATAGTCGAGGTACGTCCGTTAAATATAACAAAAATTTATAGTTAAAAATTTGTGGTTTCTGAAAGCTTTTAGTAACGAAGAAAACAAACTCTTCTTACCCGGGCGATGTTCGAGCAATGCTGTTAAGGGGTTAATGACATCCATTTTTAAAATAAAAAGTATTCTTTCGGGATTTCCAGTATGAACTCGGAATTAAAGATCAAAATGGTAACCATGTGTGGGTCTGTATTCCATTGGGGATTACGTGAAACTATTATTATTTATGGCGAAAATCACACTCACACACAAAAAGAAAGGTAAGTTGTACAGTTTTCGATTACAAAGAGAGACTTCTGTATAATCCCAATAGGCTACTCGCGAAAAAAAAGAAAATGCGAAGGCCCAGTTATCCATGAGTAATTATATAACACGTTTTCGCTAGTCCCACCCACCCGTAAAAGAATTATGCGATTACGGATTCTTTTTTCGTTCTTCTTTACCTTTCTAGTAATTCTAAACATGTAACGAAAACGAATCGTCTCTAAGCTTCTACTTTTGAACATTTTTTTAAAATACATTTATAAGCAGATCATCATTTTAGTGTTTAAGAGGGCGGGCAAAATCTATAACCTGTATTGTTACGTGCAGCATTATTCACATTTTTTGGATGTTTTATTTGAAATATTTAGCTATTATAGCTTTGAAAGTAACTTTCTGTCACCATCGTTTTTGCCTCAAAATAAATATACGGTTAAAAACTACACAAGTTAAAAGAGATGCAACGGTAGAAAAATTTTACTAACAAAACTGGTGGGTTAAATTTATATCAGGGCGAGTACTCATTAACGAAAAGTCTAAGCAAGGGGTGGAGCTGAGCAAAAGTTTAGATTGTTAGTGTAATGACAAATGTAAGAAACCAATATATATTTTTTAATTGCTACAGCCTTATTTCTGATAGGAAAATGTGGCATCATAACATAAGAATATTAGCCAAAGCCGAGACCAATTAAAACAAAATTTTAAGGATGTACTCAAATCAAAACTGCTTATTTTTTTACTCATTTTTAAATTCATTTTTGCTCTAAAATGTATCCAATTGGTAGGTTCTCTTATTCAGAAACTTTATAATATCCGTATTGGTCGATTTTTTGATAAAGGCAGAATATATTTCAAAAAATGCTGTCAAAGTGGACATTTTGAACCGAATTTCCCGAAACAATAGTGCTGGAAACAAAAAAATGATCGTACTGTGAAAATAATTGTTTGTAAATCAATTTCTAATTAATTGAACGAAAAATAAAAACACAGGTCGCTTATAAATCTCTTCATAAATCACGCTGCCAAGTTTCATGTTTATACTTTTAAAAATGAGTCTGAAAATGTGTCAGAAAATTTGAGTTGTTGAGCGTAGAAAAATATTTTTTTTAATACCGTCTTAAACAGGGATTGTTAAGTGATACAAGATGTAAAAAAAAAATGCGCTTTCAGCAACATACATTGCTTTAAAAATTAAGTACAATTATGTAAAACAGCATAGAAAATTTAAATAACTAAGAATTAATAAAAATAAAGTAAATAGATTAAAGGATTGAAGTTACAAAAAAGAAAAAAGAAAACCATATATACAAGGTATACAAATATTAAATGATTCTAATGAGGGGTTTGTTAAATGACACAAAATGTTACAAAAAAGAGTCTATCACTGAAACCATCAAAGCTTAACCAACACATTTCTCAGTAAATATAGCAAGTAATGGAATATAAAATACTTCATTTTAAAGATCGCAAAGAGTAAAGCGAAGAAAATAAATAATGTGAGACACACTTACATCATTAGGAAGTTAGAACCTGATTACTAATCAAAAAAGGTCTAAGTATAAACATATGAATAGGCGGAGTTCCAAAGAACAAAACTGATCTCCCTTTTGTTAGGCAAGCAGAGATAACAGCACTACGCGCGATTCGATTCACGTTGTGCATTCGATTCAGAATACTATTTCTTGTAGCTTATTTTGAATCGAATTTTTAAAACACATTAAATGCAAAAACATAAAATAAAGTATTTCAAATCAAAAATATTATATAGAAAATAAGTACAGGTATAATGCAAATTTCTACATGATTTTAAAGAATATCTTATAGTAATTTTGAACCCGCTGATGTATTTACTTTTGACACACACACACAAATTCCTACATACTTTCGAAAAAATTTCCCCTTCAATATGCTAATTTCTTTCATGTTTTGTTTATTTTCCTGGAACGCCGCGTAGCCCCTGAAAAGTAAAGGGCTCCGCGGAGCACACTTTGGGAACCTCTGGCCAATAAATCAAGTTCTTTGCAACCACTATATTTATATTGAAATAGTAAACAAAAACAATCACATAAATGTGCTACTAAATAAAATTAAAATTAAATCTTAAAATTTCAAGTGTCTAATCCTTAATATAAGTAAAATAAAAACGCAATTCCAAAAGAAATATTCATGCCTTGAAGGGTTAAGAATCAGACACCAGAAATTTTAAAATATATTTTAAACTTTATTTAGAAGAATATTTATGTGTTTTTTAGAGGATTAATATTTCGATATAAATATAGTGGTTGCACAGAACTTGTTTTATTTATTAACAGTTAAATAAAAAGTGTTGCAAATTTGATACTCTGGAACTCTAGGCATTTAAGGGTTAAACACTAAAAGGTAGAACATAATATATATAAAAAAATAAAATTGTGTAATAATAATACGCTTTATTTTAATTTTAAAAGAATGAAATATATATTTCAAAACAAAAATCTCAGTGTGAAGATTTAACAACACATTTTTTTTTAATACTGAATGCTAAAGCATAAATAAAATCGTAATAGTAAAAGCAGACATATATTACAATTACTACATGCGAATAATAACAAAAGCAATTGTAAACACAGAATAATAGTAAATCTGAAAACATTTCCTGTTATTAGAGCGAAAAATACGAAGGAGTTAAGGTATACAGTTAGAAATGTCCTTTTCTATTTCACATAAACACAAGTTTTTTCTCTATCATTTAATTTTCTCCTGACACTAATATCGTTTTCTTGCATACATGTTTGGATGTTTTCCATATTGTTTTTAGATTTTGTATTAATGTAAATGAACACAGCTTTCAAGAAATGTATATACGTTCCAAAAACAAGAAAATATTTCTCAGATTTATGAATTACTAAATGCATATGTCACAAAATCATTGAATAACCGAGTGCTATCAACTTTATATTTATTTTATGTGCACTTTATATTTATTTTATGCGCAGTTTATTTTATGCACTTGTGCACTTGTATACTTGTGTACTTGTGCACTTTATTTTATGCACTTTCTTTTATTTTTTATTTTATGTGCACTTTATATTTATTTTATGTGCCTTATTGCCTTTTTTTAAAAAAAGAAAAATATATACATTTTTTTAGCTTTATTATACCTATAAATATCTTTTTTATTTTGAATGAACACAAGTTTTTTTTTTCTTCTTTATCATTTATCTATCTGATGAGACTGACATCGATTTTCTTGTGAACTGCAAACTATATTTTTTTCATTATTCGATTCACCATTTTTCGATAATTTTTCTGAAAAAATATTTAATTGTTTACAACAACGCGCTTATATACGTTTATCCAGTGACGGTTCCTGACTGTCTTTTTGGGGGCCACTAAATGCATGCCTGGAACATTAATTATTTTATTTTTTATGGAATTTTAAAAGAAATATTTTGGTTGTTTAATAGCAAAACTTCTGTCAATAACTAAAATAAAGTATTTCTTTTTAAATTTGGCAGCCATACATTTAGAGCCCCCATTTAAAGCCAGCCACGAGCCGCCACTGCCTTTATCATTTCAAATACTTAAAATATTCTGTTATATATTCCTTTTATATTTCTTTTCTTATTATTCTGTTATATTCCTTTTAGTATCTTGTCTACGGCAAGTGCAGAAATATAAATTGTAAAATTCAAAAATGTTGTACAAAATGATAATTGTTAAAGGATTTGGTGATTTATTATTTACCTTTTACTTTAGAAATCATATAAATATTTTTTGGACTTTATAACTAAAAAATATCGTCTTTATTTAAAGTACAACTTTTTTGAGAGATATATTATTAACTGGAAATAAAAAATATATACAGAACAAGATATTTTTCTCCATATAATGGAGATTATATGAAGCAAAAAGAAGACCTATAGTCCCATTAGATTCATTTTTGACGCAATTATTCAAATTGGTAAAGAAATCGTATGAGATGTAATCTTCAGATCAGATATCAGACCAGATGCTATGATTAGAGGATGGGGACAGCTTAATGCAACAAAGTTAACGAAGTGGCAGCGAAATACAGGAAGGAAGAAGGGAATCTTGTAAGGATTTCTTTAAACTTAGATACTTACACACTTCTTACGGCAAGCTTTTTCACAAAGTAAACATCTATTTTATTTCATTTTACGACTATTTACAAATTGTTAGTAAGTTTTTATTCACGATTTTTCTATTTTTACAAACTTTTAGTAATATTTTCCTCCGTAGTTTTCTATTTTTACAAACTTTTAGCAATAATTGCTCCAGATATTTCGATTTTTACAAACATTTAGCAATTTTTTCCTCCGGATTTTTCTTTTTTTACAAATTTTCAGCTATTTTTTCCTACTACCTTAAACTTTGTAAATTGTCAGAAAACGGAATAAAATCAATGTTGACTTCGTGAAATAAATTCTCATAAGAACTGCGTAAGTAGTAAATTCTCTGCACAAAACACACTGGTTATGATTGGGGAAAATCTCGAAATTTCTGATTGTTCGAATGCACGAAACTCATTCAAGCAGCAGTTAGTAACATATATATATATATATATATATATATACAGGGTGTTCCGTTAAAGGGGTCCAATATTAATAGGGGTAATAGAGGAGATCACACGGAGCATAAATCAGTACATAAAGCCTGGTCGGATCTCAATAGCTTTCAAGTTACAGCAAATAGAATGAAAATTCGGAAAATTGTAAAGAACCCTCATTGCTAAACTATCGATAATGCTACATAAAAACGAAGCACATATTTAGAAAGAGCAGAAAAAAACCTACAAAATGACATCAATTGTATTAAAATAACAATATTTATTGACGAGTTACAAGCCCTGAAACAGTGAAAAAAGTACGAAATCCAATATACATCAAAATAGTTAATCGTTAATTCCAAAAAGACAACTCTAGCTACAACAAGGAAAATGTAGTAAAATTTGGTCCATTCCGAAAACTTTCGAAAAAGTTTACAATGAACCATATCGGTTTAATTGTGTGAGAGAAATTAATCAGTTTCTTAGTTACAACTCCGCTTTCTTTGACACTAGCAAAGGTTAAACTCCGCCCATCACGATTGGAAACACCGCCTTTTTAATTACTCTCAACTATACATTTTCGATCATGCTTCTTCTGAGATGCAACATTTTTAATTATTCAAGAGTTGAATGAACCAAAATAACTTTACAATAATAGTCTACATTTTAAAGTGGTCTTTTATTGATATAAAGCTTAAGTTATATTCCTTAAAATTAAACTGGTGGTGAAAATTCGGAAATAATTAAAAATATTGCGATTTGTAACTATGCAAGAAGTTTCAGTACATGTTTTACATGGACAATTATTGTATGTATATGTGCATCATAATTTATGATAGGAAATAATAATAACAAATAGCATAATAATTTTATTAATTATAAATTTAAAAAAGACACTAAATTTTAAATTAATTCATACAAACTTTGTAATTTACAATTTGAGTACACCACAGTCTGTGACTTACAAAATACTGTGCCAAAAAGTGTTGAAAATAAAAGAAAAATGACAAATAAAGAATTACATTCCACGTACTTTATGACATATGTGAAGCATAGTCTTCTGGCCTGCGCTGCACAGTTCAATGTCGGAAGGCAGACGAACGGACATTATTATAATAGGTGTTCGAAGTTGCGCCCATTAACAGAATCGCACAGCCGACAGCGACGTCGTAAAGATTGGCGAACACGCCGAAAAACTCCGACGGAGTTGGGAATGTCTCCTGCAGCGACAACGATTCGCGCTACTAAATCCTCCGGTGTATCCACAGGCGTTTCATACACCAGCGATTTAAGGTGTCCCCAAACAAAAAAGTCTAACGGATTGAGGTCTGGAGAGCGTGCAGGCCAAGCAACAGGTCCACTGCGTCCAATCCATTTCCCAGGATATGTTGAATTGAGGTGATTGCGAACACCTATGAAAAAATGTGCCGGTGCGCCATCGTGCATAAACCACATATTGTGGCGCAATGTTGCTGGCACATTTTGCAGTAACTGCGGTAAGATATCCCGTAGGAAAACCAAGTACGTACTGCCATTGAGTACATCTGGGAGTAAATATGGTCCTATGAGATAATCGCCGAGGACACCTGCCCATATGTTCACACTGAACTTTTGTTGTGCGTTCGACGGGAAAACAGTGTGCGGATTTGTATATGACCATGTGTGCATATTGTGCGTGTTTACCACGCCCTCTCTCGTAAATGTTGCTTCATCAGTAAATAAAATATTTTCCAGAAATTGTGGATTATTTTCTGTTACATTAAGCAACCAGCGTATGAATTCTGTCCGCTGAGCACAATCTGTTACTGATAACAGTTGTACCCGCTGCACATGAAAGGGGTGCATGTTTTCTGCACGCAGAACACGTCACACACTTTGGTGAGAAACACCGACTGCAGACGCAGCAGCTCGTGTACTCGTGGAGGGGTTATCTTTAAAAATATTCAGTACATCTTCTTCCATTGCAGGTGTTCGTACATGTCGAGGTTTCCCTGCATCAATGCTTGCTGTATTAAACGATCCAGTCTCCCGTAATCGTCTATCGATTTTTATGAAGAGTTTCGAACTTGGGCAACGTCTCCTTGGAAATTGCTCACGGTACATGCGCTGTGCTAGACATGCATTTCCATGAGCTTGCCCGTACATCAGATGCATGTCCGCATATTCTTCGTTAGAGTATTCCGGCATAATTATTATACATCAACTTACTACAATCCCACTTACAACAGCCTCCCTTTAACATAACGCCCACTGATGACTGCTGTTTTATTACACTTTTCTTCCTATACACATAGAAAATTTGCATAAAAAGTACTTCTTCTTCATCATCCTGAAAGTTCATGGAGGAAACGCAGCAGTCACGGAGTTTGCTTTAAGACAAGGCGAGAGCTGCACAATATGTCATTCACTTGACCAGACTGAATAATGAAAGGGTATTGATAGAGGTTGATCAGAAATGTATAATTGAAAGATATTAAAACGGGGTGTTTACAATCGTCATGGGTGGAGTTTCGCTCTTTCCGAGCGTGCAACAGTACAGAGTTGTAACTAGGGAACTGCTTGATTTCTCCCATACAATTAAACTGATATGGTTTATTGTCAGCTTCTTCGAAAGCTTTCGGAATGGACCAAATTTTATAACATTTTCCTTGATGTAGGTAGAGTTGCATTTTTGGAATTAACGATTAACTATTTTGCTAAATATTTGATTTTGTATTTTTTCACTGTTTCAGAGCTTGTAACTCGCCATTAATTCTCAATATTCTAAAACAACTTATGTCATTTCGTAGGATTTTTTCTGCTCTTTCTAAATATGTGCTTCGTTTTTATGTAGCATTATCGATAGTTTAGCAATGAGGGTTTTTTTACAAATTTCCGATTTTTCATTCTATTTGCTGTAACTTGAAAATTATTGAGATCCGGCCAGGCATTATATACTGATTTATGCTCCGTGTGATCTCCTCTATTACCCCTATTAATATTGGACCCCTTTAACGGAACACCCTGTATATATATATATATATATATATATATATATACGCTTCGCGTATATTAACCGAAAGAAAAATCCTTGGATGCATGAAACTCGCTGTGCAGAATTCCCCAGAATGCGTGAAATTCATTCAACCAGCGGTTAGTAATTTATATATATGTATGCTTCGCGTACATTAACAGAAAAAAAACCCCGTCTGGATGCATGAAATTCACTGTACAGCAGTCTCTAGAATGCATCAAATCCATTCATACAGCGATAAGTAATTTATTTGTTTACTTATTCATATACTTGTTCTACAATGTTGGACATCTACAATGATGTAAAGATTATGTTTTAAAGATTTAATTTATAATACAGTAATCCCTTAACATTCGCGGATTTAACATTCGCGAGTTTTGATTATTCGCGAAATGTAAAATGAAGAACATTTCAACATTCGCGAATACTTAACTTAGTTATTCGCGGATTTCGTTTTATAAAGAATTTTTTTAACGTAAACTTCCTTTGTTTTACCCGAAACATGATTTTATGCTAAAAATAGATTGTCCCCCTTTGTTTGTTCGAGCTTGGTATCTCTCCAATTTATATTGAAAGACCCAAACGCAAATTTTCTGTTCGAAGTATGTAATGCGCATGTTCCTTTTAAATTTTGTTTATCGTTTGAATTACATTTAGTCCCCGTAGAATACATTTGTTCTTTCTATTCGCCTGTCTATTTTTTCTTCTTGGTGTTTAGAAAACCTAATAAAAAGAAAACTGCCCAGTTAAACTGAGGGCATTGAGCTCACAGGCTATTCACACTAACTGTATATTATAATCTTATTTCAAAGAATAATGCCCTTCGAAAAAGAAAGAGATCGACAATATATTAAAGGGGGGGCTCATCCCCCGTTACCCCCCTCATAGTTAACTAATGAACCCCTTAAACTAATCAGGGAAGTCTCTAATTACAATGAATATATATACAAAATTTGAAGAAAATCGAATCATTCTGCATAAAAAACCCATTTATCTAAATTAAGGGGGGATTAACCCCCCCCCTTTCCCCTTTTATACTTAACCAATGAACCCCCAAAACGCTTCAGAGAAGCGCATTATCACAATGAAACTATATACAAAATTTGAAGAAAATCGGATAATTCTGCATGAAAAACTCATTTATCTAAATTAGGGGGAGTATCCCCCCTTTCCCCCTTTATACTTAACCAATGAACCCCCAAAACTATTGACAGAAGCGCATTATCAAAATGAACCTATATACAAAATTTGAAGAAAATGGGATAATTCTGCATGAAAAACCTATTTATCTAAATTATGGGGGGTTAGCCCCCCGTTTCCCCACTTTATGCTTAACCAATGAACCTCCAAAACTAATCAGGGAAGCGCCTTATCACAAGGAACCTATAAACAAAATTTAAAGTAAAACGGTTAGTTCTATCAAGAGTTATCGCGTTACGTACATACATACATACGTACGTACATACAGAACCGGTGGGCACATAAGCTCTCAGGCTTTGATAGCCTATGAGCTAAAAAAGAGAAACTTCATCATGTCGCCTACAGCTAAAAGAGTAAAAAAGTTTTGAAACTTTCCAGAAAATTTCAAACATAGGCATAGTTTACACAACATAAAGTGAGTTGGTGAATTGGCTTCTGCGGATCATGTAAGTGCTCAAAAATTTTCTGAAGAACTTACAGAAATTATTGAAAGAGGCGGATATGTTCCAGTACAAGTGTTTAATGCCGACGAGATAGGCTTGTTTTGGAAGAAAATGCCGAAGAGAACTATTCTTGCCAAAACAGAAAGCACATAGCTCCAGGTTTTAAGGCAGCAAAAGATAGGGTATCTCTTCTGTTGTGTACCAATGCTAGAGGCGATTTTAAACTAAATCCGATTTTAATTTGTAGATCGCAAAATCCTCGTGTTCTCAAAAGTAAAGATAAAAGTAAGTTGCCTGTTTTCTGGTTAGCAAATACCAAAGCATGGGTAACCAGCGTTTTGTTTCTGGATTGGTTTAATGATTGTTTTATTCATGAGGTGAAGAATTGTCTTTCATCTAAAGTTCTACTCTTCATTGACAATGCTCCTGGACATCCACTTAGTTTAAAAGATGCCCATCCCGACGCGGAGTAGTTTTTTTTTACCCCCTAATACGACTTCACTGATCCAACTGTTAGACCTAGGAATCATAGCTGCGTTCAAAGCTTACTACACAAGAAGATTTTTCAAAAGAATTTTAGAATCTATTGAAGTAAAATAAGAAGCCACTGTCACATCGAGTTAGAAAAATTTCAACATAGCAGATTGCATTGCCGAAATTGATGCAGCATGGATGGAACTTAATGAATGTTCAATCAATATCTTATGGCGAAATATTTGGCCTCAAGTGGTACAAAAAGAAAATCAAATGCCTTCAATTTCCAAACCTCTTGAAGACATTGTGGAACTGGCTCAGGTCGGAGGTGATGGTTTCGATGACATGAGGAGAGACGATGTGGAAGATCTGATAATATCCCATGATGATGGACTTACTGAAGAAGAACTTCTAGAAATCCTTGAAGAAAAAATTACAGACCTAGACAATGACACAGACGATGAGGGCAGGAATTGTTAAACTGGAGGTAAACGTCTTTATTTGTTTTATTTTTTTACTAAATTTTCTAAAATTAAAATTTTTTATTGCAGGTGAAATATTTTCTGCAAAAAATGTCCCGGAATTTTAAAATTACAACAACAACTTGTTGATAAAGTGATAGAATGTGATCCCTCGCAAGTGGGGAGTCTTAAAGTTAAAAGAGAAATTGAGGTTGCAACTTTTCCTCACATGGAAATCCATAAACAAAAGATCTCTTCTGCCAAGCAATCGCACATTACTAGTTTTTTTCAGTCATCAACCAGCAAATAATCTTTGTACAGTATGTATATAATTGTTCAAACTTGTTTAGAGTGTGTATTTTTAATATTCAATAAATATACTATTTACATTTCAATTTTTTTTCATTAAAAAAATCGTAAAACCTAACCCCCTTTTATGTACGGGAGGATAGTCTCAACATTCGCAATTTTGACATTCGCGGAGATTTCCGTGAACCTAACCCTCACGAATGTTAAGGTATTACTGTATTACTGTCACAGACAAATAGAAATATTAATAATAATCTTAATCTGTGATTATTTTAAAATATTTTCGATAGGTGGCGCTAGTACAAATGCAAAAGCTTTTTCCCCTTTGCTTCAAACCAAGTTTAAAGAAATCCCTACGAGATTCTCTTCTTTCTTCCTCTATTTCGCTGTCACTTCTTTAACATTGTTGCATTAAGCTGCTCCCATCCGCTACTGATGCTATTATCATTAAGTTAAACTAGGTGAATAAGTTCAGCCATATTCGTCCGGGATCGCTCAGCTAATAGAGCATTGGCAGCTTTAGCCAAGGAATCGCGGGTTAAAATCCTGACACGAACTTTTTCGCTCATTTGGAAAGATGACATCTCATATAATCTATAGTTCATTCAAAATTAAGAGAAAATTTAAATAAATATAAGGGTTGGCAATTTCCGCTGAAGGAGCTATTGCTCTTGGGGGTAGCCGTGACCAGCAGTCTGCTATTTCAAGATTTTTGAGTGGACACTTGAGATGCCTGAAATTTGACAACGGTACCAAGATTTTCCCCATTTGTAGAAAGTGCAAGACTGCGCCATCCACCCCTTACCATCTCCTATCCTGTTTGGACTTGACTAGGAGTGACCTTTTGGAGTGTCCTTTCATCGTTTTGGACTTCCTCCAAATTTTTGGGCTCATGGACTTGGTCTAGCCTACTGGCTAGATCATTTAGGATTAGAAACAACAACAACAACAATGTTGGACATCTACAATGTTGGAAAGATTATGTTTTAAAGATTTCGTTTATAATATTACTTTGACAGAAAAATAGAAATCTTAATAATAATCTTAATCTGTGATTATTTTTAAATATTTTCGATAGGTGGCGCTAGTACAAATGCAAAAGCTTTCTTCCCCCTTGCTAGCAATTTACTAAGGCTTGAACGAGTCCAACTGAGTGCTGTCCGTTTAATAGCTGGCTTACGTGAGTTGCCCGGTAGAATTGGCTCTTAATGAATGCGATTTACAGCCACTGAGTTTTAGATGAACAATAAGATTAACGAAATACTTTAATAAACTCTATAGCTGTGGCACACATAACCGTACCTCTTTACTTCTTCGTAACTGGACAAACAATCGAAGGCTGAAAAGAAACAGTCCCTTCTCTCTGGCAATCAAACAGGGTTTTATTGATACCGGCGTCGAGAGTCACTCCCTAAAACTTTGTATTGACCCGTCTGAGGGACTGCCAAAAGTACACTTTAATACCGATCTTCTTTCCTACACCAACAAACAACAGGACATTCCAGACTATCTTAGACAAATTGCATTAGAAACCATCAGTACTATTCCATCTAATGCCCTCCAAATTTTCACGGATGGAAATAAAAATGAGCATAATCATTGTGGCAGCGGCATATTTGTGAAAATGTCCTCATCCAAACATGCCATAAAGATCAGAAATCCGAACCACAGTTCAGTTTTTCGATCGGAGCTACTTGCGATTGAGGAGAACCTCAAAGCTGCCACTTCCTGTACCATTTATAAAGATATTTGGATTCTAACTGACAGTCGCAGTTCCATACAACACTTACAAAATTGGCCTCATGTTGGTGACAGAACTTCATTATCTATCCTGTCTCTACTGAGAGGACTTTCAAGCTACCATGACATATTCTTTCAATGGATCCCATCCCATGTTGGCATCGGCGGAAATGAAATGGCAGATACATTGGCTAAAGAGGGGTCTCTTTGACACCGCACGCTTCCACCTTGACTTTTCTGGAGATTTGTTCAAGAGCCAAATATACTCTCGACACATCTTGGCGTTCCCCTCCAGCTCACAACTGGTACTGTGGCAAAAAATCCTGGAGGAGCTATTGCTCTTGGTGGTAGCCGTGACCAGCAGTCTGCTATTTCAAGATTTTTGAGTGGACACTTGAGATGCCTGAAATTTGACAACGGTACCAATATCTTACCCATTTGTGGAAAGTGCAGCATCTCCTATCCTGTTTGGACTTGACTAGGAGTGACCTCCTGGAGTGTCCTTTCATCGTTTTGGACTTCCTCCAAATTTTTGGACTCATGGACTTGGTCTAGCCTATTGGCTAGATCGTTTAGGATTAGAAACAACAACAATGTTGGACATCTACAATGTTGGAAAGATTATGTTTTAAAAATTTCGTTTATAATATTACTTTCACGGACAAATAGAAATCTTAATAATCATCTTAATGTGTGATTATTTTAAAATATTTTTGATAGGTGGCGCTAGTACAAATGCAAAAGCTTTTTTCCCCTTGCTTCAAACCCAGTTTAAAGAAATTCCTACGAGATTCCGTTCTCCCTTCCTCTATTTCGCTGGCACTTCTTTAACATTGTTGCATTAAGCTGCCCCCATCCGCTACTGATGCTATGATCATTACCCGTATAGCATGCATGGTCGCAGTGACGTCACAGTGACGTCATTGCGAGTCGCAGTGGTCACGTCACATCTGTGATCAAAATGCCACCACTCTGTGACGTCACATTGTTACTAAAATGTGAACTTCTTCAAAACTTTTAAAAAGAAACAAGAACACTTCAAAACATATTATTCATCCTAAAAAATGTACTTTTGACAATATTTAAAATTTTTGTGACATCACAGTGACGTCACTGCAAGTCACATACTTCACGACACAAATATGATCACAAAAACAATGAACTCTGACAGAACGAAATCTAATTTTTTGTGGGGGAGGGAGAGTTTTGTCACACACTGATGTCATGATAATACTAAATAACATTTTTATGCACTTAATTATTATTTTTACTCTTACAATTTAGTTAGTTTTAAAAACTTGAGAAAAATATGTTTTATTTATAATTCTTTTTTGTTTAAATCATTAATGATAAAGAAAAAAGTTAAAACATGAAAAGTTGGGTGCGGTATGCTTCCTCAGCCCCTTCATCAGCACCAGTGTCTGCTACGAAAATGATAATATTCTCTATCAGAGATTCCCTATAAGTGACCCTAGGTCCAAGAAAGTGTACGGGACCTTAATTAATTTCGTAACACAGATAGAGATAAGACAAAATACCCTATAGTCATATGTGGCCTTATAATTATAGAGGACAGATTGGGGCCCGGGTGTAAACTACTTTCAGACATTATATATATATATATATATTTATATTTATTTATATTTATATTTATTTATTTATTTATTTATTTATTTATTGAGAAAAGGGGACTAAAAGACGCTGTTAACTTGGCATATTTTCTTTAGCAATTTGACCAAAACTGTCTTGTATTTAAAAAGAATCTCTTCCTCTATCACCAATAAATATATTGCTTTTTTATTCAATGATATATAAATGAAGTAAATTCATATTTAATCAATTTATTTGTAAAAAAGTATTGATATTTCTATATAAATTACTTCATAAATGCCATAAAATCCATTTTTTAGTACAATTCTTGATTAAATTGGAGTGATTTTGAGTAACTGCAATTAATAAAAATATACATGTAAATGCAATTTTTCATAGCTTATTCCCCTGGTGAAAAAAAAAAAAAAAGGAAAGAAAGAAAGACTATTTTCCGATTTAAAATAATCAGCATATAAGTTCTTTTGTTATTGTTAGTTCAGAAACGATAAACACCTGCCTGTCTGCTCAGACGAAGCTGCGCAGTACTACTTGGAAGAACACGTTAAGCAAACGATTTTTTTTTATTCTGCGGACGTTTGAATAGAACATGTTTTTCTAATAAAGAGTGTGAACTAATTCCACGTAAGTCATTTTAAATATTTTAAAGTGTTTCCAATGCTATAGTAATGCTTTTAAATTTATAAATTGCTGCATATATTTCTTTATAAATTACTGACCCGCATATTCTAGGAGAAAAAAAATGATACAATTTTCTTTTGGAAATGCATAATTTAATTGTTACTTATTTTTTAAATAAATCTATCTGGAAATTAATTAGTTATTCATCTATAGTTTGTTGCTACTTAATTCTAAACGAAAATATTTTGGAAATATGTTAATCATTAAATGCGAAGTTTGCATTAGTTGTATTCAAATCCACACATATAGTATATTTTTTAAATTTAAGATGTAATAAAAATTGCTCATGTTATATAATATAATTAAGTTGAAATAACCCTAATAGCAGTTATTCATAACTTTATAAGAACATTAAAGAATTAACGAATGTTTGATTTTCCCTTAATACTTATACAATCTTTGTAATTTAAATAATGATTTAACTTGACTATTATTAGAAATTATTAAACTATAACTGAAATTTCATATTTTGTTCACCTTTGAATACGTTTAAGATGTTGGTATTCAAGAAATTTCCTTAAAAAAAATATTTTTTATGACGGCATGAGAATTTCATTTTCCAGCGAAAATGATCAAATTGCAAAAACCGTGCATTTTCTAAATTGTTTTACATGTCATAAATATTTTTATATGGTAAAAAGAAGTTTCATATACATATATAAAATTATGTATATATTTACGCATAAAAGTTAGGCAATTAGGAAAAGTGTTTACATATTGTAAATACTTTTCTGTAATAAAAAAATGTATCTTATGTTTACGTATACTTTTAGGCATAACTCCGGTACAACTGCACAAATCTTGTTTTATTTCAAAATTATTGTATTCTGGTGGTTCTATAAAAAATTGAATAGGTAGCTAAACTAATAAAAGTTATTTTTTTTTTACTATATACTGTGAATACTTTTCATTATTTTTTGAAATTTTAAAGATTTGTATTAATTTAAAATATGAAGAAGACAAATATTGAAAACTTTACATTTAAAAATTATCATATTTCAGGATAGTTTAAATTAGTCTAAGCAACAACAAATTATAAATAAATAACTTTTCACAATATTTTTACAAAATATGTTACCATTTCATTAGGAAAATTCCAATCATAGTAATTTTGCAATGTTATTTTTTAATTTGGAGTAGTAATTTATTTATGAATTATATATAATGATTTAGAAATATTTGAAGCCATTATTATAGCATTAAAAAATCTTTAAAATTCTTAAAATGTGCTAACGTTGTATTAATTCACGAGATTTAGTAGAGGAACAAAATTATAAGTTCTAACAGAAAAGGAGATCGCCTACGTCCACCCCCCTATTTCCTGATCTCCATGTTGAAGAGAGTTTTTAGTTACGGTTAAAATTTATTTTTAGCGGGTGGTTCAGGGCCTGGTCAAAAAGCTTGTAAACCCCTTCATTTAAAAAAAAGTCAGTACTAATCTTGCTTTTAGGTAGATTTACTACCTATAAAGAAATACCACCTAAGAAGTACTACTAAGAAATACTACCTATTACATTCTCCTCTGTGTTGAAATTTCTCGAAAATTTATGCAGATCTACGCCGATCATGACTCTCAGAACCCAAAACCACCCCCAGTTCAAAACTTTATCTAGCTATCTATATCACTTTTTTATGGACACGATAACTTCAATAATTCTCCCCAAATCTCTTCCAAACTGATACATAAAATCAAGGGGCATAAAATCTCAGTCAAGTTCGTTAATGGGCAAAATCGAGCCAACGGGGGAGGGGGGGGGGCGGTTGTGAAAACAGAAAAATACCCATAATGTCTTAATTATCATACGTATCGAATACGCTTAAAGTTATTATTACTTCTAGGAAAAAGGGCCGAAAATTTATGTATGACAGATTTTCGATACCATTAAAAATGACCTCAAGGGGGGGGGGGCGGGGGGATAGGAGTTTAAGAAGAAAAAGTTTCATAACTTTTTATCAATTTACAATATATCATATCCGCTTAAATTTATTAAAAATTCACTTAATATTATCTACAACATTCATATTGACAAGTTTTTTATAGGACCAACCCTTACAGTAAAAAGTAAGTAAATAAATAAAATCCCTGATGGCTCCACCTACAGACACAGGTAGTTTTAAGAGTAGGCGGTCCCAAAAAAGGTCATTTCTTCTGCAATTCCCAACAAACAGGCGCCCCACGGTCTGTGTCTTCGTATTCTACCTGTGCCTGTAGGCCAAGCCGTCATTGATTTTTTATAATCAGCATTCCAAAATTTCTTGCTGGAAACTACATATGATATGAGATCATTAACAATTTGCTAAAAATGGATAAAGTAACTCACGAAGAATTTTTAGAGGGATATGCATTAAGGATTTGGTAAGTACAAAATATTCTAAAATTAAGTTCCATTTGTCTGCACTTAAGAATTACAAATTACATTGTTTTAAATAAATCATTTTTTATTATTTTAAATTCATAATATAAAACAATATATTCCTATTTATGATGTTTTTCTTATTTTATGATGTTGTTATGCTCGATTTCGACTAAGTTATAAATGCTTTCGCAAATGCAAAAATGAGAAGAGTTCCGTAAGTATTGTAAAATGATTACTAAATATCGAGTTTGTAAAACATATTTCTTACAGACTAATTAGGATGGTTCTAAGATATAATTTTTTAAATATTTTCCATTAAATTGTGGTGATTTTTTTAAATGTATTTCTATCATACATTTTGCTAGATAAAATTGGAAGTTTGTATGTGATTTTTAATTGTACTGTTAAAAATCAAGTGTTTTTTTTTTGTCATTTCTATAATATATTTTTGCTAAACAAAAGTGGAGTTTTGTGCTATATTTTTAACAGCGCTGTTTAACTGTAGTTATATTTTTTTGTGTATTTACCACTTATTGTTTTCTGCAAAAATTATTAAAACTTAAGCTTGCATGTTTGTTTTATGCTTTGTGTATTCAGTTAATTTTAAATGTTTTATAGTATTTAAAATTGAAATAAATTATTCTAAAAATATAGATTTTTATATAAGTAAAAGAAGGAGGGTGTTAAATAATTGATTGCACAGGGCGTCACACATCCAAAATACAGGCCTGGTAATAGGTAATTGTTTTATAAATGCGTTTCGAATCTGAACTTAATGGAATTATACTAAATAAACACAATATTCGTTTTGAAATACATTGACCAATTAGGATATCAATAATTAATAAAATATTTATGTTTAAACTTAATTGTTCAAGCTAATAATTTTTATTATCACAAGATGAATACTTTATGTATTTCGATAAAATATTTAAAATACTGAATTTTAGAGAATTACATTTGTTAAATTACTGAGACAGTGATTTTGTGTAGAGTTTAATATGTATATATATATATATATATATATATATATATATATATATATGTGTGTGTGTGTGTGTGTGTGTGTGTAATGAGAACATTTTTCGGAGTATCAGAATACATGGAATTGTGCTTCCCGTCACAATTCTTAAGGCTGTTCGTCAGTGAACTTCCTGCTCTAGCTAATGTTAAACCTATGGGCGAAGGATGCATTCGTATATTTAAAATATCACCTTGAGAAATTAATATTTTTAACTTCTATGAACTAACTTCTAAAGAAACTAACTTCTAAATAAACTATTTTTCTGTGTACTCGTTTTAAACTATGTCTCTTTTTTTTTTTTCCTTTGTTATCAAAATATTTCTAAAATATATACTTAATTTTATGAGAAGTATTAAATTCATATTTTAACACATATAATTATAAATTAAGCACATATTTAAGAAATATTTTGATAACTAAGGGAAAAAAAAAAGACATCCTTTAAGAAGTGTAGACAGAAAACAAAATTAAGAATATTAATTTTCTGGAGAGATATTTTAAATATACGAATGCATCCTATAGTCCAAATGTTTAACATCAGCGAGGGGAATCGGAAAGTTTACTAACGAACAGCCTTAAGAGTTAATTTTTCAGAAACTGTTTGATATATTACTTGTAGTAATGAGCAATAAAAAAATGATACAAATAAAACTGCAGGTTGAATGTTTTAAATTCGTTCATAAAATGATTTCGATATAAAACTATGGAACTGACGTTTAAGACCCCTGATCTGCGGATTTACTAGCTTAATTGATACTATAAATGTAATTACTATTTATAGCATTTTGTATATGTAGTTACACTGTCAGAAATGAAAAGTCAAACACTGAAGACAGAATATTCCCAATACTGACCAATAATGCTCGACCGGAATTTCAAGATTATAGAAATTGTTATTAAAATCATATGTAAAATAAGTTATGAAAAAAATATCTATAATCATATGTATAAGTTAAATATTATTTTCATGAAATAAATACAAATTAAAAAATACATAACACATTCAAAAATAGAGATATTTTTATCTGAAATAAAATATGGATCCGACCCATTTGAAACAACAAAACACAACCCAAACTCAACTGTCAAAAAAAAAAAAAAAAAAAAAAAAAAAAAAAAATTGCTAACTTGACCAAAACTTTACCCAAATAAAAAAATTGCAGACAATTTAATTAGCGTATTGGATTGGGGTACAACCAGTCCTAATCCATATAGAAACAAAAGACAACCTGAACTAGACGTACACAAAAATCTGTAATACCTAGCAGAAACTGACTCCCTGCAAATCACGGCTGGAGTTAGGTATGCCGAGTACCAATGACACATCCACGAGTACCAAATAATAGCTCGAACATCTCTTAAAAAAACGAGAATCAGTTAATCCAACTCCAAAGAAAATAATCTCTAGTGAATTCAACCCACGGTGTGAGATGGGTAGATGCAGCCTTAACACGAAAAGCAGCAAAATACTCTAAAAATCCCTGACGGCTCGACCTACAGGCACAAGTAGATTTCGAAGATGCGGACCGTGGGGCGCCTGTTTATTGAGAATTGCAGAATAAACGACATTTTTGCCAGGTTGCGGCAGTTCGGACCGCCCACTTCGAAATCTACCTGTGTCAAGTTGTCGGAGCCGGCAATTTTATTATTATTATTATTTTATTTTATTTTATTTATTTATTTATAATAATAATTTTTTTTTTGCTATAAATGTTGGTTCTATAAAATACTTGTCAATATAAAAGTTGCAGATAATATTAACAGGATGTATGATAAATTTAAGCGGTTTGATACCTTGTGAATTGACAAAGTTATCGATTTTGTTCTTCTCAAACCTCTATTTTTTCCCCTCCTTGACGCCATTTTTAATTATATCAAAAGACTGCCATGCATAAATTGTCGGCCCTTTTCCTAGGAGTAATAATAACTTTAAACGGATTCGATACGTATCACAATTAAGAAGTTATGGTGAATTTTCTGTTTTCACAAAAAGCCCCCCCCCCTATTTCCCCACCTTGGTTCGATTTTGCCCATTAACGAACTTGACCGAGATTTTATTCACCTTGATTTTGTGTATCAGTTTGGAAGATATTTGTGCAGAATTTTTGAAGTTATCGTGTCCATAAAAAAGTGACATACATATATATATATATATAATATAAAGTTTTGAACTGGAGGTGGGGTGGTTTTGGGTTCTGGGAGTCATGATCGGTGTAGATCTGAAAATTGTTTCCAGAAATTCCAACCTAGGGGAGAATGAAATAGGTAGTATCTCTTACGAAATCTACCTAAAATCCAATGCAGAGTAAAATAAATACAACTAACTCTTTGGGTCGGGTTTTAATAAATTCAAATCATCCAGCACTGGACAGGACCCAAATGGGTTCGTCATAAAATTAATGGCAAAATCGTCACAAACGACACACTTTTTATAAATTAGTCACAGGGTGAATTCACAACATCGTCACTGAGGTCATATCTGCTTCACAAAGTTAAAGACAAAATCGTCACAAATGTCACATTCTTCACAAATTTGTCACACCGTGACTTCACAAAGTAGTCACATTGTGAGGTCACAGAAAGCCTTGAAAACGGCCATAACGACCTCACATTTACGTCACAATGACTTCACATCGACGTCACGTGACGTCACGACGACGGTCATAAAGTCACAGTGTGACTTCGCAGTGACGTCGCCGTGACGTCACCATGCCTTACGGGTAAGTTTAACTAGGTGAATAAGTTCAGCCATATTCGTCCGGGATCGCTCAGTTAATAGAGCATTAGCAGCTTCAGCCAAGGGATCCCGGGTTCGAACCCTAGCCCGAGCATTTTCGCTCATTTGGGAAGATGAAATCTCATATAATCTATAGTTCATTCAAAATTAAGAGAAAATTTAAATAAATATAAGGGTTGGCAATTTCCGCCACGGAGGTTAAATTTTGAGCGATTTTTAGTTATTTGACGATTTTATAAAAATAAATTAATTAATATTTGGAAAGTGGAGGTGTTTGTTTTTTAAAGAGAGAAAGAAAAATAGGTGATATATATATATATATATGTGTGTGTGTGTGTGTGTGTGTGTGTGTATGTGTATATATTAATTTAGCTAGGCAACATAACAATTACATTTAATTCATATATAAGCATTTATTTCGACAAATTATATTGTTTTTTTAGGCAAATTAACAATAGCTGATTTGGCTAGGCTTGGCTGGAATTGTTTGTAGCCTAACCCTTACATAACCTTCTAATTTGAACGTGCTTTTATTTATTGTTTTCTCGCTTAATAGACCAGGGTTCGTACGGGTACTGTTATTTTCCAGGTGTCATACCAGTATATTTTTCTAAAAAAATACATCAAGTTCAAACATGCGAAATGTCCCCCTTATTTAAGAATAGATTATCTATAAGAAAATACTGGTACCGAAGAATTTCTTGGTCTTAAAATTCCAGGATCCGTACGAACCCTGTAGACGATAGTTTTATATGTTTTTGTTTCTCTTACTTTTCGTTCTGTTCTAACATGGGCATGATTTGATTGTTCATATTTATCGATTTCCTTCCAAACTTCAAACTACTTCTTTTTTCTGATAATTATTTTTCGATAAATTTCACTAAAGTTTTCTTTAATCGCTTTAAAGGACATTAACACATTTTTGTCCTCTTTTTTTTTCGTTTACTAAATGTTTCTTTTTATGTGCTAACATTTTTCATCCGTTTCTTTTTTGTGTCTAATAGAAACTGCAACTGACTCTACACTATCATTTATTTTGAACAATTTTGATAAATGATGTCATAGGAAGAGCAAAAATTACAACAATATCTCAAGATTAAAAAAGTTCTTTCTAAAACGTTAAAGAAATATTAAAGAAAGATTGTGATATGAAAAAAAAGACAGAAAAACAGATTATTAAAAGCAAAGATGCAATTTTGCTTTATGTTTGAAAATATTTTAGTTCTTTTTTGCTTTCCTTGAATGTTTGTAGATTTTTATCGTTGCTAGATTTACCTACTACACTTACAATAAAAAATACATCGTTATGTAAGAAAAGTGCCATTAAATAGAACTAGGGCATCCAACCAGGGCTTCCCGGGATAGAGAATATGTGTGAAAACCAATTACCTTTTTTCTATTGAAAACTCTAATAGAATTTTACATTTAAGTTTTTTTTAGATTCCCCCCCCTAACAACAGCAAACAGCATTTTTATATTAAATATGTCAATTATATGTTCAAATAAAATTTTCAAATTTATTAAAAGCAGTAATTTCGTATTGGCCGCGAGCCAGAAGTTAATAGCCGAAAAAATCCCTAAAAATTTTGTTATCTAAATCAGTTTTTTTTATTCTATTATTCTGATAATTTCAACGGTTTTTAGCGCTTATTTCAATTACATGTCTGTTAAATTTGTGTTTTATTTATACTATTTTATTTATTGATTAATGAAGTTGTAATTTCATATGGAATATTATCTGGAAACAAATGCTGAACTTTTTATATTGTTTAAAGTCCAAACGAATTAATACTTTGTAATCGTCTGCAAGCGATTGAGATAGTTTTTTTTTTAATTTTTTTATCATGCTTGAAATTCAATTTAATTGCTTTAATAAATGAGTAAATTCCGATACAATTTTCAAACAAATATTATATATGGCAAATTCCATGTGTGGATGTAGTGTCAGTCACAGAGATGTAAATGTCTACGATGTATTTCTACCAGTATTATAGTAAAGGAAATTTTTACTTAATCAATCCCATATATCTACAATTAAATACGGTGCAGAATTTTGTTTAAAAATACCGGTGGCCAAAAATCGTAGAAGTCTGCGGCTATGTGACTTACATTACATTCACGCATGGAATTAGCCATATATATATTTGAAAGTAGATTTTTTTTCCCACATAACGATGAAAAAATTGAAAATGTGCTTTGTTTAGAAATTAAAAAAATTGCTGTAACATAAATCACAAAACCGAAATTTCATCGTCAAGTGTTGCCATTTTGACGTCAGTGTTATGCACGGGCACTTTTGTTCTTTATAATGTAGAATGGACTACATTGTAAAAAAAGACAAATGTTTCTTAATAAAAGAAAATGAAAAACAAAACAAAAATATACAATTACGTACTTCTTCCGAGTTCACAGGATACTTACTCATAAGCGTTCTTTATTTTTAAAAACCTGGAAAACCAACAAATTTTCTAAATATCAAGAACAGAGGTGACAAGCTCCAACTAATCTTCTGTAATATGCGGATTGTTTTGACCTATAGGTTTAAACTATTGTTTAAACTATAGTTTAACAACGTTTTGAAACAGAAAATGTATTTGATAAATCTTTTTTTAATTAATTTCCGGTTTCTATGTGGAATTTATTTAATTTCATTTCTTAACAAAAATTCTGGTGCGATGCGTATTAAACCTGTGTTTAATTAACTCTCATATTAAGGAAGATTAGTGGAAGCTTGGTACCTCTGCAAGACGCATATCAAAGGGAGATTTAAAGCAGAATGAATTTAAACAAAAGATTCATTTGCTGCCTCTAATTTTCTTAAATGTTTCCGAGTAGTTTTTAACTGTGTATTAATCATTTTTCTCAACTCGCTATATATGTTTTTTCGGATGCCATCAGTTCTCAAGTAAACATTTTCATGTTCAAAAAACATGTTTTACAGACAAACATGATATAATAACATTGAACCTTCCTACCCTGTTGAAATTGTATTCAATTTTGATAAAAACCTTTCACACCAGATTTTATTTTTAAAACTATTTAACATATTTATTTTGTACTTAATTCTTTCGGCCCTTTATTTAATTGACTTTATGAAAAATTTCTGGTCCGAATCGAATGAAACCAATTATACAAACGGGTCGATTAGACCCATTCAGGGTATTAAGGTTAACCCCTTGAAGGGCACCGGTATATTATATATACCAATTAATTTTAATCCCAAAATGCCACACTGACACCAGAATTTTATAACCAAAGTTTGAATTTATAAAGTACGTGAGGAAAAGCTTTTACTTATTTTAAAATAAATTCGTTCGTGAATCCTGGTGTGAATCAATCATTTCAATATTTTAGCTACAAGAGTACTTTGCCCCTGAAGGAGTTAAAGAAGGCGAATATATATCTTTATTTAAATATAGTGGTTGTAGGAAAATGAATTTATTTATTAAAAAATAAATTTTTATTAATGCACTTATGCATCACTGCTCAGTGTAGATTTAAGATAGGCAGCAAAAATTACTACGACATTTGAAGATTAAAAATTCCCTTCTAACATTATTGGTCGCAAGATGATTTTTTCAAAAGAAAAAACTAAACATATTAATAAAAGAAAGAGGTTTGCTTATAGCATTATGTTGGTTTTCTGATGATTGTTGTCTAAGCTATAACAAAAAGGAAGTTTTCTAAGAATGTTCATCAAACAAAATGTATTCATTGAACACAACTGAAATAATGGCTTTTTCGAATGAATTCACTTACCTAAAATCGCTGAATTTCTATCACAAGGAAAAAAATTATACATATGGTAAATGCTTATAAACTTCCAGTCTAATTTCATTTTCATTTCAAAACATATTTGTTCTATTTCTATTCCCAATGCTTCATAACTGAAACCTTTACTATGAATACATTTGAGGGTTAATTTTGTTTTCAAGCAAGAAGTATGTATTTCTATGATACTTTGAATTTTAATTATACTATTATGCTGTTTCTCGGACGTTTGTCGTCTTAGCCACAGTTGCCAGTTTGGTCTCGATTTTTATTCATAAAATACAAATTCAAACCAAAAATTCTGAATTGTAATTTTTACTTTATTTAATAACAGACATTTTGTGATTACTTAAAGTAAAAATACTTCTTTCGGAATTTCCGGTTTGAAATCGGAATTTCTAATTTTAAAAAAACGGCCAAACTGGCAACTCTAGCCTAAGCTGTGACAAGTACATCGCTTTCACAGAATGTTTATCAAATAAAAGGTATGCATTGAATTATTGAGTTGTTGGGAAAACCAATTCGAACCGGAAAATTCTGCCCGTCAACTAATGGACATTATCTATCGGAATTAAAGTCTAATAATTAAATGATAGAATTTTCCGGTAAGAACCAACTTTTCCAAACGGAAGAACTTTCCAAACAACCCGATATACCTGTTTTATTTACACTGCTCAAAACAATTAAAGGATATTTGAAGTTTTATATAAAATAAAGATATAAACGAAATTTTTTTTGCCGAAATTAGAAGAAGAGAATCACAAATGCAAATTTTTCTGGTTTTCAAACTGTGGAGTATGCAAATTTTGAGTTCGACGTCAAAAACGTCGCTTCAGCGGCAGCGACTGAAATTTGACTTTCAACTGGATAAAAGAGAATGAAGACAAGGATGATCGGCATTCAGTGATTGCTTTGTTTCGATGAGTACGATGTCTCAGCGAAGTCATTTGACAGATTCAGAAGCTTGGAGAATTGTTGGTAGGTTAGAAGGGGGCCAAACTCAAGCCGAAGTAGCGCAAGCCATTGGAGTGTCACAAAGTGTCATTCACAGGATCTAGAACCGTTTTTTGGAGAGTGGATGTGCAGGCCGAAGACCAGGGCAAGGTCGTAGATGGGCAACAACGCCCAATGAAGATCGGTATTTAGCGTTAACAGCTCGGAGACACCGAAACATGAACGCTACTCTTCTCCAACAACACCTTCGCTCGGCTAGAGGCACCACGATTTCAACTCAGACTGTCCGAAACCGGCTCCATGCTGTAGGTCTGTATGCTCGCCTACCGATGGTATGTGTTAGATTAACATCAAGGCATCGTCGCGACCGCAGGGAGTGGGCAACCGAGCATGTCAACTGGAGGAGAAATGAATGGAGCAATATTCTTTCTGACGAGTCCCGTTTTTCTGTGCATCCGGATAATAGGCGTATTTTCATCTGGAGGGACCGTGGCAGTAGGAATAATCCTGCGTTCGTGCACGAAAGTGTCAGATTTGGCGGTGGAGGAGTGTTGGTGTATGGTAGCATCTCTATTGACGGGCGCACTGACCTCTACATCATTCGAGATGGAGCTCTGACTGGTCGCCGATATAGGGATGAGATCCTCAGACCTATTGTAGTCCCTTACGCTGCAGCAATCGGAGATAAGTTCATTTTAATGGACGATAACTGCAGGCCACATCGTGCAAACCTGGTGGAGGATTTCCTTTTCGAGGAAGGAATCGTTCGAATGGAATGGCCAGCGTGTTCTCCAGACATGAATCCAATCGAGCACGTTTGGGACGCTCTAGGAAGACGAGTTTCTGGCCGCAAACAACCCCCACAAACTCTCCAAGAACTGGAAAGAGCTCTTCTGGAAGAGTGGGGCAGAATACCCCAACTCGTCATTAATAGCCTCATTGAGTCCATGCCTCAAAGGTGTTCAACGTTGCTGGCCGCCCGTGGAAACCATACCCCCTACTGAAAATGATTTTCTTTGAAGAAAACACCTTTTCTTATTCTTTTCTTCTCATATGCACAAATTGTGTTTTTTTTCCTTTTGTACACAAATGCGCAATAAAATGCATTTTTTTCTGCCAAACATTTGTAATTTATTCTCATATAACCTACTATGTCTGTCGACCATGTATCAATCAGCTAAAAAGTTTCCCAGATACAAAATCCACCTAAAACTGCAATATCCTTTAATTGTTTTGAGCAGTGTATTTGCAAATCTTCTTTCGCATTCCATAAATATGTACATTTTGTGAATATGTATATATACTTCAGTATGCTTGATTACGACAACGATTTAATCAAAATGAGGAACTATCTATGTGATTATCATTCGCTTGTTCTCATTATCCTTTATTTGGAAAATAACTAAACTTAATTTTACAATTTACACTTTAATTCCTTCTATGTGTTTATCATCTTGTGATGCGAAACAAATTTCTTATTTGCTAAAGATGCATGAATGTAATTTAACAGTTTTCATGGAATAGAATTTAAATGATTGTGTTTTCCGAATGAACTCACTTACACGGTTCTGATGCATTTCTGTCACTTTTAAATTCACTGGATGTAATATAAGGAATTTTCAGTCTAATTTCATTTTCATTACCAAATAAGTTTTAGTCATTATATTCCAACGCTGATTAAATAATTTTCGTGGAATGCATTTGGAAGTAAATTTTATATTCTAACTCGCAAATTATGATTCTATCTATGTTTCTGTACCCTCTTAACCCTTTCCGGCACAGACAAATTCTGTTCGTAAAATGAGAAATTATTGATTGACACCGGAATTTACAAACGACTTTTTTAGAAAATAAAAACTCCTTATTTTAAGCTTTCATTTTATAAGCAAAATTTTATTAAAATATTCTTGGTGCCGAATGCAAGTTTGGAATTAAAATTAGGTGTGCCCGGAGTGGGACCACTGTGCCGGAAAGGGTTAAGACTCGAACTTAAAATAATAGTACAAATACTCATTCTTTGCTTTTAAACAAACAAAATGAAATCATAGATGACAAAAAATATATTTTTTTGAAATCTATTAATTTAGGGGACTTTTAATTTAGGTTCACAAATGTGATCATAAAATTACTAGCCCCCCCCCCCCCTCCAATATCAATTTAACTATCAATAACATAAAATTACACAATAAAAAACTAACATCTTTAAATAAGTGAATAATCTGCAAATTCTTAATTTTTTTATTATAAAGTTTTTAAGTTAAAGAATTGTGAAAATTACCTACTTTCTAGGAGGCACTGTTTCGAAAGCATTTTGCAAACTCGGGTTAAAATAACATTTATTTTATAAGGAAATCGACATCGGTGCTGCCATTTATTGGTTTCATTTTAAAGCAAAAGCATTCAACTTCATAGAAGTGAAGTTAAAATATAAAAATATCAATCCTTTTAGTTTTTATGAGCAAAAGAATCTAGGTACACATTTGGGTACCCGGGACTCAAGAGGATACTACTTTGGAATTTTTAATAGTATTAGAGTGTTTTTCTTACCTTTGCCATGTAAGCTGTTGAAAGTTCATCCAATAAATTGTACTCATTCAATTATGTGCTTCTTATTTATTCACAAATCGGCTGTCACAATGCCGAAATACCTGTTTTCCGATTTGAGTACACACTTTTGCATGATTGATAACTATAAATAACAAGTACGGAAACAACCTTTCTATTTACACGGTAATGCAGGAGTTTCCATGTTATATCATACGGGCCGTCCATAAATGATGTCACGCTTGGAGGGGGGGGGGGGGGGTCCATGAAATTGTGACAGTTTGTGACAAGGGGGTGGGAGGGTGTAAGAAGAAGTGTGACATCACACATTTTGATTTAAATAAAATCATTTAAAATCAGCAGGTAAAATTTCGAAGTTATTTTGAAATTACCAGAATTTGAAGGTATTTTTTAATTGGGGCTAAAACAACTTTCATGTGATTTGTTTTTACTTATATTCCTTTCTTTAAAAAAAAAAACAATTGCTCCTTCATATTAATATTTTATTACTATTGTATATTAATTATATTTTTTGTTGTAAACCTTAATCTTATTTCATACAAAATAAGTGCACGAATCATTTTTATTGTTATGCTCCCAAATGTCATTAAAACACATAGTTAAAGTTCAAAAATAAAATTTGAAATATGATATATAACGTAGTGCTTTGTTTCTGAACTACAAGTATATGTTTATGTAATATAGTGTGACATGTGACAAGAGGGGGGGAGGAGGTATGGTGAAGTGTGACACTTTGTGACAAAGGGGGGAGGGGGGGTCAAAATATTGAAAAAAAGTGTGACATCATTTATGGTCAGCCCCATACTTTAATCACGTAAATACTATAGTTACACCTAGGGCTTAATTTCTAAGGGAAAAAATACCGGAGCCCTAATATTCTGCAGTACTAACACCAGTAGCGTACCCCCCCCCCCCCCCCACACACACACATACACACTCCGCCGTCACTCCAATCTTCATATTTATATTTCATACATTATTTTCAAAATTTAAAGCATTGTTTTTTATTTAACAAAATAAAAATTTTAAATCATAGCTACCAACTTTTACGCTTTTTCCGTACTACTAAAATTTAGTAGTAAATTTTATCTTATTAAATCTTCACAATTAGTTGATAAAATAACAAAAAAATTTCTATTAAATTTTAGCGGTAACAAAAAAGCGTAAAAGTTGGCAGCTATGTTTTAAATACATCTATCTGCGCATATTTAGCTATCAACTATTCCACTTTTTAGTTATTACTACTTCCCAGTAGAAACCTTGGCCTAATCTTAATGTTAACTAATCGCAGAATTCTGCGATTAAATAAGCTCAGGATTATGGTTCGGAAATAATGTTAACAAAATAAAAAATGAATAGTTCGCAGTTATGTAGTATAAAAAAAAGACTATTTCTGTTTACTGTTTCTTCTGATCAAAATAGCATAAAAATGATTTGAAATTGAAATAAAATAAAATTTTGAATTTAAGACAGATTGAGCTCGAATCTGCCCAAACCCGTAGAATGATATAAAAATCGAGCCTGTTCCATCTCTTACGTGAGCGACACATTACGTCACTTATAAGAGTTTTGATACAAAAGAAGGCAAAAGTTTGGAGATGGGAGGGAAAGGAAAGGGTAATTTCGGATTCGGTTTTCGGAAGCGTTATTGCACTGGGCTCCAAAGCGCAGAGTTTATGAACTCCGGTGAATTCTGGACAATATTGAAATATTTACTAAAAACAGAGAAGTACCGGAGCTGAGTTCCGTTGGGCTCCGCCGCAAATTAAGCGTTGGTTATAACTCGGATGAATGAAATGCGCCAACAAAAAGTAGTTCGTAGCCCATGTCCAACAAATAAGAGTGAATTATGCCAGCCTGGATATCGTCCATATTGCTCAATAGAAAGAGCGTTGCCAAGGTACCCAAGCTCGATTCCAGGTCTGGACATTTTTCACTCTGCTAGAATAAACCTCAACTATGATACTCCAACAATTTGAATATTTCTATTTACTTCTATCTTTTTCTTTCTCTCTACCTTTTATTTTAGACTAGCTTACCCGCCCGGCGTTGCCCGTGCCAACAACCTTAAATGTACATGAAATCAGTGTTGAACATTTTTTTATTTTTAAACAAATCTAATGTTGGGGGCCCCACTACCTTAGACAGCAAACACTGGGCGTGCCATACACACTCCCATATATTACCGTAAGTCGAGTCGAAAGAGCCATACCCCTTCATGATCCAGCCCATAGAACCAGAGATAGAAAAGCGCCCCTGGTGGTGAAAATCGATATGTTCTATCTATGTAGAGTCGAATGAGCCATACCCCGTCGTGATCCAGCCCATAGAACCAGATATAGGAAAGCACCCCTGGTGGCGGAAATCCGAACTAAAATCAGTCAGCTCTATCGATGTCAAGTGCAAAGAGCCATACCCCATTGTGATCCAGCCCATAGAAACAGAGATAGTAAAGCACCCCTTGGTGGTGAAATTCAGAACTAAAATTGGTAAGCTCTATTGATGTTGTGTCGAATGAGCCAAACCGTGTCGTGATGTGACCCATAGAACACGAGTTAGCTGCAAAATTCTTTAGTTACACCTTCCACCACCAGGGGGCACAATATGCTCTATACGAACATAACTGAAATTATTAAGGTTATCGATGTCGAGTCGAATGAGGCATACCCCATCATGATCCAGCTCATAGAACCAGAGATACGAAAGCGCCCCTTGGTGGTGAAACTCGGAACTAAAATCGGTAAGCTCTATTGATGTCGAGTCGAATGAGTCAAACCGTGTCGTGATGTGACCCATAGAACCCAAGTTAGCTGCAAAATCCTTTAGTTACACCTTCCACCACCAGGGGGCACAATATGTTCTATACGAACATAACTGAAATCATTAAGGTTATCAATGTCGAGTCGAATGAGGCATACCCCGTCATGATCCAGCCCATAGAACCAGAGATACGAAAGCGTCCCTTGTGGTGAAAATCTTAACTAAAATCAGTAAGCTCTATTGATGTCGAGTGGAAAGAGCCATACCCCGTCGTGATCCAGCCCATAGAAACAGAGATAGCAAAGCACCCCCTGGTGGTGAGAGGAAGTTGATGTAAAATAAATGCGATATTTAATAAAAAGTCGTTTCCCCCCACCCCCTTTATCTCGCCATTTTCGTTAATTATTACAAATATACAAATGTTTCTTAATTACATCTAATGTCCCGTTCCGATAATGGGGTTTCCCTATCTACCTATCCTAATCCGCTTTTCCCTATCATAATAGAAAAAAGCATATTTTATCAAAGAATCGCTGGCAAACGCGAATTTTCTCAAAGGTTCGCGAGAAAAACACGAATTTCATCAAATAATCGCTGAAAAAACACGAATTTTCTCAAAGGATCGCTAAAAAAAACATGAATCTCGTCAAAAGGCAGCAGAGAAAACACGAATATTGTCAAAGGATCATTAAAAAAGCAAATTTCATCAACGGATCACAGAAAAATGCGAATTTCATCAAAGGATCGCGGGGAAAACGCAAATTTCGCCAAAGTATCACAGGAAAAATGTGAATTTCATCAAAGGATCGCTGAAAAAACACTAATTACGTCATAGGATCACTGAAAAAACATGAATCTTGACAAAAGGATGCAGAAAAAACACTAATTTCGTTAAAGGATCAGAAAAAAAGCAAATATCGTCAAATGATTGCAGGAAAAACTTGAATTTAGTCAAAGGATCGCAGAAAAAGTACGAAATTCGTCAAAGGATTGTGGAAAAAATACTGATTTTGTGAAAGGTTCGCAGAAAAAACTTTCGTGAAAGGGTCGCAGAAAAAATGAAACTGTCTTTATTAAAAACAGAGCACACACACAAACATCCCATTCCCGCTAATTATTACAAATATACAAATGTTTTTTAATTACATCTAATGTCCCGATCCGATAACGGGGTTTCGCTATCTACCTATCCTAAACCGCTTTTCCCTATCATAATAGAAAAAAGCATATTTTATCAAAGATTCGCTGGCAAACGCGAATTTTCTCAAAGGTTCGCGAGAAAAACACGAATTTCATCAAATAATTGCTGAAAAAACACGATTTTTGTCAAAGGATTGCTAAAAAAACATGAATCTCGTCAAAAGGCAGCAGAGAAAACACGAATATTGTCAAAGGATTATTAAAAAAGCAAATTTCATCAAAGGACCACAGAAAAATGCGAATGTCATCAAAGGATTGCGGGAAAGACCCAAATTTCACCCAAGGATCAGAGGAAAAACGTGAATTTCGTCAAAGGATAGCTGAAAAAACCACTAATTACGTCATAGGATCACTGAAAATACATGAATCTTGACAAAAGGATGCAGAAAAAACACTAATTTCGTTAAAGGATCACAAGAAAAGCAAATTTCGTCAAATGATTGCAGGAAAAACTTGAATTTCATTAAAGGACCGCAGAAAAAATACGAAATTCGTCAAAGGATTGTGGAAAAAATGCTGATTTAGTGAAAGGTTCGCAGAAAAAACTTTCGTGAAAGGGTCGCGGAAAAAATTCAACTGTCTTTATTAAAAACAGCACACACACAAACCTCTATACAAACAAACCTATTATGTCTTCCTGCCTGAGGAAAGCACCGTAATTATAACACCTAGGCCTGATTTTTTAATTTCAATTTAGATTTTTTTAAATTAAAACATGCATACGGAATTCTGGATTCGAGGCTATTCCATGCTCTCCGCCAATCCACAGCAACAAAGCAGACAGCCAATGAGAGCAGGTGTGAATATGGGATGATCCAGGATCCAGCGACGGCAGTTCATGTTCACAGCTGAAAGCGGCTAGCCACAGATTTCATTGTTTTGTTTATGTTTGAGTTTTATTTTAAAGAAAAGGTATATATTTTTGGCTAATTGAGGTTCACATAAGTTAGTTTCAATTGTATTCATTCTTTGTATGCGTAGTTGCCCCATATATTATGTGTTTGGTAAGAATATATTTTGCACTTTACTGAATGTTTTCATACCGCTAGACATATCAGCTCATGTTCTTAAATGAAATAAACTGTTTTCAATAACAAATCTTAATGAATCAAATTAATCTTACACTTTACTATAAAATGTACAGTTCTACAATTTATCGCATATTACAACGTTCTTGGGAACTAAAAATGTAGTCCAATAACAGTAACAGAAAGAAAAATTGTAAATAACAATAAATAAATAATCATAAATTTCACATCATTGAATTAACAAACTCATATATAAGATACAACTTTAAACTGATATGCCTCATCAACTGTTGTCGAAATCAATATAATGTAAATAATTCTTAAACATTATGAGTTTGCTAAGAAATTAAAGCATTCAGTGCAGTGTAGGATGTAATTTTTCCTCAAAACAATTTAATTTGTAAATATGAAGTAAAAAAAAAATCACCGTTTTCTCACATATTATGAGTTTTATCAGCAAGTTAAAACATTAAGTAAATATCAATGATTTGCGGAGCTGTTTCTATGAAAAAATTCAATAACATCGCCCAAAAACTCTCAACAAAAATAATTATAAAGAGTGTGATAACAACATAAATTTTATACCACATTGCATGTCCGTTCTTGGGCGATTCTTATAAAACTCAAAATTTCACACAAAATGGTGATTTTTTACAACATGCTTACAAATTAAAATGGTTTATAATTATTTTTTTAAAAACTCGGCCAGAAATAACATTGATTTTACATTTTTAAAGACTTATTCTTTTTAATTATTTTGAAACAGCTCCGCAAAATCATTCATATTTATTTATTGTTTTACTTTCTGATGAAACTCATTATGTGAGAAAACGTTGATTTTTTATTTACCTCATACTTACAATCCTCAAAACAATTTAATTTTTAAATATGAAGTAAAAAAATATATATATCACCGTTTTCTCACATATTATGAGTTTTATCAGCAAGTTAAACAATAAGTAAATATGAATGATTTGCGGAGCTGTTTCTATCACTAATTCAATAACATCACCCAAAAACCCTCAACAAAAATAATTATAAAGAGTGCGATGACAACATAAATTTTATATCACATTGCATGTCCGTTTTTGGGCGTTTCTTATAAAACACAAAATTTGTCACTAAATGGTGATTTTTTTACAACATGCTTACAAATTAAAATGGTTTATAATTATTTTTAAAAAAACTCGGCCAGAAATAACATTGATTTTACATTTTTAAATACTTATTCTTTATAATTATTTTGAAACAGCTCCGCAAATCATTCATATTTATTTATTGTTTTACTTTCTGATGAAGCTCATCATGTGAGAAAACGGTGATTTTTTTTTACCTCATACTTGCAAATCAAATTGTTTTGGTGAAAAAATACAATCTACACTTCACTGAATGTTTCCAATTCTTAAACAAAATCATAATATTTAAGAAATATTTACATTACATTGATTTCGACAACAGTTGATGAGGCATATCAGTTTAAAGTTATATCATATATATGAGTTTGTTAATTTACAATCTTTCTGTTAAGAGTTTTTTACTACATTTTTAGTTCCCGAAAACGTTGTAACATGCGATAAATTGTAGAACCGTTTGTGGCGTATTTTATGGATCTTACGATATTTCAAACATATTGAAATTAATATGCGTTACTGAAGTGGATTACAGCATGCTCTTTCCGGAGTATACAATGAGTAACATTTATAGTTCAATTACAGAGACGTTCAAAATAATTCCTTTACGTTATGATATATGGATGAAAATCGTTTGCGGTTCATTTTGAACAAGTTATGATACTTGAAACATAATGAAATTTGGAAGGATCACTAAGGTTCAATACAGCTTTGTTTCTACATATTATGGAGTGCGTAGGATTTATCGTCCATTACGAAAGAGAACTGAGGCTACCTTTGTAGGTTTCCACATCCCTCGAGTTATGGTAAAGCAAGTACGGGTCGGAAAAACCCGACTTAAGGCTTAGGGCCTGGCTCCCTTTTGGGTGTCTAGCCCCGAAGCTGTTGGGGGACACATGCCCGTCTCCAAGTGTTTCGTGGTGGTTCCCACTGATTGTCCCCCTCCCAATTTCGTGGTCGCAAAATTCCAGGAGCCGTACGAACCCTGGCATACGGTGAGACAAATCCGGTCGTGCGTATTATAAGTCCCTCAGGACTTGGGTTCGATGGTCGAAGACGTGCCGGGCGCTCCTCAGTCGGCCGGCGGCGCAGCCCAGTTTTATCGTTCGTGTACAGAGGCGCACAAGAGTTTAAAGCATTGAATGTGATCGACAATTGCTAGACGTGCACTCTCCGCTGTGATATGCAATTTTATGTAAATTTTAGAGTATGTGTTGTTTGCAAATTCTGTAGATCATGCACGAAAGATTTCGAATATGGACAGCAATTGCTGATAATGGATTTTTACTAATTTATGATTTTTTAAATTACTTATTTAGATATGTCATTGCATCGTATGAAAAAATTAAATTTCTTAATAATATTATGTTCGTGTTGGAAAGTGTTTCATAATCTATGCCGAATGCATAATTTTTCGTTCTTGTATTATAAAATAAATAATATTACATTTTCCACGGTGAAACCATTACCCTCTTTTTCGGAAAGTATTCAGATAAAAATATGTTTCGTTCGTTATTAAAAGAAATAATATTATCTCTATCTCTATAAAACAGTAGGTGTCTGTCTGCCTGCCTGCGGATTTCTCCGTAATTATAACACCTAGGACTCTAAAGTTTTTGTCATGTATAGATGTTGTCACCGGAAAGTGCACTTCGGCGCCGGATTTTTAAATTTTAATTTAGATTTTTTTTAAATTAAAACGTGTATATGGAATTTTGGGTTCGAAGCTTTTTACAACTCTCCGGCAAGTTCACGGTAACGAAGCAGCCAGCTAATGAGAGCAGCGGTTATTACGGGATATAGCGAGCGATAGCATTTCCTTCCTTTACGGAAGCGGCTAGCCACAGATTTCATTGTTTTGTTTATGTTTGAGTTTTATTTTAAAGAAAAGGAATATATTTTTGACAGATTGAGATTAAAGTAGGTTAGTTTTGATTGTATTCATTCTTTGTATGTTTAATTGCCCCCATATATTATGTTTTAGGTAAGAATATAACTTGCATTTTACTGAATGGTTTCATAGTAGCGTTCATATATCTGCTCATGTTCTGAAATGAAACAAACTGTTTTCAATAACAAATCTTAATGAATTAAATTAATCTTACACTTTACTATCTCTATCTCTATAAAACAGTAGGTGTCTGTCTGCCTGCCCGCGGATTTCTCCGTAATTATAACACCTAGGACTCTAAAATGTTTGTCATGTGTAGATGTTGTCACCGGAAAGTGCACTTCGGCGCCGGAATTAAAACGTGTATATGGAATTTTGGGTTCGAGGCTTTTTACAACTCTCCGCCAAGTTCACGGTAACGAAGCAGCCAGCCAATGAGAGCAGCGGTGATTACGGGATATAGCGAGCGATATCATTTCCTTCCTTTACGGAAGCGGCTAGCCACAGATTTCATTGTTTTGTTTATGTTTGAGTTTTATTTTAAATTAAAGGAATATGTTTTTGACTGATTGAGATTAAAGTAGGTTAGTTTTGATTGTATTCATTCTTTGTATGCTTAGTTGCCCCCATATATTATGTTTTAGGTAAGAATATAACTTGCATTTTACTGAATGGTTTCATAGTAGCGTTCATATATCTGCTCATGTTCTGAAATGAAACAAACTGTTTTCAATAACAAATCTTAATGAATTAAATTAATCTTACACTTTACTATCAACATAAAATATCAGCCCAATATGAAGAAAATTTTAGCACAGGGGCCCTTTTCTTCTGGGCCCCTAGTCTTCCGCTACTCAGCCTAATGGGTAATCCGCCTCTGACTGTGACCAGCTTTCGATGCAAGTTGAAGAATCCCCCTTTTCTGTCTCTTGCTTAAACGTGGATTACCTTTTTTGTTAAAATTTTTGCCATAATTTGCTGGATCTTTTCTAAAGTTATATATCACACCAACAGATCTTTTAATTAATTTACTAATTTCCGGGAGAGACTTTCCACATTCTAAATATGCGTTGATTTTACCTCTTTCTTCCTCAGACAAAATCTTTCGTTTACACATCGCGAAAATTGTAAATGAAACGTATTGCTTTCACTGTACAACGCTTTTTATGTCTACTTTGCAGGTCACGTTACCTTGTTTTATGCAAATTTTTGACTTTTTGTTTGTGTTTAATATTATGTGTGAAAATTTATTTTTGTAACAGATTTGTCATACGTACTATATATATCCCATGAAATTTCATTCATTTTTAATCAATATTATAGAAGTTTTTGTCAAAAAACCGTGTTTTCACAAATCAATTTCCACCAGTGTATAATTCAACAGTTTCAGAATTTCAATCTAATTTCATTTTCATTTCAGACTAAATTTTATTTATTACATCCCTAATACAGGACTGCCATTGGCGACTATTTTTATATTCTATTTGCATCGCTATTTTACAAATATAAGTTTTTTTAATTATATTTCTCTTGCACAGGTTGCCAAAGTGCATATTTCAAATTTTTGTCTTGAAAAATTGGTGCGATATAGAATTGAAAAATCGTCGCCAGTGGCAATTTAATTAATTCCTTTAAGTGGAAAGCATTTTGAAGTAAATCTTGTTTTTGTTCTGGATATTTATGTTTCTGTGATACTTTGTATTTTGCTTGCTTAAAGTATTTTGCTGATTTTCTTATGTTTATCAACTAAGCTGTGACTGGTGCTTTGTTATCTCAGAATGTTTATCCAATAAAAATATTCAGTGAATTATTCCTTCGTATTTAGTTGCGAGTCACTTTTCACAATACTGCAATACGTTTGTGGCTATACATTTACTATGTACTTTTGAATATTTGATTACTTCAGATCAGAATGAAAAGAAACAGAACATCCCTTTATTTCTCTATTTTATTCCCTGTTCTTTCTTTTAGTAACTATTCTTTCATTTAATAGTAAACAATACTTAATTTAAAATTTTCTACTTCGATTCTCTTCTACCTGTTTATAATCTTGTAATACGAAACAAACGTCTTATTTGCCAAAGATGTATGAATGAAGTTTAACGATTTTCACTGAATAGCATTTAAATGATTCTGTTCTCCGAAAGAATCGATTTACACGATTCTGCTGAATCTTTATCGCGAGGAAAATCACTGAGTATGATACAACAGCTTAAGAATTTTCAACCAAATTTCATTTTCATTTCAAAATAAGTTTTATTCATTACATGCTTAATGCTATACATTTTCGGTGAATGCATTTGGGATTAAATTTTGTTTTCGATCTCGAAATTTACGATTCTGTATATACTACTTTGTGTTTTTGTTACATTAGTATGCTGTTTTTCTACTATATTTCGTTTAACCCTTCGCAAAGTACGTCCTTTACAGAATTTTTCATTTTTATCACCGTATTATTAAAATAGAAAATTTTCCCTAATCTAACCTTAACATTTTGATTGAGTGAGACAACATTTTCAAATAAAAATTACTGATAGAAATAATCGGAGATTCCAAACCATTTATGCGTCACGAATACTGTCGGTAACACTTTCTATTTTATATATACATAAGGGCACTTTCACTTTTGGACCGGTTTGAAACAGTTCTGAAAGTGCCACCTGGTGGAAAACTGCGGAGTTAACATTCCTATCTCTAAAACGGAAAGAGATAGAGAAAAAAAGTGATTTACAAAGTTGTAAAACATCATCGATTTATTACGAAAAGACACCTTGTGGAGATTAACGCGAAGAATAGAACGGTTAAAACGCGCATTTGTTTTTCCGTGATTTCCTACACTGTGACGTGACAAAACGATCTTAGGAAGGAAAAAACAATTAGTTATATTAATATACCTTTATTTTAAATGTTCAAACTTCTCACCGTTAGCTGATATGCATATTTGGATCCTTGTTTGAATTTCACGTTGCACACGTTGGAGCATAGATGGTGACACGTTGGCACAAGCGTCCGTAATGTGTCGTTTAAGGTCCTGGAATGATTGTGGAGGGGTTGCATACACCAGCTATTTCTTTACTGGTTGTTTCTTTCTTTCTAAGATCGTTTTGTCACGTCACAGTCTAGGAAATCACGAAAAACAAATGCACGTTTTGACCGTTCTATTCTTCGCATTAATGTCCACAAAGTGTTTTTGTACTAAATCGATGATGCTCTACAACTTTGTAAATCACTTTTTCTCCCAATCTCTTTCCGTTTTCGAGATAGAAATGCTAACTCCGCAGTTTTCCACCAGGTGGCGCCGTAGGTGGTTTCATTCAGTAGCGCATGGCTACTTTACTATACCTAGACACCACTTTTATGAATGTAGCTGCAGCCGTTGCGAAGTTAAGAGGGTGGCAAGGGACTTTAGTGGGCATACTGGATATAAAAAATTAACCAAAATTGGAAAAAACAAACGCACAACAATGGATATAGACCTTAAGTATCCTATGCAAACAAATCATCAAAAAATATTAATATACAATATTATAAAACACATAAATTAACATCTGAATTTATTGAAAGTATACGTAACCCTCCAGCCGCGGGTAACGCTCTTATCGCGTTTCACTTATTCTATATAATTCGCGGGGAACGCTATTTTGGCGTTGCCTACAATATTTATAGTACTTAAGCATCGGGAGACTGTATTTCTTCGTTTAATCTACCTTCTTTTATTTAGAAATAGAGAGATTCGTTTACAAATTATAATACATATATCATTTCATATACTAGGTCATTCGGAAAGTTTTGCGGTTTTTGAAATATTTTGAATCGATAAATGCCCCATTCTCACCGGAATTTTGAAATAAAACTTTGTTTGTTTTTAAATTCCGGTGGCATTCAATCCTTATAACTGTTATAAGTGGCGAATAAAAATATGCCGCGGTTTTATATAAGAAAATGGAAACATCGCCCGAGGCTAGAGGGTTAAAAAACAATTTGTTATTTCAGACTTGAATACACACAAATTGATACAACAAACCCAACATGAGTGAAAATTACCCGGCGCGAGGACTGGAACCTGGGTCTACAGAGTAACATGCTGTTGTTCTAAACACTGAACTAACCCGGCTGATATCCTAGCTCGGCAATTTCTCACTATTAATACTAATTAATACTAATTATTATACTAATAATTTCTCACTACCGGAAAATTCTGCCAGTCAATTATTAGACGATAGATATCGGAATTATTGTCTAATAAATAAAAGATAGAATATTCCGGTACGAACTAACTTTCCGAAACAGAAAGACCTTTCCGAAAACGCCAATAGAATTACTAGGGAAAGTCATTAAGTAAGTCACAAAAGATATTTAAGTAATAACGTACAATGATATTCATTTCAAAACTAATTTTATTTCTCAACATATTCTCCACCAATATATAGGCACTTTTATCACCGTTTTATCAGTGCCCCAACACCAGCTGCATAACATTCTTTGGATTGCTGTCTCAGCCACATTAGGACTTCAAGTTGAACACTGAAGACAATTCAAAAGTTTGGTTGGCAACTTCTTCAACATCCACCATACAGCTTCGACTTAGCTCCAAGCGATTTTCATCTGTTTAGTCCACTAAAAAACCATCTTGGAAACAAGATGATGTTCACAGATGATGAAAAGGTTCAACTTGAAGTCCTAATGTGGCTGAGACAGCAACCCAAAGAATGTTATGCAGCTGGTGTTGGGGCACTGCTAAAACGGTGATATAAGTGCATGAATATTGGTATAGAATATGTTTGAGAAATAAAAATAGTTATTATTTAATTATCTTTTGTGACTTACCTAATAACTTTCTCTCGTAGAAAATAAAACATTTTTATTAATAAAGGTACACACTCACTTGTATTCCCGAAGTAAAATTGATTTTGAAATTTCTGCTTTAATGAGTTCAGTGACAATTTTTTTAACTTCTTTTTCACTTGCGCGAAACGAATTTCTTATTTAAGATACATAAACAAAATTAAGCCATTTTATTTTATGAGCCATTCTCAGACATTCTAAATGACACTTCGCAATGGAATATTAATCAGATGATTAATTAGATGCTCTGAATTACAACACATAATTAAAATGAAACAATGCAATCTTTCTCTCATATTAAAGCACATAAACAATACGTCTGATTACTCTTATTTACAATTTAAGAACAGTAAAATACAATTCAGACGTAATTAAATACAATAACCCAACATGAGTGAAAAATTGACTTGTGACATGACTCGAACCTGGGACCCATAGCGTAACGTGGTGCTGCTTTCACTACTGAACCACATTGGTTGATATCCAAGCGCGGCAATCTCTCACATTTACACATGTTGGAAAGATTCATCCGCTAGCAAATCATGCAACTTCAGATGACAATAGAAACGATGGATTAATAATTATTCATTGGTCAGGTATTTCATATTAAAGCACACAAAAACAATACATCTGATTACTTATATTTACAATTGTAGAACATTTTAATTGTGACTGAAAAATAAATTTAATTGTGTCTGAAAAATAAATTTAATTGTGTCTGAATTAATATGTTCTTAAATTGTAAATAAAGGTTAATCGGACGTATAGTTTATGTGCTTTAATATGTAATTCCTGAACGAGTAATCATTATTAATTCATCGTTGCTATTGTCATCTGAAGCTGCATGATTTGCTGATCGATGACTACTGAGCCTACTAGTCGATATCCTAGCCTGGCAATCTCTCACATTTACACATGTTGGAAAGATTCACCGGCTAGCAAATCATGCAGCTTCAGATGACAATAGAAACGATGAATTAATAATTATTCATCGGTCAGGTATTTCATATTAAAGCACACATAAACAATACGTCTGATTACTTATATTTACAATTAAAGAACATATTAATTGTGACTGAAAAATAAATTTAATTGTGTCTGAAAAATTAATTTAATTGTGTCTGAAAAATACATTTAATTCTGTCTGAATTAATATGTTCTTAAATTGTAAATAAAGGTTAATCGGACGTATTGTTTATGTGCTTTAATATGTAATTCCTGAACGAGGAATTATTATTAATTCATCGTTGCTATTGTCATCTGAAGCTGCATGATTTGCTGGTCGATGACTCTTTCCAAATTGTATAAATGTGAGAGATTGCCGGACTAGGATATCGACCAGAGCGGCTCAGTGATCAGAGCAACAGCACGTTAGTTTGAAGGTCCCAGGTTCGAGTCCTGGACGAGGTAAATGTTTCACTCATGTTGGATTATTGTATATAATTGTGTCTGGATTAATATGTTCTTAAATTGTAAAAATTTCTCTCATTCTTTCTTTCAGAAAGTATTATCTTATTTGAGAACTAAACTTAATTTTACAATTTTCACTTATTCCCTTCTACAAAGTTATCATCTGATAATATGTAACGTGAAGCATATATGTCCTTTACTCGAGATATAAGAAGGAAGTGTAACGATTTATACTGAATTAAATTTAAATAAGTATGTTTCAGAAACGGGCAAATGTACATCATATCGCTATATTTGTACCGTAAGGAACTTTTACATAATGCAAATTAGGCAACATAAGAATTTTAATTCTAATTTAATTTTCATTTGAAAATAAATTTTCGCAATTACATTCCTAATGATACAAAAGTTGATTATATATTTTTCGCCGAATAAATTCGGAAGTTAATTTTATTTTCAAGCTATATTTTTAAGTGTCGCCATGGTCTTTTCTATTACGCTTATAGTATTGTGCTGTTTTCCTAATTTTTGTAGCTTAAGTTGAAACTATGTGTTGGGATCCTAGAATGTTTAATAACATAAATTCTGTGAATGATATCTTACATATTTGTTCAAAAAGAGGATAGGTAGGTAAGGTTTCTTGTTAGCTTACCCCATATCATCTTTTTTAAAGATGTTTTGATTGTATTAACACTTAAATGTTTAGAATATCAAATTTGCAACACTTGTTATTTAACGTTTAATAAATAAATCAAGTTCTTCGCAACCACTATATTTATATTAAAATATTAATCCTGTAAGAATCACGTAAATATGCTACTAAATAATATTAAAAATATATCTTAAAATTTCTGGTGTCCAATCCTTAATATAAGAAAAAAAACACACAATTCTAAAAGAAAAATTCATGCGTTGAAGGGTTAAGGACTCCACAGTACGCGCTCAGTACCTGAGAAGATGGGGGAGGGGGGTAATAAAACAATTGGACCATAAAATGGAACGGCACCATCCAGAATATTAATCTCTGCGCTATTCTGGGCTTATATCAATTGAGATAATGCGGTTGTCATATTTTGCGCACTCAAGTCCGCGCCTGCACTATTATTGTTTATCACCCTATCTTTTTCAGTTTATCTTTCTCTCTTTCTGTTTACCGCTCTTTCTATATTTCACCATCTCCTTCTGTTTATCACTCTTTATTTCTCTTTGCTTTCCTTTTAGTATATATTTTTACGTATTTAAGAGAACGCAAAATTTAATTTTAGAATTTCTACTTCAATAATCTCTAAGTATGATCTTGTACTGCGAAGTAAATTCCTTGCTTAGATGTAAAAGTGAAGTTTCACGATTTTCAGTGAATAGAATTTATATAAGTGTATTTCACGGATACATTCACTTACACGATTCTGTAGTGTCTCTGTGGCAAGGAATTTCGCTAGATATCATAAACAGCTTAATAATTTTCAGCCGAATTTTATTTTAATTTAAAAACACATTTGACTCATCACATTTCTAATACTTTACCAAAGCTGATTAAATCTAATTCGCCAAATAAATTCAGTTGCATAGGCAGGGTTGGGTGCCAGATGCTTTGCATATTATTTATTTCGTAAAGTTAATTTCGCTTTGTTTAATTGCTGAAAATTCTAAGATTAGATGAACAAAAGAATATGTCTTTATATTACTAGTATTCAGAGCATCTCAACTTCCATCCTGGCTAAACCACTGAATAACTTAATGATCTAAATTTGATCCCAAGCTAAAATATTATGATTTTATACATCTGTAGGATACTTCGTATGTATCTTGCTTATGCTATTTATTATACAATGTTATTTTTTATTGTTGATTTTGTTGTTGTTAATGTTGTTATTATTATTATTATTATTATTATTATTATTATTATTATTATTATTATTATTATTACTGTTAGTATTACATAGTAGTTTAATCTGCAACTCATGCATCATTATTCTAGAATGTTAACATAATAAAGTGTATTTTGTAAATTATATTTAGCACAGTTGTTCGGAAATCTGCTTTCGCAGAACTACAGCGCCTAGAATACATAGTGTGGAAAACAGATACAAAATAGTACTAAAACATTGAATCCGATAAGTGTTGAACGATGCTGAAACATAACGGGTCGATCACAGCGACATATTCTAGCAGTGGCGTAGACAGAGTGGAGGTCCAGATGGTTTGGATACCACTAATTTTATAAACATAATTTTGCCTTATCTAATCGGAGAATTTTCTGCGATATTAAAAGGGAAGAAAATTTCGAATAATATTACTGGTTTCCAAATCATTTGGACCTCCCCCTCTCTGGCTACGCCACTGTCAGCTAGCTCATTTCAACGCAAACATTGCATAAGAACCGAACAAAGAAAACGTTTCAGCCGGAGGTAAACATTTTAAATAATTAAATTAAACCCTATTTCCTTTCACTTGGATAGTGGTCTTCATAAGCTTTAAAAATATGAATGATATTGATCATGGCCGAAAAACATGATACGCATTCTTTTGTGCCTGGTTGCAGTACTCGATACAAGACAGCAAACTAGAAACTATCCCAATTTAGCATACCAAAGGATGAATCTGTGTTAGAAGAGTGGGAAAGATTTATTCCCTGATATGATAAAAAACTAACTTCAAAATCATTTACATCTGAAACATACACTTACATGAAGATTTTATTAACAGAAATTATATTCATGTTGTCAATAGTGAAACCGTTACTTTTGCTAGATGTAAATCTATTTTTAAAGCAGATGTCGCTGCGATCAATCTATTATTGTACCGCATCATTGCACGTTTATCGGCTAAAATTTTTTGGCACTTTTTAAAGCATTACCAGTTTGGCTTTTTTTTAATTCCGAAATTTCTCATTCATACCAGAAATTTCCTATAATGTTCTTTTGCTTACTTAATGGCAGATATTTCGTGACTTCTTAAACTAAAAAGTCTTGTTACAGAATTTCCGGTTTGAATTCGAAAATTTTGAATTAAAAAACGGTAAAGCCGTTTTCCACACTATGTATTCTAGACGCTGTAACAGAACTCATGTACGAAGATTTTGAGACTACATACATACGTACCTTAGAATTCTTGATGCATATAAATCAAAAATTAAAATGAAATGAAACAATCTTTTATTTATCACTCTTGTTTCTTATCTTTTAGAAATTATTAATTTATTTGAAAGAGAACTAAACTTTGATTTACAATTTCCACTTCAGTTTCCTACTACATATTTATTAACTTGTAATGCGAAACAAGTTTTTCATACTGGAGAAATAGCACGCACAATCCATGCGTAGTACAGGTATGGTCGTGTCTGACACTTTTACAAATAAATTAACTTTGTACTTAAATGTTTTAAAGCCCAAATCTTTAAATTAAATATTTTCATGTTTATCCAACATTTATCTATCATAATTAAGCAACATCGATTTTCTATACTATCATTTTCATACTTAAAATACATATTTCTTTTCTGTTGCTGGTGTGACATAGATGTCACACCAGCAACACTAGAAAATTCTCTTTTTAACACTTTCCGACACAGTTGAAAAGTGTTTAGGAATTCGGTTTGTCTATCTATCTGTGCTGTAACTCGCGAGAATATATTCAAATTGCCATGCTATTAATATATGTTACTGAGGTTTTCTATGGCATGCTTGGTATTGAAAATGATGTGCATATATTTATAGTCTGTTGCATATGCCCATTTATAGTCTGTTTACAGGGACGCTCAAAAGAATTCCGTTACATTACGGTCTATGGGGCAAAATCACTTGCGGTGTATTTTAATAATATTACACTATTTCAAACATATTAAAATTGATATATATATATATCTGAGGTGTACTACAAAATGCTTACTATAGAATATAGTGTGATAGCATTCATCCTTTTTTTACAGGGACTCACAAAATAATTCGCTTACTGTACTGTCTACAGGCAATAATTGCAAGGCTACCAAATGACCCGACAACTGAATACCAATAATTTTTAACAGAAAACTTCATGGTAGGTTTCTACAACATTTCCGCAAAAATGTGCCTCTGAAGGTGGTTTCTGCAAAATTTGCAAGAAAAATCGAAAAGCAAAATTTTTCTAAGAAAATACCGGTATTCAAAAAGTGGACCAATTTGGAGCCCTGTAATTGCTAAAAGTGCGTTTGCAGTTGTGATGCTCGTTTTTAGATTTTAGAATTTTTTTTTTTTTTTTTTTTTTTTTTTTTTTTTTGTATATTACCGTAATTTTGAGCGTATATATTTGCTCCGTACCTTCGTACCTCAGACAATTCGATTTCCTACCGGCATTTATTTTAAATAAAATGTGATTTACTTCTGCTTAGCACTTATTTGACTTCTTATTTTCAATAAAATTTCCGGTTTGAAAAAGACTTAACCCCTTCGCGACGAGCGACAGAATTTTTAATCTTTTACCACTGGTTTTTCAAAACAGAAATTTGCGCCTAATTGAATCGCGGAAATGCAATGATTATATAAGGCAAAGCTTACAATAAAAATTAACTGTTGAAAATAATGAAGGATTCTGAGCATCTTATGCGTCACGTATACGTGTCGCTCGTCCCCAACGGGTTAACTAAGCTGCGGCGCATACGCGCGAAAGTGCGGTACTTGGTGTGTATAAATTCTGTATATCATATACAAAGCTCCAAAAAACATCTTCAGTAAATTCTCGTTTATTAGTAGAAATTTCTGAAAGGTAATTTTGAACTTAGCTATGCATTTCCTAACTAAACTAAATTTTAGTATTCTGTGTATAGTATATATACAAATCTATAGATCATATTCAGGGCTGGACAAAACAATTCGGATATTTTTTCGACTCTTCTTCTGAATTGCTGAAATTAGGTTTTCAAGTGTGTTATGCGTTTTACAAATTGTTTACTTAGACATGGGCGGAGCTAGTTGGTCTTAAGCCGAAAGGTAGACCTCTCCGCCCGGTTTAACCTTGACCTTGTTTACTTAGAGATCATATTTCACCTTATTAAACGGGGAAGTTTTTTTATAGCATTTTGAATGTATTGGAAATGTGTTAGATGTTTCAAGGACTAGATATTTCTTAATCTCTGTTTGACGCATGATTATTTTTATTTCGTTTAGTTATGAATCTGATGTTTCAGAAAATCCATACTTCTATATTATGATAGATAAATGTTCGGTAAACATGAAAATATTTAATTGAAAAATTTAGGTACTCTTTATCTACAAAGTCAATTTATGTGCAAAAGCGTCAGATACTCTCCCATGGATTTGGCAAAGAATAAAGTTTAACGATTCACACTGAATTAAATTTAAAGGAATATCTTTTAGGAATGAATCAATATACTTTATATCGCTGTATCTGCATCACAACGAAATTTTATATAATTTAACCATCTCTGGAATTTTCAGTCTAATTTCATTTTCGTTTCAATATACGTTTGATTTATTACAACTCTAATGTTATAAAAAAGTGATTAAATTATTTTCGATGTATGAATTCATAAGTATAACTTATACGATTTATGTTTCTATTATGTTTCCATGGTTATTCTGTAAGTTGCTTAAAGTATTGTGCTGTTTTACAGTTTTACTTTCTTTCTTTTTTATTGGCTAACACACTGGCGACCACCACTTTTCTGTAAAATCTGGATTTAACCTTTTGCACTCCGCTGACACCTATACGGGGAAATACTAAGTTTGATCCTTAAAAGTCACATTGGCACCGTAATTTTCGATCAAATTTATTTAAAAATAAGTAAATGCATTTGATCGCGTAAATATGAAAACCGAATATTTTGTTTCAAAATTCCGATGCCATTGTGGCATTTGGGAGTAAACTTAGGATGTCACCGTATAGGTGTCAGTGGAGTGGAAAAGGTTAAAACAATAGGAGCTCCTCTCAATTCTTAAACCTTTTCGTAAATTGGTTTCTTAGCTACGTTTCTCAAGTTTATTCATCAGTAAATATCTTTTAATGTACGGATATAATATAAAATGTCTTACAATTTAAATAAATAGGGATAATATGATATAAATTTATTTTCTGTGAGGTAGAAGCCACGCCCTTAATCAATGATGTTTGGTTAAAAAAATAAGAGAATTCTCGTTCGCTTCCGCCAATGTGTTAAGAAGCCTATGATAATTTTGAGACAAAACTTGTAAGCTAATGTTAATCCTATAAGAGCATTCATTTCAAATTTTTTGTTTGAATTTCAATATTTTTTAACGTTTTTTTTAGCATAAGATATCTAAGGTTAATGTTTAACTAGGTACTTTTTACTTTTTTATTTAGCTTGCAGTTTTCTTTTTTCTTAGAATACTTTAAATTTCGGAACCAATTCCGAAACTGTGTCTTAAAAAAAAAAAAAAAAAAAAAAAAAAAAAAAAAAAAAAAAAAAAACCTACAATTAAAATAAAAAAGTAAAAAATAATTAACCCGGTGAACCATCAATCTCAGATATCCTACAGGGTTCGTACGCTTTTACCATAATTTTTATATACAATTTTTCTATTTAATATTTAAATAGCAGAAATTTTATTTGTAATACTTTTCTAAATTTAAATTAGGCGAAAATTTCTATTAAAAAATTGTGGTAAAAGCGTCAGGGTTGCCAGTTTGGCCTTTTTTTAATTCAGAATTTCCAAATTCATACCGGTAATTTCGAAAAAGAATTATTACCATGAAAAGTCAGGAAATGTCTCTTATTAAAAAAAAAAAAAAAAAAAAAAAGACAAATGTTGATTTCTGGCGTGAATTCAAAATTCTGTATTAAAAAAAAAGCCAACTTGGCAACCCTGAAAAGCGTACTAACCCTGTCCTATGCAAAAAATATTAGTTTAAAATATTGAAATGCAGAATCGAAATTTAAAAAGAACATTCCTTTAGATTTAACATTACCTTGCGTGTACCGTCATGTGACCACCGTAGATTCTCAAATCGTAACTGAGGCTCTACAATCTGGGCTGACTCACGCCGCCATTTAATTGTCCTTAGTAGAAGAACGATTGGCGATGCCGCGTGGTCAACAATCGCTGATTGGACTATGTGGTCATCTAAATGCTTGATGATTCAGCCAATGCGTCCGGATTCTGGAATGTTTGCCAAATAAGTTATTCACTGAATGATATCCTTGCATGTTTATTCTCAAATTTCCTTGCATAGTACAGAAATGCAAAAATTTTCTGAACATACACACGTACATGAAAATATCTGATAAGAAAATCTTATAAATCCAAATGAAATTGAACTTCCTTACTGTTTATTACCCTCTCTTTCACTCTGCCACTCTCTTTCAGTAAGCTTTCTTTTATTTAATAGAGAAAAAAAACATAATTTCAGCATTTCTATTTCAATAATTTCGATGTATTTGTCGTCTTGTAATGCTAAACACACTTCTTACTTAGATGTAAAAAAAATGTAAATTCATCCCCCAAGGCACAGATTATAAAGTACTTCCCAACACTATTGGAATATATTTTTTAATTTAAATTATTTTTTATATTGGGTTATTCGGAAAGTTCCTTCCGTTTGGGAAAACAAATTCGTACCGGAAAATTCTGCCCGTCAATTATTAGGCATTAGATATCGGAATTAGCCCATTAGCTGCCAACCACGAGTATACTCGTGTTTTTTTATCTAAAATTACGAATTCGTACCGTAAATTTCGAAAGAAATGTTTTTATTTTATGTAATCACGAAATACCTGTAATTAAAGTAAATGTTTCTATTTGTATTTTCTGGTATGAATGCGAACTTTCTAAATAAAATATAATTCCGGTAGCTTATACTCGGCAGTGAACGAGTTAATGTCTAATAATCAAATGATAGAATTTTCCGGTACGAACTATCTTTCCCAAACGGAGAGAACATTCCGGATAACCTAATACATGAACTATCTAAATAAAAATTTTGGAAAAAAAAACTGCAAAAACTTATTTTCAGGAATTGTTTTACACGGTAATGTGTGCGACGTCTTCCGGTATATGATATACACACTTCGTAATACACTAAAAATTAGTTATTTGTAAAATGCACAGATGAAAACGCACATCCAGCAGCTATGACTTCTATGTTCATAGGCAGTCATGTAACCGAATTCCTTTGAGTGTCTCTGTAAATAAACGATAAATTCTACGTACTCAATAATCTATAGAAAACATGTTGTAGTGCACCTCAGTAATGTACAGGGTGGTTATAATATAAGTATATCTATTTGGAGCTGTCTGTAGCTCGAAGGAATGATCCGAATGAAACCAAAATCGGTATACTTATTATTCGTGAAAGGGGAAGCAGAATGGAATAACAATAATAAAATAATTTCAATAATCACCGACAGATGGCGCTACTGAGTGTGAAATGTAATGTGTAATACAAGAACAAAAAATTAAGGCGCAGACAGAATGGCACACCTAATTTATTGGAAAATGTCACAGTGAACGTGGTTACTCTTTTGCATGGCGGTGCCGTGATCATGTTCAGGTTCCACATGGTCATTGTGCTGGAGGACACAATCTAAGCTGTGCACAACGTGCTCAACTGCGGAATGTAATGCATCAGGAGTGATGTTTCGTACGTGTTATGATATGCAGTAAAGTCATTCAGGTTTCTGACACCTCCACGGTACACAATATTACACATTACATTTCACACTCAAAAGCGCCATCTGTCGGCGATTATTGCAATTAATTTTTTTATTGTTCCATTCTTCTTCCCCCTTCTCGTATAGTAAGTGTATCGATTTTGTTTTCATTCCTGTTATTCCTTCAAGCTAAAGACAGCTCCAAATAGGGATACTTATATTATAACCACCCGGTATATCAATTTCATTGAAATAATGTAACATCCCTGAACTACACTGCAAACGAATTTCTTCATAGATATAATGTAGTGGAATTTTTTTGTGTGCGTCCCTGTAAAATAAACTATACTTTCTACTTACTCTACACTCTACAAAATAGCATGTTGCCATCTACCTCAGTGGTGCATATCAATTTCATTAATTTTGAAACAGTACATCATCATTGAAGTGCACTGAAAACGATTTTTCCGCATTGACCGTAATGTAACAGGATACTTTTGATTGCCTTGTATACGAACATAATTGCTACTCTATACTCTGTAGAAAACATGTTTTCGTGCACCTCAGTGACATATGAAGGAGATAGAATGACAGTGGAGTAAGTCAAAATTTAGTGATTTAAGAAACGAAGGGTTTTGTGAAACTTATTGTATCGACGTTGCATTGAATGGTCCAACTTGTTTTGCCTTCTAAGCGACTCCCTAAGTGAACTATGACATTTTTTGACTGGCGCATTGGACAGACGTTCAGTGAAAATATGATTATCTCGATTTTCAAAATTTTTGAATTACTCCACTGCCATTCTAACCCCCTCATCTTATATATCAATTTTATTATGTTTGAAATAGCATATCATCTTTAAAATGCGCTAAAAGCGATTTTTCCTCATTGACCGCAATGTAACAGGATACTTTTGAGTGCCCTGTATACGAACATAATTGCTACTCTACAGTGGCGTAGCTACACATTCAGCGTCCTGGAGCAAATAAAATTGGTACGCCCCTTGCCACTATAAAAACACTTCTGCTAGCTGTGTTTGAGGTTTAAACTCGTATATTATATTCTTATTTATATTTAAAACCCTGTTTTTTATTTTAAAAATAAAGTATTTTCATAATAAAACATTTGACGAAATAAATACAAATAAAATATTAAAATAAACTATAATTGTTTAAGTTCGGACTACCTACTGATTTTTACGACGAATTGAGCAGTATTTCCGATTTAAATGGTCCCATGGGCGCAGTGCAATCTACCACTACTTCTGTTGTTCTTTTCAAGGCTTTTGAAGCAATACAGAATGCTAATAAAGAAACACACTATTGTCGAGATATTTTTAAGGCGCGTTTTTTCCTTTTCAGTACCGAAAGCTCTGAAAATTCATAAAATTCGAGTTATTATAACTCGGTAAGTTTTGATCGTACAAAAAATGAAAGTTTTGTTTTACTTGTTAGTGAATATAGAAAATTTTACTAAATTAATAGTTTTACTAAATATAGAACTTAGCAACAGTAAAAAAAATAAATAAATTTCGTAATCTTTAAAAAAATAACTACTTTGATACAAAGGATTTTAATAGGATCATAGTTGCCAACCTCCCGATTTTTTTCATACCAATATTTTTATGTAAAAATATTTGTTTTCTTTAATCGTACAATTTCTGAAATTTAATAAAGAGAAAATTTCTGTAAGATTTTACTGGTATTCAAAAAATCGGGGCGTATCTATCCTACAAACAGGGGCGTAGCTACCGTGGAGCAGTTCGCTCCAACTGCTCCACGGTAGCTACGCCACTGCTACTCTATACTCTGTAGAAAACATGTTTTCGTGCACCTCAGTGACATATGAAGGAGATAGAATGACAGTGGAGTAAGTCAAAATTTAGTGATTTAAGAAACGAAGGGTTTTGTGAAACTTATTGTATCGACGTTGCATTGAATGGTCCAACTTGTTTTGCCTTCTAAGCGACTCCCTAAGTGAACTATGACATTTTTTGACTGGCGCATTGGACAGACGTTCAGTGAAAATATGACTATCTCGATTTTCAAAATTTTTGAATTACTCCACTGGCATTCTAACCCCCTCATCTTATATATCAATTTTATTATGTTTGAAATAGCATATCATCTTTAAAATGCGCTAAAAGCGATTTTTCCTCATTGACCGCAATGTAACAGGATACTTTTGAGTGCCCTGTATACGAACATAATTGCTACTCTACAGTGGCGTAGCTACACATTCAGCGTCCTGGAGCAAATAAAATTGGTACGCCCCTTGCCACTATAAAAACACTTCTGCTAGCTGTGTTTGAGGTTTAAACTCGTATATTATATTCTTATTTATATTTAAAACCCTGTTTTTTATTTAAAAAATAAAGTATTTTCATAATAAAACATTTGACGAAATAAATACAAATAAAATATTAAAATAAACTATAATTGTTTAAGTTCGGACTACCTACTGATTTTTACGACGAATTGAGCAGTATTTCCGATATAAATGGTCCCATGGGCGCAGTGCAATCTACCACTACTTCTGTTGTTCTTTTCAAGGCTTTTGAAGCAATATAGAATGCTAATAAAGAAACACACTATTGTCGAGATATTTTTAAGACGCGTTTTTTCCTTTTCAGTACCGAAAGCTCTGAAAATTCATAAAATTCGAGTTATTATAACTCGGTAAGTTTTGATCGTACAAAAAATGAAAGTTTTGTTTTACTTGTTAGTGAATATAGAAAATTTTACTAAATTAATAGTTTTACTAAATATAGAACTTAGCAACAGTAAAAAAAATAAATAAATTTCGTAATCTTTAAAAAAATAACTACTTTGATACAAAGGATTTTAATAGGATCATAGTTGCCAACCTCCCGATTTTTTTCATACCAATATTTTTATGTAAAAATATTTGTTTTCTTTAATCGTACAATTTCTGAAATTTAATAAAGAGAAAATTTCTGTAAGATTTTACTGGTATTCAAAAAATCGGGGGCGTATCTATCCTACAAACAGGGGCGTAGCTACCGTGGAGCAGTTCGCTCCAACTGCTCCACGGTAGCTACGCCACTGCTACTCTATACTCTGTAGAAAACATGTTTTCGTGCACCTCAGTGACATATGAAGGAGATAGAATGACGGTGGAGTAAATAAAAATTTAGTTATTTGAGAAAGGAAGGGTTTTGTGAAACTTACTTTATTGACATTGCATTGAGTGGTCCAACTTGTTTTGCCCTCTAAGTGACTCCCTAAGTGAACTATGACCTTTTTTGACTGGCACATTGAACGGACGTTCAGTGAAAATATGATTAATTTGTTAGTGAAAATATGATTATCTAGATTTTCAAAATTTTTGACTTACTCCACTGCCATTCTAACCCCCTCATATATCAATTTTAGTATGTTTGAAATAGCATATCATCATTAACTGGGTGGCTAGTGGTCAGGGAAAAATACAGGAAAAAATGACAATTACCAGTATATTCTTATAGAAAAATTCTAATTGATTATTTTATCGAATAATCAACATAAATTTTTCAGTAAGAATATACTGGTGTATGTCACTTTTTTTGACTGTATTTTTCCCTGACCACTAGCCACCCTGTTTAAAATGCACTAAAAACGAATTCTACCTATTGATTGTAATGTAACGGAATACTTTCGAGTGTCTTTTAAACTAACCATAATTTGCACATACTTCATTTTCAATGTCGAACATGAGTTGATAAACCTCAATAACATATATGAATTACATGGAAAGCCGAGTATATTAATTCGAGTTAGAGCACGGCACGATGGCCTGGCAGACAGACATACGGACTGGCAAACTGAATTCCTGAACACTTTTCAACTTTGCTGGAAAGGGTTAAAAATAACGTTTAATGATTTTCATTGAATGCAAAAGAAATTAGTATGTTTTCTGATTATATTTTCTTACATGATATCTCTTAAACTTTATCACAAGAAAATGTCTCTGCATATAATATAACAGAATAAGAATTTGCCGTCTAATTTCATTTTCATTTCAAAATGCATTTGATCTATTGCACCTCTAATGTTATACAAAGCCGATTAAATCCTTTTCTTCGAATAAATTTGTGAGAAAATTTTGTTTGTAACTTTGAAATTTATTAGATACGAAGCTGTATGTGACAAGCTAGATATAAAATTTAGATTATACAGAAGTAGAACTAAAAATAAAACATCTTTAACAAAGGTACACACGCATTTGTATTCCCGAAGAAAACTTAATTTTGAAATTTATACTTTAATATTTACTGTGATCTTTTTTTAATCATATATATTTTTTGCGCGGATTTTTCTTCTTTGATTCATACATAAACAAATTTAAGTCTTTTATTTTATGTGTCACTTTTACCGCTAAGTAAATTTTTCTTAACCCCTTCCCGACGAGCGTCCTTATCTTTTTTTTTTTACCACCGGTTTTATGAAACAGAAATTTTCGCCTAATTGAATCGCAGAAATGCTATCATTAAATAAGGTAAAACTTACAATAAAAAGTTACTGGTGGGAATAATCGAGGATTCTCAGCATCATATGAGTCACGTATACGTGTCACTCGTCCCCAAGGGGTTAATAAAACACCTATATATTCGTAATATGACTGTTTTTCCTAACGGTATTCACAATGGCACAAAGAGTGTATTTCTGACAGCAGGCAGGAGATGGCAAATTCAAGCACATATCCTCATTCTTTGCATTGTAGGGATTTTACATTTGCCACGCTACATTCAAAATCCATTTTGCAATAGAATTGACATGCATGTTGTTCTTCATTTGAGTAATTTTAGTGGTTTATTACCGGTTATTTAGTACCGTAATTTCCGGCGTATAAGCCGCAGCTCAAAGAGTCGTTTTTCGACCCAGAAATTTTATTCAATAATTGTAGTTAAATATTTACAGCGATCTTTTAAGTTACATTTTATAAAATAATATTTCTGGGTCCAAAAACGACTCTTTGAGTTGCGGCTTATACGCCGGAAATTACGGTACTATTATTTTCTATTGTTTTCTATACTCTACAGGTGAACATTTCCTATATTTTATTTGAAGTTTACTATTTGAAATTTACTATTTTATTTTATGTCATAGGGTAAAAAATTATGGTGGTTACAGTTGCATAATTAACCACTAAAACACTATAAAAATTATTTTCCTCTTTCCTATGTTTATTCTGCACCAAGACTCATCCAATGATGCAAAAATACAATTAAAAAGTAGCTGGAAAATTAATTCAGGATATAAAGGGTTAAACGTCGTTTGCGTCGAACGAAAAAAAGCCACTGGCAGCTGTGTATTTAAAAATGAAGTTTATCTATTTACGCGGAATTAAATTTAAATATGTATATTTTAATAATTTCCATCATATTGCTGAAACTTAATCGCAAGGAAATGTAACTGAATATAATATGACAGCATAAGAATTTTTAGTCGACACTATTACATTTTCTTTTCAAAAAATATTTGACCGATTACATTCCTAAGGGGCTGTCCATAAATGATGTCACACTTTTTTTCAATATCTTTGACCCCCTTCCCCCCCTTTGTCACAAATTGTCACACTTCACCATACCCCCTCGCCCCCTCTTGTCACATGTCACACTATATTACATAAGCATATACTTGCAGCTCAGAAACAAAGCACTACGTTATAGATCATATTTCAAATTTTATGTTTAAACTTAAACTATGTGTTTTAATGGCATTTGTGAGCATAACAATAAAAATGATTCGTGCACTTATTTTGTATGAAATAAGATTAAGGTTTACAACAAAAAATATAATTAATATACAATAGTAATAAAATATTTCTATGAAGGAACAATTGATTTTTTTAAAGAAAGGAATGTAAGTAAAAACAAATCACATGAAAGCTGTTTTAGCCCCGATTAAAAAATACCTCAAATTCTGGTAATTTCAAAATAACTTCAAAATTTAATCTGCTGATTTTAAATGATTTTATTTAAATCAAAATGTGTGATGTCACACTTCTTCTTACCCCCTCCCACCCCCTTGTCACAAACTGTCACAATTTCATGAACCCCCTCCCCTCCATCCAAGCGTGACATCATTTATGGACGGCCTCTAATGTTATACAAAGCTTATTAAATCCTTTTCATCGAATGAATTTGGTAATTAATTTTATTTTCAAGTTTGAAATTTCTATTTCTATTCTGCTTCTACTCTGCAAAAAAATTGCAGATTTTACTGTATAATACTGGTATCCCAGCTGCCAATATTATACCATATAATTAACAGTAAAAAACAGTAAAGTAAGCAGTAATACACTGCCCGCATGCGCGGTAGGCATACTGGCAGCTGGGGTGCCAGTGCTATACTGTAAAATCAACAGTTTTTTTTTTTTTTTTAGTGTACGGTATTTTTACTTTCTTATAGTGTTACACTATTTTTCTGATTTTGGCAGCTAACCCGTTAAGGACCGAATTATTTTATTCAATAAAATATAAGTATTACAATTCATACCACTTTTATATTATAGTAACCTAAGAGTAACTTTATCATGGTGTTTCTTGTATCAAATAAAGCGAAGGTTTATCTTTAAAAACCAATTGGCGTTACCTTAAAACTTGGTACAAAAACATAATGTTGCGAAAACGCAACGTCAGTCTTTGGTGGGTTAAGCTGTAACTAATTTGTCGATAATGTCTGGAGAGTGTTCCAAATAAAATACTTCGTTGTAATATAATGTTTATTGTCATTTAATACCGAAATACGGAAATTTTGTGAGTATATTAACGTACTTGAAAATGCACGATAAGAAAATCTTATAAATCTAAATAAAATTGAACATTCCTTTTGTTTATCATCCTCTCTGTCTGCATTCTTTCTGTATACATTCTCTCTGTCTTTTCTTATAGTAAATTTCTTATTTTATTTAAGAGAAAACAAAACTTTATATTATAATTTCTACTTCAACAATCTCTAAGTATTTATTATGTTGCTAATGGGAAGCAAATTTCTTATACAGATGTAAAAATGAAATTTGATGATTTTTATTGAAGAACGGAAGAATGAGTATAAGTGTGCTTTCCAAATGTATTCCCTTAAATGATATCTCTGAAGTGAAATGTCACTGGATATATTATAACAGCTTAAGAATTTTTAGATTAATTTTATTACTTACCCATCATATGTAGTATAAGGGTAAGTCTTGTAATAATTTTGATTATCGAAAAAAAAATTTGCCGTCCGTCTGTGTGTCTGTAAACGGAGACTTGAAATTTGGCATGTAATTAGTATGTAATAATGGGAAGAAGCTTATTGAATTTCAGTAACCTCGATTATTCGGAAGTATTTTTTTCGGACTCTCGAAATATTCGTTCTGATAAAAGGTACATAAAAATTTTCGAATTTTTTTTTTTAAGGAGTGAATATAAAAAACAATAAAAAAACATAAATTTTGCATAAAGCATGAAGTCGATCGGACAATGAGTTGCCGAGATATTTGTAATCCTATCTTCTACACTCTTCGATTTCTCATGACCCTGTATTTCCACCAAATTTCAATTCAAAGGTATGTTTTAATTGGAAATAAGACGTTTAATCAGATGCAATAAACCGCTAGTTAATAGGATTATTGTTTTTGGAGTTATAATGATGTTTCTTTTAAGCAATTCAGTAATCGAGCCTTTAAAGTTTATGACGTCACCAAGCCACGATTTTATTCGAATGGCAATGCATTTTATAAGTAGTTTACACATTTTTTATTTTAATATTTTATATTATGCATATCCATGATGGGTAAGTATTACGGTGGCGCCCAACAACTGGTTTTTAATTCAAAGTATGTTTTATCTATTACATTCCTAATGATATACAAAACCGATTAACTCATTTTGTTGAATGAATTGAGGACTTAATTTTGTTTTCAAGTTTGGAATTTTATTAGATACAAAGCTGGATCAGACAAACTAGCGATACAATTTGGATTTTCTAGTCGATGAGACTAAAAATAAAACATCTCGTTTAACAAAGGTACTTACACAATTGTATTTCCGAAATAAATATAATTGTGAAATGTATTATTACTTTAATCAATAGTCTGACCTCTTTCATTCTTCATTTCGCTTATGCGTAACAAATTATTTTCTTTAAAATACATAAATAAAATTAAGCCATTATGTTTTGTGAGTCACTTTTACCACGAAGCAAATTTCTCTTAATTGAAATGCTGTCACTAAAACTAATTTTTTATTCTATTCGTACCACTATAAACAAAAAGTTCTTTTGTAGCTTTCTTTTAAAAGTGTTTTTGGGGACGAGCGACACGTATACGTGACGCAAGATACTCAGAATCCTCGATTATTCCCACCAGTTATTTTTTATTGTAAGCTTTGCCTAATTAAATCTTGGCATTTCTGCGATTCAATTAGACGAAAATTAATGTTTTAAAAAACCGGTGGTAAAAGATTAAAAATTCTGTAAAAGACGCTCGCCGCGAAGGGCTTAAGGATGAAGGCTGTATACACTGAATTAAATTTAAATATATATATATTTTAACCACTTGGATGATATCGTTGAAACTTTATAGCAAGTAAATGTCACTGAATATCATATGACAGCATCAGAATTTAGTCTAATTACAGTTTCATTTCAAAATATGCATAATATTCACAATATACATAATATTCAAAATATACATAATTTGTATTACATTCCTAATGTTATACAAAGTTTATTAAATCCTTTTTATTGAATGAATTCTGAAGTTAATTTTATTTTCAAGTTTGAAATTTTTGTTTATATTCTGATTCTACGGTATTTTTACTTTGTAATAGTATTATGCTGTTTTCCTGATTTTGGCAGTTAACACAGAACGCCCAGAAATTTTACTCAAGGTTTATAAAAATATTTTACACCAGAATTTTTATTTAAAACTATTTAAATAAAATATTTATTTAACTTCTTTTTTTATTCGGTATAAATTTAGCTTATTTTATGACAGAATTTCTTGTTCGAATCGACGTTTAATCATTTGATCGAAATCGAAATGACTCCTGCTGGGCGTTATAATGCTAACCAGGAAACCACGCCGTAGTGTAATAATGAAAAAAATCTAAATAAGCAGCAACGAAAGAGCATAGTGAAATGTGTTTTTTAACGCATAAATCAACTTCCCTCGTCTCCTCGTTATCGAGATATAAAGACTTAAAGTTTGCTAATTTATTTTTATTTTTTTGTTTAGGGAGAAAAGGTGTGGTTATGATTCGGAAATTTTAATAATCAGATTAATATAAAATACAAAACATATTTAGATATAGTGTGAAAGAATCTCAAAAAAATACTATTAACTAATATGGTACTGAAACAAAAAATGATTGAAGCATAGAAAATAAAGGCACCAAGAACATTTCATGAACTTAATTCTAGTGCAATGATTACAATAGTCCACCTCCTTCGAAAAACAAAATTGCAAGGGCGTTTCAAATGGAAGTGACCCAGTTTGCACTAAACCAGATTCGTACAAATAATACCGAATCATTTCGGAGTACTGCGACGTATTAAACTAGAAATTGACAAGTGACTGGAATTTGATGATGTCGTTACGTTGAAAACGTAATGACTCCTCCTTATAATCCTATTAAATAAATAAATTAGAAAAATTTAAGACTGTATATCACGATAACGGTGAGAAGAGGGCAAATGATTTATGCGTCAAAAAACACGTTTCACTATGCTCTTTCGATTGCTGCTTATTTAGATATTTTTTTCATTATTACACTAACTGCGTGGTTTTCTGGTAAGCTGTAACTAATGTGTCTATAATGTCTAGAGTGTTTCCCAAAAAAAGTACATACATTGTAAAATATCTTGCATGTGTATTCATATTGAGTACCGAAATGCGGAAATTTCGTGAGTATATGAACTTACTTGAAAATACATGATAACAAAATCTTACAAATCTAAATAAAATTGAACAATCCTTCTGTTTATCATCCCCACTTTCTTTCTGTCTTTTCTTATAGTAAGTTTCTTATTTTATTTAAGAGTGAGCAAAACTCAATTATAGAATTTCTACTTCAACAATCTCTAAGTACTTATCATTTTGGTAATGCGAAGCAAATTTCTTATTTAGATGTAGAAATGAAATGTGATGATTTTCGCTGAACGAAATTTAAATAAGAGAGCTTTCCAAATGTATTCACTTACATGACATCTCTGAAGTTTGCCTTATATGATATCTCTGATGTCACTGAATATATTATAACAGCTTAAGAATTTTTAGTGTAATTTCATTTTCAATTCGAAGTACGTTTAATCTGTTACATTTCTAATGTTATATAAAGCCGATTAAATTATTTTCCTCGAGTGGTTGGTTGGTTGGTTGATTTATGACGGCCAATTATCTACTCGAGGTACCGTAATTTCCGGCGTATAAGCCGCAGCTCAAAGAGTCGTTTTTCGACCCAGAAATATTATTTTATGAAATGTAACTTAAAAGATCGCTGTAAATATTTAACTACAATTATTGAATAAAATTTCTGGGTCGAAAAACGACTCTTTGAGCTGCGGCTTATACGCCGGAAATTACGGTATATAGGCCCTAGGGGGGTGCCCTCCGTGGGGATCTTTCTAAAGAATCCTAACCCGTATTTACGACAAGGTTCAAAGAAAACCACGGAAAACTCCGAACGGTTAGGTCGACGAGCGTGACAGGGGTTTGAACCCGTCACCTACCGTCTACCAGCTTTGAGAACAAAACCTCTCAGCCATCGGTGAGGCTTTTCATCGAGTGAGTTCAATAGTTAATTTAATTTTCAAGTTTTTAATTTATATTTCTATTCTGCTTCGGCGATACTTTTACTTTGTTATAATAATTATGTTGTATTCCTGATTTTGCCACTTCAGCTGTAACTACTGTATCGATAATATCTAGAGTGTTTCCCAAATAAAGTACATTCATTGTAAAATATCATCCATGTTTATTATTTACAGAATCGAAATGCGAACATTTTGTGAGTATGTAAACGTACTTATGATAACAAAATCTTATAAATGCAATTGAAATTGAAAATTGTTTATATTTATCATCCGCACTTTCTCTCTGCCTTTTCTTATAGTAAGTTTTTTATTTTATTTAAGAGGGAGCAAAACTCAATTATAGAATTTCTACTTCAATATTCTCTGAGTACTTATCATTTTGGTAAAGCAAATTTCTTATTTAGATGTAAAAATGAAGTTTGATGAATTTCACTGAACGAAATTTAAATAAGAGAGCTTTCCAAATGTATTCACTTACATGATATCTCTGAAGTGTGACATATGATATCTCTGATTTCACTGGATATATTATAACAGCTTAAGAATTTTTAGCGTAATTTCATTTTCAATTCAAAGTACGTTTGATCTGTTACATTCCGAATGTTATATAAAGCCGATTAAATTCTTTTCATCAAGTGAGTTCAAGAGTAAATTTTATTTTCAAGTTTGAAATTTATGTTTCTATTCTGCTTCTGCGATACTTTGTCATAATATTATGTTGTATTCCTGATTTTACCACTTAAGCTGTAACTAATGTATCGATAATATCTAAAGTGTTTCCCAAATAAAGTACATTCATTGTAAAATATCCTCCATGATTATTATTTACAGTATCGAAATGCGAAAATTTTGTGAATATGTGAACGTACTTATGATAACAAAATCTTATAAATGCAATTGAAATTGAATTTTTTTTTCTATTTATCATCCACACTTTATCTCTGCCTTTTCTTATAGTAAGTTTCTTATTTTATTTAAGAGGGAGCAAAACTCAATTATAGAATTTCTACTTCAATAGTCTCTAAGTACTTATCATTTTGGTAATGCGAAGCAAATTTCTTATTTAGATGTAAAAATGAAGTTTGATGATTTTTTACTGAACGAAATTTAAATAAGATAGCTTTCCAAATGTACTCACTTACATGATATCTCTGAAGTGTGACTTATATTATATTTCTGATGTCACTGTATATATTATAACAGCTTAAATATTTTTAGTGTAATTTCATTTTCAATTCAAAGTACGTTTGATCTATTACATTCCTAATGTTATACAAATTCGATTAAATCCTTCTTGTTCAATGAATTCGGGAGTTAATTTCGTTTTCAAGTTTAGAATTTTATTCGGTACAAAACTGTACCTATACAAGCTTGCGATAAAATTTAGATTATTTAAAGTGGCACTAAAAATAAAACATCTTCTTCAATAATGGTACATACACAATTGTATACCCGAAGTAAATTCAATTTTCCAAATTCTACTTTAATCGGTTGTGTGTCATTTTACAGGTTTCATTTTGCTTAAGCTAAATACTTAATTTTAATTCCAAAACGCCACAATGGCACCAGAATTTTGCTAAAATCTTTTCCATTTAATATGTATGTGGAATATAGCCTTTTTTCCTATTTATAAATAATTTTTTTTGTAAATTCCGGTGCCAGTTATTTATTTCAACATTTTAGTACTAAAAGTACTTTGCCTTTGAAAGGCTTAAAAGATGAAAATCGAGAAAATGCGTCTGGAAATTGACAATCTGAGACAAGAAAGAAACGCTCCAGAAAATTATTTATTGCACAGAATAGGTACAACAAAGCTCGTGATGTCCAGAGAAAACAAATATTTTACAACAATTGTTCAAAGTGTCGACCGCGGACATTATTACACAGAGTACATCTACGGAGCAACGACTGGCGGACACGCTATGTCCGCTACCGGGCTAGTTTAGATATTCTAAAAAACGAAAATATAGAACGGTAAATTTTTACTTTATAAAAAACTTGACCCTTTTTTTGTTGCTAAATGAAATTTATTAGGATTTATTAAAGAAAGGATAAAGTGTTTTGAAAGGAATATTAAACGAAACCCTTTGAGCGATCTTCGATCACACATACCCACTTGTTAGGAATTTCTTTCCTCTGAACGGCTGCAATAGGTAGCTTTTTGTAATGAAAGCTACCTAAAATAAATATTATATATTTTAAAAATATTCTTTTCTAGTAATGTACACCAGTGTACCATTTTTATTAATGCTGGCTAACCCGTAAATACATTTCCTAAAATAGCTATGTTTGACCAAAAAAATTTATTTTAATCGCAATTACGTTTTTCAATTAAATTTTTATTTGTTTTTATTCTTTAAACCATTTGATACACTTAAGTTCTAAATTCATTTCACAATTTTGGAATATATCATTAGCGGAACTCACTTTTTTTCAGTGCTTTAATCTAAATGTTTTCAGATTCCTCATTTCATTTTTTCGCACTTGAAATAAAAGAGACAGTTATTTCGTCAGAAATAAGAACTTGAGTTTCAAACGGTAAAACCATTTTAAGCACTTCTGCTCCTAATTTAAATACTTCATCCAATCTATTCGCGCTCAATATTTGTGTAAAAGCAAACATGTTTCTAAGTAAATAAAATTCGTCGTTTTGTCAGTTTTCACAAATATTTAAATCACTTTATCAGTACACGCTGACAAATAGAATTGCTGTGAATGTTCTCCTTTAAAACTACGTTTATCACATGTCCTTTGACTTTTTTAGTTCATTGAGAAAAATTATTAAAATGAGATTTAAATTTTTTAATCAGTAAAACTGTCAATCAAAAGCTATCTCATCACATTTCATGCAAACATGATTTTGAGTAAATAAAACTCTTCTTTTCTGAAGTTTTTAACACTTTCCAACATAGTTGAAAAGTGCTTATGACTTCGGTTTGTCTGGCCGTCTGCCGTCTGTCCGTGCTCTAACTCCCGTAAATATGCTCGGATTGCCTTGCAATTTTTATATGTTATTGTCGTTATCTATAGCACGTTCCCTATTTCAACTGAAGTGTGTAGCACTTATAGTTTTTTACAGGGACACTCAAAAGAATTCCGTTACATTACGGTCTATGGGGAAAAAACATTTGCGGTTTATTTTAATGATATTACACAATTGAAAACAAATTGTAATTGATATATATCACTAAGGTGTATTACAAGAAGCTTAATATGGAATAGAGTGTGGATAGCACTTATAATTAATTTACAGGGACAGGCAAAAGAATTCCGTTATATTACGTCTATGGAGAAAAATCGTCTGCGGTTTATTTAAATAATGTTTCACTATTTTAAACGCATTGAAATTTATATATATAACTAAGGTGCGTTACAAGAGACTTACTACAGAATAGTGTGTGTATAGCAGTCATCGTTCATTTACAGGGACACACAAAAGAATTCTCTACTGTCTGTTAACAATAATTCCTGGAAGTGCGTTTTAAGTTACTGAACGCGATTTCAAATTTAACTCACTTTTTGTTTATTACGTGGTGTGTATAAATTCTGTAGATTCTATACAGGGAAGCACAGAAGTTCGCGAACTCATTTCCGTTTATTGACAGAAACTCCAGAAGGAGAATTTTAAACTGTGCTACGCGTTTCTTAACTGAACTAAAATTTAACATCCTACGTAGTATATATACAAATTTATAGATCATATACAGGGCTGAATAAAAGTATTCGGATATTTTTCCGAATATTGTATATGTTGGAAATTCCTGAAATTATGTTTTTAAATATGTTATGTGTTTTTCAAATTGTTTACTTAGATGTTATCTTTCAGCTTATTAAACGGTATGATTTGAAAAATTACTTTGGAAGCGTTGGAAAGTGTTACATATAGTATGCTTGACGCATGATTTTTCGTTCTTGTTGAAATATTTAAATAGATTCATCATTATACTCATGAGTGATTTTACACTAATGAGTAACATTTTAATGACAACATAAATCAATTCATGTACTTGTAAGCCGAATGGACGGGACATACTTCTTTCATTTTACAACTGAATGTGTGCTTTTACAATTATTGGGTTTGACACATGACCTTTCCAGATGCAAAAAGTTCAAATGTATCACCGTTTGAATCGCCGTTTCTAGATTAGCGATTAACCCATTCTTATCAGTTTATTTCCTGTTTTGGGAAATTAATGTTGTAGATTTTTAATTAAAAAAACAGGCAGGCAAATTTAAGAAATAAATGAAAAATAAGTTTTATATAAAAAAAAAAATTTTTTCACTAAAAACCGCAAAATATAAATTGCAACCGGAAAATTTTTATAGAAAGATTTATAAAAATAATTTTACTCCTTTCGTTACACACAATGTTTCTTTATAATTTTTATAGTTATTACTGTTAGTAAAATTCTACCCAACTTTTTCGACTATTTATTAACACGTTGACGGACAGTTGCGGCTATAGCCGTCAAAGCGAAGTTCACAATGCGGCATGACGGCTACAGCCGCCCAAAACTAAACGGTCGTTTTTAGACACTGCGGTTATAGCAGCACAAATGTGCATTTACCGGCTTACAAGTAGAAGCCCAGTGTCATGTTTTGAAAACAATTTTTTAGGTTGAAGTTCGTTTTCCACCTGTTATACGAGTTGCAGCTTCAGTATGCACGTGCAGGTTGGCTAGTGGTCAAGAAAAAATACAGTAAAAAAATGATAATTACCAGTATATTCTTATAGAAAAATTCAAATTGATTATTTGATCGAATAATCAACATAAATTTTTCTATAAGAATATACTGGTGTTTGCCACTTTTTTTGACTGTATTTTTCCCTGACCACTAGCCACCCTGACGTGGTTGTGAAGGGAGTAGTGAAACCTAATTAAAGGTGCTAAATTAATCAAAATTAAGTTTATTTAAGCAGAAAGAGAACAACTATACTTCTAATATTCAAAAATTACAAAAACATATACTGTCAATTTTCGAACTTCACTTGTTCCTACTGTCCGTCAATGTGTTAAATAAGCCTTGTAATTCTATTAGTTGTGCCATATGTTACACGACAAAAGTTTGATACATGAAATTACTTAAAGATCGCCCTATTATTGTATCGGCTATAATATCGGCTATAATTTTTTAGCACTTTTTAAAGCATTAGCAGTTTGGCTTTTTTTTTAATTCCGAAATTTCGCATTCATACCAGAAATTCTCTATAATGTTCTTTTGATTACTCAATGGCAGATATATCGTGACTTCCTAAAGTAAAAATTCTTGTTTTAGAATTTTTGGTTTGAATTCGAAATATTTAAATTAAAAACTGTAAAACCGTATTCCTCACTATGTAATCTAGACGCTGTAGCTATCATGCAGGCCTCATTCACAAGTATATACATGACGGTCAACTGGCGATAATGTGGAAGAGGATACAACCTAACAGAGAAGTGTGTTACGATGGGAAAGGGAAATGGCTATTTAAAATTTATAAAGATTTTAATCCAGAAATGCTTTTTGTGTGTTTTGTTATTCATAGAAAAATATTAGTGTCCAACAATATTCCACTTGTTTAATAAACAGTTACTAGAATCAACTGAATCGGTCATTTCAAAAACCACTTAAGTCACAGAATCAGAACTTTTCAGGAAATTCAAAAATCTGTATTATTCACAAGTAAATGAATTTTAACCCCTTGGGGACGAGCGACATGTATACGTGACGCATAAGTTGCTCAGATTCCTGGATTATTCCCACCAGTTATTTTTTATTGTAAGCTTTGCCTTATGTAATCCTAGCATTTCTGCGATTCAATTAGGCGAAAATGTCTATTTTGAAAAACCGGTGGTAAAAGATTAAAAATTCTGTAACGGACGCTCGTCGCGAACGGGTTAATGAGGTTTTTACATCTTATTATAGAATTTGGACTGAAAAGTTTGTAAATATCGAATAATTTTTATAATTTATGAATAATAAAAAGAAGAATAACAGAAAAACTGTTCCTGACTTATGTTGTTTTAGCAAGAAACAATGTTAGCTGGTATTTAATGTGAGCAAAACAGTCCTATTAAACATTTTTGTAATCAAAATTAATTAAGATAGCACTTATATAGAAACATTTTTACGTTTTAATATGGTATCGCATGCAAATGGTAATATGGTAATTTAATATGGTATCCGCATCTAATCTGATATTGCATGCAAAAACCATTTAAGTCGCTTACTTTATGGCGTTTAAATTATGAACGAAAATTTGAAGGTATTGTTTGAAAATGTAGAAATACTCTGACTTAAGTAGTTATGACCCAGATCATGGCTTTACCTTTAACGAAGCATTTGCGACAAAAAGTATATTTGGAGAAAACTTGACTTATATGGTATTTGAAATGAAAAATTCATTTATAAAATATACCAGTTCGATCAAATTTAATGCAAAATATAATAATCTCACTTTCTGAAACTAAAACTGCAGATCTTATATAACACTTTAGTTTCATACTGAAGGGAGTTAGCAACGAACAACAAAATTCATCTAGATACACTAAGCTCCATATGTAACAGGAGATCTGTTTTGCTATTCCTTAACATGATTTCCAGCTGTCCAGGGTAATGGTGATGATAAAAAACATGTTCTTTATCGCAATCCCTTGCATGATTAGAGAATCACTTATTAATAGATATGCATACCTTAATTGGAGAAGCATAAATTAGGATAATATTAAATGAGAACACTAATATCTAACATTGATAACGCGGACTATTTTATCATATTGCCTTGCATGCTTCTGTCCGCCGTTGTGTATAAAGTTCGATGTCCGGATATGAAGGTTAAAATGCAATGCTTTCTTGAATTTATATAGCTATTTTAAAAGCACATTTTGTGACAAAACTTTTACTGTTAAATAAACTAAACTAGTGACTTGTCATTATTAACCACTTTAGAGTTGGCGACACTTTTCCGGGCTTTATAGGGTGCACACAAGCCTCGAATTTGAATACCACTATTTTAGTGCACTAATTTTCACCATGTATAATCATTGATTTTTAGCTATTAAAGAAAGCAAAAGTTGATATTCGGAAAAGTGAGCTTAAAAAATAAAAGAAGCGTGATCATCCTTTTAAGGCCTTCTCCGTCTGAGTAACATTTCCCGAAAAAATAAGAATAATTAAGTTAAAAGAATTTTTTAAATAATAAGAATCATGTTTCAGGGGGCATGATGATTTTAACAATCCTTAGGTGAGGCGTGGTCAAAATAAGGTTATGTACCACTCACTGCTTTAGACGAAATAGGCATCATTTCGGTCGCCGTCAGCTTCCTAAACTTTAGGCAGGCCGCACACTGAGACGACAGACGCACGATGTCTTCGCGTCTTAGGAGAAGAAGCAGGTTTGGTAAAAGTTTTTTTCTTTGTTGCAACACCTTACTTCTGCTAAGACACGAGACATGTCGCTTCTGTCGCCTCATTGTGCGGCCTACCAATGAGTATGCACTCTAGAAACGGTATCTTGTGAAAACATCTACACAGAACACATTACTATTTCACTCTACATCTGCTGTAACATGCGCAATGTTTCTGTCGACGATTTCTCCAAGCTATGACAGAATATGATATTCGCATGTTCTTCAAACGTCATTTCAGATTTCTATAAACGCGAATGACAGCATTTCATTCACATACATTGTCTGTAAAACCCTGCACAGGGGACGTACGTCTTCCTCACCACATTTTACATCACGTGCGTCTACACAACGGCAAAATTATTGCCCCTTATCTACACCACACTGCACCCTTATCTACAATCCAGGTAAGAGATACCAGCACATCCGACCTTTTTTAGGTGCGTTCGTAATTATATAAATACGAAGCACCTATTGTCGTCGTTTGGTCCGTCCGTCTGTCTGTCCGTCTGTCTGTCCGTCCGTATAACAACGCAAAAACTACCCAACCGAATGGTTTGCAATTTAAAATATATTATCTTTGCAGAATTTTGTCGAGACATTTCAAATTTTATTAAAATCGAATCAAAACTTTAGGAGATATTAATAAAAATATTTATTAAGAAATTTGAATTTTTTTTTTTTAAATCGGTGCTTTTTTGTTATAGGAGCTTCCGAAGTTTAATCGTCAAGCGACCGAGATACTTATTTTATTACAGAAATTAATCTGAAGACGATATAATTCATTGCACAGAATTAAAAATCAGAAAAGATCTGAATATTTATGTAACTAGCTATAGTACGAACGCACCTCATTTGTCACGTTTGACGTACAATTTCCAACTTGTTTATTCTTGTAGTACATCATTTATACTTGAATTGCATGCATACAAAATATGTTACTTATAACATAAAAAATTATACTGTAACAAAAACACATACCCTAACTTTTTTTTAAAAATTCCCAACATTATATATATATACTCACGCACAAACAAAAAAGAAAAGGAACGAACTGAAATACTATTTATTTTCAAATACTTCTAAAAAGTATTTCGACTCACAATATATCGTAATTTAGACTCTTAACAAAAGACAAATAAAAGTAAATTAGTGAAAAAGATAGAAAGAACATTTGATCCTACAATTCAAAATGTTTGCATTTAAAAAGAAAAAGGTTTTTAATGATACTGCTTTTATCTTTGAACTTTGAATTGTAGAAAGAGCTATAGAAATAATTGCTAAAGATGAAGTTAACAATGACAAAAAAAATCACATTTAGGAGGATTTATCGGGAAAAGAAACTGAAACCGTTGTGAAAAATATTTTGTTTAATGGGGAAAATATTCATTATTTTGGATTTTAACATTATCCGTTCCGCATACTCGTATCAAAGCATTTTTTGAAAAAATAACTGATATTTATTAAGACGAAAAATAATTCCATATGCATTTTATACTGGAATAGAAAACCAATTGTATATTACTAAAGAATACGTATACCAAATTGCTCATAAACATATGATAAACTGTATGATTATGGAGAAATTTTAAATATACCTTTGTGAAAAAAAACGTTTTTTGAAAATTTAATATTTATAATAATATTTTTAAATAAATATCCATACATCGTTGTATAAAGCTATGAATATTTGTCCTTTTAAAAAAAAAAATTTAATTAAACAAATGTAAGATTTTTTTTATCATTTCATTGTTTAATGTTATCATTCGGTTGATGTTACCAATAAAAACATAAAAAACTTTATAATTACTAGAATACGGAATGTATGCATTATAAAAATCTCAAAATATACCTGCAAATATGAATTTAAAGTGTTTAACTTGTACATGAATAAATTTTCAATTATCTCCCGTTTTCATAGGTTGTCACTACTTTGAAAAGTTCATAGATATATATGACAGAGGATACTCATAAGACGATAGAAACAATATTCATAATAGATATAAATGAAAATATACAGGTTGCCCTAAAAAGATTAACAGTCGTTTTGACTTTTTATCTGTTGAAGATATCTTTGCAATGTAAAATGCAAATGCTAAAATTAGTGAAGAAGTTAGATTCTGTCGAAAAAACAGCCTTGTCATTATTTTTTAAAGATTTACATTTTTTAATTTTTTTTTTTTTACGGTCCCTTGATATTGCACGTTATATTTAGAAGAAAATATATTCTTTCACAAGTACAAAAGTAAAAATCCATTTTTTTATGACCAAAACTCGCCAAGTTATGATACCTTGGATTTTACAGGATTTCTGAGCTTTCCGGCAATAAAAAGAGGAAAACAAATTTTTAGTGCTGGGAAGTTTCAAAATTCCATAAAATTCAAGGTATTATAACTCGGTCAGTTTTCATGGTAGAAAAAATTGAATCTTTACTATTGTATTTTTTAGAGCATGGAAAAAATATTACACATGGCTAAAGATGAGCAAGGTAAATATTACGTATGATTGTACTGGCATTGAAATATCACGTATTTTGAATGCTACTATTTCTGTTTAGTAATATTCACCTTATTAAATTGCGGAATTCTGCAATTAAATATTGCGAAGATTACAATTCGAAAATAGTGGTGTTTCTGTAATACTTCGCACCTATTCATTAATGCACATAGGTATGCACATGGGAATTCAATCCCATGTTCTTCATATTCTGTTGTTGGACATTGGAATATATCTTAGTATTGTCATTGACTAATGTTGTTTTTGTAATAAACGACAATTTTAAATGGCAACGGATAAATAAATCAATTCACCAAAAAGAACGCATTTCGAGTTATGTAGTTTTTGAAATCACGATTCAATTATAAAGCTATCAGGTACCCGTTTTTTAAGAACAGTTACATTTGTGGAGTAGATGTGGTCAAAATGATTCTGATGACGCCATATCTGTACATTCCCTTCAAACTTAATTCAGTAGAGAGTTGTTCATCTCATCGTACGTTTACGAGTTCAAATTAGGAAACAAATCTGCAGAAGCCGCTAGAAGAATATGTTAAATACTAATTCATTCATTCGAATAAATTTAATGATTTTCTATTCAAGATAAACGAAAAAGAGAAAGTGAAGTACTGAGAAAAACCCAACTATAAATTTCTTTCATCGTTACATCTGTTAAAACTCGTTACCCATATTTACCCTCTCAACTTTCAACACATGATGCAATAAGTAATTATAATCTTATTATTTTCATCTCTCATCTAATAAAAGTGAAATATGTTTTAATGTTTGTGATTACATTATTATAAACTCATTATTGAACTTAAAGACACTTTATGAGACGGTTATTAAACATTAAATATGATATATGAACTAGTCAACTTTCTGTAATGACTATTTATCAACTAATTTGGAAATCCCAATCACTGGTGAAATATGCATTACTGACATTGATTATTACAAAGAACATTTGCAACATAATTTTGAATTTTCCAGATTTCTTGATTATGATTCAGTGTATTTTAAAAATCCATGCTGTAAAGGCGCAGGAGTAAGTCTCCTGACAAAACCACTTAAATGTTTCTAAAATTGTTAATTATTCAAATAATTGTAAATTAATCAAGATAATATATAAGTTAAAATTTAATTTCAGAAGTCTACTCAATTATTTCATTTGAACTAATATTATTAACGAGTTTCTTTCAGCTATACAATCTCAAAAGGATATATTCATATATGTTAGGTAACCATTCTCATTCGTGAAGGATACATCATTAGCAGAGTTGCCAAGTCTCCGGCTTTTTGAACACCAGTATATTTTTAGAGAAAATGTTGTTCTTTTAAATTCACAGAATGCTCCGATCTAATAAAACAACATTTTCTGAACTAAAATACTGGTATCCAAAAAGCCGGAGACTTGGCAGCTGTGCATTAGATATTTCTACTGGATAAATACCTACAACGCGATCGATCATAGAAAAGATAAGCAATTTCCTTTTCTCTCTTTATTTTGATGAACAATAGACAGTAGTTGATTTTTAATCTTAAGTATTTTAATACTCTGTGATTTTGCGCCATGACCTCACACTTCCAAGAGAATATGCTATGTTGAAGGGAACGTATTTGAAGGGACTTGAGCGAGTAAAAGGACTTCTCAAAGGTGGTTCAGCCGATTTTTGTCCAAATACGAGAGCCTCGAAGACAAACCCCGTGTTTGTTGTCCATCCACTCTAGACAAAATCCAACTGGAAGAGGCATCCTCATCAAACCTGCCAGGAGCTTGCTCACATGTTTGGAGTATCTGAGGAAACCACCCGTTCGCATCTGCATATCCTTGGGATGGTGTGAAGAATCTGGAAGTGTGTTCCTCATGTTCTGTCCGATAGAAACAAGCTCCAACGGTTCAACATATGCTTGTTATTGCCGCCATGCCACAACAAAGCCTCGTTCATGGACCAAGTGTGATGAAAAATGGATCATGTTTGATAACCATCATTGGCCGACTTCTGGTTCCGTCTCATTGGCCGGACATTCATCAAAAAAAGATAATGCTGTGTGTTAGGTGGTGTAGTTCACTATGAATTCCTAGACAGAAGAAAAACATCACAACCGAAGTCTACTCGTCACAGTTGCAAAGGGTTTAACCGTTTCAGGGGCAAGCACTTGTGCTCCTGTAACGTTGAATTCTCACCGGAATTTAGGAAAGAATTTAGTTCAAAATAAGGAAATGCAATTTTTCAACTTTTTTCTGTCGAAATTAAAAAAATAAAATTTTACTAAAAGTTTCTGGTTTGAATCAGATTAAAATTAGGTGGTATATAATATATACCACTGCCCCTCAAAGGATTAATCTGCTTTGCTCCAAAAGCAGCTAGCGCTGGTCAACAGAATAGCTGTCCTCCTTTACGAAAATGCCTGAGCTCATATGGCGAAAGCGACCAGAAACGTGATCAAAACACTGGACTAGGAAGTTTTACCTCCTCTCGCCTCATCGGACAATTACCTTTTTTTGGCCATGGATCACCACCTGAAGGAACAGCAGTTCCGAAACCGAGACGATGTCACTAATGTTGTAACACAATTTTTGGTTTCGAAAACAAAAGAATTTTTTTTCAAAAGGGCATTTATAAGCTTGTTTCTCGTTGGAAACATGTAATTGAAGCCAGTGGTCATTATTTCGAAGAATAAAATAAGTGTTTAAGACTTTTGTGGGTCTGTTCTTATATCTGATAAAAACAGCACGAATTTTCTTGTTTAACTGGTAGTATGATGTGACCTTAGCAAAATGTTCTCCTGTGTGAATCAAATCATTTGTCAAAATTGAATGACAGTCTATTCGTTCTTGAGATATAGATATCGCAGAAAGTGTGAAAAAAGTGAATAGAGCGTAGAAGCGGCACCTGTTGGGCGGAATACATTCAAACGTAATAAGCATGTATTTGTCAAGGTTTCACAAAATATGAAGTTTCGTGAAATTCCATGCATTACTTCTTAGGAAATAGCTAAAGCGGAAATCTTTCAAAATGCAGCATAGCAGCGTCGTCTGCTGGGCCATTTTACACCAAAACCTAATAAGCGTCTATTTATGTCAAAAGGTGTATCTGAATTTTAAGTTTTATTAAATTCCGTGCATAAGTTCTTGAGATAGAGCACCCACAAAATTTGAGTCACATACAGACACACGGACAGACATTTTCTAAAAACAGTCAAATCGTGTTCAGGAGTTTCTAAAACGTATAAATCCGTCAAAACCAGAAGACGAAACTTTTCAAGAATCCAATACTTTATTCTTTTAACCCCTTGAGGGGCGGTGGTATATAATATATACCACTTAATTTTAATTCCCAAACACCACATTGACACCGGAATTTAGGAATTAAATTTTACTTTTATAATATACGTGAAGAAACGCTTCTACTTATTTTGAAATAAATTTTGTTTTTAAATCCCGGTGTGGATCACTGATTTCAACATTTTAGAAACATAAGTACTTTGCCCCTGAAAGGGTTAAAGATAGAAGAAAGTAACAAGAAGTTGGAAGAAGTTGCGCAGGTTGGGACACATAGTAAGAGGACAAGTTATACATAACATAAGGTACTCAAGGTAGAAAATTAATATTTTAATGCCTAAAAAGTTATGAAAATGCTGTTATAAATAAATAATACGACAACAAATATTAATTTATATTAAAACGGCACACAAAACTTCCAAACTCACTTATCCACTATAGTACCATTATATAAAGGGGTAGCTAGGCAATCTGCCTTCATTAAAATCAATTTGATATGTCTAAATGAAAAAAAAGAAAACAATTTCTTAACTTTTTTGTATCGAATAATAAAATAATAAATTTAAAAAGTATGTTTACCAGTGGTAATATTGAGTTCCTAAGTATGTGAATTATATGTATATACAGAGTAAATTATGTTATTAGTAATTTATAATTATTAAAAGTTATATTTCATTATTAGTATCAAAATGTTTGAAATATTAGAAAAAATACATCAAGTTGTCAGTTTTTTTAAACATACAAATAATAAAATAACAATTTTCAATTTGTATTTAATTGTATTTCTATTTTAAAATTGAATTTCGCCTTCCCTACACTTCTTTCAAACTATCGCATAGCTCAATTCACTTTTGTTAAAACGCCTGAATAATAAGCGCTTTCAGTTTCCTCATTTAATTTCTTCGTACTTGAAATAAAAGAGAGGAAAATGGGAAACAAGAGCCGTCTTTCCAGACGATTTGTTCAATTTAACCGATCTCTTCTTCTACTTTAAACAGTTTATCACATTTATCCATACAACATATTTATCTAAAATAAACATGATTCTTAGTAAATAAAAATCGTATTTAAATCAAGTATCTCAAAATGCTCCATCACTTCACGCTATTGGACAAAATTCCAATAGCTGCTTTTTATTGAAATTTAAAATAATACTGAAATGTTAATTACAAATTTAATTCTTGTTATTATTATTAGGCAAAGTAGCAAATAATTTAATTATTTTTTTTTTTACATAATACTACTGGTATGAAATACTTATTTCTGTTGTTGTAGTATTCTCATAATTTGCAATTTAATTGAGTTATTATTGCAATAGTTTAAGTTTGGTAAATATTTCACTTCCAGTTTAATAATTTTTAATAGCAATACTTAATAATCTATATATTATCGCACTTATAAGGATAATAAATTTATCAAAATTTGTAAGATTTGTTTCTTTTCTCAATACATTCCATGACTAACGATGTGTAAACAAGTAAAAAGCATGAAATTTTTATTTATAAAAATAATAATTAAATAACTAATTCTATTAAATCCTATTACATATTTTTTTTTTATTTTTCCCTTAGTTTGTTTTTCTATACTTCTTCTGATATCTTTATTGAACACAATATTCTGTAAGCGTGTAGAAAAACAAATTATTTCCAAAAATATTTCTAATACTTTTTATTTCTTAACAGAGCGTCATTTTGGTAATTGCAACTCTAACTTAAAACAAAATATCTGCAATTATTTTCTTTTCTGTATGGATTGCACAAAAGTTTTCACACATTTAAAAAAAATCAATATTCTATCCACTGCTTTCAAATAATCGCATCACTTAGTTCACTTTAAAATGTTCTCAATTTCCTCATTTAATTTCTTCGTACTCGAAATTAAAACGAGTTATTTTGTAAGAAAGACGAGCTGGAAGATAAATTTAATTTGAGCGTTTCTGTTTTTCGACTTTTAACAGTTTCATTACATTTATTCGTGATCTATATTTATCTAAAGTAAACATGCTTCTTAGTAGATAACATTTGTCTTTAACTTTAGCCTCTTAAGTATTTAAATATCTTTATATCCGTTTTATTTTGCGGAACAATATTCCAATTGCGGAACTTCATTAAAGGACAAAGTACGATCGAAGTGCTACCAACTTGTGCAGCCAAAGCCATTAAATAATAAGCCCAGTCAGATAAATGGGAAACTTTTCGCAAGTTGAAAATAGCGCCATCTAGCGGTTGGGAGTGCTGCATTCGGCACCAAGAATATTTTAATAAAATTTTGCTTCTAAAATTAAAGCTTAAAATAAGGAGTTCATATTTTCTAAGAAAGTCGTTTGTAAATCCCGGTGTCAGTCAGTAATTTCACATTTTACGAACATAATTTGTCTGTTCCGGAAAGGGTTAATTGCATAGTGATGTAAATTTCCATCACTTTTTATTTAACTTTTAATAAATAAATCAACTTCTTCGCCACCACTATATTTATATAGAAATATTAATCCAGTAAATTTCCACATTTTTTTTTCATTATAGTTTTAGCTTTAATGTAAAAGATCCCAATAATTAGCAAGCTTTTAAAGGAAGTGCAAAAACAAAACATCGATAAAAATCGTATAAAATATCGGTATAAATAAATCGTATCGTTTCTCTGCGACCCACTTCTGTTTTGCCCTCCTTCCGCAGCAGAGGTTTGGCGCTAGTGTGTCGCTAACAAATTTAACACTATCTGACTGGGCTTATTATTTAATGGCTTTGTGTGCAGCGTACTTGTTTTGTTTTCGCTTTTAAAGAGCGAAAATGCGCAATGTAATACAATTTTACACTATAAATGATGAACGTCATAGTATTGATTTTTATTAAAAAATCAATTAAATCTTTCCGGTGACGAATGCAATTTTATTATTTTCAAATCAATAATGGTCGATCAATTCGTTTGTATTGATTATTCATATGCAAATTTCGAATACTTTGCCTGAAGCAGGATAATTTTTAATTGTACAAACTACTAGCTTTTGTGCCTACTCTTGTTCCTGGTAAAGATAAGTTTAACATACTTTGCGAACTTTTTAAAAAATGAATTGTATAATTAACGTTAAACTAAATTAGAACTTTGTCTATAAACAATCAAAATGTATGAAAATTTAATCTAAAATATCAAAAGTTGAAAAAGTTATAATAATGAATATTATTTTTATAATTTTGTTTTGTTTTTTAAATATTTCTAAACTACTTAATAAAATTATATTCAATCTTTTCTGAATGCATATTATTTTGGATGTATTGTTATATTTTCTAAAAATGTTCCAACATTTGCTTCTTACAAATTACGATTCTAAATTACATCTAACTTTATTGAATTATTATACTTGTTGATTTTATTACTCAAAATATTTTTCTTTTGCAATCTTTTTATTTATCATATTTATCATCAGTTTAAAAAAATTATAAATAAGAAAAATGAAAGTTCATAATACTATGTAAATATTTATGTACCTTTTTTTTGGTACCGTGTAATCTGTACTGTGTATGCTGTCTGTACTGTGTTAAAAAGTATTAACAACTCCGTCGAAAAGTGTTAAAAATGACACTCAAAGAACAATTTATTTCAGTCACACAAATGAATATAATAAACCCACCACGAGTGAAAAATTAGCCAAGGACAAGAATCGAACCTGGAACTACAGCGCGAGTGAAAAATTAGCTGGGGCCAGGAATTCCCATGAGACTACAGAACGAGTGAAAAATTAGCTGGAGCCAGGAACTGAACCTGGGGCTACAGCATCCCAGGTTCCATTCCTGGCCCCGGCTAATTTTTCACTCGTGTTGGGTTTATTATATTAATTTGTGTGTCGAAATAAATTGTTCTTTAAGTGTACCTTTATTGAATTCAGACGTTAATATATGTGCTTTAATATGTTAAAAGTAAGCTGTATGCTTCATAAAAGACAACGCAAGTACTCTTAAAAAATATTTTTTTTTCAATTATATATATAGCTTAAAAATAAATTTATTCAATTCTTTTCTTCATTGTTTTTTCTCCACAAAACTTTTACAGGATTGAATTCCTACTGTTTAACAAATCTATCACTAAGTTCACTTTTGTTGATACGCCTTGATTACAAATTTTCTCAATTTCCTCATTTAGTTCCTTCGTCCTTTAAATAAAACAGAACTAATTCTTAAATTAAGAGCTTTCGGATTTCAGAAGATTAATTTAACATCTTGAAGGGCGCGCTTCGGGATATATCCATGCTTCTTAATTTCAATCAAGTTATTAAACAGAATTTTTTTGCGAAATTTTACTTTTATAACTTTGTAGAAAATAAAATAAAATAAAAAGTTACATGGCATTTTCTGTTTTTAATTTTTGTTGCGTCAATTTAATATTTAGATGCGCAAATACTGTATAGATTATCACATTTATTCGTGCACGTTATTTATCTAGAAAGAAACGCGTTTTTTGCATAAATAAAATTTGTCCTTCTGTCAAGTTTCACAAATATTTAAATAGCTATATAACTCTCCTCTGAAGAAAAAAAATTCAACAATCTTCCTTTAAAAAACTACTGAGTATTTTATTCGTTTACATAAAATTTGTCCTTCTGTCAAGTTTCTCGAATATTTAAATAGCTAAATAACTTCCAACTGAAGAAAAATCCAATAATATTTCTTTAATAAACTACTTAGTATTTTATTCGTACAGATAAAATTTGTCCTTCTGTCAAATTCTTAAACATACATTTAAATAGCTAAATAACTTTACTCTAAAGAAAAAAAATCAATAATCTTCCTTTAACAAACTACTAAGTATTTTATTCGCATAAATAAAATTTGTTCTTCTGTCAAGTTTCTTAAATATTTAAATAGCTAAATAACTTGCTTCTGAAGGAAAAAAATCAACAATCTTCCTCTAATAAACTACTAAGTATTTTATTCGTATAAATAAAATTTGTCCTTCTGTCAAGTTTTCAAACATTGAAATAGCTAAATAACTTCTCGTTGAAGAAAAAAGAAATTCAGTAATCTTCTTTTATAAACTATTAAGCATTTTATTCGTATAAATAAAATTTGTCCTTCTCCCAAGTTTCTCAAATATTTAAATAGCTAAATCAGTGTTCGTACACTTGTACCACAATTTCTTAATAGACTTTTTCTATTTAATATTTAAGAAGCCGAAATTGTACACATCTCGCTTAATTGCGGGATTTGTAGTACTTTCTGCATATAAATAAGGCAAAACAATTCTATTAAAAATTTGTGGTAAAAGATACGAGCCCTCTAAATAACCTCCCTCTGAAGAAAATAAATTCAATAATCTTCCTTTAACCTGTTCGCTGCCAACCACGAGTATACTCGTGGTGTTTCTATCTAAAATTACGAATTCGTACCGGAAATTTCGAAAAAAGAATTTTCATTTTATGTAATACCGAAATGTCTGTCATTAAATATACTGAATATTGCTATTAGTATTTTCTGGTATGAATTCGAACTTTCTAAATAAAATAAAATTCCGGTAATTTTAACCCGACAGCGAACGTGTTAATAAACTACTAAGTATTTTATTCGTATAAATAAAACTTGTCCTTCTGTCAAGTATCTCAAATATTGAAAGAACTAAATAACTTCCCTCTGGTGAAAAAAGTTTCAATAATCTTCCTTTAATAAATTAGTAAGTATTACTGCGATGCATTTGTACACTTTTTTTTTTTCTTTTGTGGGGAAAAAACGCAAATTTCTATTTCCTCTAATGTAACAGAATTTTTAAAAAATCAATTAAAATTTCTTTTCTGGGCAACATTCCCATTATTACCAAATTAATTGTTGCGTTATGTTTATTATTAGGTTGGTTATTAATGGTTATTAGTTAATTATGAGAATTTTTACTTCAAGATGAAATTTTTTTAATTGTGAAATCTAGTAGCTTTATACAACACGGATCTTACAATGATTATGCTTCGTAAATTTGTTTACTTTTCTAACAACTAGGTGGTAGCCTTTTCTAGAAGTCTATGAAAACGGGAAATGTATGAAGAATTGTATTTGAAACCTTCATTAGTTAAATTATTTTCCCAACTAATTTCTATTATATATATATATATATATATATATATATGTGTGTGTGTGTGTGTGTGTGTGTGTGTGTGTGTGTTATATAAAAAATTTATTCCCTTCGCATTTATTACGCATTAGTCCTTTAAATTAATCTAACTTCTGACATAGTCAGTATTTCCTTAATTCTTAATAATATTTATTCTTATTTAAAGTCCTTTTAAAAGTAAACACCCGTATATTAATAATTATCTTATTCCAAATCTTAATCTAAAATTTTAAGTTCATTCGTAACTTTTATCAGCTCCCCAATCTATAAAATTCCGAGAGACGCTTTCTCATTTCGAATGTTTTTAAAAATCCATTTTCTTTTTATTATTATTATTCCATGCTCTGATTTCGCGCGCTGGGTAATTTTCACTTCAAAATTAATGCACGGCCAGGAGAGGAACTCTTTCGTGTTAGAACTTCTCCCTCTCGTCTCATTCGCTGGTCTGGAGCTCGCCTCTCACTCATTGGTTTGTGCGCACGTGACGTCGTATTTCGGTATCTCTACGCTCCGTGAACAAAACTCGCTAGCACGCTTTGGAGCGCAGATCTTTGACGTGTTTGGAAGTGTAAACAAATGGGTATCTGGTGTTGTAGTCTCGTAGAATTTTCATACAGCTCTTTAACATCTATTAAACGAGGTAGTGAGCCATCGTGAAGCCTCAGGGCTATAAGTTTATACCTGTGGGAACTGTTACTGCATCGCTCTTATTCTAAATAAACTATTTGTCTGGAAATTGGCTGGTCTTTACTGAAGAAACTCTTGTGAAATCTCATTATTGCCTCACCTCTTCGCCCTGATTATTGATATCGACTGCAACATTCTATATCTTTAACAAACTGCCATTTTCTCGTGGAATATTACATCTCGTGGTATCTCATCTTCATCAAAACGCCATATATATATATATATATATATATATATATATATTAGTATTTCCTCGACAATCTTTTACAAACGAATTATTCTAAAAGTCATGCTTCCTGAAATTTGTCTAACATTTTTCTTTTTTTTTTTAACCCTTTCAGGGGCAAAGCACTACCATTGCTAAAATGTTGCAATCACTGAATGACACCGCAATTTATGAACAAATTTATTTCCAAATATGAAAAAAGGCTATATTTCACATACGTAATAAATGGAAAGTTTTATACCAAAATTCTGGTGCTAGTCTTCATAATAAATGTTTATCAATTTCCTCATTAAATTTCTTCGTACTTGAAAATAAAAGAGAATGATTTCGTAACTGACATGAGCTCTCGTTCCGGAGAATAAATTTAATCTGACCAATTCTATTATCCCAATTTAAAATATTCGTCCAATTTATTTGTATACTTTATATTTAACTAAAGTAAACATATTTATCAATAAATGAATTTCGTCTTTAATTCTAGCTCCTCAAATACTTAAATATCTCGAACACTTTTTTTTGAGAAAATGAATTCCAATAATTATTATTCATTAAACTCGCTATGTCGTTTGCGCACATTATTTTTTTTTCTCTTATAGATAAAAAAAAAACAACTAAGTGGATTTTATATTTTCACGATGTAAATCTGTAAAAAAACATATTAGTGACACGCTTTAAAATAACTTCATAATTAACGCTTTCAATTTTCTGGCTTGATTTCATTGTAATTTGATATACAGAGAACGGTTTTGTAACTAACTAGAGCTGTCGCTCCAGAGAATAAGTGTAATTAGAACATTTATATTCTCCGTATTCATTAAATAGTTCATTCCATTTATTTGTAAATTCGATATTTAACTGAAGTAAACATGCTTCTCATCTTTAATTAAAACTTATCAAGTATTTAAATATCTCCATCACTTTATTTTGAGGAACATAATTTCAACAATTATCATTCATTAAAGTTGTTATGTCATTTGCGCAAATGCTTTTTTTCTCTTTTTGATCGGCCCCACCAATGGCTGAGAGGTTCTGCTCTCAAAGCTGGCAGACGGGAGGTGCTGGGTTTAAACCCCTGTCACACTCGTCGACCTAACCGTTCGGAGTTTGCCGTGGTTTTCTTCGAGCCTTGCTGTAAATACAGGTTAGGATTCCTTAGAAAGACTTCCACGGAAGGCACTCTTCCCCAGGTCCTATATCCCTCGTGTAGATAATTGGCCGTCATAAAATCAACCAACCAACTCTTTTAGATCGTAAAGCTCAGATCATTTTACATATTTTCACGATATAAATATGTAACCATCGTACTGCTGACATGCTTTAAAATGTGTTCACAATTAATGCTTTCAATTCTCTAGTTTAATTTCTTCTTATTTGAAATACAATGTAACGATTTTGTAAGTAACAAGAGCTGTCTTTGCAGAGAATATATTTAATTGGAGTATTTCTATTCTCTCACTTTAAACGGTTTATCCAATTTATTTGTTTACTCGATATTTATCTAAAGTAAACATGCTTCTCAATAAATGAAATTCGATTTTTCATCCAGTTTCTCATGCATTTAAATATCTCTATCATTTTATTTTTAGAAAGGGAATACCAATAATTATCATTCATTAAACTTGCTATGTCGTTTGCGGATTTGATTTTTTTTTCTCTTGTAGAGCGAAAAGCTGGGTACATTTTATATTTTCACAATGTCAATCTGTAACCATCATATTACTGACATTCTTTAAAATATCTTTATAATAAATATTTTAAATTTTCTCATTTAGTTTCTTTGTATTTGAAATAAAAGAGAACGATTCCGTAAGTAAAAAAAAAAACTGTCGTTTCAGGAGATAAATTTAATTTAAGCATTTCTATTCTTCCACTTTATATAATGCATCACATTTAATTGTTTACTCAATATATATCTAATCTAAACATGCTTCTTAATAAATGAAATTCTTCTTTAATTCCAGTTTTTCAAGTATAAAAATATCTACATTATTTTATTTTGAGGAACAAAATTTCAATAATTATCATTCATTAAAGTTCCTATATCATTTGAGCAATTAATTTTTTTCTATCGTAGAACGCAAACTGTGTGCATTTTATATTTTCACGATTTGAATATGTAACCATCATATTACTACCATTCTTTAAAATATGTTCATTATTAATACTTTCAATTTTCCCGTATATGAAATACAGGTTAAGTGAAAATGATTGCCCTGTTTACAATAACTGTAACTTAATAAATTAATATAACAATAATAACAATAATTGACAATAACTTAACTATTAAAAAAGTAATTGGAAGAATCGCCTTAAGAATATTACAGAAAAAGGACAAAATTTTGTTTGCGCACTTGTTCTATGTGGCATTTTTTAGATACACAGAAAATATCAAAGTGCTAGTCCATTTTTCACCACACATTGTGGTTGCATTGTGCAGAACTCCTTTTTATGGAGATATTCCTTCTTTGCCTATAAAAGTGATCCAACTGCAAGTGCAGCTATCTATAAAAAATACATATTTGTATACACCTTCTATACAAATATCTGAAGCAAAATGGATTGATTGATTGGTCGATTTGACTTTAAGGAGCCACATGAAACAGTTATGAAGTATGCAAGCAAAACTTTGAGCTTCTTTCTATGACGTGCTTAGAATGTTTCGACCTATCATTATTTACAACGAAGTTATTGTCACTTATAATTAGGGCAATTATTTTCACTTACCCTGTACAATTCAACGATTTTGTAAGTAACAAGAGCTGTCGTTCCAGAGAATAAATTTAATTTGAGTATTTTTATTCTCCCACTTTACATCCTATTTATTTGTTTACACGATATATGTCTAATGTAAACATGCTTCACGATAAATGAAATTCACCTTTAATTCCAGCTTCTCAAGTATTTAAATGTCTCCTTTATTTTATTTTGAGGAACAGAATTCCAATAATTATTATTCATTAAACTTGCTATGTCGTTTCATTTGTCACTTCATTTTTTTTTCTCTTGTAGAGCGAAAACCTGAATGCATTTAAATTTTCACAATGTAAATCTGTAACATTATATTACCAATATTTTTTAAAATACCTTGACAATAAATGTTTTCCATTTTCTTATTTAATTTTTTTCTAACTTTAAAATAAAAGAGAACGATTCTGTAAGTAACAAGAAATGTCGTTCCAGAGGATTAATTTAATTTGAGCAATTCTATTCTCCAACTTTAAACGGTTCATCACATTTATCTGCATTCGATATTTCTCTAAAATAAACATGCTTTACAATAAATGAAATTTGCCTTCAATTCCAGCATTTCATGTATTTAAATGTCTCCATTACTTTAACCCCTTACCAGTGTAGCCCGAACTCAGTTTGGGCTAGAAGAGTTTGCTTGTTTTGTTACTAAAACCTTTTGCACACCAGTAATTTTTAAACGCAAACTCCGCTTTATTGATCGTCAGACCATTTTCGATTACACAAAGCAAATATTTTAGTACTAAAAAAGTGTGTGTATTGTGTCTATGTATTGTGTGTATGTGTGTGTAAATGTGTATTGTGTCTATTTTTAATTTATGGTGTCAAAAAACCTCCAACAGTTAAGGGGGTTAATTGAGGAACAGAATTCCAATAATTATCATTCATTAAATTTGCTATGTCATTTGCACGATTTTTTTTCTCTTGGTGACGTAAAACAGGAAGAATTTTATATTTTCACGATAAAAATCTCTAACCATCCTGTTACTGATATTATGTAAAACGTCTTGATAATAAATGCTTTCAATTTTCTCAGTATCGCAATTTCAATTTTCTATGTATTTCTTCGAATCTGAAATAAAGTAGAACGATTCCGTAAGTAACAAAAGCTGTTGTTCCAGGGAATAAATTTAATTAGAACATTTCTAGTCTCCCACTTTAAACTTTTCATCCCATTTATTTGTATACTCGATATTTAACTAATGTAAATATGCTTCTCAATAAATGAAATTCCTCTTTAATTCCAACATCTCAAGTATTTAAATATCTCCATCACTTTATTTTGAGGAACAGAAGTCCAATAATTATCATTCATTAAACTTGCTTTTTCGTTTGTGCACTTCTTTTTTTTCTCTTGTAGAGCGAAAACCTGCGCGTTTTTTGTATTTCCCGATAAAAATCTGTAACCATCCTATCACTGGTACTAGGTAAAATATCTTGATAATAAATTTTTTCAATTTATCATTTAATTTTTCCCTACTTAAATATAAAAAAGAACCATTCCATAAGTGACAGAAGTTGCCATTCGAGGGAATAAATTTAATTTGAGCAATTCTATTCTCTCTTTTTAAACAGTTCATCACATTTATCTGTATTCGATATTTATCTAAAGTAAACACGCTTCACAGTAAATAAAATCCATCTTTAATTCCAACTTCTCAAGTATTTAAATATCTCCATCACTTTATTTTGAGGAACAATTTCAATAACTATCATTCTCTAAACCTTTTATGTTGTTTGCGCACTTGATTTTTTTTCTCTTTGTGGAGCGTAAAACTAGGAGCATAAATCTGTAAGCATCGTATTACTGACATTCTTTAAAATATCTTGATTATAAACCTTTTCGGCTTTCTCATTTAATTTCTTTGTATCCAAAATAAAAGAGACCAATTCCGTAAGTAATAAAAGCTGTCGTTCCAGAGGATAAATTTAATTAAAACATTTCTATTTTCCCACTTGAAACCGTTCATCAAATTTATTTGTACTCGATATTTATCTAAAGTAAACATGATTTTCAATAAATGAAATTAGTATTTAATCCCAGTTTCTCAAGTATTTAAATATCTGCATCATTTTATTTTGAGCAACAGAATTTCAATAATTACCATTCATTAAAGTTCCTATGTCATTTGCGCACTTGATTTGTATCTCTAGTACAACAGAAACTGGATGCATTTTATATTTTAACCCTTTAACGTTTATTGGTTTCCCTAAGAAATCACAAAACTTTAATTACGAAATTCCACAGTGACAGCAGAATTTTAATAGAAATGTTTTCCATTTCTTATATAAGTGAAATATCGCTTTTTGATATATAAAAATAAATCTGTTCATAATTTTCGGTGTCAATCATTTATTTCAACATTTTAGCAATTGAAATGCTTTATCCGTTAAAGGGTTAACGGTGTAAATGCTGTATCAATCATTTTACTGATATTCTTTCAAATATCTTCATAATAAATGCTTTCAATTTTTACGTTTAATTTCTTGGTATGAGAAATACAAGAGAACGATTCCGTAAGTAACAAGACTGTCGTTCCAAAGGATAAATTAAATTAAAACATTTCTAGTCTCAAACTTGAAACCGTTCATCCAATTTATTTGTACTCGATATTTATCTAAAGTAAACATGATTTTCAATAAATGAAATTATTATTTAATCCCAGCTTCTCAAGTATTTAAATATCTGCATCATTTTATTTTGAGGAACAGAATTTCAATAACTACCATTCATTAAAGTTCCTATGTAATTTGCGCACTTGATTTGTATCTCTAGTACAACGCAAACTGGATGCATTTCATATTTTAACGAGGTAAATGCTGTATCAATAATTTTACTGACATTCTTTCAAATATCTTCATAATAAATGCTTTCAATTTTCTCGTTTAATTTCTTGGTATTATAAATACAAGAGAACGATTCCGTAAGTAACAAGAGCTGTTGTTCCAGAGGATAAATTAAATTAAAACATTTCTAGTCTCAAACTTCAAACCGTTCATCAAATTTATTTGTATTCGATATTTATCTAAAGTAAACATGATTTGCAATAAATGAAATTAGTATTCAATCCAAGTTTCTCCAGTATTTAATTATCTTCATCACTGAATTCCAATATAGCTAGAACTGAGTTCCAATAATTGAGGGGAATAGAATGACAGCGGAGTAACTCAAAATTTTGTAAAATCTAGATAACTATATTTTCACTGAACGTATATTAAGTTCTGTTCAGTGCAACAGTCAAATAAGTCACAGTTCACTTAGGGGGTCGCTAGAGGGCAAGACAATTTGGACCACTTAATGCAACAGCTATACGACAAGTTTCACAAAACCCTTCATTTCTCGAATTACTAAATATTGACTGTCATTACATGACACTTAGGGGGTCGCTAGAGGGCAAGACAATTTAGACCACTTAATGCAACAGCTATACGACAAGTTTCACAAAACCCTGCATTTCTCAAATTACTAAATATTGACTGTCAGTCTAACCCCCTCAATTATCATTCAGTAAATTACTGTGCTATTTGGGCATTTGTTTTTTTTTGCTTGTAGAGCGTAGAACTGAGTTCATTTTATATCTTCACGACGTAAATATGTAACCGTTATGTTTTTGACAATTTTGGGCTCGCTTCGTTCCTAAATTCTTCCACCTTTGCTACCAACATATTAACACGTTGACGGACACTTGCGTCTATAGCCGTCAAAGCGAAGTTCACTATATGGCATGACGGCAATAGCCGTTCAAAACGAAACGGTCTTTTTTAGACACTACGGCTATAGCAACACAAATGTGCATTTACCGGCGTGCAAGTAGAAGCCCAGTGTCATGTTTTGGAAACAATTTTTTAGGTTGAAATTCGTTTTCCACTAGTTATACGAGTTGCAGCTTCAGTATGCACGTTCAGGGTGGCTAGTAGTCGGGGAAAAATACAGGCAAAAAAATGATAATTACCAGTATATTCTCATAGAAAAATTCAAATTGATTATTTGATCGAATAATCAACATAATTTTTTCTATAAGAATATACTGGTGTTTATTACTTTTTTTGACTGTATTTTTCCCTGACCACTAGCAACCCTGACGTGGTTGTGAAGGGAGTAGTGCAACCTAATTAAAGGTGCTGAATTAATCAAAATTAAGTTTATTTAAGTAGAAAAAGTAAAACTATACTTCTAATATTCTAAAAATTATAAAAACATATAGTGTTAATTTTCGAACTTCACTTGTTCCTACTGTCCGTCAATGTGTTAAAAGAGAACTTTTTGTGTTATTTTCCTGTAACATCTGCATCAGAAATATATCATGAATTTTATTCTTTGATAATATTATGTTGTTTCAAAAGATTTTTTTTTTAATGCGTTTATAGCAAAGCATGTAGCTGGTACTTTCTCACACCTCTTGTTGAACATAAAATGTTTTTTTTATTTAAGATATATGTCCCTGTATATTTTATAATATTACATGTTTCTCTTTTTCATACATATGTCACAAAAAGAGTGATTCAAATGTTGATACTTTATGCATTTTAATACGTTAAAATTACCGAAATTTTATTTTATTTAGAAAGTTCGAATTCATACCAGAAAATATTAATAGCAATATTTACTTTGTTTAATAACAGGCATTTCGTGATTACATAAAATAAAAATTCTTCTTTCGAAATTTGCGGTACGAATTCGTAATTTTAAATTGAAAAACCATGAATATACTCGTGGTTTGCAGTGAATGGGTTAAGGCATGATTTTAAAGTAGGCCTTAAAACCAATAAAGCTGTCCTCAAAAGTCGTGCAGCTGAACGGCAGGACAAGAGTAGTGTCCGAACAGTTCAAATGAAATCCAAACGTTTTAAGGAAGTAAAGAACATCTTTATTGGTTTTAAGGTCTAGTTTAAAATCATTCCTTAAGATGTGCAAAATCTCAACAATTCTATCACTCTTTATGTGACCTAAAAATGAAAGAGAGAAGCCTGCATGATTATAGAATACTAGCAGGCTTTCCCCGCTACGCTGCTCGGTTTCTCAAAACGAAATATACCCGTGAATTTCATCGTGTGTTTTAACCCTTTCACGGGCGGTGGTCACAAAAGTTACCACTTAATTTTAATTACAAATTGTCAAACTGCGCGACACCCAGAATAAAGTAATAAAATTTGGCTTTTATAATAAACTAGAAGAAAAGCAAGTATTTAGTTTCTAAGAAATTCATTTGTAAATTCTGGTGTGAATCAATCATTTCACCAATTTACTAACAGAAGTAATCCGCGCCTGAAATAGTTAACCCTTTAACGTTCATTGGTTTCCCTATGAAACCACAAAAATTTAATTACGAAATTCAACAATGACAGCAGAATTTTAATAGAAATGTTTTACATTTATTCTGTATGTGAAATATCGCTTTTTTCTTATATACAAATAAATTTGATCATAATTTCCGGTGTCAATCATTTATTTCAACATTTCAGCAATTGAAATGCTTTATCCGTTAAAGGGTTAAAGCAATATGAACCTTTACCTTAATTGTCCTTTCACAATGCTGTAAAACGAAACTGACGCTATTGTGCTGTTATATTTTCTAATTTTTGCACGAAATTTGGACTATTAACGACCAACTATTTTATTTAATCATTTACAGTAGGATTTGCTAAAGAACGATATAACAATATGCAATATACTAAAACAATCTCTGCAAAATTAACAATCCAAGTTCCATCGAAATCCACTCTGCCGAATTTTTATTTAAAAAGGCAAAGGTTTCATGGGTGCAACTGATTATAGAATTTTTTCCCCTAATTCTATAAGTAAGGAACGTAGAACGATTATACGATAATCGTTATAAAAATATGTAATATCTCACGAACTATTGGACATAGAAGAATGTACTTGGTACCATTCTATTCAGTATACAAAAATATTAAAATGTGTTATCATTTGTTACATAACTATAATATCAGATTTTTAAGGATTTTTTTAACAGTTTTACCTCCCTGAAGGGTGGAGTTTTAGAAAATCCCTTCTTAGTGCGCCTCTACATCCTAAGAAAGATTTTTCCCCTAATTTTTGTGATTGTATCTTCAGTAGTTTGGGCTGAGCGTTGATGTTCTCCCCAGTCAAGACTTTTATTTATATATATAGATAGAGGGACTCTTACCGAATGTCCTAAAAATGACTGATGGATTTTAAAATTCAATAACTTGCAAACGGTAACAGATATTTAAAAAAATCTTGCAGGAGGGTTATGTATGATGTCAGGAGTTTTTTTACGGTGATTCTTGATTTTAGTTCGAATTTCAAACAATAGATAGCGCTTACAGTGATTGGTGCTCAGTCGAGGCAGAAACTGACGCCACTCAGCACTGATGCACCGCCCCATGAATACTAGGCCTGCGCGTTGATAAAAATGGCGGCTGTCGCAGGCGGATTTTTTTTCAGCGTTTGAGCGGTCCCTCGAACTTCAACACCAATAATTTCTAAAAGTTTTCTTTGCCTAGTTATTCTGAGATCAAATAAGTCAACGAAAACTTTTAGGTGTTATTGATGTTGAAGTTTGGGGGACTGTACAAACATTGAAAAAAGAATCCGCATGCGACAGCTGCCCTTTTTGTCAGCGTTTCAGGGGGCGATGTAGCAATGCTGAGTGGTGTCAGTTTCGGCCTCGACTGAGCGCCAATTGCTGTCAGCGCTATCTATTGTTTGAAATTTGAACTAAAATAAAAAATCACCGTAAAAAAACTCCTGACATCATACATAACCCTCCTGCAAGAATTTTTTTAATATCTGTCACCGTTTGCAAGTTATTGAATTTTAAAATCCATCAGTCATTTTTGGGATTTTTGGGATACCCGGTAAATAACATTTTATGTTCAACAATAGGGGTAGAAGGTTCCAGCTACATGTTTTGGTATAAAGGCATTCAAAAAATGAAAATACTTTTGATACAGCCTAATTGTAGTAGCAGAGGAAAATATTTTTAAGAACGCTGCGAGCATTGCATTCTTTAACAAATCAATTAAATTTTATATTAACTATTTCGTACGAAACTAGTGCTTACGTTCCAGACGATTAATTTAAGCATTTTTATTCTCACTTTAAATAGACTTTCCCATTTATCCATGCACGATATTTATCTCGAAGCAAACGCGTTTCTGAATAAATAGAATTCGTCGTCTCTGAAGTTTCTCAAATATTTGAATTGCTTCAAAACTTCACTCTAATGAGCACAATTTATATGAATATCCCTCATTAAAACACACAGAATCGCTACGATGCCATTTGATTTTTTTTTTCTTTTGTTGAGAAAAGTGAGTAAATTACTTGATGCTTGATATTTAAGCTTAAAAATTGCCAATCAATGGCAGTCTAAACTTTATTTTTAGCGTTTTGTACTGTGAAAACATTTTTAACTTACAAAAGTTGTTATTGAAAATTATAAATATCGTTTTATAGAAACATTTTTTTAAATTAAAAAATGTATTTCTTATTAAAATTTCTTAGTAAATTTTAGTTCTATTACCATTTAAAAAATGTAGTTGTTATAAGTTGCGCAGTAATAGTGGATCTCCGTAAGTTCAACATACCACTTTTTCATATAATTTAACCGCAGAATTTTTTGGATTAAATATTGCGAAGATTACTTTTGGGGAAAAGTAGTACCAGTGCCTCTGGACACCGTACCATGGCTACGCCACTGGTTGTAATATGATGATTTATGGGTTTCTTACTAAATTACTTCTATACTTGAATGAAATTATCATTATACTTCATTTTGTAATTATTTAATACAAACATACCGGGGATTTTACTCAAGTTTTATAAAAAATATTTCATACCAGAATATTTTATTTAAAATTATGTTACTTTTTTACTCAGCTTAACAGAAACAGATGATTGTTTCAATGGGATTCACAGTTGTAAGCAACTCCACTCGCTGTCTACGAATAGTTGTATATTACATCCTAGAGGAGCCATGAAAAAAGAAGTATAAATGTAGAACATTTGCACTACAATTTGAAAGAAAAGTAAGGGACTTGACTATTTAGCTTACATCTATGTGATTTAACTTTTATTTATTTCACGAAGAAATTTCTGATTCTAATCAAAATATTTTCGTTTGGTACCGGTCAAATGACCTATTGTTGGAATACAGGGTGTACCATGATTGATAGTTCAAATTTGGTGGGGAGGTAGAAAATAGAAAAAGATGACAATATCACAAAAGAAAGTATGGGTGCAAACGACTGCAAGACGTTGTAGAGGGCACTGTGTATCCACAACTTCTGATCCTGCTTAACCGCTTGAAGGGCACCGGTATATTATATATACCACTTAATTTTAATCCCAAAATGCCACAATGACACCAGAATTTTATAATCAAATTTTGAATTTATAAGGTACATGAGGAAAAACTTTTACTTATTTTAAAATAAATTCGCTCGTGAATCCTGGTGCCAATCAATCATTTCAATATTTTAGCTACATTAGTACTTTGCCCCTGAAGGGGTTAAGAATCTCTGACAGTCCCAGCCAGTTGTCATTCGTCAAAATGACTTTGCAGAAGTAACAAGAATCGTTATGCGTTTAATGAATATGTAGATATGCATCTAATTTACGGTGCGGCAGGGGAAAGCGGTCGAAGAGCTGCGTAAATATATGCAGAACGTTATCCCGACCGTCGTCAACCTCAGTATGAAATATTTGCAACTGGATCGATTAACAGTACCTGCCATGATAGAGGAAGCAACCGATCGACACGGATAGTTCCAGGTACAAAATGTAATTTATCTTTTTACGTTTTCGCCGGTTGGGGTAGCGTCCTGCATACATTTGCGCAGCTCTTTGGCTTCTTTCCCCTGCCGTACCGTTAGTTAGAGGAATATCTGCATATCCACTTGTGTGAAAATTCGGCAGAACGTGTTGGAAAGTAATTCAAAATCTATTCTTGAAGCATGATTTTTCGTTTTTGTTTTTTCATCTAATGAATTTTTTAAACGTAAGTATTGACACAAATTCTATCAGCCGTTAAATTTTTAAATTCCTGATATAAATTTCATTTCTTAGACTAGCTAAATAATCCTAATACCAATATCAACAAAAATCATCTTCTCCAACAATATTTCAATGAAACCATCAACAATCTAAACAATTGTAATCGAATGGGAATTGAAAATGCGACTAGAAAATAAACACATCTTTCCCTGTGTCTCTACTAAATATATGAATCTCGAGAGATTCCGAGATTATTGCTCTAAGAAAATATCTCGCTTGTTAGTTTTTTTTAATTGTGTATTTATTTCGTTCATTTTCTCTCTGAGGGACGATTTTTCAGAATACCGAAGGATATTTAATAAGATAAAGAAGGTATTAACGCTTTTCAGGAGGGAGACTCTGATCACAGTCCTGAATAGTACAAATGCTGAAATGGGAGACTGTAATCTCAGTACAGGTTACTTTTTTTATTCAAATTATTTGATTCACACCACTTTTTTAAAATAGTGTAATTGACCTTATTCTCGCATTATTTAATCTGACATTAAATAAGGCGAATATTTCTAGTTCAAAAATCTGGTGGCAATCAAGCAATCTAAATTTTAGAAAAGTACCGCACTAGAAACACTGACCTCAGTTGCTTGATTATTATTTCGTGATAAAAATTTTATTCCCGAAAATTTTGAATAGTAATTTCTTTTTAAATTCACGAAGTGTCTATAATTTTCAAATCTAAAAATAACTTTTAAAGCTTTTTGGTGACATTTCGGTATACGGAGTCTCTGAATAAAAAATCTGGCAGATTTGGCAACACTGCTACTAGGTTATCAGATTATTCTTGTGGTGACTGTGAACTTTTAGATATTGATAGTAATTGCTCGAAGGATAGTGACATTTTTTCTAATGAAAAAACGCCCTCATACTTATCATTTGCCTAGCATTTATTCGAAAGTAGATTATTGATTCATTTGTACAATCACTGGATTTGCTCACTTCCCTTTCCAAAACATTGAAAATGCCGTCCAACCACAAAGTGTTCAATTTGATTTGCTTTAACATATTCTAGCATTAACCCTTCAGTTCCCAAATAAGATCTACCAGCAATATTTTTTTATTATCCATCCTCAATAATGTCTCGAGGATGACATCACGTGACCGTACTTACAAGGAAACCACGCCGTTAGTGTAGTAATGAAAAAAATTTAAATAAGCAGCAATCGAAACGCGTATTTTGACGCATAAATCATTTGCCGTCTTCTCCCCGTTATCGAAATATAGAGTTATAAATTTTCTAATTTATTGAAGGAAGGAGGAGTCATTACATTTCCAACATAACAACATCATCAAACTCCAGTCACTTGTCTATTTCCAGTTTAGTACGCCACAATACTCCGACATGATTCGTTATACTTGGTACAAGTCTAGGTTAGTGCAAACTGGGCCACTTCCATTTGAAGCGCCCTTGCAATTTTGTTTTTCACAGGAGGTGGACCATTGTAATCATTGCACTAGAATTAATTACATGAAATGTTCTAGATGCCACTATTTTCTATGCTTCAATCATTTTTTGATTCAGTATCATATATGTCAATAGCATTTTTTTGCGAGCTTCGTTCAGTTTTATATTATTATATCTAAATATGTTTTGTACTTTATATTAATCTGATTATAAAAATTTCTGAATCAGAACCACGCCTTTTCTCCTTAAATAAACAAATAAATTAGCAAACTTTAAGACTTTATATCTTAATAACGAGGAGACGAGGGAAAATGATTTATGTGTTAAGAAACACATTTCACTATGCTCTTTCGCCTGCTGTTTAGTTAGATTATTTTCATCATTACACTATGGCGTAGTTTCCTAAGAATGTTAGTCCGTGAAATCTTAAATCCCCCTCTCCAATTATAAACTTATGAACGTAGAATGCATTCGTATTTAAAAAAAAAATCTCACCAATATTTTTCTGTTTACTCATCTTAAAAATGCACTATATGGCCAATGACGATCGGTCACTTGCGATTTTAGGCGTTTTGTTAAATATCTAGAAAAATACATAAGGAATTATCCTGTAACTTCAGGCGTGTAAAGAGCATAGTTGACGTTAGATATTTTAGCGAAGATTTTTTCTCGAAACCCCATAGGGGGCCGTAAAAAATTTGAAGAAAAACTAATATCTTTTGCATAACCTTGTAAAAACTAATGTCGCAAAAGCGTTGAAACGGTAGCACATGCTTAGGAGGCTTCTTTTAATAAACTATGTTCATTTTTATGAGGATAGCACGTATACTCGTGGAGAAATTAAGGTTTTTATAAAAACAATCCCAAATTTCACCAAGTATTTTGCTTATAATTTTCAGATTTCTTAATATAAAAGAATGTTCTTTTCAGGAACGATGACAAACAACATTATATACAATACCCTGTAATCAGAATTAAAAAATAATAAATATTAGATTAAAAATGAGGAGGTTCACTAAATATTGTTTCACTGCGCATGCGCGAATGCAATCAAAATATACTTTGCATAATATATTAGTCAAATTTACAGAGCAACTTTTGTGAAAGTTTCAAAAACATAGCTTGAAAATTCTGATAGTGATAGTCGATAGAATAAGCTTGAAATCGCTGTTCCCAAAAGGAAGCAAAAAGATGAGGGGCGGTATCCAAATATAAAATGAGATACACTTCATTCTTATTATGTCAACTTTCATAAGCTAGTATATTTGGATGCAACCCCTCATCTTTTGCTTCCTTTTGGGAACAGCGATTTTGGTGACCAAAATCAAGTTGACATACATGAAGCCACCTTTGCTTTAGCTGACTAATTTGACTAATACAGTGAATTATTCAAATTCAGTATTAACGAATCTTCTCGAATAGTGTTATTCGCATTTTAGCTTCGTGTTTTCGCGTAACAATAGCTAAAATCTTAAAGCGAAATATCGGAAAGATTCATTTTCCTCCCGGTACAAGCCGGAAGGACTTTTTCCCTTCTATGCGTACCACTATCTGAAAATTAATCCCTGCCTAATGCAAGGATATTTTCAAGAGAAATTTACTACAAAGAAATTTTTTTAGAAATTGCATTGTATTTGTAAATTTTATATACTTTTAATTTAATATAAAAATATTCACCATCCCTGGTCCGTAATCAAAGGGTAAATCATTGATTTCAAAATATTTTGTCAACTAAAACTAGTCGGATGTGCCAATCCAAAACTTTCTCCTATCGCAGGGATGGCCAACCTTTTCTCTTGAAAATCGTTCGACACCAGTTTTTTTAAGTAAAAATTTTAACTTAATTTTATCACATAATAACACTCTACATTTAAGGCGAATAATTCTCTTGAAAAATAGTGGTAGCTATGTGGCACGCGTGCCACAGGTTTGTCACCCCTGTTCTATCGCATACAAGTTTCACATACACCAAAACACATCAACACCGACTTATATAAAGGTCTAAATGAATCTAAAGTTTTATTAAATTCCGTACATTAGTTCTTGAGATATGACTATCGCTAAAATCGTGTAAATCCAGAAAAATGCAGCATAGCAGCGCCATTTCTTGTGAGATTTAGACCAAAACCTAATTAACCCCTTAATCTTCGTGCCCGAGACATTCACGGGCAGCGTAGGTTACGCCTGTTTTATTCAGATTGTTTGATTCCCACCAGTTTCTTAAAATAGTGTTATTGGCTTTATTCTTGCATTATTTTATCTGTCTATTAAATAAGAAGAACATTTCTACTTAAAAAGCTGGTGGTAATCAAGCAATATGAATTTTTAAAAAGTAGCCTACACATAAAGGGCGCGACGATTAAGGGGTTAACAACAACTTATGTCAACGTCTAACAGAATCTGAAGTTTGATGAAATTCTGTGCATTAGTTCCTGTGATATAGCTCTCATGAAAATCATGAAAAAAGTAGCATAGAAGCGCCACCTGTTAGGTTGTTTACACCAAAACGTAACCAGCATCTATTTATGTCAATGTCTAACAGAATCTGAAGGTTGATGAAATTCTGTTCATTAGTTCTTGAGATATAGTTATCGTGAAAACCTTTAAAAATGTAGCATAGCAGTGCCAACTGTTGGGAGATTTGCACCAAAAACTAATCAGCATCAATTTATATCAGGAATTAACTGAATATGAAGTTTTATTAAATTCCGTGCATTAGTTTTTGAGATAGAGTGCCCACAAATTTTTTATCACATACAAACTGAGTCACAGATTCACAGATAGACATTTTCTAAAAACAGTGAAATCTTGTTCAGGACTCTCTCTCAAGTATAAATCCGCCGAAAACCGGAAGTCGAATTTTTCACAAATCCAATATTTTCTTCTTGTAACGATAGAAGAAAGTAAAAAGAAAGAGACGTTGTTGAGTACACAGAAAAAAGTAATTAAAGATATAAATTTGCTGATGAGATATTTTAAAAATACGAAAGTATTTCACGTCCATAGGTTTAACATTGGCGAGGGAAATTTGAGACCTCACTGACCGACAGCCTTAAGCTTAAAATGAATTCCATAATTCTTTTTATGTGTAGAAAAATCATAATTTTAATGACGTAGCCTAAATTTTAAAGGATTTCCTAATAATAGTAATGTTAAATATGTGTAATGTAAACATTTTCTTTAATGGTATTTACAAAGCACAATTTTAGAGTAGATGGCAATATATAAAATACAACATCTTCTCTATAATAATCTTAGAGACATTTATCCTAACATAGATCCGATCACACTGCTGAAAGACCTCAAATTACATCGAAATACACTAAATAGCCAGCGTCATACTCATTGCTTCCAATGAGTGGAAAACAAGAAGTTTGATCCCCTGAAAATATAGACAGACAGACAGAGTCAGTGTCACCGACAGACATTTTCTAAATTTACCAAAAATATCCGTACAACTTCAGAATTTTATTAAAAATCAAAAGAATACGCCTATAGGAAAACAGGGTTCGCACGCTCTTAAGCCACGCCCCATTTTATAAGGACTCTGCCACCAGTATAATTGAAAGATAATTTTCTTCCTATTGATATTCAAGATTCATTAGGTAGAAAATAGTTTTATGCGATTACTGTTGGAAGAGTCCTTACAAAATGGGGCGTGGCTTAAAAGCGTGCGAACCCTAGAAAACTAGTTACAACAATAGATAGAATAACTCAAAAAGATTTTCCTACTGCGTTAGTAAACTTCAACATGAGATCCTTTCGTAGCACTAAGAATATCAAGATGATGTTCCAATTCAATTCACGAACATTTCAGCATGCTAACATCAACAGTAACTACCGCTGTTTGGATCTTTTTGTTTCAATTCCATAAGACTATTAATTTCTTTGCGTTTGATTATCGGATTTTGTAGCGATAAACCACTCGACACATTGAGCTTTCTTCACGGGATCAGCCATTTTGAACAACGGAATTTTTTAATAATAGTTTACATGTAGTGCAGTGCCAGTGCCACCTATGACCAGAAACATACTGTAGAAAAAACTTTTTGAGTTATTCTATCTATTGTTGTAACTAGCTTGACTGTAGGCCTATTCATTTTTTAAATAAAATTTTGAAGTTGTACAGATCTTTTTGGTACACACTGTGGTATATTAGTTAGTAACATTGCTCAATGTTGCGCCTTTTTTTAATCTTTGTATCTGATGATTTAATGTTCTGATGTTATATGCAATTTAATGAATGTGCTTGGTGGTGAATTCTGGAGGGAGAGAAGACTTTCTCTTACAATAGCAAAACACCTTCCCTGAATATTTCTGATTTTTTGCTTATTAATGGTCTAGAAGTGCAATTTCCCCTTCGAATTCAATAATCCCTCTACCTCCGGTAACTGCAGGATAAATAAATCTGAATTAAACACTGAAAATGCAACAAATGGTGTCGAACGAAACAGATTTCTATGACTAATAATATTCGAGGAAAATACGAAAGAAAATCACTGACATTCTATTCACAGATTTGTATAATTTCAATGAAAATTAAATAAATAGACAACAATAACACAAAAAATGTATCTTGATTTCCTTTTTAAATAAAACAAAAATATTAAAAAACTTATACCGGAAAGAAACACAGAAAATATTATATAATAAAATATAAAACATTTTGTTTGATACTTCATTTTGGACGGTAATGGATAATCCAGTTACCTGCTGGTTCCCCTGAGAACAGCAGAGTCGCAGGAATAATAAAGCAAATATCTCACTTTTTCGCGTTCGGTTCTGACCAGCAATTAATTAATCGCGTAGTACTACACTTTCTTCTACTATTAAAAAATTGCGTTTTGTCGACGTTGATGTAGTATGTAACTACCGGTTCGTTTTCTCTTTTAACCCCTTGAAGGGCACCGGTATATTATATATACCACTTAATTTTAATACCACAATGACACCAGGATTTTATAATAAAATTTTGAATTTATAAGGTACATGACGAAAAGCTTTTACTTACTTTTAAAATAAATTCGTTCGTGAATCCTGGTGTCAATCAATCATTTCAATATTTTAGCTACAAGAGTACTTTGCCCCTGAAGGGGTTAAATAAGTTTATTTAATACATGCAATGCTCAGTAAGATATATTTTAAACTCCTTTTTGTACTATATGTTCATTATTAGTGAGTCGTTAGCATTTTGCACTAGTTATACACGTAATAAATAATTCAGATACACCTATACATAATTTTATGTATGTATTTTACCACAGCTAGTGTAAGGTTACCAGTTATGTTACAATGAATATGAAAATGCTGTCAACTTCTATCCGAGTGATAGTTCGATAAGAAATTATTTTTTTTACAAAGATAATACATCAAAATTAATGAATTACCTTTGTTCTCAGCTTCTTGCATTTTCCGTAAAGTGCATCTTAGTGAGAAGATCTTTTTAATGCCAGTTTTGTTGCAAATTTTTAAAAACACCTGGTGACAGTTACTTAGGTTAGAGCGCATAGAATACATAGTGTGGAAAACGGCTACAAAATAGTACTAAAAAATTGAATCCAATAAATGTAGAACGATTCTGAAAAGATAAAGGGTTGATAGCAGCGACATCTTCTAGCAGTGGCGTAGACAGGGTAGAGGTCCTGATGGTTTGGATGACACTAATTTTATAAAAATGTTTTTGCCTTATCTAATCGGAGAATTTTCTGCGATATTGAAGACAAAGAACCCCCCCCCTCTCTCTCTCTGGCTACGCCTCTGTATGCTAGCTCTTTTCAACGCAAACAATGTATAAGAATCGAACTGAGAAAGTGTTTCAGCTGGTGGTAAATTTTTAAATAATTAAATTATACCCTATTTCCTTTGACTTGGATAGCGATTTTCATAAGCTTTGAAAATATGAATGATATTGATCATGGCCAAAAAACGTGATACGCATTCTTTTGTGCCTGGTTGCAGTACTCGATACAAGACAGCAAACTAGAAACTATCCCTATTTTGCATACCAAAGGATGAATCTCTGCTAGAAGAGCGGAAAAGATTAATTCCCTGATATGATAAAAAACTAACTTCAAAATCAGTTACATCTAAAATATACACTTACAAGATGATTTTATTAACAGAAATTATGTTCATGCTGTCAATAGTGAAACGGTTACTTTTGCTAGAGGTAAATCTATTTTTAAAGCAGATGTCCCTGCGATCGCCCTATTATTGTACCGCATCGTTGCACGTTTATCGGCTACAATTTTTAGCACTTTTTAAAGCATTACCAGTTTGGCTTTTTTTAATTCCGAAATTTCGCATTCATACCAGAAATTCCCTATAATGTTCTTTTCGTTACTGAATGGCAGACATTTCGTGACTTCTTAAAGTAAAAATTCTTGTTTCAGAATTTCCTGTTTGAATTCGAAAATTTTGAATTAAAAAACAGTAAAACCATTTTCCACACTATGTATTCTAGGAGCTGTAGTTAGGTGAGCTAAAATAGCAGTGATAGTGTCGGTACGAAATCTTGATCCCTGAAATGTTCTTGTTTCATCCTGAAATGTTCTTTGTGGTCACTTTCTTGGTGGAAAACAGGCTTTCTACTGCATTATTGCCAACTGTTAGACAAAGATGGAGTTAAAGTAACTGTTGTAGCTCTCGATAGACGATAATGACCTCATAGAAAATAAATATGTATCATTCCATCTTGAACACACATCAGCAGCGTTTTTACTCCATTTATCGTAGTTTCTGGCGTATAAACCATAGATCAAACAAACATGTTTAAACCCAGAAATTTTCTTTCATAATTCAAGTCAAATATGCACCTCTTTCAAATTAGTTACATTTTATTAAATGTAATTTCTCGATCTAAGCAAATTTGTTTGCTTCGCGGGGATTATACGCTGCTAATTACAATAGTTTTCTTGTTTTGTTATATATTTTTCAAGAAAGCAATTTCATCAGGTAATTATATGAGCTTCATTATCTTCATTTCAACTCGTCTTACTCTTGGTGTAAAATATTGCACACACTTTAATGTTTTTGAAGAAGTTCTAAGCAAAATGCACCCGACCTAATATATTTAGCGCGAGAGATTCCAGATGGTATATGTTAAAAGTTGCCAATCTCCCGATTTTTTGAATACCAGTAAAATCATACAAAAAATTTCGGTTTATTAAATAGTAGAAATTGCACGATTAAATGAAACAAATATTTTTTCATAAAAATGCTGGTATGAAAAAAATCGGGAGGTTAGCGACTATGTATATACAACAGTAGTAATTTAGAAGTAAGTCTCTTGATATGATTGGGAATTCTTCCTTCATGCAAGAAACTTCTTAATTCAGAGGCGGAAAACATTTTTTCACTGAGATTGGAAGCATTTTAGTCCAAATTACACACTCGTACGTCGATTACTTGCTTTTAAATTTAATTTTAAAATATTTCAATTAATTCATAGCCACCCAATATAGTCATGACATGTAAATTTCTTGTTTTAGCATCAATTCCCACATAGTAATTGTATCTACAACACCAGTCTTTAGAAAAAAAATCTTTGCCGAATTTTCAAATTGGTCACTGAAGCATAATTTCGTAACAGAGGATCAAATGAAACAAAATGGCATAAAAATAGAGATCGTTAAAATCGATTAGTTTAATTTTAAGCTTAATTTAACTATATTAATCTCATTTAAAGATGCTATTTGCAAACCAGAAGTTGATTAAATTGGCTGCCTAATAGCTTATTTAAATGTATCACAAAAATTTTGTTTTATTTTATTTTTTATTGTCATAAATTTGATTTTTTTAAGACAGATTCAAGTTACGAACAATAAAAATAGATAGTTTACATATATTTTTTTCAACTATAGATTTATACTTCATTCACAGTAAAAAAAAAAATAAATCGGACTGAAATAGTGGAAATTATAATACTATTTAAAGGAAATACTAATTCAATATTCTGATAACTCTATAGTGCTACTCTTTCGTTCTCTTGAAAAAATGTTCCAAAGAGAAAAGTCAAACAAAAGAAGGGAGATTGTGACACAATTAAAGAAACTAGGAAGAAATTTCTTTTGTACGATATCTTTAGATTGGTGGTGATTCATATACTTGGTGGGACAAGATAAAGCGCGATTATTTTCTGCCCGCAGTTTATTCCCAGTCGTTTTAAGGTTAGTTCGAGTGTTCTGGCTTTTATTGAATTATTGTCAAAAATAATCATAAAGTATAAAATTTTAATCTCTTTATCTAGTACACAAAATAAAAAGTGTCTCCAGACTTAAAATAATAATAATAATAATAAAAGTTTATCTAAATCCATAATACATTTGTGTGTTAGTGCATGGTTTTCTAAATTCTCAATTTCACACCATAAATTTTATGCTACATTTCTATTAAATACGATGGGGAAAAAATATATAATGAAAGGAATTTCTAGTTCAATAATCGAATAACTCCATAATGTTCATTCATTCTCCTGAAGGATCTTTTCTCAGAGAAAATCGAAACAAAATAAAGAAGATTCAGAACAGTGGGCTACTTATTTTAATTTAGATTTCTTGATTGGCACCACTTTTTAGAAGTGATAAAATTTCCCTCATTTTCGCCTTGACTAATGTGTCTTTAAATAAGGCAAATTTTATCATTTTAAAAAAGTGGTTACTAATCAAGAAATTTGAATTGAAAAAAGTAGCCAACTGGCCACACTGATTCAGACACAATTAAAGAAACCAGGGAGATATTTCTTTTGGGCAATATCTTTGGATCGGTGGCGATTCATATACTTACCAGGGAACCACTCCGTTAGTGCAATAATGAACATATATAAATAAGCAGCAATTGAAAGAGAATAGTGAAACGTGCTTTTTGACGCATAAATCATTTGCCCTCGTTTCCCTGTTATTGAGATATAAAGTCTTAAAATTTGCAAATTTATTTATTTAATAGGATAGAAGGAGGAGTCGATATTTTTCAACGTAACATCATAATCAAACTCCAATCACTTGTCCATTTCCTGTTTAGTGCGCCGCAATACTCCGATATAAATCGCTAAACTTGGTACATGTCTGGGTTAGTGCAAACACTTCCTCTTATATTTGAAACGCCATTGTAATTTTGTTGTTCTCAGGAGGTTGAACATTGTCAATTATTTCAGTAGATTAAGTCTAAGAAATGTTCTTGGTGCACGATTTTCTATGATTCATTCATTTTTTGGTTAGGAATCATATTTGTCAATAGCATTTTTTTTATATTATTATATCTAAATATGTTTTGTATTTTATATTAATCTGATTATTAAAATTTTTGAATCAGAACCACGTTTTTTCCCCTAAATAAAATAAATAAATTAGTAAACTTTAAGACTTTATATCTCAATAACGGACAGACCAGGGCAAATGCTTTATGTGTCAAGAAACACATTTCCATATGCATTTTCAATTGCTGCTTATTTAGATTTTTCTTTCATTATTTCACTAAGGCGTGGTTTCCTGGTTAGAGGAGAGACAGAATAAAACGTGATTATTTTCTAATCGCAGTTTATTCCCAGTTGTTTTAAGGTTAGTTAAATTTGTCTGACTTTTATTGAGATATTAAAATAATATATATTTAGCTTCAGGTTCTTGCGTAGAACATATTTGTATGCATTTCTTAAACAAAATTCTGTTTTGAAACGTGTTTAACCTCGGTTAAATTAACTTACATTGTAAGGAAGTTTAGTGCGATGTTGGCAGGTATGCAAATAGTATATATATATATATATATCATCAATTAAAATATGTTTGTGTATCAGTAAGTGTTTTTTTTTATTCTTAAATTTGTACCATAGATTTATGCTACATTCCCACAAAATTAACTGGGTAATATCATTTCTCCAACTAATTTTATGGGATTTTAGCATTAAAGAGAATTAAAGAAATTTCTACTTCAATATTCGAATAACGCCATAATGCACTTTCATTTTCCTGAAGTGTCATTCCCCAGAGAAATCTAAACAAAATAAAGAAGATTGAAACACAGTTAAAAAAACCAGGAAGAAATTTATTTTGTGCAATACCTTTGGATATGTGGCGATTCATATACTTAGAGGAGACAGAACAAAACGTGTTTATTTTCTAATCAGAGTTTATTACCAATCGATTTCAGGTTGTTAAGATTTTTTAGATTTTTATTAAGTTATTGATAGAAATAAACGTAAAGTTACAACATTAAAGAAGTGAGAACAAAACATCACATATTTTTACTGAATGGTGTATACAAATTTAAAATTATATACATACATTAATATTAAAAATATCTACGTTTCGACCACCATCTATGGTCATCTTCAGGAAAATTTTCTTATATTGCTTTTAAACTTTCAAATGCGAAAAACAATCCGTCCGTTGCCACAATATTATTGCCGTCCACAAATTAAAAATTAACAAGGGTAACACTCAACCATCGTACCAACCAACCACAAGTAGAAACAATGCATAAGCATCTCCTAACGGACAGAAATCTAACTGCTGTAAATGTATTATCAATGAAGAAATTTAAAATAAATAAAAGCGTAATTAACTATTTCAAGATGCTCATCCAAAGTTTAGGGATATTAAATGAAATGCTATCATTGCAAACCTCATTTTTCCTAATCATAATTTCAATGGACTCCTTTCGTAGACCCTCAAAGATGTTATTACAGGGAATTTTAATTTTACCCTTGTTGTTACCCTTGTTAATTTTTAATTTGTGGACGGCAATAATATTGTGACAACGGACGGATTGTTTTTCGCATTTGAAAGTTTAAAAGCAATATAAGAAAATTTTCCTGATGATGACCATAGATGGTGGTCGAAACGTAGATATTTTTAATATTAATGTATGTATATAATTTTAAATTTGTATACACCATTCAGTAAAAATATGTGATGTTTTATACTCACTTCTTTAATGTTGTAATATTTTATGGTGTAATGGTCCAGCATTTATATAAACGTAAAGTTTTTGATAAAAATGATTAAAAGTTTTAATCCCTTTAACTAGAACACAAAAAGAAGGTGCCCCGAGACCTTTTTCAGATTTATTTCCTTTGAGATATTTAGCAAATACAAAAAAGTCCTTTCGGCCTGCAACGGGAGAAAAAGGTAACTTCCATAATCCATGTTTTTAAAATTCAACTTATTTTGCTCAAGCACCCGAAGCTAAAATGCTCGAAACCCGATTATAGGAGATTCAATCCCGGTTTTCATTAATACTTAATTTGAATGCGAATTCAGCATTTTGCCGAGTTCTAGCATAACAAAAATAAGATTGTTTCTAAGTATTAGCCAACCTAGAAATTCAAACAGCTATATCTCAGCCGTTTTTTAATATAAAGCCAAAATAAAAAATGCTTTAGAATCCATGTATTACGATCTAACACTTAATGAAAACAACTTTTCAATTTATAATTATATATATATTTCTGATTTAAAAAAAAATAAAAATTTAACTAGCCGCCATTTTGAAACAAGATGGCGCATGAAGCTGGCCAATGACCTCGGTCGAGACCCTAGTATGTCCTGTACGTATGATCAGTCGCATTCATATCGGTTCATAAATACGAGAGTTATAGTATAACAAATATCAGTTTCAAAATGTCTGCCACTCTAGAATTTCAATCTAACATCTCTCTTCTCTTTTTTAATATAAAGCCAAAACAAAAATGTTCCGAAATCCTTGTATCACGATTTAAGGGATCATGATCGGTGAAAATATACCAAAATTTTCTGGAATTGCTTTCCTTCGAACGGCTGCAATAGGTAGCTTTTTGAAATGAAAGCTACCTAAAACAAAAAATTTTATCAGCAATCGGAATATGTTTGATTATTAGAGGTTTAAGTTTCAATGAATGTAAGATCTTTTTTTCCTCCAATCTATTATATACGTCCATTATAAGAGAAACCATAGAGATTGTGACACGTAAAAATTCAATATGTAACGATACAGCATCATTTAACTTACAAAAATTTTGGCTTGAGTTACTAGATGGTTACGAATATGGAAATAAACATTCGAGTAAAAATAAAAAAAATCCCTGAAAGCTCGGCCTACAGGCACAGGTATATTTCGAAGGCGCAGGCTGCGGAGCGCCTGTTTATTGGTAATTGTAGAAGAAATTACTTTTTTGCCATGATTTTTTTCTTCTAAATCCCTCCCCCCCCCCCTTCCCTGGGGCTATTTTTAATGATATCAAAAATCTGTCACACATAAATTTTTGGCCCTTTTCCTAAAAGTAATAATAACTTTAAACGGATTCAATACGTATCATAACTAAGAAATTATGGGGGTTTTCTGTTTTCCCAAAAAGCCCCCCATCGCCTCACCCCTTTGGTTCGATTTTGCTCATTAACGAAGTTGACCAAGATTTTCTGCCCCTTGATTTTATGTATCAGTTTGGAAGATATTTGTGCAGAATTATTGAAGTTATCGTGTCCATAAAAGAGTGATATAGATAGATAGATAGATTAGATAGATAGATAGATAGATAGATAAAGTTTTGAACTGGGGTGGTTTTGGGTTCTGGGAGTCATGATCGGCGTAGATCTGCAAAACATTTCCGGAAATTCCAACATAGGAGAGAATTTAATAAGTAATATTTATTACAAAATCTACCTAAAAATAACGTGCGTAATCTGAGGGAGTACGTGAAAAATTGAATGATGGCGTTTCAAATCATTACATCACAGATCGTGCAATTTTTTAATATTCTTTTTTTTTAAATGATTTTGATGGAGCCGACAGTTGTAAACAGTCTAATAAAACATTTTTTACTGTTTTATATTTTTTTATTTTACACCTTTTAGCAATTAAAAGTACTAAATCAAAATATATTTGTGTGGTGGTGCACGGTTTTCTAAATTCTTAATTTTGAACCATCTATTTTATGCTACATTCACATAAAAATAACTCGAGAATATCAATTCTCCAATTAATTTTATGGGACTGTAGCATTAAAGATAATTAAAGGAATTTCTAATTCGAGTAATTCCATAATGCTTTTTCGTTCATCTCTAAAGAATGTATCCCCAGAGAAATGACAAACAAAATAGAGACAGAATTAAAGAAACCAGGAAGAAATTTCTTTTGGGCAATATATTTGGATCTGTAGCTATTCAAATATTTAGAGGAGAGGCAGGATAAAATGTGTTTTGCAGACCGCAGATTCAATTCCCAATTGTTTAGGATCAATTAGATTGTTCTGGCTTTTATTTAGTTACTTTGCGACATAATGATTAAAGTTTTGATACAAATTGTAAAGTTATAAATGCTTTTAGATAGTACAGGGTTCGTAAGCTTTCACTACAATTTTTTTAATAGAATTTTTCGCCTTATTTAAATGCAGAAAAGTATTACAAATCCTGCAATTAATCGAGGCATCTGCAATTTCTGCTATTTAAATATTGAATTAAAAAATTCTATATAAAAATTGTGGTACGAACCCTTTAGTAGAAAAAATGAAATGAGCCTCAAGATTATCAATAAACCACTAGAAACGGCGTTTTAATAAAAGAAAAATAACTTTTTGGTATTTAATCCGCTGAGGCCCCACTGTGGGCGCTCTTCAAAGTAAAATTGAAACAAATTTTAAAATTGTCAATACAAACATCTAATTTTGAATGCGTATTTGTATTCTTCGGTATATTTTACCTTCAGATACCAAATAAGGAAACATTCAGTGAAGAAGTTCAGGAATTATGCAGATGAAAATTCTGAACTCCTAATGTTAAATTATTTTTAAATACATAGTTGCAAAAAAAATTGCAATGCGATATTTTTTTAACATAACTTATGAACTGCTTGACGGAATAACCTGTAATTTTGGATTCTCATATTTGAAGCTTCTGGAATGTACTTCTGCTAAAGTTTTTATAGGTTACAACACATGTTTTTAATATCATTTTTGTAATTTATATAGTATGAGTTTTTTTTTCTTTTTTTTTTTAGACTGTACATATAAATGTGGGAAAATTTCATAAAAATATCTGAAAAGATTTTTGAGCTATCAGTTATATTGTAAGTCAAATTTTCTATTTTTTTAAAAAAGCAAGTTTTTCAAACACATCATTTGATTTCAGTTTTTCCCCATTAATTAGAACTTTCAAAAATAAAATATTATTAAAAGTGTGTTTCTCTAATATAAATTAACATATCAGGAAATTGAACCTAAAATAGTACAATGTTATATTTTAGCTATAATTTCCGTTTACAAATATTCTTCGTAGGTTTTTAAATAAGCTGTATTTTAAACACTAACAGACAATGGAATGGAAAAAAGGCATTTTCTAAATCAATAATGTTTGCTAAATTAATTAACGGATAACGGAATTCTCAAAAATTACATAAAAATTACCATCTTCACATTGGCTTTTTAACGCAATTTAAAAGAGCGGTATGCAGAACGCTACACCAGCCAGCGCAATCCTAAAAACCTAAATAACACTCTGTACGTGGAACTGTCTGTGTCGATCGGTTGCTTTTTCTATCATGTCAGGTACTGGCAAGTGATCCAGTTGCTAACAATTGATTCTGAAGTTTGTGCCGGTTGGGGTAGCGTCTGCATATATTTGCGCGGCTCTTCAACCGCTTTCCCCTGCCGCACCGTAAGTTAGATGCATATCTGGATATTCGTTAAACGTACAACGATTCATCTTACATCTGAAAAATGACCTTGTCGAATGACATTCTGCTGTACTTGTCAGAGAGATTTGCGTGTGATCAGAAGTTTTGGATACACAGCGCCCTCTACAACGCCACGCGTCCGTTTGACCCCATACTTTCCTATGTGATATTGTCCTCTTTTGATATTTTCTGCCTGCTTACCACTTTTGAACGATCAATCCTGATACACCCTATATACATATAAATCTACAGATCATGTACAGGGCCGTACTAAAGCAAAATCGGATATTTTTTCGACTACTGAACATAGGCGTAGCGTCAAGGGGGGCACGATCACTTTACTACCAGTATTTTTATATAGTATATTTGGCTCTATTTAATTCATACCGTTCAAAGATTAAATAAGGCCAAATGTAGTTTATAATTTAACTGGTAGTAACGCTACGCCACTGCTACTGAAGATAGTCGGTGAAATTTGGTTTTCAAATGTGTTATGCGATTTCCGAATTTTCACCACCAGTTTAATTTTAAGGAATTTAACTTAAGCTTTATATCAATAAAATACCACTTTAAAATGTAGACTATTATTGTAAAGTTATTTTGGTTCATTCAACTCTTGAATAATTAAAAATGTTGCATCTCAGAAGAAGCATGATCGAAAATGTATAGTTGAGAGTAATTAGAAAGGCGGTGTTTCCAATCGTGATGGGCGGAGTTTAACCTTTGCTAGTGTCAAAGAAAGCGGAGTTGTAACTAAGAAACTGATTAATTTCTCTCACACAATTAAACCGATATGGTTCATTGTAAGCTTTTTCGAAAGTTTTCGGAATGGACCAAATTTTACTACATTTTCCTTGTTGTAGCTAGAGTTGTCTTTTTGGAATTAACGATTAACTATTTTGATGTATATTGGATTTCGTACTTTTTTCACTGTTTCAGGGCTTGTAACTCGTCAATAAATATTGCTATTTTAATACAATTGATGTCATTTTGTATGTTTTTTTCTGCTCTTTCTAAATATGTGCTTCGTTTTTATGTAGCATTATCGATAGTTTAGCAATGAGGGTTCTTTTACAATTTTCCTAATTTTCATTCTATTTGCTGTAACTTGAAAACTATTGAGATCCGACCAGGCTTTATATACTGATTTATGCTCCATGTGATCTCCTCTATTACCCCTATTAATATTGGACCCCTTTAACGGAACACCCTGTATATATATAGAATAAAAACTTAATTATTTTAATTAAAATATTCTTATAAAATGAATAGGGTTTTGAGAGTCATCTCATTGTTCCAATGATTTCGATATCAAATATCATATTTGTATGACAACTCTGACTGTTTATGCATAATTATATTGTTTAGTGTTCTTTCATAATGAAAGATGATGAGAGGTTCATCTCTCCATCATTCACCCGGTCATTAGAAAAAAAAATGAAGGCAGAGTCCTTCCTTTGTTTTTTGTCAGATTGATGCTCCTATTCACATCAGAGTTGTTTATTCACAGTACAGTTCAGTATATATCATGAAACAAAGTTCTGATAATTTAGTAGTTCAGAGTAGCAGATAATAGTCTAGCTGAAGTTTGGTTTATAGGAACTGCAGGTGGCAGTAACCTGAAATTGTGTCTTTCATACAACCACAGAACCTTTGGAAAAGTTCTACTTTACTGTAATCGTGGCATGCTGCATAGTTGATTCACTTGACAGGTTTTATATGCTCAATATTTATGTGCATTACGGAATTTGAATAACTTAAAAAACTTTAAGAATGCCAAAATAATTCAAAGCAAAATGAATTTGAAATAAAGTTTACATTTAAATTTAAATCCCAAAATACTACACAACATGGTAACTGGCAACTGATAAAAAATATACAAATTTATATATCAAATACCATAACTATGATTATATATGTAATACATTTCACTTTTTTGCATACAACAACAATGGCATAAATATTCAACAATGGAATGTCTTTTATAAGCTATACAAGTATACAGACAATTTTGTTTCTACATTTTCTGAACGACAAAAGAAATATATTTGTCTCATTATTTGTTTATAAAACTTATGTTATTGAGTATAGTTTATACAACACACTTGATCTATCATTTATTTTTATTATTCAACAATAAAAGAAATGAAATATATATATATGCTTATTTCATCATTCAAACATCTTTATTTTAACACTACCCGCGTTGAGATTCTCTGTCGAATAAGAGAAGATGCGGAGATAAGGACCTTATCCCGCTTTCATTTTTTCTCCCACCTTTCATCCAAAGAGTGAAAGTGAGAAACACTCTCCCTTTACACCAGATTCTCTCTTCAAGAGATAAATAGTGGACCCTTCTACTTGAGCACGGGAAAGAAGGAAAAAAAAACGATTAGTACTACTAATCTATTTTCCTTTATCCCTGATGCCGAAAATGAGATGGTCCTAGCTACTGGTCAGTTCAAAAACCTGTTTGCCCAGTACGAAGTGTACTTTTCTTGCAAAATGACGCGCGTTTTGTTGTTAGCACAGTTAGCGAACCTTGACTTCTCCTGCTCAAAAAGGATTTTCCTCGTAAAAAAAATTCGCATCCCAATAGAATTACACTATATTTAATCTATTTATTTTTTTTTTGTTTTAGATGTCCAACAAGACCTGAATACCGCAAGCTGCCACAACGTGTGTCTCCTAAGGTAACAAGGAAAAGAGAAAAAAATGGCAAGTGCTACTCGCAGTGGTTTCAAGCAGGGGGGTGGGGTTTTAGTAATGAATGTTTTTTCCTTCCAGGTTTTACTTCTATATACATATTTACACAATTTACAGTCAGAATTCCGAAAAAGTGATTCTGACTGCACTCTTTGATGAATTAGATAAACGGTTATCAATTCACTGTGTATAACTACGCAGCAACGGTGAATTGACTTCTCTCTTCTACTAAATCCATGGCCTTCTCAGAAAAAAAAAAATTTCTGAAATTAATTCAAAATAATGAATTATCCCGAATTCTACTAATGTTCTATCGGTGTTCAAATAGTCCCATATCTCATTACAAAATGATGTATTTGCTATCTGACAAATGTTTAATCCAATATCTTTAATTTCCATTATTATTTATATTTAATTGTATCTTACTTTATTAGCAGATTGGATCCCAAGATTTATCTTATGCTTTTGTAAGTACCAAAAAAAATTTTATTTTTGCACTAAATTTCCTTAGAAAGAAAAAAAAAAAAAACATGATCTGGTTACAAATCTCCTCCCAGTTACATCAACAACGCGATTTACTAACTAACTGAAGTGTTTGTTTGTTCTAGTGAAAACTGATATCTAGGTCCTTATCTCCGCATCTTCTCTTATTCGACAGAGAATCTCAACGCGGGTAGTGTTAAAATAAAGATGTTTGAATGATGAAATAAGCATATATATATATTTCATTTCTTTTATTGTTGAATAATAAAAATAAATGATAGATCAAGTGTGTTGTATAAACTATACTCAATAACATAAGTTTTATAAACAAATAATGAGACAAATATATTTCTTTTGTCGTTCAGAAAATGTAGAAACAAAATTGTCTGTATACTTGTATAGCTTATAAAAGACATTCCATTGTTGAATATTTATGCCATTGTTGTTGTATGCAAAAAAGTGAAATGTATTACATATATAATCATAGTTATGGTATTTGATATATAAATTTGTATATTTTTTATCAGTTGCCAGTTACCATGTTGTGTAGTATTTTGGGATTTAAATTTAAATGTAAACTTTATTTCAAATTCATTTTGCTTTGAATTATTTTGGCATTCTTAAAGTTTTTTAAGTTATTCAAATTCCGTAATGCACATAAATATTGAGCATATAAAACCTGTCAAGTGAATCAACTATGCAGCATGCCACGATTACAGTAAAGTAGAACTTTTCCAAAGGTTCTGTGGTTGTATGAAAGACACAATTTCAGGTTACTGCCACCTGCAGTTCCTATAAACCAAACTTCAGCTAGACTATTATCTGCTACTCTGAACTACTAAATTATCAGAACTTTGTTTCATGATATATACTGAACTGTACTGTGAATAAACAACTCTGATGTGAATAGGAGCATCAATCTGACAAAAAACAAAGGAAGGACTCTGCCTTCATATTTTTTTTCTAATGACCGGGTGAATGATGGAGAGATGAACCTCTCATCATCTTTCATTATGAAAGAACACTAAACAATATAATTATGCATAAACAGTCAGAGTTGTCATACAAATATGATATTTGATATCGAAATCATTGGAACAATGAGATGACTCTCAAAACCCTATTCATTTTATAAGAATATTTTAATTAAAATAATTAAGTTTTTATTCTATATATATATATATATATATAGTTCACTGTAAACAACAGATACATTGATAATGAGATGGAGACATAAGTCTGCACTTTTACAATACATCTGAAATAGGTTGGCAGATTTTATTGCTCAAATATATGACAGTCATAAATCTGCCTTGTACAGCTGCAGAGAAACATCATCTGTTTTCCAGGAGTCCTGAGACCACGTGACCAGAGTAGGGGTCAAAACGGTGGACTAATGAAAAACATGGTTTTGTTCAAGGAGGACCAATAGACGAAAAAAGACGGCCCACAAAAATTAAGAGGAGGAGAAAAAACATCGCCCCCTCAGAATTGAAGAGGAAGAGAAAAATTCATCCAAGATTCAGTTCGAAGTTTCCTAACCCAGAATGAAGGTTGTGCAAAAAAATGCACGTTTACTTTAGTCATTTTGACTGTAATGCAAGGAGTATATATTTTTATTTGTGTTTGTGTCGTCGTACAAAAAGAACGTGGAGCTGATAGGACGATGGATGACCTCTACCTAGAAAAAGGTATCTCAAATATTGTATGCTCGTAATAACTGTTTAATTAGTCTTGTGATCATATGCTGGAATGATATTGCCAAGTGTACATTAGGTTACGATTTTAAAAATTAATTTATCATTCCACATAAAAATCAACAAAGAGCTAATTGTAATTTTGAATTCAGCATTAAAAAAATGATCGTATTTACCAAATAAATTCTCTGGGTCATGTAGAGATGCTGAAAGAAATACCAGCATATATAATTTAAATTAAAGCGTTGTGATTATTTAGTTGAACATGACCTTAAGAGAAAGATGAAGTTAAGATTAAGCTGGTGTCCTTCCATAAATTATTCATCTAGAAAAAAAATCGCTAAATCAAAATTAAATAAAAGAAACTGAGTCATCACCAAAGAGAAGAAAAATTAAATCTTGAATTTTAACATTAAAATTAGTTTATTCACAGTATATACAATGATATTTACATTTAATCTATAAAATAAATATAAAAAAACAATCATTATCATTAATTGCTCGTATACTACTTGCTTCACAAAAAAATGCTATTTACAAATAGCATAGAAAAAAGTTTAATACTTAACATTATTATTTTTGATTGAAGGTTAATCTAATTTTTTTACGATGCAAAATTCCTGGGAGAACAATCCCTGTGTGCATTAGCATGCATCATATTCTTCCCACAAACAATTAAAATGTTATGCACAGTTATTACGAGCATATAATATTTGAGATACCTTTTTCTAGGTAGAGGTCATCCATCGTCCTATCAGCTCCACGTTCTTTTTGTACGACGACACAAACACAAATAAAAATATATACTCCTTGCATTACAGTCAAAATGACTAAAGTAAACGTGCATTTTTTTGCACAACCTTCATTCTGGGTTAGGAAACTTCGAACTGAATCTTGGATGAATTTTTCTCTTCCTCTTCAATTCTGAGGGGGCGATGTTTTTTCTCCTCCTCTTAATTTTTGTGGGCCGTCTTTTTTCGTCTATTGGTCCTCCTTGAACAAAACCATGTTTTTCATTAGTCCACCGTTTTGACCCCTACTCTGGTCACGTGGTCTCAGGACTCCTGGAAAACAGATGATGTTTCTCTGCAGCTGTACAAGGCAGATTTATGACTGTCATATATTTGAGCAATAAAATCTGCCAACCTATTTCAGATGTATTGTAAAAGTGCAGACTTATGTCTCCATCTCATTATCAATGTATCTGTTGTTTACAGTGAACTATATATATATATATATATATATAGAATAAAAACTTAATTATTTTAATTAAAATATTCTTATAAAATGAATAGGGTTTTGAGAGTCATCTCATTGTTCCAATGATTTCGATATCAAATATCATATTTGTATGACAACTCTGACTGTTTATGCATAATTATATTGTTTAGTGTTCTTTCATAATGAAAGATGATGAGAGGTTCATCTCTCCATCACGCCTAATTGAATCGCAGAAATGCTAAGATTAAATAAGGCAAGTCTTACAATAAAAATTAACTGGTGGGAATAATGAAGGATTCTGAGCATCTTAGGCTTCACGTATACGTGTCGCTCGTCCCCAACGGGTTAATGGATTGATTGGATGTTTTAAATAAAAAATATTCAAAATAATTGCGAAATATTTACCCTGGGAATTTTTAAAAATGATATTATAGAATTGGCAAATGAAGCCATTTAAAATTTCTATTACAACATTTCCTAATGGATTGTATAAATAGTAAACAATGTCTCTGATCTCTAAGAAATCTAATTTATTTAAGAGATTACATCTCTGTTAGTTCCCCTGTAATAAACCAAATGACAAGAACTCGCATCATATAATATCTTTTTTACATTTAGTCGAATGTCGTTTGGCCGAAGGTCTTAACACGTACACTGCCGGGTTAAAATTACCAGAATTTCATTTTATTTAGAAAGTTAGAATTCACACCAGAAAATACTAATAGCTATATTTACTTTATATAATTACAGATATTTCGTGATTTCATAAAAAAAAAAATCTTCTTCCGAAATTTCCGGTACGAAATGGTAATTTTAGATTGAAAAACCATGAGTTTACTCGTTGTTGGCAGCAAATGGGTTAATTTGATAGATGCATACAAATCTTCGTTATGCATCCAAAATGCGAAATTTATTTCGCTTTAATGAAACATAAGATGATAAATATATCAGTTTTTATTAAAACAGAAGTTGTTAAATTGCATTCGTCGCTTTTTTGATAAATTTGTGTTCCATAAATTATAAGAAAACTATTTTTTGTTTTACCTCAAATCTAACACAGTTTATTCATTTCATTTTATTATCATCAATAGTTTTTTTTTTTCGTTAAATTTATGCCTGATGAATTCATGATCATTTTGTATTTAATGGTTGTTGAAAGAATCATTAACTTGAAAAAAAATTGAAGTTTGTCATTCTCAATTTATATATTTCATTTTGATAATGTAATTTTTTCAATGATAAATTAGAAATACAGAAGAATTTTGTCACTTTACTATCAGTCACAAACCTTTTCTATCAATATTTTTAGAATTCATATTTGATTACAAAATATACAATTCAATACTTTTGTTGAGGTTATGAAATAAAATGTTCTTCTTTAAGAAAACACATTCTTTAGGAATACACGAGTCAAAAATGCACTCATTTAAAATTACTATTAGAGCATAAGATGGACCAACATCCAATCCATTAAGAGACATCTCTTAATGGATTGATTGGATGTTTTAAATAAACAATTTAAAAATAATTGCGAAATATTTCCCCTGAGATTTTTAAAAAATCTAATTTATTTAACACATTATACCTGTCTCTTTTTCACCTATTATCAGAAAAGTGATAAGAGCTGTTTTTAAATGATGCTTTCACATTTGCAGCTTTGTTAAAATTTCGTTAGAAGAATGTAATGCAGGGCTGCTACTTGCGACTATTTTTCAATTCTATCTCACACCACTTTCTCACATACACTTTGACATAGATGCCAACATGTCTTAATTATTCCGGAGTCTGATCCAAGACAAACATGTTTAACCCTTTGAGGAGCGGTGGGATATATTATATCCCACCTAATTTTAATCCGATTCGAACAAGAAACTTTTAATTAAATTTTACTTTTTTGACTTTGAAGGGGAAAAGTTGAAAAATTGCTTTTCCTTATTTTGAACTAAATTATTTCGTAAATACCGGTGTAAGTTCGGCTTTGCAGGAACAAAATTGCTTGCCCCTGAAAGGGTTAAAACCGGAAAATTCATATAAGGAAATTTGTCTTCCTTATATAAAGTACTTATTAGATTTCATTTTAAAATTTTTGATTAAATAAATTTTCCGGTAGAAAACATGTTTGCCTTGAATCAGACTCCGGAATAATTAAGAGATGTTGGCATCTATGACTTTAAAACATGTGCAAGAGAAATATACTAGAAAATTATTTTTTTAAATAGTGGTGCGAATATGAAATAAGAATAGTCGCCAGTGGCAGCCCTATAATGTGATAGATGCATGCGTGAAACAGGCAAAGCTTTTACATGCACCAAAATAGGAAATTTGTTTCGCTTTTTTAGTGATACATAGTGTGACAATAATATTTCGCCGCCACATATATAGAAGTGTTTTAAGTACTACGAAAATTACTACTATTGTTTTTATTATTAGTTGTTCAGGTATAGATAAATAAGGTTTGACAAATGTGCTTGTGAACGCTGTTATACATAAGAGGATATATATCCCAGTTATTATTAAAATAGCTGTCGTTATCTTCCATATATTACTTTTTCAATCAAAGAGAACATTTCATTTTTCTTAAATGTAAAGAAGAATCATTCATTGAATTGTTGTCAATCATTTTCTCTTTACATTTATACCAGAGAAATTCGTCATATTTTCGTACTTAATGATTGTTGTAGCAGTCATTAAACTACCAAAAAACTTTTTAAGTTTCCTATTTCGAATTTATGTATTGCATTTATATAACATAATTTTTGCTTTGAATTTTTTTTTTAAAGAAAATAACTTCATACTCCACTAAAAATCATAAATCATCTGACTTATTTATTTTAAAATTCTAATTTTTTTTTGTGGGTAAAGTTTAAAAACAAACGCTGAAGCAGTTTCCTTTATAGTACTAACAAGGGAACCACTTTTGGTGCAACTCGCACCTAGCATCGAGACCTGCTGAATTTTTTAACACTATACATAAATGTTAGAGAACCGATCAAATGTCTCTGTTAAAATCATATTTTATATATTTTTTTATCATTTCAATTTTTTATTATTGGATTTTTAATTGTTAATTTTAAAAGTGAGTTAATTTTCAAAAGTGAGTTAAGTAGCCAAATAGGGTGCTACGAATCCAAATTACTACTCACACACAGCAAATATTTGTCCAGCGTTGGCGAGAAAAATTCTTAGGTAACAAATAAAGCCAATTTCGCGCCGCCAAAAATGCAAACATAATGTTGTATTTTCCAAAATCGAATTCGTAGGTTCTTGAAGGAATTTTTAAACTTTTTTTCAATATTTTATACTTATTATTGACTAATTTGTATTTTTAACTGCTTTTAGAAAAAACATATACTTCTATGTTAATAGTCCAGTAAGTGTTCTCGAAAATTGCATTTTCACAAAGTTATGCTGCTGTAAAATCAGAAAACAATATTTTAATAGAAAATTTTATCGATTCTCAAACTTCATAATATTGGGCTTTAAAATGCACCAGGTGTCAGTGATAGGTACGAGCTGCACCAAAAGTGGTTCCCTTGTAAGACAAAGCATGTATAAAATGTAAGCGTCGACACTCAGACTCAATGTTAAAACTGGTTGCACAAAACATGCGGCATTTATTTGCAGCGGTTGGATTGCGAATAATTCCGTAGTTCCCCACTAATAAATACCGTACTAATAAATACGTACTAACGTCTTTACAGAATTTGCTTACGTTGCTCTTTGTTGCAGATTTAAAATGCCACAACAATAGGGCCGTTTCGTTGAAAATGTAGAAGGAATTTTCAGTACGTCGCAAAAAATAAACAGCAAGAATTTCCACATAAATGAATAATGAATTTATTCTAATCAATAAGTGGTGTGTGTGTGTAATTTTTAGTGGCAAATGCTATGTTTCACCATCCAACCACTAAACGGCCAAACTGCGACAAACTACCTATTGGAGAGGTTTTTTTTTTTCGAAGTGCTTTGTTCTAAGACTACAATATATGAAAATCCAGAATTCATTATAGTTACAAAATAAGCATTCTTTTTTTAATACAAAAATGATAGTTATTGGATCTGTAAGTTACATATTTTAAAAGTTTTAAATATTTTCCCTTTACTCAAATTCTGATAGAAGGCATTTTTTTTATTCTTATCAATCGGTATTCCTTATTGTATTCTCATAGTACACAGTGGTTGTTTCGTCCGTCGCCATTTCACATTCAATTTCAGATTAAAACAAAAAACATAGACAACGATTGGCGATAGAGCTGGTTGGGCGTCTTTATATTTCCGGGGATTCTCCGTACACAGACTTTTCTACCATCATCTCCTGCCTACGCCCTTTCTATTTTAGGGTGGCACTCATTGTCGCCTATCCTTTTCTGCTATAAGGTTGATTTGAGCAATACTTTAATTTTTAATTTTTATTTATGAAATTTCTTACCATTCGATGTAAGTATTTTAAAATAATTATTTTGTTTTAATTAGTTATGAGTAGATTTCTTTTGTTTTTGATTATTTATATAATCACAAACTACATACATCGTACACCTCAAATATTATACCCAAAAATAACAATATATATATATATATATATATATTTTTTTTTTTTTTCTTTTTCTCTTTCTCTCTTTTTAAATAATCTTCATATTTTCAGTATTTTTGGCCAATTACCATTGAAGCACAAGCTATGGTAAAATTATGATTGTACTTGTTAATTTATTAACTATGTGGTATTCTGTCTACACATTATTATTAATTATCTCTTTGGAGATATCATTAGAATGTTACAAGAACTTGATATGTTTTTTGAAATTCAAAGATATATATATATATATATATATATATATATATATATATGTGTGTGTGTGTGTGTAATATACTTTGCTAAATTTTTTTTATATTAACTTAAATGTTTTTTATTTGTAAGAATTATGTAGGAAGAGAAAAAGTAGCTGGCATCTGGGGGTACGGATTTTAAAAAAATGGGGTTGCAGCCAAAGTGTTAAGACTTTTTCTAATATAATTTATAAATGATTGTTTTTATTTGGCTTGTTTATTCAAAAATAATTATCTTTGTTAAAAAAAAACAGTTATTTTATAACAGCAGCAAACTTATGGAATTTAATGCTGTAATCAAATTTGAATTATAAAAATGATAATTCAAAGAATTTGTGACTTATAGTAAATTGATAACATTGTTCCCTATCTCTACACGTAATTTATCAATACAAAACGTACATTATAAATATAAAAAGCGCAATCTGGAAATGACAAACTTCAAAATTTTTATAACATTTTAACGAATTTTTGAACAATTATTAATTTTAAGTTTTAGGGTAGGTTCAAGGGTTAGTTCGAAAGGATCGTGAGATGCACCGAGAAATAAATAACAACCCCAACAAATTGATAAATGACTGATTATGCTTCATTAAAGCGATTTTTTTTTTTTAATTTCGATGCATAATAAAGCTTTACAATTTTTTGTAGTGCATCTATCCCATTTTTACGTTCTGACAGTAATAATTTCGATACCTGCGAAGGCATCATTTAAAGTCAGTTCCTATCATTTTTATGATAATAGGGAAAGAAGAGAGATGTAATCTCATAAATAAATTTGATTTTTTTAACCCATTAACTGCCAAAACTATGTGGGCGGAGTCTTCGATATTTTTTCTGAACTTCGTTTCCCACCAAAAATTCTGAAAGATAATATTTGGTAACTTTAATAGCAAAGTTTTTGTCATTAAATAAAGTATTTTTTAACATATTAAAATAGTGGTGGCACGGCCGTTTTTTTTTTTCTTTTGATTATGCACTTTTATTTTGAATGTTGACAACCACGAGTATACTCGTGGTTGGCAGCGAATGGGTTAAATGTCAGTGTTATTGTTTATTTAAACATCCAATCCATTAAGAGTTATTAAAATTAAAATGACTGAATTTTTGTCTCATGTATTCATAAATAATGTTTTGCTTAAAGAAGAACATTTAAATAATAACCGCAAAAATATGTAAAATTTATTGTACAGAAATCAAATTTAAATACTAAAAATGATAATACAAAAGATCTGTGAATGATAAGAAAGTGATAAAATTATTCTCTATATGTAATTTATCAATTCCAGAATTACATTATATAAAAAAATACACAATTTTCAAAAGTTTTTTCATTTTTATGAATTTTTCAACAATCATTAAATACAAAATGCGCACGAATTTCGCTGTCACAAAATAACGATGAAATGATTGATAATAATAAAAAAGTGAAAGCACTCGACTAGATTTAAGAAAAAGAAAAAAAGCTTTCTAAAAGTTTATGAAACACCATTTTATCGAAAAAGCGATATACATAATCTAACAAACCCTATTTTAATAAACACTAGAACATTTATCATCCTATGTTTCATTAGAGCGAAACAATTTCTCATTTTGTATCTTTTTCATGAGTGCATTTATCACATTACAATCTTCTAACAAACTATATTCCGATAAAGCTGCAAAGGCATTATTCGATATCAGTTCGTATCACTTTGCTAATTTTATGCCAGGAAAAGTGACGTAATCTTTAAAAATAAAATAGATTTTTTTTTTTATGCCAGAGTTGTTGTTTATTTAACCCATTCGCTGCCAACCACGAGTATACTCGTGGTTTTTCAATCTAAAATTACGAATTCGTACCGGAAATTTCGAAAGAAGAATTTTTATTTTATGTAATCACGGAACGTCTGTAATTAAGTAAAGTAAATATTGCTATTAGTATTTTCTAGTAGGAATTCGAACATTCTAAATAAAATAAAATTCCGGTAATTTTAACCCGCCAGTAGACGTATAAGAACACCCAATACATTCATAGTTGTTCTAATACTAGAAATTTTAAATGACTGCATTTTTCCCTTGTAACTGACCGCTTGACTGCATTTTTCGCTCCATAAAGAATGTTTCTGCTCGAAGGAGAACTTTTATTCTATAAACACTACAAAATTATGGTATTTGATATACTGTAATCAAATTTGATTTAAAAAAAATAATAATTAATATTATTTTTGACTGATAGCAAGTTATTAAAATTATTCTGAGCTAGTAATTTATGAATGGAAAAATTACATTAGGAAAATGAAATGCACAAATCGAAAAAGCCAAATTTCAAAGTTATATCTTTTACTGAATTCTTCAACAATTATTGAAAAAAAATATCATAAATTCCTATAGTATCAAGTTGATGAAAAAATGAATGATCTCTGTTAGATTTGGGGAAAATGAAATGTTTTTTTACAGTTTTTGAAGCACCATTGTGCCGTAAAAGGATACTAAACGATAACTAACTACCGTAATTTCCGGCGTATAAGCCGCAGCTCAAAGAGTCGTTTTTCGACCAAGAAATATTATTTTATAAAATGCAACTTAAAAGATCGCTGTAAGTATTTAACTACAATTATTGAATAAAATTTCTGGGTCGAAAAACGACTCTTTGAGCTGCGGCTTATACGCCGGAAATTACGGTACTTCAATTTTAATAAACTCTGGGATATTTATCAGACAAAGTATCACGAAAGGAAACAAATTTCTTATTTTGGATTTATTACAAAGATTTCCTGTCTCCATGCATGTTTTTTTCTAACCACTAAAATTTAATGTAAAATTTGTTTTATTTAATCAGCAAAATATCGGAATTTATAAGTCAAAAATTTCTTTTAAATTTTAGTGATAACAAAAATGTGTAAAAGTTGGTATAAATGCTATTATATTACAGGCATCTGACAATCGAAATTTCATTAAAGCTGCGAACGTCGTATACGATGTAAGTTTCTTGAATAAATTAGATTTTCTCTAATATCTGAGGAATCATCGTTTATTTAAAACGTTCAATCCATTAAAAGTGATTCACAAAGAACTTTTAATCATTTCAGGGGCAAAATAATTATTTTGCCTTGATGTTTCAAACGCATAAGAATTTACAAAAAAATTCTTTCGAGAGAAAAAAAAATGAATGATTTAGTTTTTTACGTAAATTATAAAAGCAAAAGTTTATTCAAAAATTTCTGGAACAACATTTGTCAGTTGGAGATAAAAAGTACCGTAATTTCTGGTATATAACCCGCTGTTCAAATAAAGTGGTTTAGAAGCAGACATTTTATTTAACAAAATGTAACCCATTTCTACTTGGCAGTTGTTTGACATTATTTAATAAATAAAATTTTTGGCTTGAAATCGGGTAATTTGAGCTGCGGGTTATATACCAGAAATTACGGTAACTGATATAAATAATATATTGACATCCTTCAAAAGTTTAATGATTACATTTAACCTGCAATCCAAGAAAATAATTTTTGATTAAAAATGGGTATATCATAATACTAGTAATAAATTCTGGAATTCATATATTGTTTTCTTAGAACTGAAAAAAGAATCTTCTGAACAAGCTTTTTGAACTTTTTTGCAAAAATCAGAATTCTTCAGAATTCCAACTTTTAGTTGTGGAGTTGTGAAGTTATTCCGCGTAAAAAATTATTAAAGCAAAAATGTTATAATAATGAAATGCAGAAATCAGAAATAACAATATCCAGAAGTTTTGCCGTTTTAATGAATGCTCTACAACATTCATCGAATGCAAAATGATCATAAATTCCTCTGGTATAAATGTAAAAGAAATTATTAAAACAATTAAATTAATGAACTCCATTAGATTTGAGAGGAAAATGAAAAGTTTTCTTTACCGAAAACGCGATATAGGCAATCTAACAACTAATATTATCGTCTAGCTACAGAGATGCCAAGTTCCCACTAATCTTCTGTAATATGTGGGTTTATCTGACCCAGTTTAATAAACCAGAAAAAATATTGGAGGAATCTTTATTTATTTAATTTCAGGTTTCTACGTGGAATTCATTTCATTTCATTTCTTAAAATAATGTCTGGTACGAAACGCATTAAACCTGGGTCAAATTAACCCACATATTACGGAAGATTAATGAGAGCTTGGAACTGTATCATAATATGTTTCAATGAAACTAATTTAATTTCTTATTTTGAATGCATAACGAAGCATTTTCAAGAGTGCATTTATCCCGTTACAATTTATGGCAAACGAAATTCCAATAAAGCTGCAAAATCATTATTTAATATCAGTTCCTATCAATTTTCTATTTGCAGAGCAGTAAAAGAGAGATAAATTAAATAAACAATTGAAATTTTTTAAGGTCAAAGTCATCGTTTATTCACAAAATCCAATGCATTAAGAGTTGTTCTAACAAAAAATTTAATTAACAGCACTTTTTTCTTTCATATTCATAAATAAAGTTTTTGTTTGAAGAAGAACATTCATTTTATAATCACAGCAAAAGTATACACAATATATTGTTATCGAATTTTAATTCTAAAAATGATTATCCATTTATTTGTGACTTATAATAAATTGTACTCTAACAAAATACTTATAATAAAATTATTTTCGGTACGTAACACATCAATGCAAAAGTAGTATTATAAAAATGAAATATACAATTGGGATATAACAAACTGCAAAAGTTTTATCATTTTAATGAATTCTGTAAGAATTCTTCAATATGAAAGGATCATGAATCCCTGTGGGATAAATATAACGAAAAAAAAATAATTGATAACACGGTTCGTACGCAGTTATTACAATTTTTTAAAATAATTTTTTGCCTTATTTAAATGCAGAAAAGTATTACAAATCGTGCAATTAAACGATGCGTCTACAGTTTCTGCTATTTAAATATTAAATAGAAAAAAATCTATTAAAAAACTGTGTAAAAGCCTACGAACCTTGTGATAGTGACAAAATGAACGGACGTTGCTAGTTTTGAGAAAAAAAAAAGTTTTCTTAAAGTTCAATGAAACACCATTTTATCAAAAATACGATATATGCAATCTAGCAAGCTCTAATTTAATAAACCCTGGTACATTTATCATCCGATGTTTCATTAAGGCAAAATAAGTTCTTAATTTGAATGCATAACAAAGCATTGCAATTAGTTTGGTTTATCTGTCACATTACACCCTTCTAATAAACGAAAATTCCAATAAAGCTGCGAAGGCATTGTTCGATATCAGTTCCTATGAGTTTTCTGATTATAGGAGAGAAGAGAAATAATATCTTAAATAAAGCAGATTATTTTAAGGTCAGAGAAATCATCGTTTTTTTCTAAAACATCCAATCAATTAAGAATTGTCCTAATGGATTTTTAAATGACTGCATTTGTCCTGCACTTTTCTAAACTAATTTGTATGCATAGCAAAGCATTGCAATCAGTCTCGGTTTAACTGTCACATTACACCCTTCTAACAAACGAAGATTATAATAAAGCTGAGAAGGCAATGTGAGTTCCTATGAGTTTCCTGATTATAAGGGAGAAGAGAAATAATATCTTAAATAAAGAAAAAGTTTTCAAGTTCAATGAAACACCATTTAATCGAAAATGTGATATATACAATCTAGCAACCTCTAATTTAATAAACTCTGGTACATTTATCATCCGAGGTTTCATTAACGCGAAATAATTTTCTTAATTTGGATGCATAACAAAGCAATGCAATCAGTCTTGTTTATCTGTCACATTGCACCTTTCTAATAAACGGAAATTCCAATAAAGCTACGAAGGCATTGTTCAATGTCAGTTCCTATGAGTTTTCTGATTATAAGGGAGAAGAGAAATAATATCTTAAATAAAGTAGATTATTTTAAGGTCAGAGAAATCATCGTTTTTTTCTAAAACATCCAATCGATTAAGAATTGTCCTAATGGGATTTTAAATGACTGCATTTGTCCTGCACTTTTTGAAACTTATTTGAATGCATAACAAAGCATTGTAATCAGTCTCTGTTTATCTGTCACATTACACCCTTCTAACAAATGAAAATTCCAATAAAGCTGAGAAGGCATCATTCAATGTCAGTTACTATGAGTTTCCTAATTGTAAGGGATAAGAGAAATAATATCTTAAATAAAATAGATTATTTTAAGGTCAAAGAAATCGTCATTTTTTTTCTGAAACATCCAATTCATTAAGAATTGTCCTAATGGAATTTTAAATAACTGCATCGGGCCTGCACTTTTTCTTAATTTGAATGCATAACAAAGCATTGCAACCAGTCTCGGTTTATCTGTCAGATTACACCCATCTAACAAACATAAATTCCAATAAAGCTGAGAAGGCATCATTCGATGTCAGTTCCTAGGAGTTTTCTGATTATAAGGAAGAACAGAAATAATATTTTAAATAAAGTAGATTATTTTAAGGTCAGAGAAATCATCGTTTCTTTTAAAACATCCAATCCATTAAGAATTGTCCTAATGGAATTTTAAATGACTGCATTCGGCCTGCACATTTCTAAACTCATTTTAGAATTTCCAACTCAAGAAGAACTCAAAGAAGAATTTCTATTTTCAACTGTAATGATTACTGGAATCTTATGAATCTTCACTTGGAAATTTAAACGAATGCCTATCTTTTGCGTAAACAGATTTGAAATCTCAAAAATAATAATTCAAAGAAGTTGTGGTTTATGAGAATGTGCTGCAATTATCTTTTATTACGACTTAAAGAAAGCTTGCTTTATAAAAATTAAACGCATAAATCATAATAAATTTAAAAAGATATATCATTTTAATAATTCTACAATTACCAGTGAATACAAAATTATTATGAGTTTCTGTATTATGTAATGATGGAACAGGGGCGATTGTCACTATTAAATTGTAGTAATAGTATTCTGCACTTTTAACCCCCTGGGGACGAGCGACACGTATACGTGACGCATAAGATGCTCAGAATCCTCGATTATTCCCACCAGTTATTTTTTAGTGTAAGCTTTGCCTTATTTAATGGTAGCACTTCTGCAATTCAATAAGGCGAAAATTTCTGTTTTAAAAAACCGGTGGTAAAAGATTAAAAATTCCTTAAAGGACGCTCGCCCTGGAGGGGTTAAGAATATCAGGAATTCTGTCCTTAAATAAGACGAAGAATATTATTTAAATCTAGTGGTGTCAATTGGTTTTCTGATGCACCACTGTTCTATCGCTGTCTAAAAGAGATTGAAATCACTCCACAAAAGAGATTGATTCAAAAGAGATTGATTCAAAAGAGATTGATCCACAAAAGTGATTGATTCAAATCCACTGTCTAAAAGAATATTACTAAACTGGACGGAAAAAAACTTTTTTATGCTTGAATTAAATGTATTCCGAAATTAAAAACATTTAACTACACTAAAATAACATTTTCTCAACTATATTCTCCACTTAATAACATTTCGGTAAAAGACAAAACACTTTCAATGACTTTCACAGCAGCAAATTTTTTAACATCCCTCTTCTATATTGCCCGACTATTTCACAATATCCTCAAAATAAGTTTATTAATATTCTTACTTGTTTGTAGGTAATGAAATTTCGTAAAATAATTTTTGTCTATAAAAACTATTTGCAGATAGTTGAAGTTTGTAATTGCATTCAGCATTCGGATTTTGAACAATATCGGGATATTGTATTGCCCGAAATGTAAATAGTATTCCATAATACCCGAAGTTCCCCTATTTAAAAGAAAATGGGAACAGTAAAAAGCCTATTTATAATCATCGGATCTTTACTAACTTCGCCGGAATATACTAGAGATGCCTCAATACATTTTAAGCAAAAAATTTGAAAAATGATATTTTCATCATTTTTCAGAAGATAAAGTGTACCGAGTTCCCTTTAAAAAAATCCAATTTATTTAGGAGATTACCTTTCTGTTCCTCCCATGAAATCAGAAAAGTGATAGGGACTGACATCGATTGATGCTTTAGCAGCTTTATCCTAATTTCGATTTGTCAGAAAACTGTAATGGGATATATGCAGGTGTGAAAACGGCAAAGCTTTATTATTTATTATTCATCCAAAATAAGAAATTTGTTTTCTATAATGAAACATGGATTGATAAATATCTCAGAGTTTATTAAAATAGAATTGCTCACATTGAATGCAAGTGTGCCGAGTCCTATTTTTAAAAAATCCAATTTATTTAGGAGATTATCCTTCCTTCCCTAAAATCAGAAAAGTGATTGGAACTGACATCGATTAATGCTTTCGCAGCTTTATCCTAATTTCGATTGTTACAAAACTAACGTGATAGATGAACGCGTGAAAATGGCAAAGCTTTATTATTTATTATTCATCCACAATCAGAAATTTGTTTTGCTATAATAAAACACGGGTTGATAAATATCTCAGAGTTTATTAAAATAGAATTGCCCACATTGAATGAAAGTGCCGAGTCCTCTTTTTAAAAAATCCAATTTATTTAGGAGATTTCTCTTTCTCTCCTAAAATCAGAAATGTGATAGGAACTGACATCGATTAATTCTTTATCCTAATTTCGAGTGTCAGAAAATTGTAATGTGATAGATGCACGCCTGAAAATGGCAAAGGTTTATTATTCATCCAAAATAGAAATTTATTTTGCTATAATGTAATGAAACATGGTTTGATAAATATCTCAGAGTTTGTTAAAATATAATTGCTCACATTGCATGCTTTTTCCATAACATGTTGCTTCATAAAGCATTTTCTCAAATCCAGCAGAATTTATTAGCTTAATTAATATCAGTCATCTTTCTTTGCTTTTACAAAGCAATTGACTATCAGTTTTTTTCTTTTTTATGATTGTTAAAGAATTCTTCAATATCATAAAATTTTAAACTTTATCATCTCCGAGCTATGTATTTCATTTTCCTAATGTAATTTTTGGATTGACAAATTGCGTATAGAGAATAATTTTATCACGACTTTACCATCATTGACAGATCATTTGAGTTATCATTTTTATATTTCACATTTGATTACCGTACATTAAATTCCATAATTTTCTTGTGGAATGGAAATAAATTTCCTTCTTTTAAAAAAACACATATTCTTTATGAATACGCAAGCCAAAAATGCGATAATTTAGAATTTCTATTAGAACAATTTTAAACCACTTATCATAAATTGGAAAAAATTTTTGCGTTGATGAAATAAATTTTCTTCTTCAGAAAAACGCACATATTCTTTATGAGTACGCATGCCAAAAAGGCGATTATTTAAAATTTCTATTAGAACAACTTTGAACCACTTCACGACGAGTGCCGCATGAATGTAACTTATAAAGTGATCAGAATATTTGTTTAATCCTACCCTATTTTTTAAGTGGAAATTTTGCCTAATTTAATAAAAACGTTATTGTGGTTAAATACAGTGCATTAAATTACATAATTTTTTTGCGGTTATGAAATAAATTTTCTTCTTAAAACACACACGCACATTCTTTATAAATACGCAAACCAATAATGTGATCATTTAGAATTGCTATTAGAACAGCTTTAAATTACTTAATAAGCATAAATCAAACGCGTTGTGCGAATTTAATCACTTCACGACAAGTGTCGCATGTACGTGACACAAAGGTGATCAGAATATTTGTACCAGTAAGGTCCATAAGCCGTGATTTTGGCCCATGAAATAAGACTAAAATTCGATTTTGTTATACTGACTTAATTATTTTACTTTTTATTATTAGAAAGTTTATCCTGTACGATTTCAAAAGTAGTTTTTGCATTTTGTTCTGATTTATATGACTTACACAAGCTCAAAGTTGTTATTATTCGTAGTTTTTGATGAAAAATACTCAATTTCTCCTGATTTTACCTTCATTATTTATATGAGCGCAATCGTGCAACACTTTCTTTTTTACATATATTACAAAATACATCAAAATGTACCATATATGTAAAAATAAAAGTATTGGAAAGCTGTGTTCATAGTAAAATATTAAAAATAGAGAGTTAAGTAACTGCATTCCCCCACGTCACTAATATACTTTAGGATGCAGCAACGTGTTTAAACGTGCTAAAATGAATGTAACTATTGTTAATGTGAAGGAATGCAGTTATTAGGAATAGTTACGTTCATTTTAGCACGTTTAAACATGTTATTGCATCCTAAAGTCTCTTAGTAACGTAAAGGAATGCAGTTACTTAACTCTCTATTTTTAATATTTTACTATGAGCTCAGCATTGGAACACTTTTATTTTTACATATATATATTCCACATTTTGATGTATTTTATAATATATGTAAAGAAAAAAGTGTTGCACGATTGCGCTCATATAAATAATGGAGTTAAAATCAGGAAAAATTTGTATTTTTGATCAAAAACTACGAATAACTTTGAGCTTGTGCAAGTCATATAGATCCGAACAAAATACAAAAACTATTGTTGAAATCGTACAGGATAAACCTTCTAATAATAAAAAGTGAAATAATTAAGTCAGTATAATAAAATTGAATTTGAGTCTTATTTCATGGGCCAAAAACACGCCTTATGGACCCTGATCCTTTTAATTGGAAATTTTACCTAATTTAATAAAAACGTTTTTTGTCTTTAATATTTAAAAAAAAAAATCTGTATGTATTTTCTATACTTACTCCTTTACTAACTGTAATTAAACGGTATTTTAATGTATGGCAATGAAAACTGCCTCCTTTTTTTTAAAACAGGGGTAGATTTACGCTCTTTCCTGCTGTACTTTTCCTTTTACGCGAACGATTCTCCTTTTGAAACAGTTAAACAACATTTTCATCATCTCTTTACTTATTTTTCTGTGTAATTATTATTTTTAATGCTTTTCTACTCATTTTTCTATATTTTCCTCCTCCTTACACTCTTATACTGCAAGTTAAATTTGATTGGCTGCTTTCCGCAAGCTAAATTTGATTGGCTGCCTTACTTATCTCTGATTGGCTGATGAAGTTCTCAGTCGAATCTCTTTACTTTTCTTTTGTTTTTTTAGTGCTAAAATGCTATATTTATACTTTTTTGTTACATGGTTCCTCTATAATGTGATATAAAAACTACTCATATACCGGAAATGGAGCTGTTTTTCAACTGGGAATCCCATTGAAACAATAAACTGTTTATGCTTCTGTTTTGAGGTTTAAACTGCTATAGTAACTTTTGTATTTCTTAAATTTAAATGTATAGTCTCTGTAAAAGTCTTTTTTTTATGAGATGGGTACGATCCTCGGTAGGTTTTCGTCTGTTCTCTCTTTTTTTTTTTTTTTTTTTTTTTTTTGGATCTATTGAAAATTTTCTTCTTTATTTCTCTTATATTTTTTATTTGTTAAACTTTTCTTAAATTGCATAATACTTTTCTTTTTTTTAATTTAATTTACAAACTTTTCTTTTCTACGTAGAGTTCTTTACTACATTTTAACCCCTTGACTATGGAATATATTTGAGAAAACGTTGAAACGTTAATTGAAACACGTTAATTGAAAAACGCTAATTGAACACGTTAATTGAAACACGTTAATTGAAAAACTTTAATTGAACACGTTAATTGAAAAACGTTAATTGAAACGTTAATTTAAACACGTTAATTGAAAAACGTTAACTGAAACACCGATTTTTCTCTTCTCCGAACTCAGGTCGGGCATTCCAAAAATGGCGCATTTTCGTTGCCCGAACTGATTCCGGGCGTCACATGCAAGGGGTTAAATATTTTCTTACGTGTCCCTGGTACTTTCCAAGTCGTTTACCTATATACTGGATGCAATCTTTCTTTACAACTATAGGTAATCCATGCAGATAACTACATTGTTCCACTGAGGTTAAATTTCTTAAAAATTTCTCTTTTAAAAATCCGGGGTCAAAGAAATAAAAATTCTGTAAAGGACGTTCGTCGCTGCGAAGGGATTAAAGGAGTGGGTGTTTTAAATAAACTTTGAACTATCCGACCTTACAAAAAGAACAAAAAATCCAATTTATTAAATAGATTACCTCTCTCTTTCTCATACATAATCAGAAGAGTGTAACGAATTGACATGGAATAATGCCTTCTTAGCTTTTTGGTATTATTTCGTCTGTCAAGACCGAATGTGATAAATGTTCCCGTGAAAATAGCAAAGTTTTGTTATGCTCTCAAAAGAAGAAATTTGTTTCGCTTTAGTGAAACATAGGATGATAAATATCCCAGAGATTATTAAAATAAAGTTTGTTAGATTGCATATATCGCTTTTTCGATAAAAGGGTGTTTCATAAACTTTAAGAAAACTTTTTCTTTTTTCTCAAATCAGAGTTCATTGATTTTATTATTAATAATACTTTTTTTGTGTTTGTTTTTTATGCTTGAGGAATTTATGATTATTTTGTATTTAATGATTGTTGAATAAATCATCAAAATGATAAATGTTTGAAGTTTGTGACCTCATATTTGTGCATTTTATTAGTTATTTTTGCAAATAATATTGTACATCGAAAAAAAAGACAAATGTTTATTAACCCTTTAATGCCCATGGTAGCATATGTGATACCACCACTTTTTCCAATTAAGTAAATTTTTTAATTCAGCTATTCCATATTTACTTCAGAAATTTAAAATAGCAGTATATACTTCATTTAATAACAAACATTCTGTCATTAAATGAATCTAAATTTATTATTGAAATTTTCTGGTATAAATTCAGATTTTCTGAATTACGGAATTTCTAGAACGTATTCTACAATGGGAATTAATAAAGAGTTAATCTGCAAAAATATAATATGAAAATATACAACAACCTCTTCCGAGTTACCCACAACTCCGAAAAGAGTTCTTTATCTTTAGATATCTCAAAAACCAATATATTTTCTAAAATTAAAGAAACATTTATAAAACAGTTTATTTTATTGTTAATTATTTTCAGAAACGTTTCCGAGTAGTTTTAATTTTGTATTAATCAGTTTTTTTCAAACCGAGGTTTTAAGGATGGTATTAATTATAAATAAAACATTTTCAGCTGCGTTATTGAATTAATACATGCAAGAAATAGCAAAAAAATATTAATTTTAATGTTTATGTTAATTTTTAATTCATCATGTTTGTCTAAAAAACATGCTTAATGAAAAAAAATATATTAACTTGAGAATTGGTAGCATCCGAAAAAACCTATATTTCAGGCTGAGAAAATTCCTTAACACTTAAATCCCTAGTGTATCAAATTTGCAACACTTTTTATTTAACTTTTAACAAATAAATCAAGTTCTTCGCACTAAAACTTCCATATATATGCTTCTAAATAAAATTAAAAATCTACCTTAAAATTTCTGGTGTCTAATCCTTAATATAAGTATTAAAGAAATAACACATTTCTAAAAGAAAAATTCAAGTATTTAACGGTTAACATTAGAATCGCGATGACGGGTCATTTGGACTCGTACCAAATAAATAACTGTCGATTTGCAACAGAAATTTCTTAATAAATTATATTAAATATATGCCGCTCAATAATAAGTTGAATTAATAAGTTTAATAGTTTTAAATAAAAATTCTTGTGTAAAATATTTTTTTTTATAAAACTTGAGTAAAATTTTCCACTGTTCTAGTGTTACATTTTAAATAAACTATAATTCTTTTGGCATTTAAAAAAAATGAACTGTATTTATTGTAGTAAGTGCACTTTAGTGAAATATATTAATTTCAATATGTTTGAAATAGTGAAATATTATTAAAATAAAACGCAAACGATTTTTCTCCATAGACCGTAATGTAACGGAATTCTTTTGACTGTGCCTGTATAAGTGTTATGCACACCATATTCTATTCTAAGCGTCCTGTAGTGCACCTCACTGATATATATCAATTTCAATATGTGTGAAATTTTGTAACATCATTAAAATAAACCGCAAATGATTTTTCCCCATAGACCGTAATATAATGGAATTCTTTTGAGTGTCCCTGTAAAAAAACTATAAGTGCTACACACTTCATTTTCAATATCGAACATGCTATAGTAAACCTCAATAATGTATATCAACTGCATAACAATCCGAATTAATATACTTATTCGAGTTAGAGTACGGACAAACGGACAGACAGACGGCGGACAGGCAGACAAACCGAATTCATAAACACTTTTCAACTATGTTTGAAAGTGTTATAAAGGAACCGAATTTATTTAAGGGTCTCTTTCTTCCTTTTCTGTAATCAGAAAAAAGATGGAAACAGCAATGGACTAATGCCTTCGTAGCTTTATTGAAATTTCGTTTGTTAGAAAGTTGATATATTATAGATGAATGGAATGTTTGAAAATGCAAATCTTCGTTAGCCATACAAAATAAGATGTATAATTAGCTTTAGTCAAACATAAGATGATAAGTATCCCACAGATCATAAATATAGAGGTTTTTAGATTGCATAAATCACGTTTTCAATTTTGTCTGTCATGAACTTGTACTAAGTATTTATTAAAATAGTAGTTTTAGATAGCATATATCGCTTTTCTGATAAAATTATGTTTCATAAACGTTTAGAAAACGTTTTTCTGTTTCTTAAATCTAGTAGAGTGCGTTCATTTTTTCATTATTATAAATCATTTTGTCGTTAGTTTTATGTCATTCGTTGTCATTTTGTATTTAATGATCGTTGGAGAATTTATAAAATCGATGAAACTTTTGAAGTTTGTCATTTCCGAATTGTGTATTTCATTTTAATAATGTATTTTTTGTATTGATAAATAACGTATAGAGAATACTTTTATCACTTTACTATAATTCGCAAATCCCTAGTAATTTTTTTTCTTTTTAATGAAGCATTATTAATCATTATCAATAATTTTTGGTTAATTTTTGGATGTGCATCTCATGATCATTTTGAACTAAATTTTGAACTAAATCTTACATTTATCAGAATTTATTTATTATTTTTCTTTGTTTTATATCAGAGGAATGCACGATCATTTTTTTTATTTAATGATTGTTGAAAAAGTCCTTAAAATGGCAAAAATTTGAATTTTGCATTTCCCTTTCCGGTACTACTTGTTTATCCCGTCGACCAATTTCGCCAAATTGCACAAATCGCCAATCTTTTCGCCAAATTATACATATGGAAGAATGTTGCCATTCTAAAATTTTAAGTTAGGAAAATTAATGATTTTTTTTAAAAAGCCCCTGAAGAATAGGGTTACTTTGATGATGACGTTCATTTATGATGTCGCGACATACCAACTACAAATTTTTATTTATTCAGATGATTTCGGACAAATAATACTAACCAGGAAACCACGCCATTAGTGTAATAATAAAAAAAAAGCTAAATAAGCAGCAATCGAAAGAGCATTATCAAACGTGTTTTTGACGCATAAATCATCTCACCGTTATCGAGATATAAAGTCTTAAAATTTGCTAATTTATTTATTTAATAGGATGGAAGGAGGAGTCGATAGGATTGAAGGAGGAGTCGTTAACGTTTTCAGCGTTGCTACTTCATCAAACTCCAGTCACTTGTTAATTTCCAGTTCAGCAAATCTCGGCCACTTGGATTTAAAACGCCTTTGAAATTTTAATTTTCGTAGGAGGTTGATCACTGTAATCATTGCACTAGATTTAAGTTCATGAAAGTCTCTTGGTGACATGATTTTCTATGCTTCAATCATTTTTTGATTCAGTGCCATATTTGTCAATAGCATTTTTTTACGGGCTTCTTTCATTTTTACACTACTATATCTAAATATGTTTTGTATTTCATATTAACCTAGTAATTATTAAAATTTCTGAATCAAAACAACGCTTTTTTCCCTTATAGGACAGTAAAAATAGGATTTTGCTAACCAAAAATTCGCGGAAAGCTGGAAATTGTTTTAATCACTTTGTTTTACATCCAAATGAAGGGATTTGAAGTTTGTCCCATTTTTCCTGGTGAGCTTTAGACGTAGCACCACAAAAACCTCAAAATTTTCAGACTATTTTCAATATTACGCAAATAACTCAAAAACCATCCACTCTAAAATTTCCTTGTTCACAAATTGTAGAACATAAAATTCTACGTCGATTGAGTACTACATTGAGTACTATTAACCCCTTCAGGGGCAAAGTACTCTTGTAACTAAAATATTGAAATGATTGATTGACACCAGGATTCACGAATGAATTTATTTTAAAATAAGTAAAAGCTTTTCTTCATGTACCATATGAATTCAAAATTTGATTATAAAATTCTGGTGTCATTGTGGCATTTTGGGATTAAAATTAAGTGGTATATATTATATACCGGTGCCCTTCAAGGGGTTAAACATTTCACCAATAATAAGTGAGATATGATAAATCAAAAAAGTTCATTTTTCCAAATTTTTCTAAAAAAACTCATAAAATTGGTGTTTTGAGTACCAATTGTCGGTTAAATGAATCATTTCACTTACAAAACAGTTTAACTCCATAAATCACCGAATGGTATTGTTTAATTAATAACTTTAAAATTTAATTACATCAATATGGGATTTTCACCAACCTTTTCAACACATCATTACACTTGAAATGCAACCGATTTCTCCAAATTAGTTTTAGTTCTGTCTTGTTTTACGTTCGTAAATTACGTTTGTAAGCAAATTATTTTTTGAGGTGCATAAATGATTATAGTTTAAAAATGCAACGAAATTATGAATATAACGGATAGGTAATTGAAAAATGAAAGAATTGTATGTGTACTTAAAATTATGTATTTTATAAAATGTTGGAGAAAAATATAGTAATAGAAAATCAAGAAAAATAATTTATTTAAAAAAATTAGTATAAAAGCAACGGTAATAAAATCAACTCAAGTTACTTGAGGGAAATACAAGAAACTCGAGCTTAGAGCGCTTTTTTGCTGGACCTTGAGTTGTCCATTCTTCTTCCTCTTCCTCTAGATGGAAGGCCTCCTCGTCCATATCTACTTTTTCGACGTATCCGGCTTGTGGGCCTTGTTCCTCCGCGGTATTTGTGCACGACACACCTTTACAGTGGTAACATATAGTTGAGCATTTAACCCCGTTCTTTCTACAAGAACATAAACCACCTTTGCACCCCTTTGCTCATTTTCATGACAGAGTGTTTAGGAGCTCTGGTGGGGCAGCTACAACGTTCGTGGTGACTGGAAGTATACCATGCCTGAATGACTTCCAACCCCAATCAGTGGGATTCATCAGCCTTCCATTCCAAATATTGATCTGAAGAAAAGCTCTGAATGAATATTGTTTGTCTGCATCTTCAGTTGGCGGCAGAGAAGCGAGGTTAAATTGGATCTTTATAAGCTATTTTTCAAATATATTGTAACGCAATTTGTACAGTGTTGTGGCTTCGTCGTACTGGGGATTGTATAAGGTGGCAATAAATTTCTGCCCAGCAGCACTTACTTCCTGAGGCGTAGCATATTGGTTATTAAAAACTGTTGGAACTTCCTGTAAGTGAGCAATTTTTGCAAAAGCTTGACAAATTTCAGTTTGCCCTGCCTGAAGAAGGACGATGTAGAATCACAGACACTAAAAGCATGCAGGAATAGGATGTTATTCTTCACAATCGGCGAGTACTTGAAACTTAATGGTGAATACAAAACATTGCCTGACTGTCCTTTCCCAGGTTTCAAGAAGTATATCGTGGATTAGTTTGGAGCAAATGCAGTCAAAAGTACAAGCAGATTAATATCTTTTCCAACTATGATGACACGTTCTGACTGCTGATCAAGTTGGATGGCTTCCATCACGATGGTAGTATCTGCATCCTCGGCAGCTTGCTCCACAGTAAATTTGTCTTGCTCCAGTTTTTCAATGAGGCATTTTTATTAAACGCAGTTTATTGCCTTCATTTGCAAGGAAGGGCTCTTTTTGAAATTCTTTCCAAAAACTAATAAATTTTTTTGTCACTGACTATCAGCCAGATTCAGATATTCGCTCTAGGATCTTAAAGTCTTCTCTAAAAAGTATCTCTAAAAGTATCATCTCTAAAAAGATGCGTTTTAATTGATTGATCGAATTTCTGGTCATGTGCCTGGCGGTAGCGCTTTGACTTTTGTGTTTTCCCAAGTGTCTATTTAAAACAATTCAAACAAAAAATGTTTTAAACAAGAAAATTTATTTTGCAAATTATTTCTTAATTTGTGTTTTATATTTGATTACTTTTAAAAAGAGTTTTTCAAATTGTTTTAGAATTCAGCGGACGGACAACTGAATTTCGCTAAATTTTCAAATTGCCCCCTGAAAAGTTAAATTACCCCTTGGGGGGGGGGGGGGAGGTCGTGCGTCCCCCGTCAGGAACCACTGCTCTATATGCTTGCTAACATAACATACATGCTCCAAAACATTCATAGTTCAAAATGAATATTGTGTACATTTAAATATTTATAATAATAATAGTTCTACTATTTTATACTTGGTCTCTAAGGTTTCAGAATTGTAATCATAAACGCAAATATATGTGCGAGTACTTTTGGTTTGGTTATATGAGCACTTTTTGAGTTGTTCAGAGTCAAAAAACCGATTTTATGAGGGTTTTTTAGAAAAATTTGGAAAAATGTACCTTTTTTATTTATCATATCTCGCTTATTATTGGTGGAATATTTAGTCCGTAGTACTCAATCGACGCAGAATTTTATGTTCTACAATTTTTAAACAAGGATATTTTTGTAGAGTGAACGGTTTTTGAGTTATGAGTCCGAAAAAAGTCCAAAAGTTTTTAGGTTTTTGTGGTGCTACGTCTAAATCTCACCAGGAAAAATGGGACAAACTTCAAATTCCTTCATTTGGATGTAAAACAGAGTGATTAAAACAATTTCCAGCTTTCCGCGAATTTTTGGTTAGCACGTCTCTTTTTTGAACTAATTTTATTGGCCTATTAATTAAATAAATAACTTAGCAAACGTTATGACTTTATATCTCGATAACAAGGAGACGGGGTCAAATGATTTATGTGTCAAAAAACACGTTTCATAATTCTCTTTCGATTGCTGCTTACTTGGATTTTTTTCATTATTAAACTATGACGTGGTTTCCTGGGAAGACTAGTGTGCGTATTTCAATGCATAATTAAATCATAAACAAGCAGATATTTTTACGATATTGCAATTGTGAATAAAATGTGTTTTAAATGTAATAATCGAATTTATTAAGGAACATGAAAAATATCAATGATAACGAAAGATCTTAAGGAACTTAATACTCTTTATTTTGTCAAAAAATGCTTATGGATATAACTATAAAATGTGTGTAAACATTAGATATAAGGTTGAAGCAAAAAAATAATAAATAAATAAATGAAAGTAAAGTAAAACAAGAACGGAAAATCATGCGTCAAGCATAGATTATGTAACACTTTCCAACGCTTCCAAAATAATTTTACAAATCATTACCGTTTAATAAGCTGAATGATAACAACTAAGTAAACAATTTGGAAAACGCATAACATTTTTAAAAACGTCATTTCAGGAAATTCCAACATATACAATATTCGGGAAAATATCCGAATACTTTTATTCACCCCTGTATAGGATCTATAGATTTGTATATATACTACATAGGATGCTAAATTTTAGTTTAGTTAGGAAACGCGTAGCACAATTTAAAATTCTCCTTCTGGAGTGTCTGTCAATAAACGGAAATGTGTTCGCGAACTTTTGTGATGCCCTGTATATGATCTACAGAATTTATACACAACAAGTAATTGGCAAAAAGTGAGTTAAATTTAAAATCGCGTTCAGCAACTTAAAACGCACTTCCAGAAATTATTGTTAACAGACAGTAGAGAATTCTTTTGTGTGTCCCCGTAAATGAACGATGACTGCTATACACACAATATTCTGTAGTAAGCCTCTTGTAATGCACCTTAGTGATATATATAAATTTCAATGCGTTTAAAATAGTGAAACATTATTTAATTAAACCGCAAACGATTTTTCTCCAAAGACGTAATGTAACTGAATTCTTTTGACTGTCCCTGTAAAGGAACTATAAGTGCTATGCACACCCTATTCCATATTAAGCTTCTTGTAATACACATTCGTGATATATATCAATAAAAATGTGTTTGAAACTGTGTAAGACCATTAAAATAAACCGCAAATGATTTTCCCCATAGACCGTAATGTAACGGAATTCTTGTGAGTGTCCCTGTAAAAAAAAACTATAAGTGCTACACACTTCAGTTGAAGTAGGGAACATGCTATAGATAACGGAAATAACATATAAAAATTGCAAGGCAATCCGAGCATATTTACGGGAGTTAGAGCACGGACAGACGGCCAGACGGCCAGACAAACCGAAGTCATAAACACTTTTCAACTAATTTGGAAAGTGTTAAAAAGGTCAGACATGCAAACTTCTCTCAGATAATTGTTCCAATCAACAACCGTATTCTCGTATATATCCAGCTGTTTTTTTTTTTCCATTTCATTGATGTCAATTCGTCAGACAAACATTTATCGCTTCACGTTCTGTAAAAGGAAAATCCCAGATCTTTCTCATATTTTCTGAAAATGCGAGATAAAGCAGAGAAATAGAGATCTTCAAAAATCCTAAATAGTTTATCTTAGTTATTGCTTTCGAGTGATGGATAAATATATGTGGCGTCAGTTGAAATTCATCTATTATATTTATTTTCTTTTAATATCATGAGGTAATCGTTTATTGATATAATTTTTATTTTAAATAATGAGAGAACAAATAAATTTGTAAAATATTAATAAAAATACAAATAAAACGTCGAATTAAAAATCACTTGATGACGTAACAAACACGTGTAACGAATGACAAATAAATGTGAACATTTAATGACAAATAAATGTGAACATTTAATGACAAATAAATGTGACATTTACGATCATCCATTATTGCCATTTAAGTTTGGCGACGTTTTTTTTTTTTGATCGACGGGATCATCATGTCGTAATACACATTTTCCTAATGCAATTTTTGTGTTGATAAATTACGTATAGAGAATAATTTTCTCACTTTATTATAAGTCACAGATTCTTTTAATTCTCATTTTTAGAATTAAAATTTGATTACAGTTCTTTAAATTCAATAATGTTGTTGCATTTATGAAATAAATTATTTTCTCCTGAAAAAACATACTTTATGAAGGCACAAGCCAAATATAAAAAAGAAAACTGCCCAGTTAAACTGAGGACATTGAGCCTACAGACTATTCACACTAATTGTATATTATACTCTTATTTCAAATTCTTTGAAACAAGCCCACGAACATATATACATAATTTGAAGCAAATTGGATAATTCTGCATGAAAAACCCATTTATATAAATTAAGGAGGAATTAGCCCCCTTCCCTCTTTATAATTAACCAATGAAATCCCAAAACTAATCAGGGAAGCGCCTTATTACAATGAACCTATATGCAAAATTTGAAGAAAATCGGATAATTCTGCATGAAAAAGCCATTTATCAAAATTAAGGGGGTTAGCTGCCCGTTCCTCCCCCCCGCCTTTATACTTAACCAGTGACCCCCCAAAACTAATCAGGGAAGCGCCTTATCACAATGAACCTCTAAACAAAATTTGAAGCAAAACGGTTATTTCTATCAAGAGTTATCGCGTGTTACGTGCATACATACGTACATACAGAACCGGCGGTCACATTAGCTCTCAGGCTTTGATAGCCTGTGAGCTAAAAAGCAGTCATTTAGAATTTCTAGTATTAGAAGATCTCTAAATGAGAAGTGGATGTTTTAAATATGCAATAACTCTGACATTTAAAAAAAAGCTAATTTATTTAAGATATTACCTCACTTTTCCTCGCATATAATTAACAAATGACAGGAACTGAGTTTGCACCTTTGCATTGAATACCGTTGCAGTTTTATCGGAATATACAGGATTCGTAAGCTTTTACCACAGTTTTTTAATAAAATTTTTTGCCTTATTTAAATACAGAAAAGTATTACAAATCCTTCAATTAAACGAGGAGTATACAATTTCTGCTATTTAACCCTTTCCGGCACAGACAAATTCTGTTCGTAAAATGCGAAATTACTGATTGACACCGGAATTTACAGACGACTTTTCTTAGAAAATAAGAAATCCTTATTTTAAGCTTTCGTTATAGAAGCAAAATTTTATTAAAATATTCTTGGTGCCGAATGCAAGTTTGGAATTAAAATTAGGTGTGCCCGGAGTGGGACCACTGTGCCGGAGAGGGTTAAACATTAAATAGAAAAATTCTATAAAAATATTGTTACGAACCCTCATATATTGGGTTATTCGGAAAGTTGGTTCGTACCGGAAAATTCTATCATTTAATTATTAGACATTAATTCCGAAAAAAATCCGATGTAAAGTATAATAATTGACGGGAATTTTCCACCACGAATTGGTTTTCCCATATGGAAGGAACTTTCCGAACAACTCAATAGTTTCTTAGAAGATTGTAATATGATAAATGCACTCATGGAAATAGCAAAGCTTTGTTATGTATATAAAATGAGAATTTTTTTTCGCTTTATTGAAACATAGGATGATAAATTTTCTAGTGCTTATTAAAATAGGATTTGTTAGATTGCATAATGCATATATCGCTTTACCGATAAAATGTTGTTTCATAAACTAGAAAACGTTTTTCTTTTTCTTAAATCTAGTCGAATGCATTCACTTTTTTATTATTATCAATCATTTCGTTGTTATTTTTATGACACCGGAATTCGTGATCATTCTGTATTAAATGAGTGTTGAAGAATGCATAGGTGCCAACCTCTCATTAATATTCCGTAATATGCGGGTTAATTTGACCCAGTTTAACAACGCTACAAACCAGAAAAATTATTGGACGAATCTTTATTTATTCAATTTTAGGTTTCTACGTGGAATTTATTTAATTTCATTTCTTAAAAAAATTTCTGGTGCGAAACGTCTTAAACCTGGGTCAAATTAACCCGCATATTACGGAATATTAATGAGAGGTTGGCACCTATGAGAATGTATCAAAATGATGAAATTTTAAAAATTATCATTTCCAACCTGTGCATTTCATTTTTATAATGTATTTTTTGCGTTAATAAATAACGTATAAAGAATAATTTTATCACTTTACTATCAGTCCCAAATCCTTATTAAGACATTTTTCCACTTTAATGAAGCATTATCAATCATTACGAATCATTTATGGTTCACTTTTCACTGCGAATCTCATGATTGTTGATTTGACATGTGGATCGCATTTTAAACTAAACATTTTAAACTATATCTTAAATTTAACAAAATTTACTTATTTAATTAATATCAGTCATTTTTCTTTGCTTTTAAACCAGATTAATTCACAATAATATTTTTATTTAATAATTGTTGAAACAGTCCTTAACACGTTCACTGCTATATTAAAATTACCGGAATTTTATTTTATTTAGAAAGTTCGAATTTATACCAGAAAATACTAATAGCTTAATTACAGACATTCCGTTACTGCATAAAATTAAAATTCTTCTTTCGAAATTTCCGGTACAAATTTGTAATTATAGATTGAAAAACCACAAGTATACTCGTGGTTGTCAGCAAATGGGTTAAAATGATAAAAATTTGAATTTTGCATTTCATTTTTCTAATGTAATTTTTGCGTTGATAAATTACGTATAGAGAATAATTTTATCACGTTATTATAAGTCACATTTTTTTTTTCATTTTTAGAGTTTACATTTATATGTTGATTACCGTACATTAAATTCCCTAATTTTCTTGCGGTTATGAAATAAATTTAAAAATAGATGTCATTAGATTTCATATATAGCTTTTACAGCAGAATGGTGTTTAAAAAACTTTAAGAAAACGTTTTCTTTTTCTCAAATCTAGCAGAGTTCATTCCTTTTATTATTATCAATTATTTTATCATTATCTTTATACTATAGGAATTAATGATATTTTTTTTCTGTAATTGTTGAAGAATTTAGTAAACGATAAAACTTTTGAAATTTGGCTTTTTCGATTTATGCATTTCGTTTTTCTAATGTTATATTGCATTCATAAATTATTAGCAGACAATAATTTTAATAACTTACTATCAGTCACAAATAATATGAATTATCATTTTTTGTAATCAAATTTTATTACAGTTCTTTAAACTCCATAATTTTGTTGCAGTTATGAAATAAATTATCTTCGAGGTAAAATATGCATTAGGAATACACAAGCCAAAAAAGCAGTCATTTAAAATTTCTAGTATCGGAACGACTCTGAATGGATTGGATGTTTCAAATATACAATAACTCTGACATTTAAAAAAAAAATCTAATTTATTAAAGATATTATCTTTTCCTTCCTTCCCTATAATCAGAAATGTGCAAGGAACTGACAACCCGAATAATGCCTTCGCAATTTATTGGAATTTCGTTAGTCAGAAAGTTGTGATGTGATAGATGATCGCGTGAAAATGGCAAATATTCGTTGTGCATCCAAAATAAGAAATTTATTCCACTTTAATGAAACATCGGATGATAAATGTACCAGAGTTTATTACAATAGAGGTTGTTAGACTGCATATATAGCTTATGCGATAAAACGGTGTTTAATTAAACTTTAAGAAAACTTTTCTTTCTTCTCAAATGTATAACTGAGTTCATTCATATTTTTACTATCAATTATTTTTTCGCTATATTATTTATGCCAGATGACTTCATGACATTTTGTATTTAATGATTGTTGAAGAATTCATTTAAATGATAAAACTTTTGAAATTAAACTTTTGAAATTTGAAATTTCTCACTTGAGCACTTAATTTTTCATCTTAATATTTGTATAGATAAATGTAAAAAAGAAAATATTTTTAGCATGCCGATTATGAATCCCAAATCTTCTGCATTATCGTTTTTAGAAATCAAACTCGATTACGCTAAAGATTTAGAAATTTATGGGCTATTCAATTCTTCAACTACAATATTTGAAGTGCTAAATTATTATCGCAGTTATAAAATAACTTTCTTCTCTGCTTGATGTTGTTGACGTGCCCATGGATAACCCTTTCCGGTACAGACAAAATCTGTTCGTAAAATGAGAAATTACTGAATGACACCGGAATTTACAAACGACTTTTTTAGAAAATAAGAACTCCCTATTTTAAGCTTTCATTGTAAAAACAAAATTTTGTTAAATGTTCTTGGTGTCGAATGCAAGTTTGGAATTAAAATTAGGTGTGCCCGGAGTGGGACAACAGTGCCGGAAAGGGTTAATGGAGTATAATAATAGTAATAACACCACCACCACCAACAACAACAACAATAATAATAATAATAACAAAATAAACTAGATAACTACAAAAGCTAGGACACCAGCAGAAGCAAGATAGAGCGCTTTGTAGGCTGTAGAGAAGCTCATGAGGTGGCAAACAAAGTTTTAAAATGTTCGCAGCTATAACTGTACAGTCAACAATATGCAGGAGAGTTAATTGGTATCAGGGCCAGTGTTCCCAAATCTAGCAGATTTTTTTATTCAGAAATGCCGAATCGAATTCATACCAGAAAAATTTGAATAATAATATTTATTTTCTATTTAATTCGCGGAACGGTTATCATTACATGTAAAAAAATGTTATTAAAATTTTCTGTTGATCTGGACTTCTCAATATCATTTATTAAACACAAAATTTTAATCAAGGATTGATTCGAATTCCATCCTTTACGTATCAAATGTTGTTTCAAAATTATAATTTCCAGAGAATCTATTATAATGTTTCCACATAAGTAACACCAGACGATTTTTGTAAAGTACTTATACATTATGTGTTAACTATATAAAAAAAAACTGTTATTTTTATAGGAAAAGAAATCTATTGATTTTGTTTGAAATTAATTATATTTATAAATTTATTGAAAATTAAACGTTTAAATTGAATAAAGAGTTACCTAAAATTTTATTCTGTGTTATAGTCGACCTACAAATAGCGTTTTGAAGGAATCCAACCAGGAGTATGGGAATGTATAGCGTTCAAACACGTGCACTTTCAGATTTATATATATAAATTATGTCTAAGCAATAGGAAAGAAACAAGTCAGCTTCATCCTACTGGCTTATATTCAGTTAACGAGTCCTATTTTTCCTTATCTAGACATGCGTGTATTCTAGCATTCCTACTCACCCTTCTATTTCGTTGAAAATCAGTATAATCTAATTGTTGTTGTTGTTGTTGCCGTTGTTGTTGTTGTTGTTGTTGCCGTTGTTGTTGTTGTTGTTGCCGTTGTTGTTGTTGTTGTTGCCGTTGTTGTTGTTGTGTCTTTTGTCTTCAATCGGAACATGATTAACGCAATTTTTTTTCTGAATCTGGAATAGATCATTGAGTTTTCTCTACAACTTACTACAACTGATATACTACCCGTGGTATGTTCCATCACAAGGAGAGCAGAAGACGTCCTTCTACGCTCATACTGGAATGACGCGATTTTGCGAATAATGAAAATATAGTATTTCGATCCAAAGGCCACTTTCTATATACGTTCTCAAAAGTGAAAGTATCCTCATAAAGAAAATCGAAAAAAAAATTAACTATCCGTTTAGAGATCCATATCAGATATCTTATGCAAAAAAAAACGATTAAAAATATTGAAATGCAAACGATAAATATGAAAAACATTGACGTTGTTTTAACACCAGATTGCTAGTGTCTTCGCGTGACTAGTGAGTTCTAGGAAACTCGCAAACTAATGTTAAACCTATGGGACTGTTCTTTTCAAATTTTTCGCTTCTATTTTAATATTAATACTAATTATTATTTTGTGAGTGTACGGCAAACATTTGCACTTGAATTTAAACATTTTAATCTATGGTTTTTATATACATCAAGTATCGCAGCTGATCCCTGTCGTGGCTAGGGTATAACTACTCCTATACAGTTAAAAACACACCGTTCGTGTTTGACACCAATCTTGACTGCGAATTCCATTGCGGAGCTTTAGCCTATGTATATGTTCATACATGTATATATTCATTCATTCGTTATAAGTATGTACTCATGTGTGTATTAATATTTTCATTGTATGTTTCAATGCATTCCAAAAACAATTGCTAAGCATTTTCCGTCGAAAGAAATATTTGTTGTTAATACAGGGCTACAAAGTTTGTCAATATCATGCGGATAATACGAAGTTTTTTTTTTTGGTTATTTTTAAGGGCAAATACTTCGTCTATCATACAAAAAGTTATCATTTATAGCAGACTTTTAACAGATAGATAATTTTCTATACTTTCACTTTTCTAATTTGGATGTTTCAACAATCCTATATGCATTATCGGAGATCATTCACACAATCAACGCAAATTATAAGATGATGCTTTTGCATGGAATTCAGAACGCTTTCCCTTCCCCACTACAGATTTTTCACACTAACTTAACCCTTTGATTACGAGCCAAGACTGACGACTGTTCGTATATTCAATCGTACCACGGTTTACAAAAATGTTTCCTTGTGGTACATTTAACTTGAAGAGTGAGATTTTGAAGACATTTTGCTGAGGTGCCTGGTTACAACTGTCTCACCCCTTCGGAGCATAGTAATTGAAGTGGAATAAAGTGGAATATCAAGTTGCTCAACTAGTATAAAAGAGAAGAAAATATCCTAGCATAAGCCTATGGCAGAGATTTTTATTAAAGTAGTGCGAATATAATAAGGAAATAGTCCATTGGGAACGTATATTCCCGATTCGTAGTCAAAGTTTTGACAGCTCTAAAGCAATGGAAAGAGAATATATTACCCAGGAATATCGAAAAAGGCTTTCTGCTAAACGGAAAATTCTGCTGTTTTGTAAAAGGCAAAACCAGGCACTCGACAGATGTGCTGACGAATGTCTAAGCCACTTTTATACTAAGAAAGGCTGATACGGAAGAAACGCTGAGGTGAAAAAAATGGTATAAGTTATCACTGAAAGATTGAGCCCTGAATCGATTATGATCTTGGTCTTAGCTCCTACTGACGTTGCAGCTGGGGCATCCGTGACCGAGTGGTTAAGACATCATTCCGCTAATCACTTGAAAGCTTAATAGTCAGGTCGGTGGGTTCGACTCCCGTCAGCATCATTGCACACACTTTGTGGAGCTCAAGGTTGTAATTCCCTGGCGTAAATTTCCTTGTGGCTATCTCGTCCTTGTATGTTGACGATGACTTATAAACGGGCACTTGATGTTAAGCACACAAGTCAGATGTATGTTCGCAATAAAACAAAAAAAGACGTTGCAGGTATTAATATTTTCGACAGAACACAGCATTCAGACGAAATTCTAATCTTACAGCATTCTGTTGTTCATTCGCCAAATCCTTACCGCTCATCTTGATTATTGGATTTGAAAAACAAATTATCACTCCTTGTCTTGAAAATCAAACAAATTTTTAAAACATAAGTATTTAATAAAATTTTAATATCATTTTAGTGTATTTTTTCTTTTTTTTTAATAGTGGGATTTGTCCCCATTTCTTATACTAGCTAAAGATTCTAAATTATAACATCAACGGAAATCTTCTTCTCGAAAATATAATTCAATAAAAACCTCAAAATGACCCTAATCGAATGTAAATTGTCATATAACTTTTGTAAAAAAAATTTAAATATGGTTATTGGCATATTATTTTTTTTTAATATTCTAAAGAATTTTTAAAATAAAAGTATAGCAGCAAATTCTATTATCAGTTCAATTTGTTAAAACCATGAGATAAATTCCATTTCTTGTACTGTTTAAAAATTTCTAAACTCCAACATAAAAAAAAACATCCTCATAGGCAATAATTCAATAAAAACCTCAACGATCTAAATAAACCTAATCGAATGGGAATTGAAAATGCGGTCTGGAAATAATCACATTTTGAAAGTCTCTTCACTAAATGTATGAATCTCAAGAGATCCTAACATTGCTGCTTTTTGTTTATTTTTTGAAGAACTTTTTGTTTGTTTCTTTAACCGTGTCTCAATCGCCTTTATCTTATTTGTTTTCTCTCTGAGGGAACATTTTTCAGAATGGCGAGGTATCTCTAATAAGACAAAGAAAATATTAAAGTAGATTTGCTTCAAGTTTTAACACATTGACGGCCGGTAACGAGAATACTCGTGTTTATTTAACCAAACATCATTGACTAAAGGGCGTGGCTTATACCTTAAAGAAAATGCATTTATATCATACTGTCCATATTTATTTAGATTGTAAGGAATTTTATAATATATCCGTATACTGAAAGATATTTACTGATGCATAAACTTGAGAAACCTATTTAGGAAACTAATTTACGGAAAACTTTCAAAAGGAGAAACTTCTGCTGTTTTAAAACCCACATTTCATACCAAATTGACAATCGCCAATGTGATATTATAGCAATAAAACCATTCATTTCCCCAGTAGGATCTATATTCTACAGGAATCATTTTTACATTAGTTTTTATTCATTAAACCTATATATATGAAACAAATTTTAAATTTTTCTCCGTTGGCCTCATCAAAGCTATAATTCTGTATAAATCCCATTATTCTAAATTATTTTCTCGTTCTAGTATTTGGATTGCCAAAATTTTCGCCTAGTTAAAAATACTTTCTTCTAAATTCATTCTCTTAAAAAAATGGCTCTGAGCGCTGTTCTATTAAAATTACACACTTTTTGTTTCATTAAATAAATGCATCCTAGAATTTAATTCTTTTAAATATCAATCTCCCAGCTAAAAATATTTTAATTCTCTTGAAATAACAACCTATATCTTTTTATTTTTATTACTCTATGTTTTCTGACAAAACAATATTCTTTCTCAAAAATATAAAAGCTAATTTCAGTCTCAATGTAAAATCTTATCTTGGCATCTTGCCCATACTCGGTAAAACCTACGTATTTTTTTTTCTTTTTATTTGTTCGAAAGAATTAGATTGTTCCGTAATATTCTAGAAATATTTTTCCCGCACTTTTTAGCCTGCGGTCTGATAGCTTCAAAATCATAGCGCCAGAAAATTTAGTTCTGTAGCGCTGATTGGTCGAAAGACTATTTAATGGCACTGTATTCTTGGGCGTTAGATAATAGTTATACGCTGATTTTTCCCGCGTAGCAGCAGATTGTTCCTGTAACCCGATGTACATGTAACCCCGGCGCGTACTTTGTGACCGTGGAATAAATCTCCTTGGCTGCCGATAGACAAGACGACGCTGCCTGTTAAGAGCTAATGTCTTCTTAAAACATTGAATTAATTCACCAAATCTCTCCACGGTACTAAAAATCATTATTTATGGAATTATCATCTTAAAATAGTAAAGCGTTTTTCCTCAACGTTTTTCTGGATGCTAATAAAATGTGAAGTGGAATCGACTGCTTATTATTTTCCTTCCGTACGCACACCATAATTTGTATTCTCGGCGCCACGACTACAAACTCCTCGGTGGAAACTCTCGCCTTGATAATTTGATCTACAAAAAAATAGGGTGATTCAAGTGAAAACATGACAAATATATATATATATATATATGTAAAGTCAGGAGGGCATTTCACCCTGCTTTCCCTTTGGTTTAAAACATAGCGCCCTTCTTGCATTTTATCAAAAAAATAGCGTCTTTCCTGCCTGCCTTAGTAAAAAATGTGTGTTCTTTTTGCTTTTTGTATTAAAAAAATTGCTTGCATAGTAAAAACTGATTCATTGTTGTATCTTGAAAAGAGTGCCCAAGTTTTTTAATATTGAAAGTGCCTTAAAAATCATTAAAATGCCTTTAAAATCAAAATGTTTCCTTAAGAATCTAAAACATGCCCTTAACAATCTAAAACGAGCCCTTAAGAATGCAAAAAGATCCCTTAAGAATCTAAAACGTTACTTGCGGAATGTCAAAAGTTCCCTTAAGAATGTGCAACAGCGTGCCCTTAAGAATGTGCAACAGCGTGCCCTTAAGAATGTGCAACAGCGTGCCCTTAAAAATGTAAAATTTCTCCTTACGAATGTAAAAAGTGTCCTTAAGAATGTAAAATGTACCCTTTTCTGATCAGAAGTACCCTGCTCTTTTTTTTTAAACTGGGGCATATTCTATGTTATACTACCGCACACCAGGATTTCAAACACTTTTTTACCAGCAAAAAATCAATGTTATTACTCACCTGTTACACGTCATGGTAAATACAAAACTTCGGCGAAATCGAAGTGTCGCTAGTCAAAAGGATACAAATAGCTTTTGAAATTTATAAAAAAGCATCTGGTTATAACAACAAGTGTTGATTAGTTATCAACGTCTTTATTAGCTCCTCAAGAAGACGATACGTAGACCCGAACTTGCCTGTGGTGATTTTTTCAAGATTTACGAACCGAAATAAAGACGCACCCTGGCGGTGGGGGGGTCATGTGCAACTGGTGGATTAACGCCCTTCGAGACGAGAATCGCATATGCGTGATGCATAGGATGCTGAGAATCCTTGTTTATTCCTATCAGTAACTTTGAATAAAAAATATTGCCTTATCTAATCAGAGAATTATAGCGATTATATTACGCAAACATTACTTTTCGGATTCACCGGTGCTAAAAGATTACAAATTCTACAAAGGTGGCTCGTCGCGGAGGGATTAACCCTTTCCGGCGCGGAGTAAATCTGTTTGTAAAATGATGAAATAATGGACTGACACCAGAATTTACAAACGAATTCATTATAAAATAAAAACTTGCTTATTTTCCTGTACTTAATAATAAGGAAAATTTTAATTAAATATTCTTGGTGCCGTTTGTCAGTTTGGAATTAAAATTAGGTGTCCTTTTTTGTGGATACCGCCCGTTAAAAGAACGTTTGTTAGAATAATATTGAACTAATCAGTGTAATAATTATAACAAACTTTAATAGTAATAGAGTTTGAAAAATATTTCATTTCTATACCATGGAATTCTAACAACTCAACTGCCGGCCGCACACATACCACTAATATTGTAGAGTAATATTCGCCTTATTTAATAGAATAAAGATTCTATTAAATAAGGTGAAGATTCAATATAATAAATTATAACACCTTGTAACAATATATTTCTTTTAAATGCTAAAATATTTAAATTAAAAACATAACACACAGTAAAATAACTTTTATTAGGTTGTTTGACATGTTATATGACATGAAATACCTTTTATTAAAGAAGACGTATCTAAGAATTACTATATTGGAATGACCAGCAGGAAATTTAGTTACAGAAAAAAGGAGCCTATACCTTATATTCAGTATAATAGAAAAACCACAACTCTGGCAAGATTATACCAAGAAGAAACCATCCAAATAAATTTCAATGAAAAAAATTATAACACCTTGTAACAATATATTTCTTTTAAATGCTAAAATATTTAAATTAAAAACATAACACACAGTAAAATAACTTTTATTAGGTTGTTTGACATGTTATATGACATGAAATACCTTTTATTAAAGAAGACGTATCTAAGAATTACTATATTGGAATGACCAGCAGGAAATTTAGTTACAGAAAAAAGGAGCCTATAGCTTATATTCAGTATAATAGAAAAACCACAGCCCTGGCAAGATTATATCAAGAAGAAACCATCCAAATAAATTTCAATGAAAAAAAAATCCTGCAGTCTATACTATCCATCCATAATAAGAGAAACCATAGAGATACTAACACTCAAAAATACAATATGTAACGATGCAGCATCTTTTAACTTACCGAAATTGTGGCTCGAGTGACTCCATGGTTACAGATTACAGATATGAGAAATAAACAACCAAGTAAAAATAAAAGATAACGTGCGTAATTTTTAAAAAGTACATGAAAATTAAATGATAGCATTTTAAATAATAACTTCAAAGAGCGTGCAGTTATGGAATATTCTAATTTGTTTTTGAAAATGGCTCAAAGTGAACCGAAATATGTCAAACAACCTAATAAAAGTTATTTCACTGTGTATTATGTTGTTGATTTACACTTTTTAGCATTTAAAAGAAATATAAGATAAAAATTCCTTTACCAAATTTCTTGTACGTCTGTAGACCGCGGTTGAGTTGTTGCAAGCTCTTGTTCTATACTAACTAAAAACGAGACTATTTTTCGGTGTTAATGCAGTTCATCTTCTTGGACAGTAACTTAATAAAAGCCGAAGCAATCTGAACTCTAAACGACTGGGAATTGAAATAGATGTCTGAAGATAATCACATCTTACCCTGGCTTTCTACTAAACATATAAATCTCGAGAAATCCCAAGGTATTGCCAAAAAGAAATTTCGTCTTGATTTCTTTAATTGCATCTCTATCATCTTTATTTTGTTTGGCTTTTCTCAGGGGAAACATAATTCAGAAATATCTAACAGTTATTGTAAGTAACATTAATGTTAAAGTTGAAATTGCTACATTTCCAATTATTGTTTGAAACGTTTCTTAGTTGTATTTTAAAAAGACGTTTAATAGAATAATATTAAACTAATTGATACGATATTTTTAATATGTCACAACGATACAAATTTTAACAGCAAAGCAGTTTTATGTTATCTTAATTTTCACCTGTTAACCGTGGAATAAACTTTTGTTCTAATGAAATGCCTATCGCCTGAGTAGCAATGTGGCACACTTCCACTAGTGAAAAAGAATGGAATTTATTTTCCTTATTCATGCAGTAGTTATTCATGTATCGGGCATTTTAATAAGACAAAAATTTCTATTCAAATTTTACTGGTGGAAGTAATGCGTTCAAAATATTACTGTAGTAGTCCGTATATGAGGAAATATTTCGTAAAATGTAGGTTAATTCGACCCAGATTAAACATTCAAACCAGAAAATTTATTTGATGCATGGTTATATATTTAATTTCACGTTTCTACATAAAACCTATTTGATTTCATTTATTAAAAAAATTCTGATTCGAAAAGTGTTTAACCCGCATTTTACGGACGTTTTGTTAGTTGGTTGGTTGGTTGTATTGGGGTTTAATAGCACAAGGTACACATTTGGACATACCGCGCCAAACAATAGTTTAAAAAATAAATAAGTACAGATATGGACGTTTTGTTGCAAATTGGCAAGTATGACATGCATTTTAGCCCAATTTAACCTTTCAACCTTTGTTTGATTGATGAAACTGCTTTTTTTATACAATTTAGCATTTATACCAAAATACTGCAGTATGCACAGAAATGTACTTTGCTTCAACTTTGCCTTGCAATGCGCTATTTTTTATTACTTTTATTTTATTTTATTTTATTTTATTTATTTTATTTTTTTATTTTATTTTATTTTATTTTATTTTATTTTATTTTATTATTTTATTTTATTTATTTTATTTTATTTTATTTTTGCTTACAGCAAGAAGATTTTTTTTTCTGCCATCTAAACACAGGTTCCTTACCCTTCCACCATCACTTGTTCTTGTGCACCTTTTATAAAATCTTTATCAGTCTTGTTGTGTGCAACTTTGACTAAATTTTTTTTAAATCAAATTTCTGCATAACTAATAGTCTTCTACACTTAACAGTACTATTTTACATCGCTTTCTGGGTAACCAATCAACTCTTTAAGATGTTTTTCTTATATTATTATGCTTTACTAGTCCAATAATTGAAAGCGCACATAAAATTTTACCAACTTAATAGAATTCATAAAACACACTGTTAAAAATCGCCCTATCACTATCAATTCATGACATCAATAGTTGAAATCCTATAGTCTGACATACCAAACATTCATACGCATTGGTGACATTCAAGTGAAATAAAGGTACTTCACATCAACCGAATTACGTTTTACTGGGGGGGGAGGGGGGGTTCTGATTATTTGGCTGTAGGTTTTGATAAAATCTTTAATAATTGAACAAATTGTATTGCATGATATTTTTGATTAAATTACCTTTCCAATGACACATACTTTTATGGTATTGGCTTTAAAAAATGTAGTGTTATCAGCTATCAAAGCTATCACACTTAAAAAAAAAAAAAAAAAAGGTTTCATTAACATCGACCACGAGTGTATATTATTTTACTTTTAAATTGCACATAGCTCATTTAAAAGCTAAGTTACTTGAATGAAGAACCTAACCAACCTGAATCAAATAAAATAAATAAAAATTTAATCAATAAAACATTTCTAATACACTTTTTCTGGTGTGAAATATAAAAATAATCTTCTCATGAAATGTGAATTTTTATAATTAAACAAGCATTTCCGGTTAATGGAAGATATAAAATTCGACAAAAAAAAAGAAAGAAAGAAAGAAAAAAGAAAAAAACAGCCGGTGCTTTGATGCAATACCTCTAGATGAAATTGTAGTAATGTTTAATTTTTAGAAACGAGATAGTTATTATATAATTCTTATTAAAACTAATATTAGGAACAAATGACATGATATAACAGGGTTCGTATGATTGTATTAAAACTTTTTAATAGAATTTTTTCCTTATTTAAATGCAGAAAAGTATTGCAAATCCTGCAATTAAATGAGGCATCTACAATTTCTGCTATTTAAATATTTAAAAAAAAATCTGTTAAAAATTTGTGGTAAAACCGTACTAACCCTGTATAAATAATTGGGATTCAATTATGTATAATTTGTAACTAATTATATATAATCAATAAAAAAATATGCATGTGAGTACAGTCTACAGATTAAGCAGACATACTGGTGCAAAGTTATGTCACTTTAGCAAATAACTATTGATTGCTATAGTTTTTGAAGGAAAAAACCTTCGGTAAACTTAAAATTTTAATAAATTATTTAAGATTTAAACTTGAACCAAGAAAAATCTAATACGGCTATATTCTTTATTGAAAAAAACTTTAATAATTAACCCATTCGCTGCCCATTCGTGAACAATCAAAATAAAAGTGTATGATTAAAAAAAAAAAAAAAAAAAAAACCTGTTTAGTCACCACTATTTTAATGTTAAAAAAATACTTTATTTAATGAAAAAAACTTTGCTATTAAAGTTACCAAACATTATATTTCAGAATTTTTGGTGAGAAACGAATTTCAGTAAAAATATCGAAGACTCCGCCCACATAGTTTTGGCAATTAATGGGTTAAGCAAAATTTGGAACGATCATCGACAATTTTGCATCAAGAAATCAAGGAGTCAATAATATTATATGTAGTAAGTACAAGGATTTTCATCCGTTTAGTAAATTCATTTTCAACTTACCGTAATTTCCGGCGTATAAGCCGCAGCTCTAAGAGTCGTTTTTCGACCCAGAAATATTATTTTATAAAATGTAACTTAAAAGATCGCTGTAAATATTTAACTACAATTATTGAATAAAATTTCTGGGTCGAAAAACGACTCTTTGAGCTGCGGCTTATACGCCGGAAATTACGGTACTATTTCTTCAATCTAAATTCTAAATATGTTTCAGTATTGTGGTCAGTCCTATTCAGTATTGTAATTAAGTAATTAAACAATGAAATCTTCATTCTCTTTTACATATTTTTTAATATTTTTGAACTAATTATACAAATTGCTTCACGCACGATGTACTTACGTTAGGCTTCTCTTATAATCTTTTCAACGATTAAAATAGAAACGTAACATAACATTCATACTTATAGAGGCGTACCATCAGGCGGGGGGGGGGGGGGCAGGATCACTTTACTACCAGTATTTTTATGTACTACATTTGGCCTTTTTTAATTCATAATGTTCAAATATTAAATAAGGCTAAATGTAGTATATAATTATACTGGTAGTAAAATGATCGTCCCCCCCCCCTGACACTACGCCAATGCATACTCGCCAACTTTCAACTAAACTTCCGTAAAATGCGAGTTAATTTGATCCAGGTCAAAGATGTTTCTAACCAGAAAATATATCAGATGTAATAATATATATTTAGTTTCGTGTACTTACGAGGAGCAATGAAAACTGCCTTTTTTTAAAAAAAAAAAAAAAGGTGGGGCAGCTTTACGCTCTTACTACTTCTCTTTACCTTATATGCAGACGATTCTTTTATAGTCACAGTTAGACATCTCTTTCATCATCTTTTAGCTTTTTCCTTTTCGAATTTATCTTATCTTAATTCATTCGGTGCGCATACTGCATTGCGAATCGCAAGTTTTCTCTGATTGGCTGCTTTACGCAAGCTGACTGCTTGCCCATTTTGATTCGGCTCATAATTGTTAATGAAAACCTCTGCTTTTCTTATCTTTTCAGTGTACTTTTGATAATAATTTTAATTTTATACTTTTTACACATGGCCCTTTAAGATGTATTACACAATTAGTCATATACAGAGAGTGTAGTTGATTGCAACTGGGTATCCCATTGAATTATTAAAATGTTTACTGTTTACGTGGAGCCTAATATTCTTCTAGACTGCTTTATTAGTAATGTATCTCTTAAACTAATGTAAGGTATCTGAAAGGAGCTTTTTTTATGAGATGGGTATGGGTTCGTCCCTCGGTAGGTTTTCGTCTATTATGAGGATTTAATGGAATTTTTTATTTAATTGTTAAACGTTCTTTCGCCTTTTCTATATTATATTTCTATTTAAAATTTTATTGTATTTTTATGTAGTTTTACTACAATTATAGATTTTCTCATGGCTTCCCATTTGCCTTGCAAGTCGGTTACCTCTATACTGGATGTTCATTTGCTTCGCAACTAGGTGACACAAGAAGCTAACTACCTTATTCCTTCTTCCCCGTAGAGCCTATTTTATAGCATTTCTTAATAAAAATTCTGGTATTGAAGCGTGTTTAAACTGGGTTAAATTAACCCTTTACGGAAGTATAGTGCGATGTTGGGAGTCACAGAACATTGTATACGTGTTTACGGGAAAAATTATGTAATTTGTAGAAAAACATAAATTTGTTGAATTTAAAAATGAGTTCTGGTTTATATTTAATTAAGTTTTACAAACATTTCATTTTGTCCACTATCATATATCATCACGTAAACAAGTATATAACTTAACATTACATAAACCTTGTATGCCACATACCTGCGAACTTTCAACTAAACTTTCGTACAGTTTGAGTTAACAACTCAAATTGTACGGAAGTTTAGTTGAAAGTTGGCATGTATGTGGCATACAAGGTTTATGTAATGTTAAGTTACATACTTGTTTATGTGATGTTATATGAAAGTGGACGAAATGAAATGTTTGTAAAACTTAATTAAATATACACCAGATTAAATATACATCTAGGTTAAAGACGTTTCTAACCAGAAAATATGTCTCAAAAAATAATATCTGTTTCGCTTGATGTTCTTAACCCTTTAGCTGGCGCGGTCCACAAAAAAGGACCATCGGCACCAAGAATATTTAATTAAATTTTTCGTCTTAAAAAGTACGGGAAAATAAGCAAGTCTATAATTTCCAATGAATTATTTTGAAAATTCTGGTGTCAGTCCATAATTTCATCATTTTAAAAACAGACTTACTCCGCGCCGGAAAGGGTTAAACAAAATTCTGGTTCGAAACATGTTTAACCTCTGTTAAATTAACTTACATTGTACGGAAGTTTTAGCGCGATGCTGGCAAGTATGATTGCCATGTGATGTTTTGACTAAATTTTAATTAAAAAAAAATTATTTTGACTCAGAATCACATTTTTTATTCAAATAGAGGGTCAGGGCGAATTTCACCCTCTACTTCAGGGTAAAATATGTTTTGGCACGACTCTGATGTTGACTATCACTATGGTGACAGCAGGGACTTTCGCGTCAAGTAAGTGTTGTCAGTGTACTATTTTATTTTAATTCAGATTTTTTGATTGGCATCACTTTTTAAAAATGGTGTAATTCGCTTTCTTTTCGCCTTATTTAATTCGTCATTAAGTAAGGCGAATTATACTATTTCAAGAAACTGGTGATAATAAAGATATCTGATTTTTTTAAAGTACACCACTGACAACACTTCGTCAAGTGTCACGTGAACGTGACGCATACAGGTAATCAGAATCCTTGATTTTTCCTATCAGCAAATTTTAAAACTAACTTCCGCCCTTTTTTTTTAATCACAGTTTCTTTCGATAATACTGGTGTGGATATATTACAGAAACGCAATTACTGAAAGAGCTATCCTTTGGAATCTCATGTTAAATTTCAACTCATTGTTAATAATTATCTATGCTGTATACCTTTTTTTTTATCTGGCTTTCGCCATCAGAACATTCACATCTGATATCGAGATATCACTTTTCATACATAAAGAATAAGTTCGGAATATATAAATTCAACTTAAAATAAAACTACATACAAAAACATGTGATTCCATTGCCTAAAAGATTACTAAAACGCTAAAACCTTTATTTGGACCTTAAAACAATAAAATAAATCAAGCACTTTCAGCTGTGAACCCAGCTTTAATCAGGATTTATAAATAAAACTTTGTTTTAACACTAGTTTTATTTATAAAACCTGATGAAGGCTGGGTTCACAGCCGAAAGTGCTTGATTTATTTTAATGTTTTAAGATCTAAATAAAGGTTTTAATCATCTTTTAGGTAATGCAATCACATGTTTTTGTGTGCACATTTATTTTTATACATTGCCTTTCTAAATATAGGTGGGGGAGAGGGGGTAAGGTAATAAATTTTGACTAGAAATAAAGCAAAATGTTTCACTTATAAATTTTGGGTATTCCGTAAGGCTATCTGTTTTTTATGCTGTCTCTACTTGACAACGGGTGAACGCAACAGTTTCCTAAGAGAAATTTGACTGGCGACTATAAATCAGTGGCCACGTCATTAAATAAAATCTTTAAATAGGAATTTTTGTTACAAAGAAAACGCATACGTAATGGGTAAAAACAAATGTTTAAATCAATTGTAAAGTTGGATCTTCAATTGGTTGGGTCGCTTCTTCCATTGTAAATGATATTAAATGTCATTATTTAAACAATCAAGATAATGCATTAAAACGGTGTGATCACTGCAAAAGCATAAGTGTCTTCACCATAAAGACACCTCTTTTCATATGACTGTAGTTAAAGTATACGAAAAACAATTTTGACGAAATGTCAATTTCACATTTACTATGGAACAGGGTCTGATTAACAACGGGCAAACTTCCACCAGTTAAAAAGAACAGAAATTTTTGTCTTATTCATTATTGTAATTTTGCATGAATATGGTGTTTAAATATGATGAAAATTTCTATGAAATATTTCTGGTGTGAATTTGCCTAGTTGGTAATCAGGTTCTATTATGGAAACTAGAAAAGATTTCCATGCCAATCTGCTTGTTTCATTGTTGTCTTGATAACAAACTCAAAAAAAAATACGAATACATTAGCTTGATATTTGGCGGAGACATCTGGGAGGTATGTAGATTTAGATGTACAGTTTTTGGTTGAATTTGGTTTATGCCAAATTCGATAATTTATTCCAAAAGAAATACAACGTTTTTCTCTGATACGATATTCATATTTTTTTCTGGTGTGACTATTATTTCGAGAATTTAGAATTTCTTTTCCTTTTTTGTAACTTGCAGATAACGTAAATTTTCAAAATGTAAAAGTGAAAATTGTTTGTATTATAGGTTTAATTAACACTTTGCCGTTCGCATGTCTCTTAAAAATACTTCTATTCGTAAAATGTTGAAATGATTGATTGACACCAGAATTTAGAAACGAATTTATTCGAAAATAAGTAAAATCTTTTCTTCGTGTACTTGATAAAAGGGAATTTTTCATTCCAAAATTCTGGTGCCAATGTAGGATTTAAGTCTTAAAATTAAGTTACTTTACGGACACCACTGTGGTGTCGCCGGATGGCAAAGTGTTAATTGGTGCAATTAACTATTAAAAATTTTCCATTTCATCCACTAACATATAAGTGCAGAGGTGCCAAGTTCCCACTAATCTTCCGTAATATGTGGTTTAATCTGACCCAGTTTAACTACACTTCAAACCAGAAAAATTATTGGGTGAATCTTTATTTATTTAATTCCAGGTTTCTACGTGGATTTATTTAATATCATTTCTTAAACAATTTTCTGGTGCGAAACGTGTTAAACCTGGGTCAAAATAACCCACATAATACGGAATATTAATGAGAACTTGGCACCTCTGTATAAGTGGGACAAATGCTAAAAATATCGAGTTCGTAATTACTTAATAATTCATTCAAATAAAAAGTCTTTGTAAAAATATATGTATGTAGAATTATATGTACAGCCTTTGGTTCAATTTGATTTATGCGAAATGCGATAATTTATTCCAAAAGAAATACAACGTTTTTTTCTGATATAATGTTCATATTTTTTTCTGGTGTGGCTATTATTTTGAGAATTTGGATTTTTTTTTCTTTTTTGTAATTTGCAGATAACGTAAATCTTTAAAGTGTAAAAATGAAAACTGGTTATATTATAGATTGAATTAACGATTAAAAAATTTTCATTCACTAACATATACGTGGGACAGTGCTAAAAATATCGAGTTCGTAATTACTTAATAATTTATTCAAAGTCTTTGTAAACGTATATTCAAATAAAAAAACTCTTTCTTTATACATTATTATGAACCAGTTTTTTACATATGAATCTGTTCTGGATATTTCTTTTCTTTTCTTCCGTCCCATCTATCCAAAATAAATGCGACATTTTCTTTTCTTATACGATTCAGATCATAATTTGTCAAAGCAACTTTTTTTTTTCAGAAGAGAGAAGCCCATAAATAATGACCCTCTCAACTATTTTAAGTATATTTAAAAGTTTTTCTTTCTGCCAACTAATTGCAGTAAGAAAACGCTTCTCAGTTGCCTACTTTATTATTTTTTCTTTCTTCTAAACTTTTTTTTTCCTGTTTTCGTTTTTTCTTTTTTCATCTTCTTTCTTCTTTTTTCCCCCACCAGTTTTATCAACTATTCGGGAATAAATGAATAAGTAATCAATAAAAAACCTTCTCTTAGAAGACTTGAGAAGAAATAACAATTTAAAATTACAGAATACCGATGACGTACGTGTGAATTTATTCAAGAAAATTATTCATGTTCGGAAAATGAAACAAAGTCTCTCTTAAATACTTTTTATTTTTGTAATGAAAAGCATTAATCTGATTTTAAAAAATATAGTAGATTTATAACGATTCTTTTCAATTTTGTAATAAGAGCAGTAACCTGTTATTTTCTTAATATGGAAGATCTTTAACGATTATTTTCAATATTTCAAATGTAACTTTAATAATAATATAAAAAATAAAATATATCTTAAAATTATTTTTAGATTTTATTCTGTTTTTTTTTTTTTTTTTTGTCTTTCATTTTGTTATAAAGCGCAAAGTATATTTTTAAAATTATTTTTAGATTTTATTCTGATTTTTTTTTTAGTCTCTCATTGTGCCATAAAGTGTGAAACATAATAATTTGTCATATATTGTAAATAATGGCACTGTTAAAGCTGAATAAAGCGTAGAGTCTCTCATTGTGCCATAAAGCGCGAATTTTTTATCATAATAATTTGTCATATATTGTAAATAATGGCACTGTTAAAGCTGAATAAAATGCAGAGTCTCTCATTGTGTCATAAAGCACAAAGTATATTTTTATCATAATAATTTGTCATATATTGTAAATAATGGCACCGTTAAAGCAGAATAAAATGTAGTCTCTCATTGTGCCATAAAGCACGAAGTATATTTTTCATCATAATAATTTGTCATACATTGTAAATAATGGCACTGTTAAAGCTGAATAAAATGTAGAGTCTCTCATTGTGCCATAAAGCATGAAGTATATTTTTATCATAATAATTTGTCATATATTGTAAATAATGGCACTGTTAAAGCTGAATAAAATGTAGCCAGACATAGTACTTATTCACATACTATAACAGTTGTTACATTAACTAAAAATATATAAATAATTCCTATTTTCTATATTCCATATGTGTTCGCTTTTACCATTGTTAATGTAATCCTCATAAATAAGTAATTTAAGTTAACGTAATTCCTGCAGAATATATGGATCCGAAGGTGAACATGAAACAACAATTTACAACAACAGGATTTCTGTAGCGTATATAAGAAAATTAACCTTTTGATTACGGGGTTCGAAAAGAGTTACCAGTTTGGCATTTTTTTAAATTCCTAAATTTCGCATTCACACCAGAAATTTCCTATAATATTCTTTTCTTTATTTAATGACAGACATTTCGTTTTTGCTTAAAGTAAAAATTCTTCTTTTAGAATTTCCGGTATGAATTCGAAATTTTTGAATTAAAAAAAAACTGGTAACTTTGGGTTGGAACACCGTACAATTTTTTGAAAAATACTCTCTGCCATACACTTAGGGTGAGTTCATGGACCGTAACTTGAGTTACGTAGGGTAACACGTGGGTACAGCGCCTAGAATACATAGTGTGGAAAACGGTTTTACCGTTTTTTAATTCAAAATTTTCAAACCGGAAATTCTGAAACAAGAATTTTTACTTTAAGAAGTCACGCAATATCTGCCATTAAGTAACGAAAAGAACATTATAGGTAATTTCTGGTATCAAAGCGAAATTTTGGCAAATTAAAAAGGCCAAACTGGTAATGCTTTAAAAAGTGCTAAAAAATTGTAGCCGATAAACGTGCAACGATGCGGTACAATAACAGGCCGATCACAGCGACATCTGCTTTAAAAATTGATTTATCTGTAGCAAAATTAACCGTTTCATTATTGACAACATGAACATAATTTCTGATAATAAAATCTTCTAGTAAGTGTATATTTCAGATGTAACTGATTTTGAAGTTATTTTTTTATCATATCAGGGAATTAATATTATCCACTCTTCTAGCAGAGATTCATCCTTTTGTATGCTAAATAGGGATAGTTTCTAGCAAGACCTCCTTATCATAGTATCAGACCTCTCAATCAGCAAGTTGCCTTTGACCGCTATACTTGTCCTGCTACTAGCGCCATCAATCGTCAGTAATAGTATTTACGACACGAAATCACACGAAATTTTTTCACAGCTCCATTTGTTCTAGGCATTTGCTTATGAACTAGTAGTTTTCCTACCACTAAAATTTTATAGTAAATTTTATCTTATTAAATTGACAAGATCGTGTGATTACATGACGAAAAAAATTCTATTAAATTTTAGTGGTAAGAAAAAAGCGTAAGAGTTGGCAGCTATGCGGTAGCAGACCAGCTAGATTTTTCTCTAGATTTTTCTATTATATTTTTGGATACCAGTTTTTTAGTAGAGACAATTTTGTTTTGTTTGATCGGAGAATTCTGGGATTTAAAAGAACAACATTTTCTCTAAAAATATACTGGTGTTCAAAAAGCCCGAAACATGGCAACAGTGTGGTAGTATCCACCAGGCGGCGATACTTTCCGGAGAAAGTCAATTAATAAGTTGGCAATTACCGCGGACATTTTCTCCCATAGACTTTCTCCGGATTGTCAAGTCTGATCTATGATAAGGGAGTCTTGGTTTCTAGTTTGCTGTCTTGTATCGAGTACTGCAACCAGGCACAAAAGAATGCGTATCACGGTTTTTAGCCATGGTCGATATCATTCATATTTTCTAAGCTTATGAAAATCACTATCCAAGTCAAAGGAAATAGGGTATAATTTAATTATTTAAAATATTTACCACCAGCTGAAATGTTTCCTCAGTTCGATTCTTATACAATATTTGCGTTGAAAAAAGCTAGCAGACAGTGGCGTAGCCAGAGAGGGGGGGGGGGTCCAAATGCTCGTTAAATCAGTAATGTTATAAAGTTTTCTTTGCCTTCAATATCGCAGAAAGTTCTCTGATTAGATAAGGCAAAAATATTGTTATAAAATTAGTGGTACCCAAACCATCTGGACCTCCACCCTTTCTACACCACTGCTAGAAGATGTCGCTGCGATCGACCCGTTATCTTTCAGCATAGTTCTACATTTATCGGATTCATTTTTTTAGTCCTATTCTGTAGCCGTTTTCCACACTATATATTCCAGGCGCTGTAACGTGGGTAACTCGAAGCGCCCAGAGACCAATATCGCGTGACTTTTGGCGTGTTACTCGTAGCGTTCAGAACCGGAAATTACCCAGACTTCTGATAACCCACATTACCGTCAGAATTCCGTTGGGTAAATAAAAATTACGTGATTGGGAAACCTGGTTTATTTGTTCGCTTTATAGCTAACTCCATTTCACAGTACAAGTATACTGTGCTGCAACTGTTATCTGTCTTTCTGTACGCTCCTACTGTACACTTGAATTCTGACCATTTGGTTGGTCTGCGTTTAACAGGTCTATGATATACATCGACATATCTGGTCGACATCGCCAGGACGATTCCTCCAATGATCGCTATGATAAAAATGTAGTAGTAGATTAGTTAACGGAAATGTTTGTTTGTAAGCATACTCGCAACTTTACGCAAAAACGTTTACAGCCGTTTTAACCCAACTTTACCTTGGGAAACTCATATGAAACTCATATGAACATTCGGAAACTCCATTCCCCCAATTCTACGAGTAACCCGCGTTTTCGGTCTCTGAAAGCATTCATATATTAAAATATTATGAAAATACCATACAGGCATCCCCTGACTTATGTAAGTAATGCGTTCTGTAAACTTTTACGTAACTTGAATTTTATTTCAGTCGAATTTGTAAATTGCTTATGAATAATTTCGTAAGAAACTGCAATATTTATTATAAATAGGTATACAAAGCCGTTAAAAGACAAAACAGAAACATCACACAGCAATAATTGGGGAATAAAACTAAATTTGAAAAATGAACGCATACCTGTTTGAATAGTATCCAGAAGAATATTGGAAGAAAATAAAAATAAATTTATAGAACCAAGATAATATAAAACACCTTGGCGGGAGAAAAAATAAAACAGAAAAAAAGATGAATTAAAGAAATATTTGTGGCTCTGTAGTAGAATCTTCAGGCTCAAGTACCACAAAAAATATACTATTTCATCCATGTATAAGCTATAATTAGCTAAAATAATACATGTTTTGGGCTATCGAACATTATGAGACAAGTAAATAAATTTAATTAACGGAAAAAAAGTTTCAAGTGAGTAAGACATGACATCCTCACATAATCCCTATATACAAGGTCTATTCTGAAATTAGTAGGACTCATTTTTTAAAAAACAATTTCATGAGAATAGTACAATTGATTAGAATTTTTCAAAGTAGTATCCTTCCGCATCTACACACTGCTGCCAACGAGTTTTCCAGTTTTCCTACGCCTCCAGAAACGTCTGGACCGGAATGCTGTTTAGTTCCCTCGTCACGGTCTGCTGAACCGCCTCTACCGAACCGTGATGCTTCCCCTTGGGCGTCGATTTTGTTTTCAGTAATAGAAAAAAGTCCGGTGGAGCCAAGTTGGGGCTGTAGGGGGGATGAGGCAGTGTTGCCACATTGTGCTGGGCAAGATACTCTACTACGCGAAACGCTATGTGGCTCGGCGCGTTGTCATGGTGCAGCCGCCAATTGTTGGCGATGGCTGGGTAGACACGAACAATGCGTTTTCTTAGTCTTGTGAGGACTTCCACGTAAATTTTTCACTTGCGACACATTTTCTTTGGTCTTGCTGGTCGAAGGGCAACCGGAGCGGTCGTCGTCTTCCACTCTTTCCCTGTCTTCTCGGAACAGCTTGTGCCACTCAAAAACACCCGATCTACCCATGGCAGCGTCACCGTAAGCCTCCTTAATCATGCCGTGAGTCCCTTTGCCCGTTTTACCAGGCTTTACACAAAATTTGATTGCATATCTCTTCTCCAGAAAACGCTCCATGATTCTCCGTGATGAGGCGTTTCGACAGGGGTTCACAGTTCAAGCGACGTTCAACGGCCGAGAGCCGACTGCCGATTTTTCCCAGCATTCCCAATATCCCCCTCCACCAATCGTGCGCTCGCAGACCGCCTCTCGTCCGCCCGCTCGCTCAGGAAAAAACCAGTCCTACTAATTTCAGAACAGACCCTGTATTATGCACACAGTAATAGTTTGTAAATAAAGAATCATAACAGCAGCATTCACTCGGATATAAACTATAAAAATAAGAAAATATTATAAAAACATCTGAAAGAACATTTTTCAAATAAAATATATTTTGTGGATTACGGTATTTATATATAATTAAGAAAATAATTAGCAATATAATAAAATAATTTTCAAAAGTATGCAAACGCGTATCAAACATGCTAACATATTCACAAATCTAATTTTTGAGATTTATTACGTAACTGCGGGTTCCCACTTCGGCCTTTTTATTAATTCAGAAAATCTGAATTCATACCGGAAATTCTGAAAGAAAAATATTTATTTAATGAAATTGCAAAATGTATGTCATTAATTAAAGCACAAATTTTTATTTAAAATTTCTGATAAGAATTCGCAATTTCTGAATGTTAAAAATGCCAAACTGGCAACCCTGATTTACGTCGCGTAATACGTAAATTGGGAGATGCCTGTATACTACTAGTATTACAAAAAAAAATTCTGTGTAAATTGTGGTACGATTGAATATAAAAATAATCGGAATATAAAATAATCGGAATATAAAAATTCCTGGCCTGTAATCAAAAAGTTAAACTTTGTTTGAATAAGTTAACGCTTTCCCAAAAAAACTTTTTGCTTAGTAAAAGAGAAAAAGAACAGATTCGTTAAATCCTTTCAAGCTGCAAATAATGCAAAATAGAAAAACATCTAATTCATAATTAATGAATACATTATCCAATTTAAAAAGCTGGTTTTGAAAAAATAAGAACTACTACTATCACAAAAAAAATTCTGTGTAAATTGTGATACGATTGAACATAAAAATAATCGGAATATAAAATAATCTGAATATAAAAATTCCTGGCCTGTAATCAAAAAGTTAAACTTTGTGTGAATAAGTTAGCGCTTTCTCAAAAAAAAAAAAAAAAAAAAAAAAAAAAAAAAAACTTTTTGCTTAGTAAAAGAGAAAAAGAACAGATTCATTAAACTCTTTCAAATTACTATTCTGCAAATAATACAAAATAGAAAAACATCTAATTCATAATTAATTAATAAATTATCCAATTTAAAAAACTGGTCTGTAAAAAATTCATGCCAAAAGAGTAGAGCTTTATTTATTTATGCAAACACTATTATGAGGCCTTTTTGGACGTAACAATCTCTCCTACATATTTCTTTTATTTTCCGTCTCATCTCTCCAAAACAAATGATACATTTTATTTTTTTATATAGATGAGCTAATAATTTGTCATAACAACTCTTTTGTCTAGAAAAAAAGAATCGCATAAGTTAATGATTCTTTGTACTAGTATTTCAAGTATACTTTAAAGTGTTTCTTCCTAACAAATAACTGCTGGAGAAAACGCTTCTCAGTTGCCTTCTTTATTATTTTGTTCTTCCTGCTGAACTCTTCTTTTTCTTTGTCCGTTTTACTTTTTTTCTTTTTTTTTTTTTCATTTTCCTAACGTTCATTTGTTTACTTTTTTTCGACAACGAGAAAAAAAAGGATAAAAAAATCAATAAGAAATCTTCTTTTAGAAGATTTTATGAGAAATAGCAATTGATATTTACCGAATCTCGGTAGCGTATGTCACAATATTAAAATTTGTCACATAAGAAGAAGATTTTTGGTTTCGGAATAATGTGTAACACCTTAACAGAAAAGGACAGTGGTTAGAAGAATGGAACAATGAGTTTCTTTCTTCTTTTTTTCAGCTTTGTATTCAGAGAAGTATCTGGTTTTTCAGTAAGAAAGTTCTTTAATGATACTTTTCGATATCTCAAATGTAAATTTGAAAAAAACAAATTAAAAAATAAAATGTATCTAAAAATTATTTTTAGATTTTACTCTGTTTCTAGAGTAAAACCTCTGAATAATGGATAGCTCGGGGGCGAGAAATTTATATGCTATTCAAATGTTTCTGCTTTTCAGAGGTTAAAACATACAAACAATATGTGTGTTGGGGGACTGAAAAAATGTGCGTGTTGGAGGTTTCCCCACATTATGTTAATATTCTCAGTAGTTTCTCATCATTTGTTTTACCATACATATCGCTAACACTCTTTATGGTGTTATTTTGTCGAGTATTATAAATAATACATTTGATACTGAATAAAATACCGACAGACATTGTATTTAGTCACATGTTATAGTAGTAACAGGTCTTCCAAATGATCCACTTTTTAAATACCGGTATTTTTTTAGAAAAATTGTATTTTTTTATTTTTCTTGTAAATATTGCAGAAATGAAATATTTGCGGGAATGTTGTAGAAACTTACCATGAAATTTTCTGTTAAAAAATATTGGTATTCAGTTGGTGCTTTTATAATACCAGTATTAATTAGGAATTTTTTTCGTTTTAGGTTTCTACAACAATTGCAATGCAGTAAGCTTCGAAGAACTTTCCTTCTGTAAAATTAAAAATGAATAAATAAATAAATAAAAAATAAAATAAAATATTTCTTAGAAAATTCTGGTATTTCAGAAGCGGACCATTTGGAAGCCTTGTAGTAGTTATTATAATAACTGCTAATGCAACTAGCTTCTACACACCGACCGTCTAACTTAGGCATCACAGATAAAGTCTACAACGAGCGCTGAAAATTTTAAATATAGTAGATTGAAAAAATGTCCGTTATAGAGGTTTTACGGCATTTTGTTAGTATTCTTAGTAGTTTCGCATCGTTTGTTTTACCATACATTTCGCTAGCACTCTTTATCATGTTATTTTGTTGGGTATTATGAATAATACGTTTGATTCTGAATACAATACAGCCAGACATTGTATTTAGTCACATGTTATAGTATCGGGGCTCCCAAATGGTCCGTTTTTAAAAACTGTTAAACGAGGAATAAATTTTGTTCAACTGATATGCCTGATTACCAAGGGGACACTTCCACCAGTAAAAAAGAATAGAAATTTTTTCCTTATTCATGGCAGTAATTTTGCTTGAATAGGGCGTTTTAATAAGACTAAAATTTCTATTAAAATTTTACTGGTGAAAGTAATGCGTTCAAAATATTACGGTAGTAGTTCGTGTATGACGAAATATTTCGTTATACCTAGTCAACAGGTTAAGAAATATTTTCGTCGTAGGTTTCTACAACATAAAAAAAAATCCAAAAAGGTTTTTCCTAGAAAATTCTGCTTATTCAAAAGCGGACTATTTGGGTGTCCTATAGTGTTTACTATAATAACTGATGATTATTTCCGATTTCTTATGTTTTAACACTAATGTGAAATGCAGAAATGTAAAAATTGTGTAAGTATGTTTGTTCACATTTTACCATTTTTAATATAATTCTTCTATATACTACTATTTTGTTGAAGTTATGGGATCAAGAATACAAGAGAAAACAGTAATTTACCGAATCTCGGTAAAATATGATATCATAGATATGATATGATAGAACTATGATATGATAGAATCTTAGAATTTATAAGTTAATGAAGACTGCAAATGTGAAATAATTAGCGTTTTAACAAAATTGTTATCCACTAGAAGAATAATGCATTCTATTCCTTAAACACCTCTAAACCATCATTACATAAATAACACAAAAAAGAAAATTTGCAGCGTAGAGCCTAACTACTTCTCTTTATGAAGGTAGTCTAGGATTAAAAGGATTGTTGAGTTTTGTGTATGAGCGTGTCGACCGGATTCTAACTTTTCTGCGTGAAACAGCCACCTATCTTTGCCATTTTTTTCCCCACAAACTATGATTGAATCTCCCCAAATCTGATTGTCGCGGTTATTTTATGCTGCGATATGCTAAGCTGCCTGTGGTCGTGTCCTGCCATTTATTGAATATTAGACCGTAGCTTCATCGCTTCGGAAATTGAAGTTTAGATTTTGCCAGATGCTAACATTAGGTGTTGTCTGAGTGATGAATGGAGACTTATGAAGAGTTTTGCCACTTGTTACATCTCCGAATTTCAATAAAAGCATATTTGGGAACCACGGGTTCCCTTCAAGCTAGAGATATTTTCTGTTCCGATATATATATATACAGGGTGTAACTGAAATGCTTCAACAAATTTTGAGGGATGATAGTACTCATGAAGACGAACAAAAAATGCAATAGAACACGGGGTCGCAAATGACGTTTAACCCCTTCAGGGGCAGTGGTATGTTTATGAAAGCGCTTAATTTTAATTCCAAAACGCCATAATGGCACCAGAATTTTGCTAAAATCTTTTCCATTTAATATGTATGTGAAATATAGCCTTTTTCTTATTTACAAACAAATTTTTTTATAAATTCCGGTGCCAGTCATTTATTTCAACATTTTAGTACTAAAAGTAGTTTGCCCCTAAAAGGCTTAAAGGATACAAATAGAGAAAATGCGTCTGAAAATGGACTGGCACCGGAATTTACAAAAAAAAATTGTTTGTAAATAAGAAAAAGGCTATATTTCACATAAATATTAAATGGAAAAGATTTTAGCAAAATTCTGGTGCCATTGTGGCGTTTTGGAATTAAAATTAAGTGGTTTTTTAGACATACCACTGTCCCTGAAAGGGTTAAATGTCATTTGCGACCCCGTGTTCTATTGCATTTTTTGTTCATCTTCATGAGTACTATCATCCCTCAAAGTTTGTTGAAGCATTTCAGTTACACCCTGTATATATATATATATATATATATATATATATATATATATACTTATTTATTTATTTATTAGTTTTAGTGATATTGCATATTAGTGGCATTTCCAGGAAAACGAGTGTCAATCTAATGGGCCATATTATTTAGAGTTAGTGATAGAATCTAGCGAAATTCTTGTGTCAACTCCGCCTCTATTTGCCATTTTAACCCTTTGAGGGGCAAAGTACTTCTACTGCTACAATGTTAAAATGAAAGACTGACACCAGGATTTACAAAGAAATTTATTTGAAAATAAATAAAACCTTTTCGTGACGTACATTAGAAATCCAAAATTCAGGTGTCAATGTAACATTTGGGACTTAAAATTAAGTGGGATATATTATATCCCACCGCCCTTCAAGGGGTTAATGAGGCAGCTTTAAATTTGATCCGTGTTGACTTTCTACCCTGCTCTACTTCCAACCTGTCATTTTTTTTTACTTTTGCAAAGTATAGTTGCATCTCCCTGAATCTGGTTGCCGCGGTTATTTTACACTGTTATATGCTAAGGTGCCTGTGGTCGGCTATCTAATATAAATACGCTGGTGAAAGCGAGTATCGTTAGATTTGGTCGTGTCCCGCCATTTATGCACCCTTAGAATAGAGCTTCATTTTTTTCGGAACTTGGAGTTTGGATTTTGCCAGGTGTTGACAGCTGGTGACGATCGGTGTTGTCTGAGTGTGGAATAGAGACTTCAGATGAGGCGTTTTGCCAAGTGGTAAGGCGTTATACATACAGAGGTGCCAAGCTCTCACTAATAATCTTCCGTAATATGTGGTTTAATTTGACCCAGTTTAACAACGTTTTGAAACAGAAAAATTACTTGATGAATCATTATTTAGTTAATTTCAGATTTCTACATGGAATGTATTTAATTTCTTTTCTTAAAAATATTTCTAGTGCAAAACGTATTAAACCTGGATTAAATTAACCCACATATTACGGAAGATTAATGCGAGCTTGGCACCTCTGCACATACGTATTTCAATAAAAACATATTTGGGATCCACGGGATTCCCTTCAAACTAGAGGCATTTTCTATACTGATACCTATATATTTAGTATTTTTAGCGATATTGCATATGAGTGACATTTTCAAGGTATCTAATTAACCATCTTAATTAGTGATAGAATCTAGCGAAATTCTTGGGTCAACTCCTCCCCCTTTTATTATCTTAGTGCTTGAGCTTTAAAGTTAATCAGTGTAGACTTTCTGTCCTGTTCCACTCCCAACCTCATTCATCATTGATTTTAAATAAACCGTTTTATTGTTATTTCAGAGCCCCGAATGAGTTGCCATGGCATACTCATGGCTGCTAATTGATATTTACTAAACAGCTAATTGATATTTACTTAATAAATTATTTAATTTAAAAACAGTGTGTGCAATAAAATATCCTTCCAAAACAAATCACACTTATATTTCCTTGTAACGTTATTATGAACCATTCTCGCCACATTAATCTCTTCTCTATATATCTTTTTATTACTTTTTTTCCGTCCCATCTTTCCAAAACAAATCAGACAGTTTCTTTTCTTATAAAATTCAGATAATATTTTGTCATAACCACTTTTATTCGGAGAGACAGAAACAGAAAACTAATGACTCTCCCAACTGTTCTATTAAGTATACTTAAAAGCATTTTTTCCTCACAACTAACTGCTGAAGAAAATACTTCGCAGTTGACTCCTTTATTATTTTGTTCTGTCTTTTAAGCTCCTTTTTCTATTCCTTTTCGTCTACTATGTAGATAAAAAGGATATAAAATCAATGAGAACATTCAAGGAGAAATAGCAATTGAAAATAAACGAATCTCTGTAGCATATGCGAGAAGTTTAGAATTTGTTAGATAAAAAGAAGTTTGATGGTTTTCGAGATATTGTACAATATATCAAGAAGTCGCTTTTTAGAAAAGTGAAACAATGTATTTCTTAAATACTTTTGTCTTTTTTTTATAGGAGGAAGTTTTGCAATATGGAAGTTGTTTAATAAAAAAAAAATTAAATATTTCAAATACAGCTTACTTTTTAGTTTAAAAAGAGTAAAAAAGGCCTTGGGATGTCTACATTATAGTTCATGATTACTTACTAAACTCCGTAATATTTCAAGTGTAATTTTGGAGTAATTCCACTCGACTCCAGAAAGTAAATATATATATAAATTTCTGTCACAATGGAATCAATTGTATTCGAACGCTGGACCTCCCGTTTTGAAACTGGAAACGTTCCCTCTGCGCTACTAATATTACAGGTAAAATAGTTTTTTTTTAAACTGATGATGGCCATTCCCCAAAATTTGGGAATAACTTCGTTTTGGACTAGAATTGAAAATCCGATGAGTCCCAAAAAATAAAGTTGCTTTACCCAGTTTTTAACTAATTATCCCTTTTTAATTTTATATTGCTAATTGTATTTCTTAAATTATAAATATTAAATACTTACAAAATTCAATACTTTAATTTAAAATGTATAAAAATATATCTATTTATTTGTTAATGTTGAAAAATTATAACTATAATTTATTTGCACTATAATAAATAAATCATTGTTTGTTTCGCTTTTATTCCTGTAGATGGCAGCACCAATGAATGAGATGCATTTCATTCGGGCGTTATCATTAAACAATCAACAAATAATCGTGATTTCTGTGCCACGTACGATAGCGTAATATATATATTTATTTTTTTATCTATTTTACCTGTACTATAATGCTGGATTACATTGTCACTTTTTCTTGGTGATTTTTGCTACAGAATTGGTTGAAAAATGGATTAAATACTTAATCCATCTGCCTATTTGTACAAAAATATATACAGTTATTGTGACAGTGGACTATAACACATTCGCTAAATGGAAGCTTAATCGGAAGTACTCTTGGGAGTTATCGTGTTCACTCCAGGGTTCGAAATGTACCGGAGCAAACCGGAACGATATTCCAATTCGAGAAATTATGACGAATATTGTTGCTGCTCCTGAAATTATAGTAAATATCGCTCCGGTTCGACGTGCAATTATTAAAATATATTTCCATTCACCAAGTAAGAAACCCAAATTAATTTCAGAAGAAAATTTAATAATAGTCAAGGATTGAAAGCCCATACTTTTGTTTCAAGTAAAACTGAAAAGATTAATAAATAATCATACTTGGTTAATTGTGAAGAGTGATGCATTTGGTATAGTCCGCAAAAAAGTGAAAGATTTAGGAATATTGAGTAACAAAAATTTATGGCTTTCTGAAGTATGGCAAAATTTTTCTGTTCTACCTATTTGTCTATGTAACTTTTTTATTATTATTTAGAATCTTGGATGCATTTTTAAAATTATTTTTGTATGCTTAAAAATAAATTTGTGTATATTTTCAAAAAAAAAAAATAGCCAACAAGAATTTTGAAATAGCGTTCCGGTTCGTAGATTTTTTTCATTTCGAGCCCTGATTCACTGACACACAGAGACACATAAATTATGATTGCAATACTTTCCTTACAATGTGCACATTGAAATTAAAGAGAGGGAGAGAGATCATGTAATATTACCTAGACCAGACAATGGATGTAAAAGAATTTAATTGGCTATAGTTGCTTAGCTCTAGATTGTATGAAATTAATCAATCAGTTTCATACACATCATGTCAATTTAAATTCTTATTAAAAGTTTTAAGAAGTGTTTCGTATCCTGCGCCGGTTGGCATGATTGGCAAAAAAATTCAAAATGGCGTGAAAAGGCATTTTTAGCATCTTACCAAATTTTCAAGATTGTGGAAAAACATGTTTTTTAAATAGTTATAAAGACGTTTTTAAACCATGCTTTTATGCCATCTTAGAAAATATATATACGATGATTAAAACAAAATGTTATGGCTATTTTCGATATTTTAACAAGTAATGAAAATACATAAACAAACATATTTAACAAACCTAAGAGACCTTTTTGTGATAAATAATAGTTATTGTCAGGGAAGTGGTAAAATCAGATAAAAAGGTAAAAATCTCGTTCACTATAATTTTTAAACATATGCATACAAAATAGAAAAATATTTATAAAAAATGCACAAACAATATATTTGCATAATATTATATCTACAGGAAAATGTCACTTAAAAAAAGCAACCCCAAAGCTTGAAGATCACAACAACCACATCAAAACATTTTCCGCCAAAAAAAAATCACCAAATCTACCGGCACAGAAGATGGAACTTTTCCCAAATTTCTTATATTTTAATTTTTTAGCATTTCATTTAATTCAGCGCCCCCCACCCCATACACACCTTTTTTCCCGTGGCCCTATTCACTATCATATGTCACCTGCACGACCGGCTAAAACCCGCACCCCCCCCCCCCCCCCCACACTCAATTTTTTAAAGAAATAATATAATAATAGGAAAAGTTAAACCGACGTAAAAGGTCATATGGAATCTTGAAACATTTTAATAAAAAATTAATTCAGAAAGTAAAAAGTAAAAGATAATTTTTTTTCATTTAGTTGATAATGATTTAAAAGATATTATTCATTCTAATTCTTAATTTCAAATATTACTTTAATTTTACAACTGATTTTTTTTAGCTGAGAATAATTTATAAATTATTGTTACTCATGGAATTTTGAAATATTTTAATAAAACATCAATTCGGGAAGAATTTTTTTTTTCATTTAGTTGGTAATGATTTTAAAAAATTATTATTCATTCTAATTCAAATATTCAAATATAACTTTAAAAATACAAGTGACTTTATTTTTTTTTTAGCTCTGAAAAATTTTATAAATTATTGTTACAGATTTACATGTTCAAGATTTTAAATGTGACTAAGTAATAAAAAAGAAAAAGAGACAATGAAATATATCTTTTTCTTAATTTTAGTTCAGAATTACCTAATAAATTATTGAACTACTTAATTTTTATCATTTAATGTAAGATCGAATTATATTCACAATATAATTTAAATTTTTTTTAAGTAAAAATAATCTTCAAAATTTTCAACATTTCAATTAATACTAACATAATAAATTATTATTACAATTTGGTTCATAATTACTTACTAAAGTGTACAGTTAAAATATTTGTAAATTATATTCTTCCAAACAAAATAAACTTTCATTTCCTTAGCCATTGTTATGAACATTTTTTTTTACATACGAATCTCTTCTCCTTTTTCAACCTACCTTTCTAAAACAAATAGAATGAATTATTTTCTAACAATATTCAAATAATAATTTGTCATATCACATTTTTTTTTCGGTGAAGTACAAAAATAATGACCGTTTCAGTCATTCTTTTAAGTATATTAAGCATATTCAAGTATATTAATTGTATTAAGAACATTCAAGTATATTAACTATATTTTATTAATATATTTCTAAAATATGTTCTTCTAAATAAAATAAAGTTTTATTCCTTAGACATTATTAAGAGCATTTTTTTACCTACCAACCTCTTCTCCTTTTTCATCTTGTTTTTGTAAAACAAATAGGACGAATTCTTTTCTAATAATATTCAAATAATAATCTGTCATATCACATTTTTTTTCTGGTGAAGTACAAAAATAATTACCCTTTCAGCAATTCTTATATTAACTACATTCAAGTATATTAAATATATTAAGTATATTCAATTGAAATATTTGTATAATATATTTTTCCAAAAAAAAGTAAGCTTTTATTTCCTTAGACATTATTGTGAAAAATTTTTTACGTACCAATCTCTCCTCTTTTTTCATCCTATCTTTCTATAAGAAATAGAACGAATTCTTTTCTAATAATATTCAAATAATAATTTGTCATATCACATTTTTTTCGATGAAGTACAAAAATAATGACCATTTCAGCCATTCTTGCAAGTATATTAAGTGCATTCAAAGTATCTTGAGTATATTCAAGTATATTAAGTATATTCAAGTGTATAAGTATATTAAGTACATTCAATTAAAATATATTCTTCCAAACAAAATAAACTTTTAATCCTTAGACATTATTATGAACATTTTTTTACCTACCAATCTCTTCTCCTTTTTCATCCTGTCTTTCTAAAACGAATAGGACGAATTCTTTTCTAATAATATTCATATAATAATACGACATATCACTTTTTTTTTAAGTACAAACATAATGACCCTTTCAGCCATTTTTTTAAGTAGATTGCATACATTCACGTACATTAAGTATATTAAGTATATTCAATTGAAATATTTGTACAATATATTTTTCCAAACAAAATAAACTTTCAATCCTTAGACATTATTATGAACATTTTTTTTTTAATCTACCAATCTTTTCTCCTTTTTTATCCTGTCTATTCAAAACAAATAGGACAAATTCTTTTCTAATAATATTCAAATAATAATTTGTCATATCACATTTTTTTTCGGTGAAGTTAAAAAATAATGACCCTTTTAGCCATTCTTTTAAGTATATTAAGTATATTCAAGTGTATAAGTATATTAAGTTCATTCAATTAAAATATATTCTTCTAAACAAAATAAACTTTTACTTCCTTAGACATTATTATGAACATATTTTTCACCTACCAATCTCTTTTCTTCTTTCATCCTTGTGTGTGTGTGTGTGTGTGTGTGTGTGTGTGTGTGTGTGTGTGTGTGTGTGTGTGTGTGTGTGTGTGTGTGTGTGTGTGTGTGTGTGTGTGTGTGTGTGTGTGTGTGTGTGTGTGTATGTGTGTGTGTGTGTGTGTGTGTGTGTGAAATAAAAAAATAATTACCCTTTCAGCCATTCTTTTAAGTATATTAAGCATATTCATGTATATTAAGTTTATTCAATTAAAATATTTGTAAAATATATTCTTCCAAACAAAATAAACTTTTATTTCCTTAGACATTATTGTGAACATTTTTTTTACCTACCAATTCATTCAAAACAAAATAAAACTCTTCACTTTTTTCATCCTATCTTTTTAAAACCAATAGAACAAATTCCTTTTTAATAATAATCAAACAATAATTTGTCATATCACTTTTTTTTCCGTGAAATACAAAAATAATGACCCTTTCAGCCATTATTTTAAGTATATTCAATTAAAATATTCGTAAAAATATTCTTCCAAACAAAATAAACTTTTATTTCCTTAGACATTATTATGAACACTTTTTTCTTACCTACTTATCTCTTCTCCTCTTTCATCCTATTTTTCTAAAACAAATAGTACGAATTCTTTTCTAATAATATTCAAATAATAATTTCTCATATCACATTTTTTTTTCGCAAAAGTAAAAAAATAATGACCCTTTCAGCCATACTTTTAAGTATACTTAACAACATTTTTTTCTGACAACTAACTACTGATGAAAACGCTTCTCAGTTGTCTACACTTCATTTTTCTTATTCATTTTAAATTCCCTTTTTTGTTATTTTCTTTTTTGATCCAGTTCATTTCTTATAATATGAGAGGGAAAAAAGAGATTAAAAAAATTCGATAGAAACCCTCTTTTTAGAGTATTAGAGAAAAAACAGCTATTGAAAATTACCGAATCTCAATAGCGTATGTGAGAAGCTTAGAGTTTGTCAGATAAATAGAAGACTGTAAGGATTTTAGATAGTGTGGAACATTTTAAGAAAAAAATTGCCGCTTGTTATGAAGAACTAAACAATGTATTTCTTAAATACTTTTAGTTTTGTAATAAGAATCTAGAATATAAAAGTTCTGTAAAGATTCTTTAGATTATTTTGAAACTATTTTTAAAGTAAAATAAGTAAAGTAAATCTTGAAATTTTCTACATTTTATGATATTACATTATTATTGTTTATTCTTGATTTATATCCAAGTATTTTAATTATATGCAAGTACATTAAGTAGATTCAATTGAAATATTTGTACAATATATTCTTCCGAACAAAATAAACTTTTAATCCTTAGACATTATTACGAACATTTTTTTTATCTACCAATCTCTTCTCCTTTTTCATCCTGTCTTTCAAAAACAAATAGGACGAATTCTTTTCTAATAATATTCAAATAATAACTTGACATATGACTTTTTTTTTTTAAGAATAAACATAATGACCCTTTCAGCCATTTTTTAAGTAGATTGCGTACATTCACGTACATTAATTATATTAAGTATATTCAATTGAAATATTTGTACAATATATTTTTCCAAACAAAATAAACTTTAAATCCTTATCCATTATCATGAACATTTTTATCTACCAATCTCTTCTTCTTTTTCATCCTGTCTTTCTAAAACAAATAGGACGCGTTCTTTTGTAATACTATTCAAATAATAATTTATCATATCACATTTTTGTTTAACTACAAAAATAATGACCAATCATTTAAGTATATTAAGTACATTCACGTATATTAAGTATATTAAGTACATTCATATATATTGAGTATATCAAGTTTATTCAATTAAAATATTGGTAAAATATATTCTTCCAAACAAAATAAACTTTATTTTCTTTAGACATTAATATGAACATTTTCATAACCTACCAATTACTTCTCCTTTATCATCCTATCTTTCTAAAAGAAATAGAACGAATTCGATTCTAATAATATTCAAATAATAATTTGACATATCACATTCTTTTTTCGGTTAAGTACAAAAATAATGACCCTTTTAGCCCTTCTTTTAAGTATATTAAGTATATTCAAGTATATAAGTATATCAAGTACATTCAATTAAAATATTTGTAAAATATATTCTTCTAAACAAAATAAACTTTTACTTCCTTAGACATTATTATGAACATTTTTTTTTTACCTACCAATCGCTTTTCTTCTTTCATCCTATTATTCTAAAACAAATAGGACGAATTCTTTGCTAATAATATTCAAATGATGATTTGTCGTATCACATTTTTTTCGGTGACATACAAAAATAATGACCCGGTCAGCCATTATTTTAGGTATATTGAACATATTCAAGTATATTAAGTACATTTAATTAAAATATTTGTAAAATATATTCTTCCAAACAAAATAAGCTGTTATTTCCTTAGACATTATTGTAAACATTTTTCTTACCTACCAATTCATTCAAAATAAAATAAAACTCTTCACCTTTTTCATCATATCTTTCTAAAAAGATTGAACAAATTCCTTTTTCATATTCAAACATATTCACACAATATCATATTCAAACAATAATTTGTCATATCACATTTTTTTTCTCCGTGATATACAAAAATAATGACTCTTTCAGCCATTTATTTAAGTATATTCAAGTATATTAATTATATTAAGTACTTTCAATTAAAATATTTTTAAATATATTCTTCAAAATATAATAAACTTTTATTTCCTTTGACATTATTTTGAACATTTTTTTACCTACCAATGTCTTCTCCTTTTTCATCCTGTCTTTCTAAAACAAATAGTATGAATTATTTTTTAATAATATTCAAATAATAATTTGTCATATCACATTTTTTTCGGCTGAAGTAAAAAAATAATGACCCTTTCAGTCGTTCTTTTAAGTATACATAATAACATTTCTTCCAGACAACTACCTACTGATGAAAACGCTTCTCAGTTGCCTACACTTTATTTTTGTTATTTCTTTTAAGCTCCCTTTTTTGTTGTTTTCTTTTTTGATTAAGTTCATTTCTTCTAATATGAGGGAAAAAAAGAGATTAAAAAAAATTCGATAAAAACCCTCTTTTTAGAGTATTCGAGAAAAAACAGCAATTGAAAATTACCAAATCTCAGTAGCGTATGTGAGAAGCTTAGATTTTGTCAGATAAATAGAAGATTGTAAGGTTTTTGGACGTGTGGAGAATTTTAAGAGAAAATGTCGCTTGTTAGGAAGAATGAAACAATATATTTCTTAAATACTTTTAGTTTCGTAATAAGGAAAATATTTGGGTTTAGAATATATAAGTTCTGTAAAGACAGATAGAACTTTAGATTATTTTGAAATTATTTTAAAGTAAAATAAGTAAAGTAAATATTGAAAATTTTCTACATTTTATGATATTAGATTATTATTGTTTATTCTTGATTTATATTCAAGTATTTTAAGTATATTCAAGTATATTTAAGTATATTCAATTCAAATATTTGTAAAATAATATTCTTCCAAATAAAATTAACTTTTATTTCCTTAGACATTATTATGATTTTTTTTACCTACCAATCTCTTCTTCTTTTTCATCTTCTCTTTTTAAAACAAATAAGAAGAATTCTTTTCTATTAATATTCAAATAATAATTTGTCATATAACATTTTTTTCCGTGAAATACAAAAATAATGACCCTTTCAGCCATTCTTTTAAGTATATGAAGTATATTCAAGTATATTCAAGTATATTCAAGTATATTAAGTATATTCGATTAAAATATTTGTAAAATATATTCTTCCAAACAAAATAAACTTTTATTTCCTTATATATTATTGTGAATGTGACGTTTCTTTTTTGGTGTATAGCTTTATATGTGATATAGTTACTTATTAAATAAACGTTTCTTTAACACACATTATTTATTACTAAATTTCACAGGAACAAAACACATAACAATAAACGTAATTCTACCTAAACAACATTTTATCCCATTTCTAAAGATTCTCCGTTGCCAAAACATAGCAAATAAAAGTTTGCTAATCGCGCGTTGCCATTTAAGTACAATTGTTCATTTTGATACAGGACAGTGAACATTTTTTTCTTAACTACTTATCTCTTCTTCTCTTACATCTCTTCTCTTCTTTCTAAAACAAATAGTACGAATTATTTTCTAATAATATTCAAATAATAATTTCTCATATCACATTTTTTTTTCGCAAAAGTAAAAAAATAATGACCCTTTCAACCATACTTTTAAGTATACTTAACAGCATTTCCTTCTAACAACTAACTACTGGTGAAAACGCTTCTCAGTTGCCTACACTTTATTTTTTTTATTTCTTTAAAGCTCCCTTTTTTTTGTTATTTTCTTTTCTGATTCAGTTCATTTCTTCTAATATGAGGGGAATCAGATCAGGGGAATATCAGGGGAAAAGAGATAAAAAAAAAAATTCGATAAAAACCCTCTTTTTAGAGTATTTGAGAAAAAACAGCAATTGAAAATTACCGAATCTCAGTAGCGTATGTGAGAAGCTTAGAATTTGTTAGATAAATAGAAGATTGTGAGGATTTTGGATAGCGTGGAACATTTTAAGAAAAAATTGCTGTTTGTTAACAAGAACGAAAAAATGTATTTCTTAAGTACTTCTAGTTTTGAAATAAGAAAAATATTTTGTTCTAGAATATATAATTTCTGTAAAGGTTCTTTAGATTATTTTGAAACTATTTTAAAAGTAAAATAAGTAAAATAAATTTTGAATTTTTTCTACATTTTATTATATTAGATTATTATTGTTACGTTACATATATATATATATATATACAGGATGCGCCTTAAATTCGTTAAAACTTTCAAAAATCATTAAAAAGGAACAAATGATGCTAAAAAATTGAAGTTTGCACAAATTGGATTAGAGGGAGATTGATTTTTTTTTAATGACAAAAAATGTTTTAGTTCAACAAATTGCAGATAGATGGCGCTGGTATGCATAGTATGTAGAGAACCTGGACAAGTAAGAGAAGCGTCATGAGTGGCAATAGACTCTGATTCGTCCAAAGCTCTTTTCAACCGCCGCGGGCTATCGACTGCAGCGCTACCATAGACTTTATACAGGGCGAAAATACAGAGTTTATAAATCCATATCATTCATAATATTTTCATGTTTGTTTAAATTTTTAACGCCGATTTTCAGGTTCAGGGATGTTTATATTGTGGATATAAACAAAAGTTTTTCTAGGAATTTCGCAATTTTCTGTAGAAAATATTTTTTTTTCCTTCTGAAGTTTCGTTTTCACCCAGTCAGCACGAGCATTATTATTTCTTTTTCTCATTATATTTTAATATACATAAGAAGAACGTGGATTAGTTTTATTTCTATAAGTATAGTGTATATATATCCTGCGTTATTTTTGTGGAATCGCATCACAAGTATTTTTATTAATATTTTTCCGCTGTCAGTGTTCAAAATTGGTGTTGGCGAGGATTGAGATCGCGCCAAATTCTCGTATGACTTGCTTTGAATCTAATACAGTAGTTTCGCAGTTTCGTAATAAGATTATGAGATGTAGTGGTCAGAAACATGCATTTGTCACGGCAGAGAATGCGGGTTCGATGCTCGTTATTTTTTGTTTAAGATTTTAGAATTTTTTTTTCTATTTTTATTCATTTCTTATGATTACCTACTCTGATTTTTTTCAATAGATTCTTGTTAATGAAACTAAATTATAATATTTTATTTTATTCTTTTTTAAAATTATTATGAATTATTATTATTATAAAAAAAGTGTTATTATTATTAGTTTATTATTATTAGATATGGAGATGAGCAATATACATACATAGATTTTTTTCTCGCTCTCTCTCTTTTTTTTTTTTTTTTTTTTTTTCCTTATGCATTCAGGAATGTAGGAAATAAATTAAAATTTTTCAATTGTTTGGGAAAAAAAAAATTCAAATTTATTATATATTTAGATAATATTTATAGTATTGTTTTTATTAAGTGCTAAATTCAAAATAAGCAATCGTATTTAGAATAAAGGTTAAACGTTTCCTGAATAAAAATGCGTGTTTCTATCCTTCCATAAACGCAAGGAATATTAGAAAATTGTTAGCATGAGCAAAGTTATATTTGGCTATTTCAAAATTTATTAAAAATTAATTTATTGCAGAGTTTTCAAAAATGGTAAAAATAAAAATAGTTGTCAAAATTGGTGTAATGTCTATTATGTATTTTTAAGTATTTTATTTTCAGTGAATTACTTGCCTCTCACTTTGGTATGCTTAAGCCTAGGATAAAAAAAGCCTAGGCTTTTCTCAAATTCAAACTGGCTACTTTCTGACACATTTTTAAATTCATTTTTGTTTGCAAACGTATCAAATTGGCAGGTTGTCTTATTCAGAAACTAAGTAATCGAACTGATTTTTCGTTTTTCGGTAAAGGCAGAAGATTTTTAGAAAATGCTGTCAAAGTTCATGCATTGAACTGAATTTCCTGATGCGACACCGCAGAAAAATTAAAAAAAATAATTTAAAAAAAACCTATCGTTTATAACTCCAGATGCAATTCATTTATCGGTAAATAAAAACTGTTCTATTACAAATCATTTCAATAACCATGCCTCCAAGTATAATGTTTTTATGTTTAAAAATGAGTCAGAAAATGTGTCAGGAAATTTTCGCGTTGTTCAGAGGTGAGAAATATTTTTTTTTTTTTTGAGAGCCGAAAAAGTAAATTAATGGTGGAGACAACCAAAATAAATAAAATACAACTGCTAACCACCCCCCCCCCCCAATTTTCTAAATATTTCATAACTCGCCCCCCCCTCTAAGGAATTTTGAAGGTAGCTCTCAAATTCAAACTGATTACTTCCTAACATATTCTCGATGTTAAATTCATCCGCAAATGCACAGTAATTTCAGCGGTGCAATGCAATGAGATAAGCGATTTCATTTCATTCGTTATTCTTTTACAAAAAAGTTTAACTAGAAAACTAATAAATAAATATTTATTGTTATATTCTAAATAACCAATTTAATTAAAATATTAAATGTGTTATAAATATAGGTAAATTGCGACATAATAGCGACAAAAACAGAAAATTATCCACTTTTTACAACAGATTCGTCATAAAAAAGAAGAAAAATTGTTTTGTTTACCTTCTTTCATTTCTAAAGAACGCACATTAAAATAATAATAAAAATAACCAAAGCGCGAATACGCGCCAAGCGTGGAAAATCGGGTTGGCTACAATTTGGACGAGATTTTCGTCCCGCCGCCATTTTTCTTCCACTGAGCATGCGTATTTAAACTCATGACGCTTCTCTTACTATGTCCAGGTTCTCTATAGTATGAAGCATACGTATTCAAATTAGGCTTATAGTGAACGACCCGTTTCTTCGAAGCGTCTGAAAAGCTTCAGTATCTAATCTCACGAAACAGCCCTTTGCTCGCCTTGATTCCTTTTGCCATGCGGAATTTTCGGAATGCGCAGGTTGTTGATTCCCCGTTCTTGTAAAAGCTCCTATCCAACAATGCTTGATCGGGTAATGATAGCATATTGCTAGCATCGAATGAAGAATTTATGTTCATCAAGGTGTTCTGTTGATAGCCTGATTTACATAAATCTGCTTCAGATTACTCATACCAGTGCCATCTATCGGTGTTTTTTTAAGCATTTTTTTTTGGTTATTAAAAATATATATATCTGATCTTTCTCTAATTTTATTCGCACAAACCGCTATATTTAGCATCATTGTTTCTTTTTAATGATTTTTTAAAGTTTTAATGAACTTTTGGCGCACTCGCAATATATGTTATATGTTACATAGTATGATACCAATATGGGAAGTATACCCCAAATTAAAATTAGATAATAATTTTTGTTTTGCGTTTATATCGCCCACTGGAAGGAAATATGGCAACCAAATGTAAGTAAAACTGTTTTTTTTTTAATTTTATACTGCATTGCATGTTGTTATTTGTAAACTATAAAAAAATTCAACATAATTTACTGTTGCATTCATAGTGTCCTCTGATTTCCCGTTTCTCTGGTGGGAAATAGGGTAACTAAATTTAAGTAATATTTATTTCTTATGTCTTTATTATTGATTTTTTATCCTCAAAGTGAAAATTTTGTCAAAACTATAACATCCTTCATTACTGCACAGGTGAAACATTTTGGAGACAGAAACATTTAAAGTTTGAGTAATGTAAATGCGGTGTAGAAAATTTTCTTCTGCTTAGTTCAGGATTGCTTAATAAATTATTATGACATTCTAAGACACTTTAAATATAATTATTAAATAAAATAGTGAGAAGGAGATTTTATTTTACATTTCAGTTTATAATAATTTAAAAATATTAATATTATTTTCTAATTCATTATTTATAACATAACTTTAAAATTAAAATTTGAAATTTTCTTTATATCACATAATAATTTTATAAACTCAGGGTACGTCCGTCCGTACAGTACCACCACAAATTTTTAATAGATTTTCTCGTGTTATGCAACCTCAGAAAACGTATTACGAAATATGTAAATAAACAATCGATTGAAATGTCTGTGATTTAAAATTAAATTTAAAAATATATGTTCTTAAATAGTGGTAAAAGATTCCTCGGAAATTCAAAGGATTGTACGCACCTTGAATTTTAAACTATCATTATAGTTTAGTTCGGGATTTCAAATGTAACTTTAAAGTGACAAAAATAAAAAATAAATCTTGAATTATTTTCTACATTTTAGTTCATAATTGTTAAATAAATTTATATTACACTCAATTATATTTACAGTGCTCTATCTTCAAAGTAATTAATAGTAAATATTATCTAGAAAATTTTCTACATTTTAATTCATAATTACATAATAAATTATTAGTACATTCTAGTTGATAAACATTTAATAAGTAATTCAACAAAAAATAACTGGGAAATAAAATTATCTAAACAAAATAAAATTTTCTTTCCTTGTATATTATTATTATGAACTATTTTCACTTTTGGGATATCCTTTTTTTCTGTCAATCTCTCTAAAACAAATAGGGTATTTATTTCCTTACAAAATTCAGTTGATAATTTGACATCATTATTTTGTGCGTGTGTGGTAGCGAAAGAAATGAAAAAATAATGACTCTCTCAACTATTTTTCTAAGTATATTTTAAAATGTTTCTTCCTCACAACTAACTGCTCAATAAAACACTTTTCAGTTGTTTACTTTATTATTTTGTTCCTTCTTTCTAGCTTTTCTTCCATTCTTTTTTTTTTCCATAGTTTAGTCTTCAGTTCATTTTCTCCTTTTTCTTCAATGGTGAAGAAAAAAGAATTAAAAAAAACAATAAGAACCTTTTAGAAGATTCGAGGAGAAATAGCAATTGAAAATTATCGAATCTGGTAAGAGTATGTGAGAACCTCAGAATTTGTTAGCAAAAAGAAGATTGTAGGTTTCGTATATGGTGTATAACGCCATTATCATAATAATTTAATAAACTCGGAGTGGGAATACATCGGTGTGGAATTTAATAAAGAAATGTTAGTTGTTAGGAGAATGAAACAATCTTATTTTTAGATACTTTTGCGTTTTGTGATATGAGGCGTATCTGGTTCTTTAATAAGGGTGATCTGTAATGATTCTTTTCTATAATCATAATGTTCCATATTTGTTTGTTAGGAAGTTAAAATGATATTGTTTTTAAATACTTTGACGTTTTGTGATATAAGGCTTACCTGGTTCTTCAATAAGGGTGAGCTGTAATGATTATTTTCTATACTCATAATGCTAGATATTTGTTTGTTAGAAAGATAAAATAACGTTGTTTTTAAATACCTTGACGTTTTGTGATATAAGGCGTATCTGGTTCTTCAATAAGGGTGATCTGTAATAATTCTTTTCTACAGTCATAATGTTTTATATTTGTTTGTTAGGAAGATAAAATTATGTTATAAATATTTTGTCTTTTGTGATATGAGGCGTATCTGGTTCTTCAATAAGGGTGATCTGTAATGATTCTTTTCTATAGTCATAATGTTCCATATTTGTTTGTTAGGAAGATAAAATAATGTTGTTCTTAAATACTTTAACGTTTTGTGATATGAGGCGTATCCGGTTCTTCAATAAGGATTATCTGTAATAATTATTTTCTATAATTGTAACGTTCTATATTTGCTTGTTAGGAGGATGAAACATTGTGTCTCTTCAGTATTTTTTCAGTTTTTACTTATTTTTTTAGAAGGAAATTATTATGTCATACTTCAAAATGTTTCTTCTTCACAACTAAATGCTGAAGTAAACGCATCTCGGTTGCATGCTTTATTATTTTGTTTCTTCATTGAAACCTTTTTTTATTATTATTCAGTTCTTTTTTTCTAATTTCTTCTACTATGAACAAAAAGAAGATAAAAAATCAATGACAACCCTTCTTTTAAAATCTTGGTAGCATATGAGAGAAACTTAATTTGTTATATATAAGAAGATTGTAAATTTGAATTAATCAAAGCTTTGATTAAAAATATTTGAACGGTAAAAGAAAAAAGAATATATTCTTTAAATATTTTCCAATCCCTATTATACAAATAATACAAAAGAGAAAGAAAGGCCTAATCGCCAGTTACTTAATAAATTATCTAATTTAAAAAAAAAATTGTTGGCAACAAAATCTTCTTACAAGAAAATTTTCTTTCTTTAAAGATTATTCTGAGTTATTTTCATATACTAATCTTTTTTTAGATATGTCTTCGTTTTTTTTATCTCCCAAAATTAATGGGACATTTTATTTTCTTATAAAAATTCATCTAATAATTTGTCATAATAGTTTTTTTTTAATCGGGGAGACAGATCCGCATAAATAATGACCCTCTCAACTCTTCTTTTAAGTATGTACTTGAAAATGTGTTTTCCTCACAACTAACTGCTGAAGAAAACGCATCTCGGTTCCATTATTATTTTGTTCTTTCTATTAATCCTTTTTTTCTGTTTTTCACTTAGTTTGTTTCTTCTACGATGAAGAAAAAAATGAATAAAAAATCAATGGTTGCCCTTCTTTTAAAAGATTCGAGAAGAAAAACCAATTAGAAAATTTCCTAATCTCGGTAGCGTATTTGAGAAGCTTAGAATGTCTTGGATGAAAATAAAATTGTAGGCTTCTGCATAGTTTGTAACGCTTTAATAGAAAAGGAAGACAGTTAGAGGAATGAAACAATGTACTTCTTAAATACTTTTAAGTTTTGTACTAAGTGTTGCGTGAACGGTTTAATTTTATCTATCGTGATCTTTTTAACACTTCCCAACCTAGTTGAAAAGTGTTTATGACTTCGGTTTGTCTGCCGTCTGCCGTCTGTCCGTGCTCTAACTCCCGTAAATAGGCTCGGATTGCTTTGTAATTTTTATATGTTATTATCGTTGTCTATAGCATGTTCCCTATTTCAACTGCAGTGTGTAGCACTTATAGTTTTTTTTTTACGGGGACACTCAAAAGAATTCCGTTACATTACGGTCTAAGGTTAAAAATCATTTGCGGTTTATTTTAATGATGTTACACAATTTCAAACACATTATAATTGATATATAGCACTAAGGTGCTTTACAGGAAGCTTAATATGGAATAGGGTGTGCATAGCACTTATAGTTACTTTACAGGGACAGTCAAAAGAATTCCGTTATATTACGTCTATGGAGAAAAATTGTTTGCGGTTTAATTAAATAATGTTTCACAATTTTAAACGCATTGAAATTTATATATATCACTAAGGTGCATTACAAGAGGCTCAATACAGAATATTGTGTGTATAGCAGTCATCGTTCATTTACAGGGACACACAAAATAATTCTCTACTGTCCGTTAACAATAATTCCTGGAAGTGCGTTCTAAGTTGCTGAACGCAATTTTAAATTGAACTCACTTTTTGTCTATTACTGGGTGTGCATCAATTCTGTATTTCATATACAGAGCAGCACAAAAGTTCGCGAACACATTTCCGTTTATTGACAGAAACCCCAGAAGGAGAATTTTAAACTGTGCTGCGCGTTTCCTAACTAAACTAAATTTATCATCCTATGTAGTATATATACAAATCTATAGATCCTATACAGGGCTGAATAAAAGTATTCGGATATTTTTCCGACTATTGTATATGTTGGAAATTCCTGAAATTACGTTTTTAAATATGTTATGCGTTTTCCAAATTGTTTACTTAGATGTTATCTTTCAGTTTATTAAACGGTAATGATTTGTAAAATTATTTTGGAAGCGTTGGAAAGTGTTACATAATCTATGCTTGACGCATGATTTTTCATTCTTGTTTTAATTTTAGCTCCGCTGAGAGAGGGATCGCGGGACATGGTTTTTCAGTATTTTCTTGTATCACCATGATGACTTAAACGTTTCGCAAATACTATAACATTTAAAACACAAGATACCCGACTGATTATAAATTAATCAATAATACGAATTTGACAGAAAAAATATACCCATTATTTCTTAAACAAGAAATTCAGAAGCATAAAATATGTCACAATGTAAGACAATGGTCAAAATTACAAAAGTTCAAATGTTTGATTCAATAATAAACATTACAAACTGTACGTGAGAAAAAAAGCAACTTTTGTACAAAAAAAACTATGATTGAAGTGAAAACAAAACTGAAAAGTAAGTACCTAACATTTTTAATTTAATTAACATAAATTGAATTGCCACATAATGGGCTGTATATGGTGGATAAAATATGTATCAATTGCATAATGTTTTTAGAAATGAAACAATATGTACCGGGTCCACCATAAATTCGTTACCATTTTTAAAACCATTAAAAATGAACAAATGACGTTAAAAATTTGCAGTTTGAAAGAATGGGATTAGAAGGGGTTAGATTTTTTTAATAACAAAAAAAGTTGTGGTTAAAAAAAATACTCATAGATGGCGCTGGTATGCATAGTATGAAGCCGATCTATGCAAATTAGGCTAATAGTAAAAGACCAGTTTCTTCGAAGCGTCTGACAAATTTCAGTATCCCAGCACATAAAACGGGCCTTTTTCTCGTCTTGAGTCTTTTTGCTGTATGGAATTTTTGAAATGCGCAGGTTGTTAATTCCCTGTTCTTGTAAAACAGCTTTTCCAACAATGCTTGATCTGGTATCGATAGCATACTATAATATATAATATATATATATATATATATAATATATATATAATATATTTATAATATATATATAATTAATATATAATATATATATATAATATATAATATTAATATATATATATATATACATATATATATATATGCATACGTAGAAAATAACATCAATTCAATATTGCTAAATGCACTGATTAATAAAAGGAGGAAAAATATAAAAATATTCAAAAACCAGAAAGATACATTACAATAAGAAAATGAAAACTTTATACTACGCAGGATATCCCAAACAGTGGCGTAGCGTCAGGGGGGGCACGATCATTTTACTACCAGTATAATTATATACTACATTTAGCCTTATTTAATCTTTGAACGGTATGAAATAAATAAGGCCAAATATAGAATATAAAAATACTGGTAGTAAAGTCACCCGTGCCCCCCTTGACGCTACGCCTCTGATCCCAAAACATTGACCTCGGCTTTTATTCTTTAAATATTGATCATAGACATATATTATAAATTACAACGTTACGTAAAAAAAGGGGGAACAGATGTGGAATCCCTGGTCACGGAATTTTGGTGACTTTTGTTTTGATGCGCCTCTCAGAATCGCGCCTACGATCTACGAAAAGGAACCAAATCCAGCAATTTAACTACTGCTGGGTTACCGTAGCAGAAATCATAGTCTCCAAAATTTGGCGACTTTTTTTCCCTTTTTTTAACCGATTAAAAAATAAAAAATCCGTGATCAGGGATTCCACATCATAGCCAAAAAAGGTACAGCATTTAATGAAATCGATTAAAATTTTCAGTGGATTAAATTTCAAGAAATACAAAATTTAAATTTTTATACGGTCCCCGTTGAAAAACATTCTTAGTGAGTTAAATGTGCCCCATACACAAATAAGTTCATGTACAAAAGTTCAGAATTTTATCATAAAATGTCGCAGAGATATGTTTAAACAAAATTGGTGAGGGGTTAATCATAAATTAAAATGTAAATGTTTACAGCTAGAGTGCAGATGACGCGACGCAGAAATGCATCATAATCAAATAAAATATTACTTTTATCTTTAGTATTATTTACAAATTTACAAAACTATGCTTCCTGAAAAATACCTTAAAATTTTACATGATGAATTACAGAATAAAACTTGGTAATGGCACAGTCAATGAACATTAAATAAGCAACTCTGTATTGGCATGGATGGAAAACATTTTGAACAAGTTTTGTAATATTTGCGTAAAGTTATTATTTCTGCACAGCTTAGATACTTTTGTATTAATAAATAACTCAATTATTATTTATTTATGCAATCATTGTTTTATTTCTTAATTTGTGGACGACCGCTGAAACACTATCATCCGACATGATTTTTCCCCTTTGCGAACTCCTATCCTGGCATCTGAAAGTGGTTTAAGTCACCAATTATGTATTTTCATATCTCTGCGCCATTTTATGATAAAATGCTGAAATTTTGTACATGACATAATTATTGTATGGGACACATTTTACTCATTGCTAACTTTTTACACGGGAGCCATCTAAAAAATTTTATTTGTATTTCATTAAATGTATTCCCCTAAAATTGTAATTGATTTCATACATTTCTGTTCCTTTTTTTACGAAATTTTGTATTGTATAATATATGTCTATTATCAATATTTAAGGAATAAAAGCCGATCATCATGTATACCTGGATATCATGTATACCTCTACATAAAATAGAGATCTCTCTCTCCTTATACATTATGATGAATCATTTTGTACAGATTAATATCTTTATATATATATATATATATATATATATATATATATATATTATATGTATTGGAAGATATCTCCAAAACAAATGGAGCATCTTCTTTTTTTTTTATAAAAATTTAACCATAATATGTCGCAATTTTTTCTTTCGGAACACAGAAGCAAATAAAAAATGACCCTTTGAACTATTTTTTAAAACGTTTATTTCTCATAACTAACTGCTGAAGAAATCCTTTCTCAGTTGCCTGCTTTATTACTATGTTCTTTCTTTTAAATTCATTTTTTTTTCTTTTTTGATTCAGTTCGTTTATTTCAGTTTCTTCTACTTTGAAGAAAAAAAGGGATATAAAATCAATAAGAATCTTTCTTTTAGAAGATTCAAGGAGAAACAGCAATTGAAAATTACTGAATCTCGGTAGCGTATGTGAGAAGCTTAGAATTTGTTAGATAAAAAGAAGATTGTAGGTTTCTAGATACTGTGTAACGCTTTAACAGTGTTGCCAGTAGAGTACTTTTTTTAACCCTAGAACTACCGAAAATTTTAGCCAATATTGATAAATATTTAAAAACACATTACGTCTGGATGAAACTAACAATCATTAAAATAATATTCAACTACAGACTTTATTGTTAAAAATACATAAAAACAATTGAAATTATCAAATAGACGTTTCGTGCACTTTCTTACACCTCATCAGTACTTCGAACACAAATGCAAAGCCACCAGAACCAAAACAAGAAAAATAGTTAAAGTCACAGTTTTAACTAAACTAACACATGGAAACAGGGTAAGCCGGAGAAGTAAACAGGGAATGCCAGTTTGACCTCCATTTTTCATTCAGAAATTTCGAATCCATACCAGAAATTTCGAACAGAAATTTTTGCTTTCTTTAATGATAGGCATTTCGTGATTACTTAAAGTTCATTTTTTTTCTCAAAATTTCCGGTATGAATTTGACATCCCTGAATAAAAAACATGGCCAATCTGGTAATCCTGTTCTTCAGAGAAATGCTATTAATACTTTTAATAGGCGAAGAATTCTAATAAAATTTACTGGTGGCAATCAGCCCATTTTTAAAAGTAGTGAAAAAGGCATTTTTGTTTATTCGATAGTTTGACATGGTAGCGACGATATATGCACTATAGATAAGCATTTTATTACGATTAGAGAGCGAATGGCTGTGTAAATGAGGTAAAAAAGATTTAAAAGTACCGGTATTACGTATTTGTTATTAAGGATTTGTTTTCGAAAAGTAAGGCGTTTTTAATTGATAATGACCAGGTACTTAGACCAACGGATACTAGCATTGTTGAAAGTGAGTCTATTGGGATAGGAAAAGGTACGATAGAAGTAGACAGCAGTTGCTCTACTTTCGTTTGACTTGGTGTGCCATAGATGGCACCATTCAATGAAAATGTCAAGATGATTTTGAATATTTTTGTACAGGAAGAAAGACTAATGTGCAGTGGCGTAAATATGGATGCCGTCCGCATAAAGGGCTGGAAGGGTTTGCACAGTGCGAGGAATGCTATTAAAATAAAGATTACATAAGCTTGGACCAAGAGTTGAGCCTTGAATTATTACACAGGTAATGGAGTGTAAAGCACAGAATGTATTATTAATACGTACGAAAAAAATACGATCGCCAAGGTGTGTAAAATGTATAAGTCCGGATGGGATGTTAAGGTGAATTAGTTTGTAAATGAGGCCTTCATGCCAGACTTTATCGAAGGCATTCTCGATGTCTAAAAATACTGCAACAGTAGGTTTTTTCGCACTTATGAATTCCACAACGCGTAGAAGATGGTGTTGTGTTGAATGTTTGGCCCTAAACCCGATTTGTTCAGGTATGAGAATATTGCTATCGTACAAGAAGAGATGGGATCGAAACGAAAAGATTCCTCATCCCACTCTTTAATTAGCTTTTATTATTCAATAAAATTACTGGTTTAACTTTATTTGAAAAAATATCATATTTGTATCATAATATCTGTCAACATTCCGGATTTTTTTTTTTGTATATATACATTTTTTTAATTAACTAAAACCAGAAATTTTATTGATTAATAGAAGATAATTCAAAAACTCCCATAATGGATCAACTAAACATTTCGTTAAATAATGTTCCTGTTTCAAATTCAAAGTACTGTTAATTTGAATTGCAAAAATTAACCCGGAAGGTTGGCTGCAATGTAATATGAATTAAAATCGTTCGATGATTATGGAGTCAAATCTAACCATTTTTCAGAATTGTGCCCATTGAGCCATTTGATCAGCATTGCATAAACTACATACAAACTATCAAAATATCAGCCAATTTCACTGGGACCATACTTCCATACAGTGGTGGCTCGTGACTTGCTTTATTTGGGGCACTAAATGCATGCCTGCAAAATTTATTCTTTTCATACCACTATATTTTAAAAGAAATCTCTGTATTATTTATTGGCAGAAAGTTCTGTCATTAAACAAACAATGAATTTCATTTTAAAAAATAGTGGTACTTAAATAATAAATCTTTCAAGTATGTATTTAGTGCCCCAAAAATAGTCAGTCACGAAAAGTCACGAATAGTCAATAGCCATTGCTTCCATATAAATTGTGCGTGGTTCTTTTAATAAATTCTATAATATTTTTAGTCGCTTGTCACCACTATCTTTCCAGGATATCGCGGAAATAATACAGTCCTTCAGAAGTTTTTGGGTCAAAGTTTCAATTGAAACATTGATACAAAATTACGAAATCTCGGTCACGCATCTGAGAAGCTTATAATTCCTTAGATAAAAAGGAAATTGTAGGTTTCAGGATAGCTTGTAACGTTTTAACAGCCCTTGAAGGGCGAAGAATATATTTTTTCGACCGCTTAAATTTAAAGAATATTTGTACAGGAATTTTTGAAGAAAATCTTTCTTTATAAATTCGATGAAAGAAATCCTTGACAGTGCATTTTCTTATTTCAAAAGAAAAAATTTCGAAAATTCTGGTGGGAATTCAACACTACAGTAACTCGTTATTTGCCCCTGAAATGTTTAACAGAAAATTGCTGCTTGTTAGAAGAACGAAACCATGTATTTCTGAAATTCTTTTAAATTTTGCAACAAAAGTAATGTCTGGTTTTTCAATAAGGAAGTTAAGTTGTAAAATAATTCCTTCCAATACTTCTTATGTAACTTTGAAGTTAGAAAAAAAAATAGTAAAAGAGGAATTGATTCCTTTTTTTTTTAGATTTTAGTCTTTATTTATTTTTTATTCTTTTAATTTATCTAATAACATTTTTGAGGTTAATATATTTCAGATGCAATTAAGAATACACTAAATTTCGTCTCCAAGTTTGAGTTCAAGCCCCACCAGTGGCTGAGAGGTTCTGTTCTCAAAGCTGGTAGACGGGAAGTGCTGGGTTCAAACCCCTGTCGCGCCCGACCTAACCGTTCAGAGTTTTCCGTGGTTTTCTTCGAACCTTACCGTAAATATGTGTTAGGATCCCTTTGAAAGACACCCATTAAGGGCACTCTCCCCTAGGGCCTATATCTCTCGAGTAGATAATCGGCCGTCATAAATCAACCAACCAACCAAGTTTGAGTTCAGCGGCCTTGAGTTCAGTAGATATGTTATATTCATTGGCCACAAATGACTATAAAACGTGTTTTTTCTGCGATGTACACCGCTTACTTACCAATCTCCAATCACTGGTGTAGCTATGGTGCGAGTCCAGACACGCCCGAAGTTACGGCGGTGATTTAGGCCAAAGTTCATGACGCCAGATCACATGATCCCCGCCGATCCAATAGGCCGAGAAAGCCGCTCTAGGGAGGGGGAACTAACAAGAGCATCCTCTGCCGATTGGATCAGCCGGAGATCACGTAATTTGATATCATGAATTCCGTCTTATGGCGGGAGGAACAAACAAGTGCTTTCCCTGCCGAAACTGAAGTCGACCATTGACCAAATGCTCTTGATACCACTATTTTAACGAAATGTTCTTCGCCTTATCTAATCGCAGAATTTTCAGCAATAACACAAGGGGAAAATATTTTTTCAAAATTAGTGGTATGCAGAACATCTGGACCCCACTCTGTCTCCAACCACTGCATCCAACTAGACCAGCGGTTCCCAACCTGGGATACGCGTACCCCTAGGGGTACGTGGCGAGCCTGCTGGGATTACGTGAAAATAATATCGGTAATGGCGGAAATCACAAAAATGTTTAAACTGAAAACACATAAATAAAGTTTATAGTTTTGGATTACAAAGTTAGTCTCATGTGTAACTCCAATATTTTACGCTCAAAATCAGGGTAAAAGACCATTAGACCTAATAATTCATTGACAATTCCATGTCACTAGCTCCGCCCACCGCTAATCATATTGCATGTGTACTTATATATTTCCCCAATCTTTGCGAAAACTACCATTGATAATTGTACAATGTTCTTTTTAAACACCTTATTTATTCCTGTTTTTAATTATAATTGCAAAATGCCCAAATTGCGCCAAAGTTTCTGGTTTTAATGTTTTATTTTAAAACGTGTTGAAAAGCAGGCCCTTATTTTTATTTTCGAGTAGGCGGAGTTATTTCACTAACGTATATTAATTGAAAGCTTTGTTCCTTTTAATGAGTATTTAACTTTAAGTGTTTACTTACTATTTGAAAGATTTGGTTTTATGTTTAAAATGGATATAACTGTTTGAAATTCGGAACTCTTAAGAGTACTGCAACTGCGATTGAAATTCAACCTGATGATGTAGAAACTGCAAGTTCTTCGAAATAATCTGATTATTTAGAATTGCAAGAGAACCCGAGTGCAGCTGTTAATAGGCCTGCTCTGATAACTGATAAATACTGAGTACTTATACTTTATAATACTTTAAATAATATTGAAAACATCAGTGCTTCCTTAATGAATAGAAAATATAATAATGAATATTTCTTGATGATTTTAATAATATGTGGGTGACGAAAGGACTGGGTGGATGGCATGATAAATGGGGGTACTCCGAAAGGAAAAGCCTTAGGAAGGGGTACGTGAAAGAAAAAAGGCTGGGAAGCGCTGAACTAGACTATCGCAAAATGTGATTTAATTTAACCCTGGTTAAAACGCGTTTCGAACCATAAAATCTATTTGATATATCTTTATTTAACCCCTTAATCGTCGTGCCCGAGACATTCACGGGCAGCGTAGGTTACGCCTGTTTTATTCAGATTGTTTGATTCCCACCAATTTTTTTTAAATAGTATTATTGGCTTTATTCTTGCATTATTTTATCGGTCTATTAAATAAGACGAACATTTCTACTTAAAAAAATTGGTGGTAATCAAGCAATCTGAATTTTTAAAAAGTAGCCTACACTTAAAGGGCGCGACGATTAAGGGGTTAATTAATGTCATAGTTCTACGTGGAACTTATTTAATTTTATTTCTAAAATATTTTTTAGTTCGGAACATGTTTAACCTATGTCAAATTAACCCACATTTTACGTAATAATATTAGGATGTTGGCATGCTTGAATATTGTAATGCAGGAAAACAATTTCTTACATTTTGTAAAAATATATGTATTGCATTTGTTAGTGACAATATTTATTGCATTAGCTTTTGTTTTTCTGTAAATCACTATTCGGCTTTAGAGAATATTGAGGCTAAGAGACAATTTTAGTCGCTAAAAACTAAAAACGCAAAACTATTAAAAATATTTTATACTTAACTCTTTGATTACGCCATCTGTTATCAAATATAGCAACCAAATTCTAAATTCGCAGTAAAAATTTAAATTAATTGTACTGAACACGTAATTTAAAAAATAGTTCATGTGTTAGTCAATCGATCGACGCGACGGTGCTGTATTTCCTCAACCTAGAAAAATTTTCAAGCTCTCTCCAAAACCTTAATTTTTTTTACTTGTTTAAACAGACATATAAAACACATAGTGAAAACTGAGTGACTTTTACCGGAAAGCACGTGAAACTCAAGCTTCTCTTCTAAAATTTGAGGGGTGTCTCAAAATGACTGTAAAAGAGAGCCCCTAATTCACATTTTTATTTTTTCTTACATTACGTTTTTAATTTTCTTAGAAAAGAAAGTTTGCCCAATGCAGTAACAAAATACATGGAAAATGCATCATAAATTGTGTATTGCTGTGTATATATCTTAACAGTCCTTAAGATCTTGCTAAAATATCAGCTTAGGTATTCTTACGGATCAAGACAGTGTAGATCAATCTATTGGTTGAAATCTTAACTCCTTTTTTATTACAGTGCCTACCAAATTTACAAGCTACCTAAAGTTATTTTATGTCGAGTATGTTTTATTTATTATTATTATTACAGGGTTTGTGCGCTTCCACCAGAATTTTTTAGCAGAATTTTTCGCCTTGTTTAAATGCAGAAAAAGGATTACAAACCTGGCAATTAAACGAGCTGTTTGCAATTTCTGCTATTAAAATGTTAAATAGAAAAATTCTATTAAAAAATTGTGGTAAAGAGTACGAACCCTGTATGAATTTAATTTTCTGAATTCTAATATTTCATTTTCTCTTTTTTTAGGTAAGTACAATGATTCATCTTCTCTTGAATGTCTGTGTCTTAGATGACCGGAGATGTGAACAAGCTTGATACTTGAGTGTAAAATTGTCCTGTTCTAATTGTTAAAGGTTTGATTTTTTTTTCCACTTTCAATCAATTTAGAAGTATTCTGAAATCAGGTTACTACAACTGAAAAAGTGTCAATTTTTAAACATTTCTTACCACACTATTGCCAAAAAAACATTGATTGCGCTGATAAGGGAATTTTTACTACTTTTGTGATATTTTTCTAAGCTCTTTCGGCCTATTTGAAATCACAATTTTTACTTATATATACAGGGTCCGACTTAGACTGTCTAGGGCCCTGGGGCGTGCACCTCTCTGAAGGGACCCCTTTCTATATATCCATAGAAATTGTTCGTGAATTATGCTGAAGTGACTAAACTTCATTCCTGTGTGTATAAACAAATATCGTACCAGATAATATTCACATCTGGATACAGGGCATCACAAAAAGATGGTCACAACTTTAAGAGATGATAGAATACATTACTTTTTTTGTATAGGAATATACGGATTTATGTGAACCGTTGAAGTATTAATACACGTCTTGCCTGTCACTCTTGGATATAGGAAGCAGAAAGGGGGATGGGAGGGCCGTACTCCTTTCCTAAATCTTAGAAAATGTAAGAATTTTGGTCACTTTTGGCTAATTTTAACCATTCTCCCCTTCTCATAACGAAAAGCCTGATAACCCCAAAGGGGAATTTTAAAATGGGGGTCTGCAGAGTTGCCAAGTCTCCGGCTTTTTGTTCACCAGTATATTCTTAGACAAAATGTTGTTCTTTTAAATCGCAGAATTCTCCGATCAAACAAAACAACATTTTCTGTATTAAAATACTGGTATACAAAAAGCCGGAGACTTGACAGCTCTGGGGTCCGAGGCAGATTCCCCACATGTCCCTGTATTTGTCAGGCCCTGTATATAAATACATATATGAATAAATTATAGAAATTTGGACTAAAGTAAACCCCGAGTTTGAGTTATTTAGAACCAAACTATTTTTTTTTTCGTAAAATAAGTATTTTAATTGACGAAGAGCTCAAGCAAGACCTAAGATCTGGAAATAACACACATGTTGAATCATTTTAATTATAAAAATGTTTATTTAAACTTGAAATTAAATAACAAAATACATCGAAAATACATCATAAATTGTGTGATGCCGATGAGATATCGTATCAGTCTTTTATGTCTTGCTAACAAATCCTAAAATGAGAGAATAATGCATAAAAAAGTTATTTTACATTGGAGCTGAGAAAAACAACTTTTTCGTCAGTGTCGGTTGCGGTTTTCTTTTTTATATCACAACATTTATAGTGCAAAATATCCAAAATAACTTATTAGCAAAAAAAAGGCTAACGTGTCTCTCTAAGACATATCTCCGGAGCTATAGTATTTAAACATTCTTCTAAATTTTCAGTCGTAAAATCTGCGTCCTTTCTGCTCTCACGAGCAAAGCCTGATTATTCAAAAAAACATGTGAAACACAAACTTATTTTCTAAAATTTGAAAAGGACCCCAAAATGACTGTAAAATGGGACCCCTAATTCACATTTTTATTTTTTTATATACGCATTTTATTGAAGAAGAAAGTTCGCCCAATACAAAAGAAAACCTACGCAGCTTCAGATAACTTATGTAACTGGGAAATCTGAATATGATCAATAGACTGCTAACCAATCATATGACATCCTTATGTGCTGGTTAGAAATCACCGTAATATAACTGCACCTATAACTTATATATACTACAAAGATACTCCATCTATATAGTATCTATACAGGGAACATAACAAAATCTGTTTAATGAAATATCTGCAAACTCGACTAAACCACTCCTGAGATTATGATATATAGCATTGATAAAGCTTGCTCAATGCAAAAGAAAATCCATGCTACTTCAGATAACTTAACTAACCGGGAAATCTAATTATGATCAATCGACTGCTAACCAATCATACGACATCCTGATGTGTTGGTTAGAAATCACCTGGGTATAACTGCACCTATAACTTATATATACTACAAAGATACTCCATCTATATAGTATAAATATACAGGGAACATAACAAAATCTGTTAATGAAATATCTGCGAACTCAACTGAACCACTCTGGGATTATCATTTGTAGCACTGATAAAGCTTGCCTAATGCAAAAGAAAACCCGTGTTACTCCAGGTAACTTATCAAACCGGGAAATCTGAATATGATCAATAGACTGCTAACCAATCATATGACATCCTGATGTGCTGGTTAGAAATCACCTGTATATAACTGAACCAATAACTTACATGTACTACAAAGATACTCCATCTATAGCATTATATACAGGGAACATAAAAAAATTGTCTGCGAACTCAACTAAACCACTCTGGGATTATGATATGTAGCATTGATAAAGCTTGTCCAATGAAAAAGAAAACCCGTGTTACTTCTGGTAACTTATCTAACTGGGAAATCTGAATATGATCAATCGACTGCTAACCAATCATATGATATAATGATGTGCTGGTTAGCAATCACCTGAGTATAATTGAACCTGAGTTGAATACAACTTATATATACTACAAAGATACTCCATCTATAGCATAATATACAGAGAACATAAAAAATCTGTTTAATGAAATGTCTGCGAACTCGACTAAACCACTCCTGGGATTATGATTTGTAGCATTGATACGTTTCCATGTATGTATAATTTAGAAAACGCTTCCCAAACAAAAAAGAGGGGGTGTGATATTGTGTTTACGAGTAATTTTGGATAATTTTGGCGGTTTTTTAGTTTCAAATTTGCAAAAAAAAAAAAAAAAAAAAAAAAAAAAAAGACTCTTTACAGAGAGCATACATTTAGTTTAAAGTTACAATATAATAAATTTCAGGAAAAATAAAAGCCACTAGGCAGACTAAAGAAAGGTTTTTTACTTATAGTATATACGTACAAATACAATGATGTTGAGCGTTAACTTAATAATGTAAAAAAATACATAAATTATTAATTTTTTCTGGTGGCAATTTAAACTTTTTGACCAGAAAAAGAAATAAATTTTGCCAATAATCATTGAGTTGCTTTATTAATGTAACTAAAACCAATATTTTTTCATCTAAATAAAACATATTATATATATATATATATATATATATATATAGTAATCATTTAAATACTTTTCCCTTGATCAATTTCAGATTAATAATTTATGAAAAGATAAACAATGAATAATATATCGAGGATATAAATGTGAGTAATTAAAACATTAATAAGTAGAATACATATAAGATTATATTTTTTATATCTTTGTAAATATGAAAATTATAGTATTACAATGTATTCATAACATGATAGTACATCAGTAAAAATTATTAATTATTAAGAATCATAGCTGAAATAAATTGTAAATTTAGCCTGTTTTGCTATTTATTAATTATATAATCATTATTATACTTAACTCTATATGCAAATGCGATGCTGAAAAATAAAGCACAGTCGGAAAGAGAGTGATGTAATGCAAGGTACGTACGCCTTTACCACAATTTTTTAATATAATTTTTCGACTTATTTAAATGCAGATGTTCCATTGTTGCAGTTGTTCGATACATTGTTCCATTGTTCGCACAACATCCCTAATGATATTGTCGCAGATTTGACTGACTATGAGGCCTCCAACACCGCTAACGCCCTAAATATGCTATGTTAATTGATGATGAAGACTATGTTTTCCTCTCTCTTCAATTAAGCTTAACACGTTCACTGCCGGGTTAAAATTACCGGAATTTTATTTTATTTAGAAAGTTCGAATTCATACCAGAAAATACTAATAGCAATATTTGCTTTATTTAATTACAGACATTTCGTGATTACATAAAATAAAAATTCTTCTTTCAAAATTTCCGGTACGAATTCTTAATTTTAGATTGAAAAACCACGAGTATACTCGTGGTTGGCAGAGAATGGGTTAACTTTTCCTGTATTACACAATCCTGCAATTCAACGAGACATCTCAATTTCTGCTATTTAAATATTATTTAATATTTAAATAGCAGAAATTGAGATGTCTCGTTTAATTGCAGGATTGTGTAAGAATTATATAAAAAAAATTTTGATATAAGCGTACGAACCCTGTAATGAAATAAAATAAAAGATTTTGATTTCTTTCTTTTGTGCTGTGTCTAGTTTATAACAAGCACACCATTAATCTTGCATATGATAAAATTTATGTCCTATAAACGGGTCATGCATAAAAGACATATCATTTAATGATGTCCCTTTTATGCATGACCCGCTACCAAATAAACAGAATTCCACAGAAATCTTATTATGCAAGTATCATTAATAAAAGATAACCGAGTGAAATTAATTCATTAAATGACATAAATAAACAGCGCTTTACATAATAAAGTTAAGTCATCTTTCATGAAGAATAGTAATCGATGGTGATAATTTCTGTTCCACGAAAAGAGATCTTATACAGATTTGTAGAAAACGATGGCAGGCTTTCATGATGGGAGTATGTTTGATTTTCGATATCTGAACAGGGAAAAGGCGGAGAAATTTGCTGATAAATCAGTGAAGTATCCTAATTTCTAAAGGAAACCAGATAATAGATATTATGAGGAAGGGTGTGGTCTTTTTATCTTATGTCGAAGAATATGTTAAATAATGATTATAATTTCTCTGTCTATAACATTTTTATAGCAAAAGGGATAAGAATTCATATACAGGCAGTGACAGTGTGTACTAATATTTTATTATACTATTATACTATTACATAGCTGCTAACCTTCCGAGTAGTGATGGGCAGAATAAATGATTTTGATATTCAAATGAATCATTCGGGTATGCGCAAAAGCATAGTTGCTAACGTGCGTATTTTTTTTAAATCAATTGCAACCAGAAATTTTTTATGAATAAAAGAATTTTAGTTTTAATAAGAATTGATTTTAAAACTACATAAAAATATCAAATTAATTTTTCTTTAACGAAATTTCTGTGGGTGATTAATAAAAAAATGTACGAAGGGTGGCAACTATGCTTTTGTGTCTAACAAAATTTCTGGTGGTAATTGATTAAAATAAATACGAAAGTTCACAACTATGCTTTTGTTTCGAACAAAATTTCTGGTGGTAATTGATTAAAATAAATACAAATGTTGGCCACTATGTTTTTGCGCATGGCCGAATGACCAAATCATTCATTAATCTCATCACTACTTTCGAGTGAGTGCGGAATTAAAGAAAAGTAAACAAAATTTGAACCAGAAAAATTTTCTTATGACATGTTTGTTATTTTTATAGAGTTATAACGATGACGAATAATTGTCGGTGTCATTTTTAGTAAGACGATTAGAAAAATATTTTTGAATAGGAAAATAAGCTAAAGACTCCGTGATGCTTTTATGAAGAATAAATATCGATGATGATAATTTCTGTTCTGCGAAAAGCGATCTTATACAGATTTGTAGAAAACGATGGCAGGCTACAATCAAAAACGCAAGCACACAGAGGACAAATTTTGTCATCTATGTGCTTGCGTTTTGATTTGCAACCCTGAGGCTGGGCAAAAGTTTGCTCGAAAGCGCTCGGTTATCTATGGTGTTGCCGGAGCTGCTGCTTCCGATTCCAACCCCCATCAGGTCGAGAATGTGGTTTCAACACGACGGTGCGCCTGCACACTTTGCCTTGGATGTGCGGAACACTTTAGATGCAACTTTCCCAAGGCGATGGATTGGTCGAGGTGGTCCCATAGCTTGGCACCAAGATCGCCGGGCGAACCCTGAAACACAAATTTAAGAGACATGTAATCTAACTACTCTCTTAATCCATTGCGATTATCAGAATACAAAGAGGCTGTTGTAAGTAGCGAAATCTTTGACGATTTCTGCGGTTAATAACGCCTGACATGCGGCTAATGTGAAAGCATCGATTTTAATAAATTTCAAAACTTTCTTTGAATATATTATAGATATTTTTCATAAAAAAATTATTTTAATTGTTGTTATAGTAAACAATTTTAAAAATCTACGAGAGTTTTCAATTAAAAACAATGGTTTTCACCTACGTTCTGTAATCTGAGAAGCCCGGCTGGATCCCTTTGTCTTTAATAAAAGCACCTAAGAACAATTAACATAATTAATTTTGTAAAGTTAATATTGCGAAGTTTTTGATGCATCTACCATTTCTACAGAATACGGCGAAATTTCAAACTTTTTCGGTAAAAATATGAATTAAAGTTGTGAACTTACTCATCCTTTGATGGGTTTTCTATAAGCCCGGGCTGGATCCCTTTGTCTTTAATAAAAGCACATAAGAACAGTTAACATTGGTAATTTTGTAAAATTAATATTGCGAAGTTTTTGATGAATTCATCATTTCTACAGAATACGGCGAAATTTCAAACTTTTTCGGTAGAAATATGAACTAAAGTTATGAACTTACTCATTCTTTGACGGGTTTTATAATAATCTTTATATATGTATACTTACAATCAAAATCTAATTATACAGCCTTCGTGAAACGCAGTCTAATTTAAAACATTAAATAAAAACGAAAAATCATGCGTTATGTAGATTATGCATAGATTATGTAACACTTTCCAACACTTCCAAAATAATTTTAAATCTTTACCGTTTAATAAGGTGAAAGATGATATCCATGTAGACAAGGGATGAGAGGGATGACCGCTCCGGGATATCTAAGTAGACAAGGTCAAGGTCAAACCGGGTGGGAAGACCTACCGTTTCGCTTAAGCTCAACTAACCCCGCCCATGTCTAAATAGACAATTTAGAAAACGCATAACATATTTAAAAACCTAATTTTAGGTATTACCAACACTATTCGGAAAAATATCCGAATTATTTTGTGCAGCCCTGCATATGATGTATAGATTTGCATATATACTACGTAGAAAGCGAAATTTTAGTTCAGTTAGGAAACGCGTGGCACAGTTTAAAATTCCCCTTCTGGAACTTCCGTCATTAAACGGAAATGTATTCAAAAACTTTTGTGCTGCCCTGTATATGATCTATAGAACTTATAAACACCAAGTAATACACAAAAAAGGAGTTAAATTTAAAAACGCGTTCAGCAACTGAAAACGCAATTTTCCAGCAATTATTGTTAACTGACAGTACCGAATTATTTTGTGTGTCCCTGTAAATTAATGCTATACACACAATATTCTATAGTAAGCCACCTGTAATTCACATTAGTGTTATTCCATATTAATTTCAATATGTGTGAATTAGTAGCAAATTATTAAAATAAACCGCAAACGATTTTTTCCATACATCATAATGTAACGGAATTCTTTTGAGTGTCCCTGTAAAGGAACCATGAGTGCTATGCACACCATATTCTATTGTAAACCTCTTGTAGTGCACTTCAGTGATATATATCAATTTCAATATGTTTGAAATAGTGTAACATCATTAAAATAAACCACAAATGATTTTCCCCATAGATCGTAATGTAACGTAATTCTTTTGAGTACCCCTGTAAAAAAAGTATAAGTGCTACACACTTATTTTTCAATACCAAACATGCTATAATAACCCTCAATAGCATATATCAATTGCATGACAATCCGAGTGTATTTATGCGAGTTAGAGCACGGACAGACAGACAGACAGACAGACAGGAAAACAGACAGCAAACAGATAGACAAACTGAATTCATAAACACTTTTCAACCATGTTGCAAGTGTTAAAAAGAACTTTCAAAATATAAATTTTCAGCGTATGACTTGAAAATAACAAAGTTAGTTAATTTAAATATTCTACATCACAAACGAATCAAACCAAATGAGTTTCTATTCTGTTAAACTGAACACATATATTTTTTTTCCTTCAAATATTACATTATTTTCCAGTTTGTTTACTGTTGATCCAAGCACGCCGTTTTAAAGCGAAAGATGTAAATGTGATCCTATGCATACAAAGAAAAAATTACTTTAGATTTCGTGTGAATAACGACTGACAACATCCTTGGTAATTGTTCATTTCCGATTTATAGAAAGAGCTATCATTCGAAATGAAGTGAAATTGCACAGAACAAACCCAAGAATAACTTAAGAAACAAATCGAGAAATAATATAATATTTGAAGAAAAAATATATATTTGTTCAGTTAAACTGTATGTTGTCTTTTGTTTCGTATCAACTCCCAAACACCAATAAAATAATTTATCATCCAAGTACGCCGTTCTAAAACGAAAGATGTAAAAGGGTGCTTCTATATATAGAATGAAAAAAATACTTTAGATTTCGTGTGAATAACGATTGACGACAATTAAGAGAATTGTTCGTTTCCAATTTATAGAAAGAGCCATCATTAGAAATACAGCGAAACAGCACAGAACAAACCGTAGAATAACTTAATAAACAAATCGAGAAATAATATAATATTTGAAGAAAAAATATATTTGTTCAGTTAAACTGTATGCTACCTTTTGTTTTAAGGATGATTTTATATATACAAAGAAAAAAATACTTTAGATTACGTGTAAATAATGATAGACGACATTCAAGAGAGTCCATTTCCAATTTTTAGAAAGAGCCATCATTAGCCCATTTATGCCTAGCGTCCCAATTTTGGGACGCTTTAGTAAAAGGAGAAAAAGTGCATTTCACACCACTTTTTTTGTAATAGAAATTCGGTGCCTTATTTTTTCGAGGAGTCCTCCATAAAATAAGACATTAAATTTCTATTTTTTTTTAAAAAGTGGTGTGAAATGCACTTTTTGCCATTTTACTAAAGTATCAACGCAAGGCATAAATGGGTTAGAAATACAGCGAAATAGCACAGAACAAACAGAAGAATAACTTAATAAACAAATCGGGAAATAATATAATATTTGAAGAAAGAAGATATTTTCTCGGTTAAACGGTATGCTATCTTTTGTATCATATCAACTCCTAGGGATCAATAAAATGATTTATCGTCCAAGTACGTCGTTCTGAAGGAAAACGGATGAAGGGTATCTTTAAGGTGTTATGTATACATATAATAATATAATGATAATAATAATATTACTTTAGATTAAAAATGAATAACAATTGATGAAATAATTGAGAATCACTGAATTCCAATGTATAGAAAAAGCGATTGGAAGTACAAAGTAATAAATAGGTCTGAACATACCTAAGAATTGCTTAATAAAAATTTTCATAAAACTAATATTAATTTAAATGTTCTTTTCCTGCTTGTTTCTAAAATACATTTCATATCTCTTTATTTAACATACGTCTTAAAATACAATTCCGTTAAAAATATTTTTATCTACAACCAATTTAAGTTGTTTTGTGGAAACGGAAAAATACAGGCAAACTGCTTAGAGGGTTGATAAACAAATCCGGAAATACTATAATATTTGTAGAAAAGGGATATTTGGTAAGGCTGTGTAATTTTCTGCGTTAGTTCTAGAAATCAAAAAAATAATTTATTCTCCAATTCTTCTGACAGCACGTTCTTCTAAAACGGAAAAGGGGAGTGATGACTTTTAGTTTTGATTGTATACACACTATAATATAGCAGAGTACAGTCCTGGTTATCGGAGTTAATATATACCAAGCTCACCTCGGATAAGTAAAAAACTCAGATAAACCCGATTTACATACTTTGTCAATCACTCAGCAGATGAAATATAAATTTACACACAATTTATTATGTTCATTGTTAACTTATTAATTTACTTTTTTTTTCTCCTATGTCGGGGGGGAGTCCAAGGACCATAGTTCCGCTCGAGCGGCCCAGTAGAGTTCAGCTTTATTAAAAAAATCAGCGACTAAGAAGTGCTTGTCATTCAAACGAGAACAGGTCAGAAGGTGGTTAAAATCCAAAAAATCCTCTGTGGAACAGAAGGGACAGTCTGAAGATGAAACAACACCGATGCGGTGCAGGTGTCCATATAAAAAGTCATGGAATGTCATGATTCCAAAATTTGCAACAGCAATGCGTCTTGGAAGATCTTGAGGAATAGGATGAGTTAACAAGTCATTCCATTTCTTTTCCGTGGCTTGCAATTTGTGTAGATTGTCCACTCTCTCCTTGATTCTGTTTTTTATTACTGCACAAGCTCGTTGGTATGGGTGTTGGTATGTGGGTTGTTGCAATCTGCAAACCTGTTTAGCAAGATGATCAGCTCGTTCATTTCCTGTTATTCCACAGTGGCTAGGTATCCATTAGTAAGTAACTTTCCAATCAGCATTCAGAATACTGCTGGCCAAAGCACGTGTATTGGAAAGGTGAGCAGAGCTATCATCCTGGTAGGAGCGGAGAGCCATAATTGCTGCTTGGGAATCAATAAGGAAAACAGCTTTTCTATAGTTAGATGTAAGAAAGTCTAGTGAGAGCTGGGTAGATAGCCTCTATCTCTGCTTCAAAATTAGTTGAGTTTACTCCAACTGCGACAGAACCCTCAAAAATACCTTCACAGTAAAAACCAGAACCTGAGGCACTATTTGGTTCAGAAGAGCCATCTGTATATATATAAAGCCATTCATGATTAGGATAATGAGTTGGTATGGTCTCTAATAGTCTAAGGGAATATGCTTTTAAGACACAGGAAGCGATCATACTTTTTTTTTAATTTACTACATGCAGTTCTTATGATGTACAATGAAATTGTTCACTTGAAAAAATGTTTGAGTTTTTCGTTTGTTGGATTATAAAAAACGCTTCTTTGCTGCATTGTTGCGCCAGTGTATTAGTGTCATCACAATTGAATGTGTAGCTTCTTCTTCTTGCTCAATGTATCCAATCGTTTTTTAAATCGAACTTAGACTTGCGGAATGCGCCATTTTCTCCTAATTTATATCATTTTCGTCTTCACTGCTCTTTTTTCCTTTGATTTTCAACCATCTCTGCAATCATGTCACATTTAACTGACCCTATAAGTGTGACGTCACAGGCAACTCACCTCCGCAAATCGAATCCATACAAACCAAGCAGGATCCAATAGATGGAGTAATCGTAAATGATGTCACGTGAAGCCGCCCCACTAAAAAGAAAATCTAAAGATTATCTTTAAAAAATATCTGTAGAAAATCTGTAGGTATTTGGCCCACTTTTTATCAAATCTTCAATCAAATCAAAGTAGTAACGCGTTACTACCCAAACTTCTGCGTCCGTCTTATTTGGCCGCGTCCAGCACTGCAGAGCACTGATTAGACAACTATCGATCAAAATCAAATATGGCGTACGCAGGAGAGGGGGCAAGGACTCGTTTGTCGACTTCAATACTTTCAGCAGGGTAAGATTGATATGTCTACTCCTTTATTTTCTATCCTCCCTAGACATTTTCTAAAAACAGTCAAATCGTGTTCAGGACCTAAAACATATAAATCCGTCGAAAACCGGGAGTCAAAAATTTTCATGAATCCAATATTTTATTTTTGTAAAGATAGAAGAAAATAAAGAACCATTGAAAGCCCAGCGATAAATCGCAGACAAATTCAAGAATAACTTAATAAACAAATCAGGAAATACTATAATATTTGAGGGGGAAATATATTTGATCAAGTAACGGGTATGTCATTTTCTGTATCACATCGACCGCCCTGGGGAATCCTCAAAATAATTTATCTTCCAAGCACGCCGTCTAAATCCCAATAGGTAAAGAATGTCAGTAAGGTCTTATTATTGACACACACAGTCGAATCTATACAATAGATATATTAGAACAGGGCAACTTTCAGTTATATTAGTTTATAACGTCATTTTCATGTTATAAATACAGTGGAACTTCCCTTTAATGAAGTCCCTATTTAACGAAGTTTTCTACTAAACGAAATTTTCTGCAGAACCTTGACTTTGAACATCATTAACATGTAAATTAATCTCCATATTACGAAAAACGTATTCTATGCAACGAAGTTTGTTCCACTTTCATGCACATATTCAAACGGAAAGGTTGCTGTTGCGATGTATATGAATGTATGATTTTATTTCAGTGGACTATATGAAAATGAAAACATTTCAATCATTTAATCAAAACACACACATTTAATCACATTTGAATAAAAAAAGAAAAGGTACGCTTCGGTTTTTGTTTACTTCTCTTTGTTATGTGGTTTTGTTTACATTACTCTAATTAAATTATTCTCATATCTACATTACATAAAAATGACTACCCAAATTAAAATACATTTTTCAAATAATTTACGTTTTATGTGTACTTTTCATTTTATGTGGGTTATGTGTATACAAGTTTCATAAATTAAATTCTATTTCACGAATTTTCTTCATAAGTATTTGAGTGTAACGATGAGACTTCGTTAAATGGAAGTTTCACTGTATTTTAAAAATTGCATTTCATTTTAAAAATACTGAACACTTTCAAATACGAAGTACTATACAGTTAGTTAAATAAACTGAACCCGAATGTATGTGATATCTCGGAAATTAAATTCTCAAAACAAGGTATTTATGGTAATTGTCACCTTTTATAACACTTTTCAACATAGCTGAAAAGTGTTTATGAATTTGATTTGTCTGTCTGTCTGTCTGTCTGTAGTCTGTTTGTCCGTGTTCTAACTCGCGTAAATATTCTCGGATTGCCATGAAATTGATATATATTATTGAAGTTTACTATGGCATGTTCGGTATTGGAAACGAAGTGTGTAGTATTTATAGTTCCTTTACAGGGACACTCAAAAGAATTCCGTTACATTACGGTCTATGGGGAAAAATCATTTGTGGTTTATTTTAATGATGCTAAACTATTTCAAACATATTGAAATTGATATATATCACTGCGGTGAATTACAAGAGGCTTACTATAGAATATGGTATGCATAGCACTTATAGTTCCTTTACAGGGACACTAAAAAGTTCCGTTACATTAAGGTCTATGGGGGAAAATTGTTTGCTGTTTATTTTTAAAATGTTTCACTATTTTAAACTTATTGAAATTTATACATATATAACTGAAGTCCATTAAAAAAGGCTTACTATAGAATGTGTATAGTATTCATCGTTCATTTACAGGGACACACAAAAGAATTCGGTTAAACTACTGTCTGTTAAAAATACTTGATGCATGTGCGTTTTGAGTTGCGGAACGCGTTTTTAAATTTAACTAATTTCTTGACTATTACTTGCTGTGTATAAATTTTACAGATCATATACAGGACAGCGCAAAAGTTCTCTAATACATTGCCGTTTATTGACGGAAATTCATGAAGGGGAGTTTTAAACTTTGCTAGGCGTTTCCTAACTGGACTAAAATTTAGCATTCTATGTAGTATACATACAAATCTATAGATCATATACAGGGTACACAAAAGAATTCGGATATTTTTCCGAATATTGTTGGTAATTCTTAAAATTGGGTTTTTAAATACGGAATGAGTTTTCCGAATTGTTTACTTAGGCAACATCTTTCATCTTGTTAAACGGTAAAAATTTCTAAATGTATTTTGGAAGTGTTGGAATGAGTTACATAATCTATGCTTGACACATGATTTTTCGTTCTTGTTTCCCATTTACAAGGACTCGTGCTTCTAATTGTAGTGTTTTAAGTCAACCGCTGTATGTTAACATAAAGTTCCTTAAAACTTTGCAGAAGAAAATATAGTTTTCATGTTTCAAAGGAACGGTCTCCGTTATTGCATGCGGTTTAAAGGCAGTGAGGAAATTGCCCCAGTGCAAAATTCTTAGTGGTGCCAAAAAAATTTTAATAAAAAACTATAGTGTACTAAAATTCCAGTACTAAAAAAGTTCGTAATATTTTGAAATTGGAAATTTTACCTTACGCTACTAATTGTATTATCTTCTAACCTGGCTGATGATTTGAATGCATGAATGCCCCATATACATATATATATTGCTGTATTTTGAATTCAAAAGTGTTTCATATGTATATATATATATAATATATATATAACTTATGACTAAATACTCACACGTCGCTCTGTATTTCATTTTCTATCATCATATTTCTATATTCCAATTTGTGATTAAATCATTTTTATTTCATTTTTAGTTTGGTATCATCTATTTTTTAAATGTTTATTGGGATTTCCTGGTCTCTTTTAATTATTAAGATTTATATGTATATATATATATATATATATATATATATATATATACACGGTACGTTAGAAAAATGTATGTGCAATTTGAATGATTATAACTCCAGTTTTTATTCACATATAATTAATATTTAAATTGCAAAAGAATCTACATAAAATGGATAACTTTCCCTCCTATCGCAGATGTTCAAAATGATTACCGTTCTGGTAGTGCACTGTTTATAACGGCGGGCTATTGATTCACAAACTTCAACAAACATTTCATTGGGTGTTGTGGCACAGTCTTGCTCCATTGCGGTTCCGGAATGTTGTCTATAAACATCCATTCGTTTCAAACTTATCTTTTATCCGATGAATTGTAAGTCGCATAGGTGGATCTGTCTGAAATTCCCTGCGATATTGTTTTTGTACTTCTGCTACATTTTCATACTTACAATAGTATTCAAAAATATATTTTCTTTTTTCAAAAGTTAATCTTGGTCCATTCAGTATTTCTAATTAATTACGCTTTAAAATGAAAGAAAAACTAGAAAGTTATGACTGTTAAACTGTGTATTGGTAATATAAGTATTAAAAAGTATTAAAAGTACAGTACAAAACTCCCCGCGATACTGTTTTTATACTTTTGCTCCATTTTCATACTTACAATAGTATTTTAAATTTATATATTTTCTTTCTTCAAAAGTTAATCTTGGTCCATTCAGTATTTCCAATTAATTACGCTTTAAAAAGAAAGAAAAACTAGGAAGTTATGGCCGTTAAACTGTGTATTGGTAATATAAGTATTAAAAAGTATTAAAAGTATAGTATAAAACTACCTGCAATATTGTTTTTATACTTCTGCTACATTTTCATACTTACAATAGTATTTTAAAATATATTTTCTTTTTTCAAAAGTTAATCTTGGTCCATTCAGTATTTCTAATTAATTACGCTTTAAAATGAAAGAAAAACTAGAAAGTTATGACCGTTAAACTGTGTATTGGTAATATAAGTATTAAAAAGTATTAAAAGTACAGTACAAAACTCCCCGCGATACTGTTTTTATACTTCTGCTCCATTTTCATACTTACAGTAGTATTTTAAATTTATATATTTTCTTTCTTCAAAAGTTAATCTTGGTCCTTTCAGTATTTCCAATTAATTACGCTTTAAAAAGAAAGAAAAACTAGGAAGTTATGGCCGTTAAACTGTGTATTGGTAATATAAGTATTAAAAAGTATTAAAAGTATAGTATAAAACTACCTGCAATATTGTTTTTATACTTCTGCTACATTTTCATACTTACAATAGTATTTTAAAATATATTTTCTTTTTTCAAAAGTTAATCTTGGTCCATTCAGTATTTCCAATTAATTACGCTTTAAAAAGAAAGAAAAACTAGAAAGTTATGGCCGTTAAACTGTGTATTGGTAATATAAGTATTAAATAATCTTGGTCCATTCAGTATTTCCAATTAATTACGCTTTAAAAAGAAAGAAAAACTAGAAAGTTATGGGCCGTTAAACTGTGTATTGGTAATATAAGTATTAAAAAGTATTAAAAGTATAGTATAAAACTACCTGCAATATTGTTTTTATATTTCTGTTACATTTTCATTCTTACAATAGTATTTAAAAATAGATTTTCTTTTTTCAAAAGTTATTCTTGGTCCATTCAGTATTTCCAATTAATTACGCTTTAAAAAGAAAGAAAAGTTAGAAAGTTACGTCCGTTAAACTGTGTATTCGTAATATAAGTATTAAAAATATAAGTATAAAAAAAATTTCTGACACAATCTGTATATACTTACTATAAAAATTACTGACAAAGGATGTGAATTACTATTAATTTTGCTGAACAACGCATAATCAACATAGTGAAAAATGTGTCCAGACTGGAGATCGAACCCAAGTACCCTGGTATACCGCACCAAGTGCTTTACCATTTAAGCCATCTGGGCGACATCCAGTCAGACATTTTTTCACTTATACATTGGCACGGTTGCAACCTTGCAGCGCAAGATGGAATGTCAAACATGAGCACACTACCCAGTGGCGTACATGAGAGGAATAAATTCCCAGCATCGGACAACATTCCGATCAATCACGAAAAAAGTACAGTATTTAATTAGTTCGACAGTATTTAATTCGGCCTTAAAATCCCTCAGTCAAAGGAAAATGAATGGAAACCCGATTACAGCAGATCGCCACTGGTCGTTTAATTATAATTCAATCTTCCGTAATCGTTTTAGAGTTGATCAAATCAGAGTGTTTTTAAAGTTTGTTGTGTCAGAACGGAGGTTGGCGAGCGTAGCTCGTAGGGGGGCAGAGCCCCCAGTATATATAAATCATTATAAGGCAACACACATATATAATAAACAATTAGGGCGACAAAAATCATGAATTGAAAAATGAACTCATACGTGTTTTGAATTAGATATATACAGGGTACGTACGGATCAGGCAATTTTCCAGGAGTTTCACCAGTATTGTCTTTATAGAAAAATAAATCGAGGTTAAACTCGCAAAACTTCGCCTTTTAAGGAGAGATTTTCTGCAAGAAAATACTGGGACCGAAAAGTTTCCTGGTCGCAAAATTCCAGGAGCCGTACGAACCCTGTATATACATTCATGATTTGCATAATCACTTTCCTTTGGAGTCTTTTATAAAGAATGAAAATTGTTGAAAATGGATGAAAACTTCATTGCGTTCGAATGTGCATTAACATAAATGTACTTTAAAACGTTAAAATATACACTTTTCACATTCAAAAACCTGTTTGTTTTTTTTACTGCATTTGAATTACAAAAAATCCCTGACGGCTCGGCCTACAGGCACAGATAGATTTCGAAGATACAGACCGTGGGGCGCCTGTTTGTTGGGAATTGCGGAAGAAATGACCTTTTTCCCATGATACGGCAGATGGGAACCGCCCACTTCGAAACCTAACTTGTTTGCAGGCGGAGCCGGCAGGGATTTTTTTGTTTTTATTTATTTTATTTTATTTTATTTTATTTTATTTGCTATAAGGGTTGGTCCTATAAAAAACTTGTCAATATAAAAGTTTTAGATAATATTAAGAGGATTAATAATAAATTCAAGCTGATTTGATATTTTATGAATTGACGAAGTTATGATTTTTTTTCTTCTAAAACCCCCCTTTTCCCCCCTTGGAGCCATTTTTAATGATATCAAAAATCTGTAATACATAAATTTTTGGCCCTTTTCCTAGAAGTAATAAGAACTTTAAACGGATTCAATACGTACAATAATTAAGAAATTATGGGGGGGGGGTTCTGTTTTCACAACCCCCCCCCCCCATTTCCCCCCCCCCTTGGTTTGATTTTGCACATTAACGAACTTGACCGAGATTTTTTGCCCCTTGATTTTATGTATCAGTTTGGAAGAGATTTATGCAGAATTTTTCCAGTTATCGTGTCCATAAAAAAGTGACATAGATAGATAGATAGTTAGATAGATAGATAAATAAATAAAGTTTAGAACTGGGAGTGGTTTTGGGTTCTGGAAGTCATGATCGGCGTAGATCTGCAAAAAAAATTTTTTTAATTCCAACTTAGGTGAGAATGTAATAGGTAGTATTTCTTATGAAATCTACCTAAAAAATAAGAAAAAAGATCCCTTCAAATTGTTTAAGCTGAGCAGTATTCAACCAGAAATCTCTCTAAAAATGACTATTCTCATGAGGGGGGGGGGGGGAGTAATAAAAATAAGTATTCTTATGGATTATATCAATCTTATGGTTTAAGTTCTTAGATTCGAAATTTTTCCGTGCTGTTCACCTGGGTAACACAGAACTTATTATGATATTTTATTAGGGTATGTGCCTACCCCCCAAATCGCCGCAAAAAAATTACAAATAAAATAGAAAAAGTGCATGGATAGTTTTGGTCGTTATTGCGCTTCATTTAACAAAGATATTTGAAAGAAATTTAATACTAAACTGCTTAAAATGAAGAAATGGATTAAAATTTCATATTAATACGAGAGCAAATTATTGAAAAAAAATTAAGTAAATGCATTTATATTGTTTCTTCAGTAAGCACAGTTACAGCAAAAGTTGCAGTTTCGCATTAGAAAACTAAAAAAGCTATAAACTACCAATTTTGATTATAACAAAAATCACAAAAATACATTCTTGTCAGCAAAATGTACATACATAAATAGACATAATAGCCAAAAAAAAAAAAAAGAAAGAAAGAAAAGAAAATGCTGTCGTACGTTGTGTATGTTTTGTTATATTTACATCCACCAACTAATTCAGAATCTATGCAAAAATAAATCTGATAATTTAAGAAATACGTTTCTGAAACCGGAAAAAATATACTGATTAGTGTGTTATAATTTATACAAAATGTTATAACTACGGTGTGAGATTTTATTATTTCTAATCAAGTAATCATATTGTCAACAAAGACAACTTGAAAAATAATTTTAAAAAACATGCTAGCTCAAAAATGCCTTGTGTTTAAGTGACATAAATCATGATGCCTATAATTAAATCTATAATGAGGTCCGTAACCAAGTTAAATAGTAAGCTATTAATTCCATCCGATCCGTAACCAAGTTAAGGTATGTTATGTGCCTACTCCCAAACCACTGTTTCTGCAAAACATTTCTTTCTTTCTTTCTTTTTCTTTTTTCTTTTTTTTTAAGTTTAAACATTTAGGATTCCAAAAATGCTTTACTTTTGGTTCGGCGATAATTATAAGCAAAGTTCACTCAATTTTAAACCCTGAACCGAACTTTCTGAAACAGGAACTAACCTAAAAAAAAATCACGAAAAGTCTGACTTCTTAAAATATTTTTAAGATACTGAAATAAATTTTTATCACAAGGTTCTGTTCAACCATTGATGTACTAATGAAGCAAAATGCAGCTTGTAAGTATATATTTATTAATTTAAAAGCTATTTTTATTTGTTGTATTTCAGTAAATTTAATAGATATTGTAAAGCGTTTGCTTCATAACACAAGTAAGTGATTTACTGATATATTGTTGAAAAATAGTGAAATATATTGGTTAGATTTTGTTATAGAAGGTTTGGCATACATGTTATTTTTTTACAAAAATTTCAATAAATTTATTAAATTTTCATTAAATTTTAATTGAATTGATAGTTTTTATCCCCTGTTTTAACTAAAAACACGGATATTTTCTAGCAACTTCATCTATTTTTTAAAAAAAGTGCCTAGAAGGTAGGCACATACCTTAACACGTTCGCTTCCGAGGACGCATACGTGTTAAGGTAGGCACATACTTTAACACGTTCGCTACCGAGGACGCATACGTGTTAAGGTAGGCACATACCTTGACACGTTCGCTACCGAGGACGCATACGTGGTGTCGCTTGGTAACTCATTTAAATTCCATTTTTAATCCAAAATTACGAATTCATACCGGAAATTTTGAAAGAAGAATTTTATTGTATGAAGTCACAAATCAGCGAAACAATTTATAGTTTCAAGGGGATACCCGATTGCAAGCAACTCCACTCCCTGTGCGTATATAGCATCGTTTCCAATGCCTCTAAAATAAAACTGGCTTTTTAAGGGAGGGGTGATATGCGGCTATCGTACCTGCTTTCATTTTGCACCCCTTTCCATACGCAAGCGCAAAAACAATCCCCTTAGAAAATCCGGAAGCTGCGCAATTTTTCGTTCTGACCTATGATTGGCTGACTGGTGAAATGACGCGCGAACTTCCGGTGTAAACAAACGGAATCCGTTTCGTTACGTTTGGCGCTCTTACATTTTCATTATTTTCCTTTAGTATAAAAATAGCTGACCTTATTCTGTTGTTGTATCCGAACGAGAAACGTTTACTGAATCATAGATACAAAGACAGTAATACTTTTAATACGGAATCTCATGGGACGTATGAAAAATTCCGATTTAGACAGGTTTTCGTCTTAGCTAGTAGAATTTTAAAATATTATGAAAATTTTCAGTTATAGACAGGTTCCGTTTTCTTTTTTTCAGGTATTCTTTAAGACTGTTACAACCTTCTTTCTATAAAGCACTTCTGAAGAGCATAGGTGAATTACAGTAAAACGTGTCTAAGCGAAACCTGTCTATAACGTAATTCTTTCTGAAACGGGAAAAAAAAATCAAGCTGCCCACCCCCGAAAAAAAAATCCCCTTAAATTTTAGTCTAAAGAGAGAATTTATCACTAAAATAACAGCCTTGAGGTTGACGAGTTTTCTTTTAATCATGCTGTACACAACTGAGAAGCAATTCATACTTTTTTCTCACATATATTTCTAAACTACCCAAAATACTCATTAATGATAAATGTCTCACTTATAGAATGTTGTAATAGCAAGGCTTTAGAAAACATTTCTGATAATTATTAGTTTAAATGTCTAAAGTGTTTATTAAATGTTTATTACTTTCTTCTATCTTTACAAGAAGAAAGTATTGGATTCATGAAATTTTCCACTTCCGGTTTTCGACGGATTTATACGTTTTAGAAGGTCCTGAATACGATTGGACTATTTTTAGAAAATGTCTGCCTGTATGATAAAAATTTTGTGGGCACTGTATCTCAAGAACTAATGCACGGAATAAAAAAAATGTTTCGATTCTATTAGATCTTGATATAAATGGGTGGTGATTAGTTTTCTTGGTGTAATCGCCCAACAGGTGGCGCTGCTATACTTTATACTATATTTTTTTTACGATAGTTATATCTCAAGTAGTAATGCACAGAATTTCACCAAACTTCAGATTCCATTTGACCTTGACAAAAATAGTCGTTGATTACGTTTTGGTATAAATGGCCCAACAGGTGGCGCTGCTATGCTACATTTTGGACGATTTTCACGATAGCTATATCTCCAGAACTAACGCACATAATTTAATAAAACTTTAGATTCAGTTAGACCTTAATATAAATTGGTGCTGATTTGTTTTTTTGTGTATGTGAAACCTGTGCGAGATAGAAGAAAGTTTAGGGACTGGCATATCAGACTAGTTTTTTTTATTGTAATCAAATCTGTGAAAATTGATGTTATTTTAGCTTTTAATCATATATATAAATTTTTTTTCGGTCTAACCTGTGATAACTGATAAATTTTCTGAAATTTCAAATTCCTTGGGGAGGGGGGGGCGGTTGTTCCACCCAATCCCCCGAAATGGCGCCCCTGGGGGCGGGTGAGGGGAGCGAGCGGTGCTCAGGGCCGGTTTTTCTATTAGGTGATTGCCTATGGGTGCCAAAACAATACTTGGTTAACGAATTCATCCAAGATACATGAAAGATCAACTACACTGTCCCAATTAGGTTCAAATTGATTCAGTATTTAGGATGTTATCGGGGTGACAAGATTTGAACTAATCTTAATATTAAACTTAAACGCATTGAAAGTTTCCTAAAAATTATTTTGAAAGGAGGAAAGGGGTACCAAAACTGATAAAATTTCTGAAATTTCAAATTCCTTGGGGGATGGGGCGGGTGCCCCCCCCCCCGAAATGGCGCTCCTGAATAGGGAATTTTAAGCACATAAGAAAAAGTTTTGTTTCCCATGTTTATGGTGGAGCAACAAAGAAGTGTCATTAGTGTTCAGCACCTTCTTGGAAAACTGCGCCCTGAATCCCTCCTACATAAAACTATATTTTTAAAAACTTATCAGCAATCACAAAAAAAAATACTACAGTATATATATATATATATAATACGAAAACCACATACCATACTTTCAATCCCAAATCTCCTGAAACAGCAGAGAGAAAACAAACAAATAACCATAAAAATTCGAACTAACAAAACTCTAAACTAAAACTATAAACAGAAAAAACACAACCAATGGAGACAGGCTGCAAGGCTAAAGACTTGCATGCTGGGTTATACCGGTAATTACACATGAAACTTCCCCCATGCCTGTCACAACCAAACTGACCATAGGAAGCATTAAACCAAGATGAAAAGAACGACTCAGCCTGACGAAGCACCTTATAAAACCTACACTCACTTGGCGATTTTTTTAATCGCCAAAAGGAGAGTATCACTGTATTCTTTACCTTTGACAAAACTATTCACCAAACTATTTAACAAAGCAATAGGATAACTCTGAACCATAGCACCATGACAGAGATTTATTATGTCACTCATTATACTATCATGTTCAGAATTTAATTTTATTATCCTAATTAAACTGTTGATAAATATATTTCTAAAAATTGAAATATGTACATTAGAATTAAAATTTAATATCTTGATTGTTTCAAAGTTGTAATCATTTCTCTTATCGTAAATGCAAGTACGCAAGTCACCCCTCTCGATGTCGATAGCAAGGTCTAGATAATTTACATGTTTTGTGTCATATGAAGTTCTCTTTAATGTCAAACCTTGGGGGTAATAATCTAAATTTAATTCACTGTTGGAATCGTTAATCTTTACCAGCAAAACATCATCAATATATCTGAAACTTAAAAAGTCCTTGTTTAATGTATCATTAACTTCGTATAAAAATAAATATATGTCTGCAAGTATCGAGCTGCAACTACCCCCCATAGGTATACCCCTAATCTGCTGAAACACATGTTTACCGTCAAATAAGTAATTTTCATTAACTACAAAATTAAATAAATTTATTAAATGATCCAAATCTTTACCCAAAATATTGAAACGCCTAAAAAAATCAAAAATTTTATTTTTAAGATCTATTAAATCAATGCTATTATATAAATCTTCAAAATCATAAACATATAAGCCTTTTATATTACTCAAACCTTTCAATCTATTAAGTAACTCAAAACTATTTTTTATAATACAAGTGTTATTATGTGTTAATGCCACATCAAATAAACTCTGCAAAATATCCAAAAACTTTTTATTAGCAACTTCTAAATAAGTTCCAAAGCCACATGTAATTGTACGAAAGGCAACAGGGTCCTTATGAAATTTAGGAATCAATACCATATAAGGTAATTCTTTACTACGTTGTGTGTATTTTAACCTTTTGTAAAACGCGCCAATTCTTCTTTCTGTCTCTTTTACATTGGTATTTAATAACCTGTAATTATGTTTTTTATTATAACTTTGTTTTAGTTGTTCACTGTATAGCTTTTTGCAAATAATTGCAAAATTTGTATTAGCTTTATCTATATAAGTTATAACAAAATTACTCTGTAAATCCTTAATAGATTCTTTTAATGAATTATAATCTTCTATCGAAATCCTCCCCGTTTTACCGCGATAAATTGAACATTATATAATAGAACTTATATAATATATATATATATATTATATACACACATAACAGAAATTATAAAAGGAATATAAAAAAATAATTTAAAAGAAGAAGAGTACAAAAGTTAGAAAAATAAAATAATTTTGTGTGTTAAAAAAATTGACAACCTTCCCCCCCCCCCCAAAAAAAAAAAAATCGACCAACCTTTTTCAAATTTTAGAAAATGTCTAGGCTGATTTACAGCTAAAGGGGTACTTAAAATATCGACTGATGAACAGAAAAGGAAAAAAATATATTTTTCTTACTATAATAAAAATAAAAATTAGTAGCTTCTTGATTAATATTCACAAAGTCATTGATTATCAGGCTACTATTTGAACTACTATTTGAAAATGGCACACAAAATGCACAAAAATTTAAATCTTAAACTTCTTTTTTAAGTATATATTTTTTGCTGTGCATGTGCATATTAGATGCATCATTGTATCCTCAACCTTTTTTTTTTTTTTTTTTTTTTTTTAACAATAAAATAGAAACAGTGTATCTGAAGTAGTATGCTCCGTGGAATCTAAAATTAAATAGAATGCTTAAAAAGGTCAAATTTTTTGTAAAGTTTCAAGTCAAATTTTCATATTCTGAATACAAATTAATAAATTTATCACAGTTATTTTAAAGAATAATAACATTAAGTGATCATAATAATTTATTTGAGGTAAATCTATAAAATATATTTAAAATTAATTTTGATATGATTAAAAAACACTTATATTTAAATATTTCTTCCTCATTTGCAATAATATTCTTCTGATCACATGCTCAATAACATTTTTGTCTCATCTACTGACCAAAGAGATGAATTCGCACCCAAATCCATACTTAATACAAAAAAATATGGAAAATAATAATAAAAAAAATAAACAATGGTAAATAAATGTAATAAAACAATTAATGCAAGCAACAGGAGAGTTATCGCTACAAACACTAACGTAAAACGAGCTGTTGATAAGCAGTAATTCCGGTGAAATGGCGCTGATTGTTTGTTCACCGAACTGAATTCTGGGTAAAAGCAGTATTTCTGACCTAATCCCTTGCAGGTCTGATTTCAGGAAAAAAATGACCTAGGCTAGTTCCACGTTCAAACCGGTTTGTGCATTGGAAATGGTGTAGGGGGTAAAATGACCGTTCAAAGGGGTCTTGGAAAAGGCATTGGAAACGCGGCTTACGAGTAGCAGAGGTGCCAAGCTCTCACTAATATTTCGTAATATGTGGGTAAATTGGACCCAGGTTTAACACGTTTCGCACCAGAAATTCTTTTAAGAAATGAAATTAAATATATTCCATGTAGAAACCTGAAATTAAATAAATAAAGATTTATCCAATATTTTTTCCGGTTTGAAGCGTTCCAGGGTTAGATTAAACCACATATTACGGAAGATTAGTGGGAACTTGACACCTCTGTAGTAGTAGTTGTACATCACATCTTAAAGGAGCCATGTAAAAAAAAATATATAAAAATAGCATAAACGCACTTAAAACGGGAAAAGTTACTATGGGTCATTAAAGCATTACAAATATTTCTACTAGTATTTTCTGGTGTGAATTCGGAATTTCTGAAAAAAAAAATCTGTTAATTTTAATTAGGTAGTGAACGTGTTAATAGTCATCATTTTATACCCGAATAAACAGAAACCTCTGAAATCGTATTATGCAAAGCGTCATTTGCGAAAGATAACCCATTCATTAAAAAAGTTACAAACCAAACTGCTCTTTACATGATAAATGACGGTAAAGTTAAGCCATCTTTCATCTTCGATATTATTCAAATTAAGATAATTTCGGTCGCATGAAAAGAGATCTTTTCGGATTTAGAGAACATGATGATACGAAAGGCGGTTTGACATTTAGAGATTTGGCTGTAGAGAGGGTTGAACCATAGAGAAGAGATAGGGGTGGAGGGAGCTTTGGTAACCCTAATATAGATCCAACATAGCAATCACGTAACTACAAAAGTCACGTGATACTTTCGTTTCTTTTCTTGTTTTACTTTCATTGACGAATTGATTTTACGAAATTTGGCGTCTAATTTTATCGCCAAGGGATATTGTTTACGAAAGGAAAATAAACAAAATACAGTATCGTTAAATGAAAGTGAGAAGTTTCTTTTGATATTTTAAAGCAGATTTTAAGTTGCTTTGTTTTACTTCGTTTTATATTTTTGCACTAGTTTACGCCATAGTTTCATTTGGTATATGTTTAATTTATATTGTTAATAAATAATTCTCTAAAACTGTTTTCACTCGCGTATACTGTTTATAAATTATGAGATTTAAATGATAAACACGTTTTTGATATTGTATAGTTCCTTTTCTTCCCCTAATTCTACAAAGAGGGGCTTTTTTAGCTTTAATATTTTGCACTTCACATGAATAATCTGCATATTCACTATTTTTATAAAATTTCAGGACCGGCAACATTTTTTGAAATTGCCAAGCAAGCAATAACGCGCCACATCTGGAAATATTTGCATTACTATTGCCGGTGATGTCGATGCCATTTTTCAAGGGAATTCTCTACGAAAAGCGCTCTCCACTCCTATTTCTTCTCTGTGGGTTGAATCAGAATTCTCGTGACTAGTAGGGCGAAAGCCAGTACGACTAGTAGGCCAAGCCAGTTACTCTGAGCTAGTAAGTCACTATATACTGTTTAGATTAGAAAGTCGCTACAAAACTTTAAAGTCATGGACGGCGTACTGGATGCTCCACTCAGTGAAAAAACCGTTGCTAATCCTAAAACAAATTGCCTGATTAACACCTGTGCGTCATTTACCTTATTTCTAAAGACCCTTCAATGTTCAACAAACGTTTAAAGTTGAAGCTCGCAATTTTGTCTGCTCTCTTTCATTATTTTTATTAGTAAGTCACCATTGGTGTATGGAATATACACAGCCGTGTAATTGTATAATTTATTTTATTTTCTTTCTTAATTTAACTTTTTTTATAAGTGTGATTTCTATTACTTTTATACTATTACTAGACACTATTCTTCATTAGCATAAAGAAAATAATATTTACTCTTTAAAAGGCACCCGTGTCTTTATATTATTACAAAACATCCTTGTTATATTAATTCTAATCAAAATATTGGGTTGTGCGAAAAATTTGTGTCGTTTGTGAAAATTAATTCGCGCCGAAAAATTTTATACTTCAATTATTATAAATTAATTACGATAGCTAATGACTAATAGTATACGGGCAGAATTTTTCCTGTACGAATTAATTTTCCCAAATGGCACGAATTTTCCGGAAAACACAATACGTTTTTTTTTCTTTTCTTTTTTTTTAATTTCATGAATATAACTTTTTTTATTATTACTAGACATTAGACACTATTCTTCATTAGCATAAAAAATAATATTTGAGCTTAAAAAGCTACGTGTCTTTATATTATTACAAACTGTCCGTGTTATATTAATAATTAATCCTAATTTTTTTTTAATTAATTTCATGTTAATAACTTTTTTACTATTACTGGACATTGCATTAAAAAAGGATATCACGCAAAGTTGTTATTTACGCTTTAAAAGCTGATGGCATATGGAGTATGCAGCCCGTGTCTTTATATTAACGCAAATCGTCCGTGTAATATTAATTCTAATTAAATTAGTTTTATTTTTAAACACTTTCCAACATAGTTGAAAAGTGTTTGTGATTTCGATTTGTCTGTCAGTCTGTCTGTCTGCCTGTCGGTACTGTAACTCGCATAAATATATTCGCATTGTCATGCAATTGGTATATGTTATTAAGGTTTACAATGGCATATTTGGTATTGAAAATAAAGTGTGTAGCACTTATAGTTTTTTTTACAGGGACACTCAAAAGAATTACATTACATTATGGTCTATGGGGAAAAATCATTTGCGGTTTATTTTAATACTGTTACACAATTTCAAACATATTGAAATTGATATATATCAATGAGGTGCACTAGAAAATTTTTACTGTATAACATGCAGTGCATACCACTTATAGTTCCTTTACAGAAACACTCAAAAGAATTGCGTTACATTACAGTCTATGGAGAAAAATCATTTGGAGTTTATTTTAATAATGTTTCACTATTTCACACGTATTGAAATTGATATATATCACTAAGGTGCATTGCAAGAGGCTTACTATAGAATATTTTGGGTAAAGCATTCGTCGTTCATTTACATGGACATACAAAAGAATTCCGTACTGTATTTTAACAATAATTGCTGAAAGTGTGTTTTCAGTTCCTGAACGCGTTTTTAAATTTAACTCATTTTCTGTGTATTACTTGGTGTGTATAAGTTCTATAGATCATATACAGGGCAGCACAAAAATCCTCGAGTGCATTTCCTTTTATTGGTGGAAAATCCATAAGGGGGATTTTAAACTGTGATGCGTGTTTCCTAACTGAAATAAAATTTAGCATTTTATGTAGTGTACATACAAATCTATAGATCATATATAGGGCTGCACAAAAGAATTCAGATTATATTTCCGAATATTGTTGGTAATTCCAGAAATTGGGTTTTTAAATATATTATGCGTTTTCCAAATTGTTTACTAAGATATCATCTTTCACCTTTTTAAATGTTAAAGATATCTAAAATTAATTTGGAAGTGTTGGAAAGTGTTACATAATCCATGCTGGACGCATGATTTTTCGTTCTTGTTTAATTTCATGTTCATTACTTTTATACTACTACTGGACATTGGATTAAAAAAGGATACCTCTAAAAGTTGTTATTTAGGCTTTTAAAGCCGATAGCACATGGAGTGAATTTTTCTTTTTTATATTTAAATAACAGAAATGGTAGACACATCGTTTAATTGCAGGATTTGTTATACGTTTTTGCATTTAAATAAGGCGAAAAATTCTATTAAAAATGTGGTAATAGCGTACGAACCCTGTTTTTAAACAGTATTTTTTTTTTTCACTTTGAAACCGGTTACGAAAGTAAAGCGCATAAAAATATCTTTGTAAAAAAAATCCGCAAAGAAAATCTAAAAAGTAAAAAGAGAACACTGTAGACAGCAGTCTCAGCTATTCAATGCAAAAAAAATCGTTTAAAAAATATTGAAATACAAACGATATATTGTAAAATAACTGTCCCATAGGATTAACATTAGCAAGCAGGTGTTTTCGCATGAGGGGGCAGGACTCTTAAGGCACACAACTTATAGGCCAGAAAACGCTGGAAATTCTTCTGTACAAAAAATTTAATTTCGTAAGTTTTTAAACGATAACTATTTTAATGTAATTGAAATTTCACCTTATAAATAATAATATTTAAATATATTTGCAACTGGAATTATTGTTCTAAAATTAATGGTTTTGGAATTAGATAGTGGTAAAGAAGGGATACGCTGTAAATAATTCATTTATTGAGCATTCATTATCACTGAGTTTGGATTAAAGACACCGAAAAACAATTTTTTTTTTTTTTTAATATGGTACCGACTTCCATTAACTTTTAAAATAAAATAAAATAAAATAACACACACCACTTTTTTAATATAAATCTTATGCTTAATATTTTTAGATGCCCTTTTTTGGTTAATTAATGATGAAATGTCATTAATATTTGATTAATATTCCCTTTTTCTACCCGGATTATTTTCAATAAACAGAAAGCTCCGAAGTCTCATTATGTAAGCGTCATTTGGGGAAAGATAACCCACATGAAGTTCATTCACTAAAAAGTCACAAATCAAACTGCTCTTTACATGCTAAATACCAGCAAAATTGAGCCATCTTTCATCGGAGATATTATTCAAATTACGATAATTTCTGTCGCATGAAAGGAGATCTTTTGGAATTTTGGAGAACACGATGACAGGCAACATAATGGGGGAATATTTGAATTCCGATATCGGAACAGGAAAAAGGTGGAGGGACTTTTCCGATAAATCAGGAGTAGTGGTATAATTTCGAGGGAAGGAAGACATTAAGTGATGTAAAAGAAGAAGCATAATAGTCTTTGTGCGCGTCGTAGTGTATGTTAATAAATGGGTGTAAATTTGCTTATAGCAGAACATATTTTGTCTGTACTGAATTTCTAGTTGTAATAATGTAGGATTGCAGTTTCACTTAGAATATATTTCAATATATTTGTATTACATAGAAAATTAAGAAATACGTCCTTGTCAATATTACTTTTTATTTGTATGTAAATAAAAGTGTTTCCAAAATGCAAAAAGAATAGAATTTCAATTATTTCGAATGGGAAAAAGCAATGAAAAATTGCACAGCTCTTGTTAATTATGTCATAATGAGAATTCATTGAACTACGATTTAAACCATTAACTGCCAAAACTATGTGAGCGGAGATTCGATATTTTTATTGAAATTGATTTCCCACCAAAAATTCTGAAAGATAATATTTGGTAACTTTAATAGCAAAGTTTTTGTCCTTAAACAAAGTATTTTTTAACATATTAAAATAGTGGTGGGTAGGCAGGTTTTTTTTTATCATACACTTTTATTTTGAATGTTGACAACCACGAGTATACTCGTGGTTGGCAGCGAATGGGTTAAAAACAATAATATGATAAATATAAAGGAATCCTGAATTTCCTTACTCCAATACATAAGAAGACTTAATACTAATTATTTCTCGCAGTATTATAGTCATGCCTAGTGCATAGCGTGTGCGATCTATGCGATGCATATGCCTTCCGATATAAAACTCTGCTAGCATTATTTTTAAAATTGTGGATAAAATTTTGCCAGTCTCGGAAAATATTTCAGAAAATACTTTTAAACTTAATGCAAGTGATTTGATCAAATTCATTTCAATATGTTGTTTTATTAACATGTATAGAAAAACAGTTGCAAAATCAGTGCAGTTTAATCATTTAAACAGGTTCGTACGCTTTTACCACAAAATTTTAATAGAATTTTTCGCCTTATTTAAAGAAAAGTACACAAATCTTGCAATTAAACGCGGCCTCTGCAATGTCTGCTATTTAAATATTAAATAGAAAAATTCTATTAAAAAATTGTGGTACAAGAGTACGAACCTTTTTAATGATGGACATCTAGTCAAAATTGTTTTTATTTTGCGCAATTCTCAGGACTCGGCACAATATATGGCATAAAACGCAATAATTGGGTGTTATATGTTATATTATTTTTCGACACGCTTATCTAAATGAGTCAAATTAAAGATGAAAAAGAGATGGAAATCAGTTGTTGTTGTGATTTAATTAAATTCTTTTTTTTAGTTCAAAGAATAAAGGGGTGAGCTGCATTATAATTCATAATGCAGGGTTCGTACGCATCAGGGGATTCAGGAAAATTTAAGTGTTTTAGTACCAGAAATGTCATAGAGTCTGGTCGCTGTATGTGAAGATAGAATTTCTTTTCCTTAAATAAGACAAACGTTACTTTACGAAAATTCTGGTAAAAGGTGCTTGAAAGTCCTTGAAGCGTACGAACCCTGTAATGTTATAGTGTACCCAGGTATCTGTTCTTTACTTTTTCACAGAACATATAACTTTAATTATTTGAGCACACAACATATTTTCTATTTTTGTTTCCTCAGAGGATTTTTGTGCTCAAAAATAACTTAGATGATTAATATTTTTTTTTTAATTTTTATCCACAAAATAACAACAAAATTACATTAAAAAAAGGGAGACTTAATTAACTATAGGAACAGTTTATTTTTCCTTTGACGAAAATAGATATATTTTATCCTCAAAAATATGTTCACTGAATAACAATAAAAGGTTAAGTAAAATATATTTTTATATATAATACACCAATTTGCTTTATTCGGAAACAAATTTAACTCGTAAAAAATATATATCAATTCTATGTAACATCAAATGAGAACAAAAAAAATTATACTTATCAATAATCTTGCTTCTATTTGACTATTACAAATTGTGATAATTTTAACATGATATGCCAATATTAGTTTGGCTATATCCACTTCAACTGGACCACTATATCTTGAATTATCAATCATTTATTTTCATAAGATGATAAGTGGGAGGTCGACGAATTTAAGAATTGTTTTCCTTGAAAATTCGACGAAAAAAGACAACAATTAACCAGGTAGAGGACCACATCATACTTATTATAATATACAAGCTGACATAAGATAATCTAATATGTATATGATGCATCTATGACACACAAAATTACGTATTTTATAATACACTCCATCTCCAACAACAACCGAAGAAGAACTCCGAAAAATTAAAAAAAAAAAGCTAACCTGTCACTGGCGAAAGGATAGGGTTGCCGTAACATGGAAAAACTCGCCAAACAGTGACAACTGCCACTACAGGCATCGAAACTTCATTGACAAGATGAAAAACATAAAAATAACGGAATGCCAACATAGGGCTAAATATATGCCAAAGGGAGGGTATAATTAAAATTTAAAACAAACGGAAAAAAAATATGAATCTGATTTGTTAAAAATGAAATGAAATCAACCTGACGTCACAAAGACGAAATTGAAAATAAAGAATACTAAATAAACGTTTTGAAGCCGATGGGCTAAATAGGATAACTTAATCAAATAATAATTTTTAAACAAAAAGGAAAACTATGATTAAAGTCTGCCAGGCAAATAAAAAAATAAATAAATAAAAGGAGAGAGAAGGGAAAACAGAAAATAAACTGCGCTATACGGAACCTGAATGTGGTAAAATTACCACACTCACCCACACTTCCACAAAAAAAAATGGAGAAGGGGAAGTGCGAGGCACTAAAAGCACTTGCACAAGCCATTTTTTTTTTTTTAATTGAGCCAGAGATGGATAGGGGCAGAATGAATGATGGAGTCCAAATACAGCATAAAATATCAAGAAAATAACATACCACAACATATTTGTATATATCCTGTATCATAACATATAAATATCATAATGAGAAAAAGAATAAAGTAATTGTACCCAATTTTATAAGTGATAAATTATGTAACATGTTGACAGAAACAATATTTGCTTTTACAATTACATAACTATGTCAAGTAAAACCAACTTATGCTCGTTCATTTCTGTCTATGCAAACACTATATAAAACTCATAACTATAAACTTTTACTAAAAAGAAATCTAGTGTAATACACAATACATAATACAATAACAAAAACTCAACTTTTACCAACACATTTTTATGAAGATGTAGTTAATAGTTATTACACAAAAATCCAAAGTGAGATGTAATAACCTAATTTCACAATACACATTATCAATGCAAAAATATAAACAAAAGTAAAATACGCATTCAAACAATACAAAAGTTATAACTATTTATAAAGTAGTATGGTTAATCATTTTCAAAAAGTTTTTGAATGAGTGGCCACTCTAGAGAAAAACCAATCTAACAGAATTGGCAAGGTACTAAACAGACCTTATTCATAATACAACATTTGCCTAGGACTTTTTAATTAAATGTCATTCAGGTCATAATATAATATACATATATACAAAAGAAAGCAATAAAATTATGTACATACCATATATAATGTACCATTAAGTTGTGCTTTCACAATTCCACTAATAACATGATCCACTTTAGAAAATCATGTAAATTACAATAGGTGACAAAATGATATTGTTAAATGATTTTTAACAAAATAATTCACCCAGACTTTTTTTTTTTTTTGTGAAAATTAACTTTAAAAAGAAATTGCAACAATTATTTCTGTAATGATCCTCAAATATCTGACAACTATGTTTTTCTGTCAAAATAACTGATGCTTGATGACAAAAAAATACAAGAAAACTATATGAATATTAATAATATATTTTCACAGGGATCATGTATAAATTATCTTGTATACCTTTTTTTTTTTTTTTTTTTAACAGAATACTATGAGAATATTGTAAGAGTTAAATAGTAACATGTATTATATATTTTGATAGTGACATACAGCAAGCAACATTATGTAAAGAAATGCAATAAATCAAAATGCTATTGTATTGTTATTACAATTTTAGCTTAAACATATTTTAAATATGAATTATATATTTCAAAAAGAAGAAAAGTTACAAATGTATTATTCATAAAGTGCAAAATGCAGAGCTTGATAATATACAGTCAAGTGGGCTATTGATGGATAATTATTAAAAGGAAAAAAAGAGGGAATACTTATACAGCAGGTAGTCCACATGTCTGTGATAAGAGGAGTAAAAAAAAAAAGGCTTTCTGACCAGCAGAAAAAAATATATTTCTTATCAGTTCGATAGTGTTCAAGGCGCGCGATCAAACACTATCAGCAGGCATGACTGGACAACAGCTGAAAGAGAAAAAAAAAAGGTTAATAATACTGGAATTCATCACTGTGTGGTACAAATTTTGGTCGCTTAGGTCGTAGAGCATAAGAGGAGCTGGACTGTTGATTGGTAGAAGAGAAATTTTGAGATGTAGTTGCAGCTTGATTATTATTGTCACTGACAGTTTGTGGAATTGCTTGTGTGGTATCTTGTAGTTTAGGAGCTCTAGGATGTAATTTTATTACTCGGTTGGTATGTATAAGGATAGGTGAGGAACGGCTGTCTTTTTGTGACACAATTTGCAGTAAAACAGGTGAAATTATCTTTTGCACTATGAATGGACCTTGAGGCTTTTTCTTGAATACATTAGGGAGTGTAATGAATACTGTGTCATTGACTTTTATATCTGAAAATTTGTGCTGTTGTCTAGACTTTTCATAGACTTTCTGACGATTTGTTTCATTATTGAGATAGGATTGATAATAAATTTTATCCAAGAGATCTGTTAATTTGTAGATATCATGGGCGGTGTCAAGAATTTTCCAAGAGGGGTGGCCTTTATAATTCATGTAAACATCATTAATTTCACGCCCAAAATGAATAAGATTAGGAGTGAATTTGGTGGCAGGATGTACTGTAGCATTGATGTATCTTGGCAGCAGTTTTGGTGTCAAAACCTTGTGAAGTCATAGTATTCAGTGATGATTTGATTTGAGAATTCACCCTCTCTGAAAGGCCATTTGCGGCTGGGTGGGCCACTGTGATGTGATTCAGCTTGATACCTAATGTTTTATTAAAAAACGAGAATATGTCACTAGTAAACTGGGATCCTTTGTCTGTCAATACTATATCAGGTCTACCATGGGTAGCAATGTAGTTTAAAAGAACATTGGTCACAGTTGGAGCAGAGATATTATTAAGAGTAGCCAATTCTAGATGACGAGAACAGTGGTCAATTATTGTTAGGACATTTGAGTGATTATTGAGAGGACCAATAATATCTAATGATATTTTTTGATTTGGAGCAGTTGGAACAGGAGCAGCCATAAATGGAGCAATTTTCTTCTTGCGATTTTTGTGAATAAGACATAGTTCACATGAATTAATATAATTCTGAGTATCAGCAATGATTGTTTTCCATGTGAAACGTTTTCGGAGGTTCTGTAAGGTTTTGTTTATTCCTGGATGAGTAATATGAGCAATGGTAAGTGCTTTGGGAATCAATGAGGTGGGTAAGACAGCACGATGCAGATCAATTTCTTCAGCAGGAAAAAAATTATTGTAGCAAAGAATATTGTTATTTGGATTGAGATAATAACCCTTGTGTTTCTGGAGATTAATATTTTGTTTTAAATGAAGTATTATTTTATTTAAATTTGAATCTTTGGTTTGTTCACTTGCTATTGTTGCATCTGAAATTTCTAATAATGGATCTTGAGTAGATGAGTTTGTCTGTGACAAGCAATTAATTTGGCACTTATCTTCATGTTGCTGTGGTACTTTATCCAGCTTTGTGGGATGTGATTCTACTAGTGATTTGATTGATTGAAGTTGACCATCTATTTCATCGTGTAGATCATTTATATTCATCGTTACTGGTAGAACTTCTTCAGAATTTATAATTTCAGGATTAGATGTCAAGTCCTGTGTAGGTGGTTGAGCAGTTCTGCTAAGAAAGTCCGCTAATACATTTTCTTTGCCTGGTATATGAGCAAACGAAAAAGAAAATTGAGAGAGCTCCATGAGCCATCTGGTCGTGACATCTGCAGGCGAAGAAGAACTTTTGTAGTTGTCAAGTGGTTTAGCATCAGATAGAACGAGAAAATGTCTTCCAAAAAGGTAATACTTGAATGAGGTGATACCCTTGTATAATGCATACAATTCCAACTTTATGGCAGGGAATTTTTTTTCAGCATCAGACAAAGCCTTTGAAAAATATGAAATTGGTACCCTTAAATTATCTTGTTCCTGCATGAGGACAGCTGAAATCGCAGTTTGTGAAGAATCGGTATTAACAATAAATTCTTTATCCCAATTAGGTAGATTTAACACGGCTTCTTAAAAAATAATGATTGTAGTGTTTGAAAGGCATTTTCATGTACAGATTGCCAACTGAACTTAGTTTTTGGCTTTGTTAACTCGAGTAGAGGGCTAATTAGATCTGCAATGTATGGAATTAGTGATCGATAAAATGAACATACACCAATGAAAGCTTTAACTTGTCGCTTGGTTTTGGGATGAGGAAAAGATGTAATTTTTATTATGTTGCTGGAAATAGGAAAAATTTTATGCTCTTGAATGTGGAAACCTAAAAAGTCTATGTTGGTATGAAAAAATGAGCATTTCTCAGGTGATAATGTTATGTTGTATTTGATGAATGTATCAAGAAGTAATTTTAAATTATGGATCATTTCTTCAAATGAGTTGGCTCCAACAATAATATCGTCTTGATAAGCATAAGCATCTACACCAGATAATTGAATTATCGTATCAATAAGTTGCTGGAATGTAGACGCTGCTGTGCGTAAACCAAACATTAATCGCTTATAGGTAAAAACGCCAAATGGAGTTGTGAACGACATTTTATCTTGTAGCTCTTTGGGCATAGCTATTTGCCAATATGCAGAAGGGAGATCCAGCGTTGTAAAAAAATTCTTTTTAGACAATTGAACTAGTAAATTTGGAATTTTAGGTAAAGGATAGGTAGATGGAATAATTACAGCATTTAGTAGACGGAGGTCTAAGGCGAGTCTATATTTTTGAGGCTTTGATGGATCTGACTTTTTTTTAACCAATAACATGGGACATGCCCAAGATGAATTGGAACGCTCAATGATATCAGCTTCTAACATCTCATTAATCTGTTTTAAGGCTTCTTCCTCTAATGCTTGTGGCACCGGAAATGTAAGAGATTTTATAGGATGCGAATTAAGTAGACTTATTTGTGGAATGACTAGGTCAGTATGACCAAGAGTACGCAGAGACTTCGAAAATGCTTAGGCTTTTCCACATAGCAAGGACAATAGAGTCTCTTTTTGTTTGCTATCAAGATGTTCTAATTTAAAGTCTGTAGGACTTAAATCATTTATTCTCATTTTTATAATGTCTTCTGATGGTTGGATTAAATTGCACATTTCATCAGCTTCATCATTAAAATCGTAAGGCTGAATATCTTTTTCATCAATATTTTCATATACACCCAAGACAGTTCCCTTGTTGAGGTGAAATGGTTTGTTTGAAATATTTTGTACTACAATCAGAAAAGAATTTTTTTTTATGGCTGATAAGGAATGGAGAGATTCCATAAATACAATATTACGGTTATTTAGTGTTGGAATAAACATGAAATGTTCCTCAGGTTGTGAAGAATATTGAGCTTGCATGTACATGCATGTGTTGGCTGGAATAGTTACTTTATGAAAGTTTGAAATTTTTAACTCATTTTGGGGGGAATTTGAACTTTCATGAACAATCCCAGAGCTGTCAATTTTTGCTTGCTGATGTTCACTAAAATCATTTACTGGTGCAGACATATTTATACTTTGAGGGTCCATAGTACAAGTAGAGGTATTAGGAATGTCATTTTTTTGACACATAAATACTTGTGCCTGATCCATATGAGAATCATTGGATATCTGGTGTTTGTTTACTAACGGAACAAGAATTTCTTTCAGTAGAATGGAATTAAAGGATGGTGTTATGGAAATACCATATTTACAAATAAAATCATAACCCAAAATGATATCAAAATTTCTATTACGTATGTTAGTAATATAAAATACATGATTGAAAAACAATTTGTCTATTTTGAAAGACAAACGAATACATCCAAAAAATTCAACTTGAGAGTTTATGGTCGAAATAGATACTTTTCGAGAGAGAAATTTATATTTTATAGTGGGTTTTAACATATTGAAATGTTGTTGATCAATTAAAGAAATAATAGACCCAGTGTCTAACAAAGAAATAACATTATGATGTTATACATTTAAGGTAATACAAGGAAGAGAGTCATTGTAATTAAATGTGCTATAAATTACATAGTTTTCAATGGCATCACTATCATTTTGGGATTCAGCAACTAAAGTATTTGCGTTATCGACTTGAGAACAATTGCCAGAATTCGTAATATAATCATTGTCTGAGTGCAACGAAGACTCATACACAGCGCAGTATTACTTTGCCCCATATATAGCTACGATGGATATTAAAACCTTTCGTCAAGCATAACTCAAAAAATATTTAACGGATTTCGTTCAAATTTTTACAGCAGGTACCTAAAAAGGTGACAACGACGTCTATTTATTACCACGAATAAATGTCAAACCGTTTGAAAATTATATTAAAAAAATAGATAAAAAAGCACAATTAAAGTACATACGTCACGAAAATTTTGTGCGTACGTCATTTTCACCGGCCTGAGATTTTCGTAGACAATCGGAATTGAAAAGTTCATGGAGTACATGGAGCAAAAAAATATGCACGCACTAATATTCAGCACGATAAAATATATTTCAATTGAGTAGAAATCGAAAATTAATCTGGATTTTTTTCTGTTTGAAAGAAAAACCCCGCAATAACTTGGTAGACTTGGTATTAGAGATTTGGCGGAAATCTCAGCAATAGCAGCTTTTTTTATTTCGCATGTGTAAATTTAAAAAAAAAGAAATTGGTGTTTAAATAAAAGGTTTCGATTTATGGCATTATTTTTTTTTCTCTCTTTTTAGCATTTTAAATGGGATTAATGAAAGGCATGTATTTTAAGTTAAATGAGTGAAAGGTTTATATTTAAATGAAATGAATTCAATATGAAAATGTTATATGAACAATATTTGGCGATTTATCAACTGCGCCAGGGTAACATAAAAGTACCAATATATCAAACGGTATGTAGTATGTGAAATGAAACAATTATATTATAATCACCCATCGTACAAGAAAAAAAACTAATATTCTGCATTCAGAGGGAAAAATCCATCTCCTGTGCCGTAAGATTTGGCGAGTTCTTTTTTGGTGATAAGTTTTTCGATGTGATTGTTGGGATCTGCAGGATTTGGCTTACTTTTTCTAAATCTTATTTTTTTGCAGATGTAGTATTATGTAAATATATTTTTTTGAAGATATTTTTCTATTTTGTATATTTGGCATTCTATTTTGTATATTTTCTATTTGGCATTTGGAAAAGAGATTTTTACCTTTTTATCTGTGCCTTCGGAAATATTAAAAAATAAAAAAAAGATTTACATATATCAAGCGTATAATGTTATGTTTTGCATTTTTATACGGACCACTTCTCCATTTTTAGATTTAAATGCTATTTATTATTTACTAGCCGTTTATTAATTGTGTACAATTTACCCTCCTGACAATAACAATTATTTATCACAAAAATGCCTCTTAGGTTTGTTAAATAAGTTTGTTTATGTATTTTCATTACTTATTAAAATATCGAATATGGCGATAAAATTTTATTTTAGCATCGTGCTTAAATTTTTAAGATGGTGCAAAAACATTCTTTAATAAACGTATGTTTGTAAATATTTGAAAAACATGTTTTACCGCTCTCTTGAAAAATTTTGTAAGATGCTAAAACTACCTTTTGGCACCATTTAAATTTTTTTTCGCCAACCGACATAGGATATGAAATTTTCCCCATTCAGATACACAGGCAAGGCTGGTCTGAAACGAGATTAAAGCTAGCAACAATATTGTTTTAACTCTATAAGAGTTACAATAATGATATTAAATGCTCCGATTGGCTTTGGGCCCAATTACGAAAGTTTCTCCTAAAAAAAAACTGTAGAAGTCTTTTACATTTGTTTCAAATGAAGCTCGGTCTACAAGGTTAATAATACAAACAACACTAATGGCATGGAGCCAAAAGTTTTAATTTAAATGTATATATTTGAAACACTTTCCCCCAACGCCCCCCAACCCCCAAATAAAAAAAATAAAAAAAAGAAAGAAAAGAAAGTTACAGTAATGAATTTAAAATGGCGTTAAGCCATGCTTTCTGACATAAGCAATTGGCTGCAAACGCGATAACGAAACTTTCACTTAACTTAATAACATGTAGCTAATATAGCCCTCAGGGTACTTTGCAGTTATACAGACCTTGTGGTTTTTTTAAAAAGCTTGAGAAAATTCAGGTTTAAGAAGTTGAGATTTACTGTCAAATGATATAAACAACTATGAACACAAAACTGATGAATTATTATTCAGGTTTATGTATGTATTTAAAAAAAAATGCATCTGATTACACTTATTAGATAAATTACTTCTGTTTGCATTTAGTAACAGATAAACGGCTTCTGTATATTAAATGAATTGTTTAAATATTGGGAAGAGGTGGCGAGACGTAGAAAAACGAGTAAACAAACGGGTAGACAGACGGTTAGAGAGATGAGTAGCGACATAGGTAGGCTGGCGGGTAGCGAAACGAATAGACAGACGGCTAGAGAGAAAGGTAAAAAGAGGGTTGACAGAGGGGTAGCGAGATGGGTCACGAGACGGGTAGCGACACCGGTAGACAGGAATGTAGCGAGAAAGGTTGCGAGACGCGTAGCGTGGTAGATAAAGAGACGAGTAGAGAGATGAGTACACAGACGAGTTGACTCACGGGTAATGAGATTGGTAGCGAGACGGGTACAAAAACAGACGGATAGTGAGACGGGTATACAGACGAGTAGAGAGACAGTAAATGGGTACAGAGATCGGTAAGAAGATGGGTAGAGAGGCGTATAGCCAGACGGGTAGAGAGACAGATAGGCAAGTTGTGAGACAGATAGACAAGTTGTGAGACAGATAGACAAGTTGTGAGACAGATAGACAAATGGGTAGCGAAGTGGATAGAGACACAGCTAGACATACAAGTAGTTAGACGGATAGACAGACGGTTAGAGAAATAGATTGGCGGGTAGCGAGACCGGTAGAGAAATATAGAGACAGGTGGCGATACGTGTAGAGAGATAGACAATCGGTTATGGAGACGGGCAGAAGAACGGATAGGGAAACAGACAGATTGTGGAGAGATAGACAGACAGGCAAAAGAAAAGTCTGCGGATTGGCGCAGTAAAGGCGCAGGGGGCAGAGCCTCCTAGAGAATAATTAAGAAGTATCTGCTAAGCTTAACTTTGAAATATATATAATTTTTCAATTTTGCCGATATGGAGATTTAATGTAAAAGTAATTTTACGGAAGTCATCGAAAGATTTTTTGTATACTTTAATAGTAATTTAGACTATAGTTTTGTAATCTGGTTTGTAGCAAAGCATGCTATCAATGTGCTTTGAGATGTAAGAGTTTCTATAAACAGTTATACAAATAATAGATATATAATCAAGGAAGAAAAAATTTAAATTCACACACAAAAAAAGGTGCAACAATGAAATTAAATTTCCGTTAAGCCACGCTTGATAGAATAATCTATTGGCTGCAAATCCAATTACGTAACTTTAAAAAGCTTGGCGTTTTAAAAGATCCGGCGTTTTTTTTTTTTTTTTTTTTAAGTTTTGCGCAATACGCGCTTAAGAAAATGAGATTCTTTGCTACATGTTAAAAAAAATTATGACAACACATCTGATGAACGGTGCTTCTTTTCTATTTTTTTAACAGTGTATATGAATTTATATATGATATTTTGTAATTCTATCATTTAATTTGCTATTTTTCTTTATATTGTAATTGTTAACCCTATGTTCTCAGCAATATCACTCAGACTAATCCCTTTGAGGGAAGTCCTAGTAAGTATTTTCATTTTGAAAAATAGTCTGTGATTCTGCATCTTTGAGCATACCATTTTTTGGTAAACATTGGTCATTTTTAAGTATACTCTCAGAAGATAAAATTCCTTGAGAAGTAACTCTATATAATTGAGTTTTTGAGGTATTTTCTGGCAAATGTGAAGTATTGGAGGACAGAGTGCCAGATAGATCTGCCTCCTGCATTAGTTTAAACTCTTATCTTTAGAAAATCCATCATTATATTCATGAGTATTTTGTTGATTAGCTTGGTATTCATTAGCAGTATTTTGAAGCATGTTAACACCATTATGAGAGTTAGCTTGGTTCATATTTTGAACAAATTTTTTAAATTCAAAGCATGTTTTCATTAAGTGCCCCTGGCGTCCACAAAAAGCACATTGGTTTACAGTCCTATGACGAAATGAATTACGAAGATTTCTTTTATAGAATGGTTTTTTAAACGTAATTTGTTTAACATTTTGTTTTAGATTATGTTTGCCATAGGAAGCGAAATTTCTATCACAAAATGACTTTCGTTTATTTTTACTGTCAGAATGTTTATAATCAGATGGACCGGGATTAGGGAACGAATGTTCCATATTATACACAGGTAAGGTGACAGGAACAGGGGTGGTTGGTGATTCAGTGAAGTTGTAAATATTTTGTAATTGTTCAGCTCTTGAAAGAGCATTAGTAAAGTCAGAAATACCTTCCTCTAATAATTTTACGTGAATATTCTTGGGTAAAGCATTCATAAAATATGTGAATTTCAAAATTTGGAGCGAAGCATCATCAACTTTTGGATGAGCTAACTTTAGATTCTTGTTTAATCGGTATGAGAAATTTCTAACTGATTCATTATGTTCCAATTTCATCTTATCTAATGAACGAAAGGCCAAATTTTTGTTCTCCTTTGAAGCGAAAAACTGGATAAATTCAGTTTTTATGTCTGCTAATTTTTTAGTTTGAGTATTAAATTGTGAATCTAAATAAAAATGAAGAGCAGGGCCAAGGAGTTTCGTTTTAAACAGTGCTAGCATTTCTTTTTCGCTATAATTGTTTAGCTGTTGAATGTCTTCAAGCTGGTCGAAAAAAAATTCGACAGTAGATGGATTACCATCAAATGGTTGAATATTCAGACTAATAGGGTTCTTGGATTTCGACATGTTGCAAAAAATTTGTGAATTAAAACAGAAATACAGATAAAACACTCAGAATTTTTTTTTTTTAAACTTAGATTAATACCGGTTATATGTATATTTATTAAGAACACAACTATATTCAAGAGCACAGCCTAAATAAACAAATTTTCTCTAAAAAAAAAAATATTGGAAGAACATTTTTTCTATTAAGAAGCCAGGCACAAAAAAAAACGTAAAATGATCTTGAAATGGAAAATAATCCATGTTCCATCATCAATGAGAACAACTTTCGTTTTCATTTTAAAAAAAAATTCTTCAGTATTTGCACACAACTAATAATAATAATAAATCCTCTAAAGAAAGTGGCCAAGGCACCAAGTGTTGTGATTTAATTAAATTCTTTTTTTTTAGTTCAAAGAATAAAGGGGTGAGCTGCATTATAATTCATAATGTTATAGTGTACCCAGGTATCTGTTCTTTACTTTTTCACAGAACATATAACTTTAATTATTTGAGCACACAACATATTTTCTATTTTTGTTTCCTCAGAGGATTTTTGTGCTCAAAAATAACTTAGATGATTAATTTTTTTTTTTTTTTTTTTTTTTTTTTTTTTTTTATCCACAAAATAACAACAAAATTACATTAAAAAAAGGGGAGACTTAATTAACTATAGAAACAGTTTATTTTTCTTTTGACGAAAATAGATATATTTTATCCTCAAAAATATGTTCACTGAATAACAATAAAAGGTTAAGTAAAATATATTTTTTATATATAATACACCAATTTGCTTTATTCGGAAACAAATTTAACTCGTAAAAAATATATATCAATTCTATGTAACATCAAATGAGAACAAAAAAAATTATACTTATCAATAATCTTGCTTCTATTTGACTATTACAAATTGTGATAATTTTAACATGATATGCCAATATTAGTTTGGCTATATCCACTTCAACTGGACCACTATATCTTGAATTATCAATCATTTATTTTCATAAGATGATAAGTGGGAGGTCGACGAATTTAAGAATTGTTTTCCTTGAAAATTCGACGAAAAAAGACAACAATTAACCAGGTAGAGGACCACATCATACTTATTATAATATACAAGCTGACATAAGATAATCTAATATGTATATGATGCATCTATGACACACAAAATTACGTATTTTATAATACACTCCATCTCCAACAACAACCGAAGAAGAACTCCGAAAACACGGAGGAAGATAGGTGGAGAGGAAAGTAACATTGAAATTTTACAATACAGTTTTTCTCCTTATAGATGGCGCCACGGTAAACTGAAGGCTATCCTAACCTGCTTCTGCAATGCTTTTCAATGCGAAAAGCATTCATTTTTTAAATGCTTTTGATTGAAAATTTGAGCTTTAAAAAAGTCAAACAAGTAGAAATTTCATTAAATGAAGTTTTCTTCACACCATGCATATATTTTAATAGATATTTGGCGTTTCGATTGCCTTTTATAACTCTTTAAATAAGAGTTCATCCTGACAGAAGCATCTGAATAGTAGTCATTTAAAAATAAATATCACGGATATTGTACTGCGAAGAAATATGGAATGGACGTATAATTTTTAGAGATTAAAAGTATTATTCAAATAAAAACAGCTTCAGACTACAGATAGCAAACAGATACAAACAAATAGCACTCTATAAGACAATTTAAATGGCCATGTCAATTAGCCACAGACATTAGCATTCATTAAGTATAACATTTTAAAAACATATACACTAAGATCGATATACTAGAATAAAAATTTTTTAGTTTAAAAATGATTACATGCATATAACTTTAAATTAAAGTATAATAAAAAGCACTCATCTTTGGAGCTCTAAACATACTTAAAAAAAAAAAAATCTTCGATTTTTCTTTTGTTTATCTCATCATCATAGCCCGATCTACATCCCGGAATAAAACATTTATATCCCATCTTATATTTATGACATATAATTGCTATAATTAAAAATAATCGAGTAAAATACTTTTGGAATTTAACATGTAATCTAATGACATTCTCTTTAAAGGCAGCCGCCAAATTTTACAGCGCCCTCTTTCGTTAAAAAAATATGACTTGCATTTTCGATATCCTCGCCTATTCTAGTTTCCCCTCCAGGTTCTTTCTCCGTGTCCGAAAAATTAAAAAAAAAAAGCGAACCTGTCACTGGCGAAAGGATAGGGTTGCCGTAACATGGAAAAACTCGCCAAACAGTGACAACTGCCACTACAGGCATGGAAACTTCATTGACAAGATGAAAAACATAAAAATAACGGAATGCCAACATAGGGCTAAATATATGCCAAAGGGAGGGTATAATTAAAATTTAAAACAAACGGAAAAAAATATGAATCTGATTTGTTAAAAATGAAATGAAATCAACCTGACGTCACAAAGACGAAATTGAAAATAAAGAATACTAAATAAACGTTTTGAAGCCGATGGGCTAAATAGGATAACTTAATCAAATAATAATTTTTAAACAAAAAGGAAAACTATGATTAAAGTCTGCCAGGCAAATAAAAAAATAAATAAATAAAAGGAGAGAGAAGGGAAAACAAAAAATAAACTGCGCTATACGGAACCTGAATGTGGTAAAATTACCACAGTTGTGTTTAAAGCGTTACTTTTGGATCAGGTTAATTGCTTGGTTTTTGAGTGTTGCGAACATTCTTTGCACATATCAAGACTAAACAGAATGGAACTTGCCGCTTAACCCCTTGAAAGATCACCGGTATATTATATATGCCACTTAATTTTAATCCCAAAATGCCACAATGACACCAGAATTTTATAATCAAATTTTGAATTTATAAGTTACATGAGGAAAAGCTCTTTACTTACTTTTAAAATAAATTCGTTCGTGAATGCTGGTGCAAATCAATCATTTCAATATTTTAGCTACAAAAGTACTTTGCCCCTGAAGGGGTTAAAATGGATACCAAATCAATGTGGAATAAAATTTTCTCATCATTATGGAGATAGAAGCCGGAACGAAGTCGGAACATTATAGAACATTTAGAGTATTCGAAGTGTTTTGTCTGTGTCAAAAAGAATTTTGATTGAAATTGAAGATTGAAAAATTGAAGAATTTTTGTAGTGTCATCTAATTTAGAGCTAATTGGACGTGGATGACCACCAGTACATCTCACGATATTTAATCATTTAAGGTTGTACAGTGACCACTATCTGCATCCAATTAGCCCTAATTTGGGCGATCCACTTTTCGGAATGTCCTTTTCTTTGACATTAGATACGATTCAATGATCGAATCACTGTGTACTTCTAGCACTTTTCGTGATTTCGTCGCATTTTGAATACAAGAAGACTGTTTTAACCCCTTGAAGGGCACCGGTATATTATATATACCACTTAATTCTAATTCCAAAATTCCGAAATGACACCAGAATTTTATAATCAAATTTTGAATTTATGAGATACACGAGGAAAAGATTTTATTTATTTAAAAATAAAATCGTTCGTAAATCCTGGTGTCAACCAATCATTTCAATATTTTAGCTACAAAAGTACTTTGCCCCTGAAGGGGTTAAACATTTCTAAAATATCTTCATTATTATTAAATTTATCCAAAAATCGAGGCTCAGATTGAAGTTTACTATCATTATGGATACCAAAAACCTGAACCAGGATTCAAAGTTAGAACATTTGGGCTGGGCATTCTAATGTAGCGCTAATTGGATGCGTACGCTGGCGACTTCCACCACATCTCATGTTATTGACTCATTTAAGGTGGTAAAGTGGCCACCTTCCGCATGCAATTAGTGCTAATTTGGACAATCCACTTCTCAGAATGTCGTTAACATTATATACGATTCGATCAAATTAGTGTGTACTTCAAGCACTTTTCGTGATTCCATAGCATTTTAATCACAAGAAGTTAAATTCTGTTGTAAATATTTCTAAAATATTGTTCTTAAAGTTATAAACAAAAATCGGAGCTCTTATTGATTTGAAGCACCCTGTAGTTTTGATTGATTAAGTGGATTGGAAACCTGGTCTTCAATGAAAATATTGTTTCTTATAGTGTGATCGAACCCTTCTTAAAGGGTCCTAGAACTGAAAGACACTGTATATATGTGTGTGTTTTTGTGTTAGGACTTTGCTGATTTCTTCATTTTTTTTTTACAATCATAACCTAAAACTAGTCGGATATGCCAATCCCAAAACTTCTTCTATCTCATACATGTTAATGCTTCAAAATTCGCTATCACACCGCCAAAAAAATTCAATATTTTTCGTCATTCTGTTGTACGTCAGCTACTTGCGAATCGTCGGGTTACCTGGATGCGAGCAGCCGATGTATTTTACTATACTACGGAAAATCATTCTGGCCTGTACCGGCAGGAAAATATAGCGTCCTTATTGCTTGGTTTTTTTATTTTAGCTAATTCTACTGAAAATATATGTAGCTAAAATACACGGAACCCGATTACAGAAGAGTCATTCCCAGTTTTCGTCAATATTGAATTTGAATGAGAATATCGCCAAATTAGTGAGACAATGCCAAGTTGGCTTCATATATGGCAGCGTATTTTTGTCGCCAAGCTTGATGAGAATTTGACGTTGGCGAATATAAAATTATTGTGTTAAGCATATAGGTGTTGAAACGGTGGTTACAACAATGAAAGAAAATTTGACGAAACCATGTTCACTAAAACTCAGAAATTAAACCCGTTTATGGAGGAATCCTGCTGTATTGTTTCAAAATGTCAGCCATCCTATAATTTCAAACTGCTATAGCTCAGCCATTTTTTAAGATAGAGCAAAATAAAAAATGCTCTAAAATCCTTGGATCAAGGCTATACATTTAACCCAGAAAGTTTTTAGGATTTCTAATTTTTTGTAAAACTTTTTGAAATTGAAATATTTAAATTCACAGCGCTCCCTCCAGGCGCAATATCCCCAAATTCAACTGGCCTGCAGGCTATAGTAAAAAACATATTCAAAAAATTTGTTCAGTTATCTGCATAACTTCACACACTTTTAGATGATAAAATAGTGAAAATGAAACAAAAAGCGCGATCACAGCGCCCCCTTTCGTCGAAATATCCCCAAATTCATGTGGGACCTGCTGGCTATAGCCAAAAAACATAGAAAAAAATTGGTTGAATTTGAAGCATAACTTCATACACTTTTCGATGATACAATGAGGCCAGACAGATGGACAGACAGACATTTTGTAAAAACATGTTTTTCGGAATCTCTGACCCCTAAAACGTGTAAATCCGCCGAAATCCGTAAGTCGAAAAAAATTTCGATTACAATACTCTCTTCTATTATAGATAGAAGAAAGTAAAAATGAATAGATATCTAAAACAATACTATGCAGATTTGTATTCCTCCATGCATATTTTTAATTGCATCAATAAATTGTCTAATTATTATTATATTATTATTATAAATTAGATCTGTATATAAAAATTTATAATTTAATGAATTTCTTATCGCTTGGCAACAGGGTTTCAACCTACTCAGCTTATTTGATGATTTGTCTCTACTTCGACTAAATATTTCAGAAAAAACGAAATGAAAATTCCATTTCTTCAAAGACTATAATCAGAATATTTATAATCAGAACTATAAGTCAGCACTATGGTAGATATTTTTAATAAGTTAATTACCCAACATTGAAAACCAACAATATTACGGTAATTTGGAATATTCTTTTAAATTTACTGTAACGGTCTAAGTTAAGGCCAATTCACTCAAAAAATTATTGTCTACAGAGTTGCCAAGCTTCCACTAATCTTCCGTAATATGTGGATTAATTTGACCCAGTTTAACAAAGTTTTGAACCAGAAAATTTATTTGATGAATCTTTATTTATTTAATTTCAGATTTCTACAATTTCTACAATTTAATTTAATTTAATAAAAAAATTTCTGGGGCAAAGCGTATTAAACCTGGGTCAAATTAACTCGCATATTACGGAAGATTAGTGAGAGCTTGGCAACTCTGTTGTCATAATCATAGAAATCCTTTTTATAAATCACAATTGCCAAATCCCGATATTTTACTTGTACTACTTCATAATATAAATATTTTCTTTATTTAATCGCGGAAATCTTCGATTATGTAATGTAAATATTACGATAAGTAAAATAATCAGTAGACTTGGCATTTATTCATAAAATGTATTAAAAAGAAAGGCTAAGGATGCATTTTGTTTATAAAAGTAAAAACTAAAACTTCAACATTCCGGAAACCTCTATTTTTGGAGTCACGTGGAAGGTCGCAACATATCTGTAAGATACATCTGACAAAAATCGGTTTATTCATCACGAATACCGATAAATTTCTCTTTATATATAATTTCTCTTTATAAATTTCTCTTTATATTTCTGGGTCGAAAAACGACTCTTTGAGCTACGGCTTATACGCCGGAAATTACGGTATACATCCATCATCCATTATTAATATAAAAATTAACACAGAAATTTAATAGTACGGAATGGGCGGAGCATCAAAAACGTAGGTAAGGTGAGGCTAAAGATAAAAACTACCATTTTGTTATCTGCTAAATCAAACAAACAATAAAAAATTAATTTATGTATAACACGTAATAGTCAATAAGTATATATCTTTATCAATAGTAAGTATTTTGCTAGTATTATGAATTATAATGATAATTAAACCTAAATATATAAATGTAAACATTATATTTAGACACAAATCTCACCTAATAAAAGAATATCACTTGATTTTTATAAAATAAAATATTATGTACGGAATAATAAAAGAATAACACTTTATTTTTATAAAATAAAATGTTATGTATTGAATAATAAAATAAATAAATAAAAAGGAATTTCTTAAAAATGTAAACGTTTTCTATGTAACATAAAATTTTGAAAAATTATATTCACATGTTTAACATGGGTAAATTTGTATTTCTAATTGTAAAAACTATCTTTTAATGTCACATTTCACAAATTAGCATATTGAGTGACAGTAAAATAAAAACATCGGAGGAATTTTTAATTTTTCCTCAATCGAAATCAAACTGAAAAATATAATTGGCGAATCTGAAAGTGTTGCTAACGTTTGTGAATACTAGCCAACATTGGCTCAGTTCAAATTAGATTAGCTATAGACGAATATGCGGCATATTGTATAAATATAAACTTTGTTCTTAGGAAGTAATTCATGAATATACTAAAGTTATTGACAGAAATACATAAAAACAATATAAAATAAGATTGCTAAACGCTTTATTAGTGATTAGCATTCCTACGTATATGGTCGGTGATAATTCGTCATCATAATTCTTTATATATTTTTGCGTGTGTGTGAAATCTAAATCAAATTTTGACATATGTTGATGGATTTTAGAATGGCTGCGATAATTTAGTGTGGGAAAAAAATGCAGTTTTAAAGAAATAAATTAAATTTATGTCACACGTGTACCTTAATCATATTTAGCAGGCTGTCTCTAACAGCGTGCTTCAGCATTGTTCGCACCCCGCAATTTACAAAAGTTTTGCGGAATTTTAAGACTTTTGCGTGTGTGTGAAATCTGATTCAAATTTCGACATATGTTGGTTTATTTTCGAATGACTCCGATAATTTACTGTGGGAAAGAAAACCTAGTCTTAAAGAAAATAAATAAATTTTTGTCACACGTGTACCTGAATCATTTTTAGCAGGCTATCTCTAATAGCGTGCTTCAGCATTGTTCGCGACCCGCAATTTACAAAAGTTTTGCGGAATTTTAAGACTTTCGCAACTAATTATAAAGGATAATTTATCGGTAATTATTATTTCTAAAGAAATTATTTACAGGAATTTGTACGAATTTAAGTGTTCAATTAAAAATGTCATTAAGCGACAGAATTTTAAAAAGTGTGTGATGAGGTTCTGCGGTATGTCGTTCCTCCCGTGCCACATTGCGTAGGCAGATGTACGTTGGTCGAGATGACGAGATGCTATAATATATTGGAGGACCTTTACTGGAACATGTAAAAAGAAAAAGTATGAATAATTAAATTGACACCGCTAATGTTTCAATGTTATGCTTTATAATTAAAATTATGTCTTATTTCAAGTATCTTATATTATTATTTTTAAGTGAATTCACGTACTCCTGAACTCACCCGAGTGTTTGTGCAGGAGTTTCGAAATCGAAAATGTAAATTTAAATGGTTTGTGGGGAAAGTCAGAAGCCCTGCCCTTGGGGAGTGAAAGCCAACACCATTTCATGAGCTCTCGGCTTAGTAAAACCTTTTAATGGTTGTGTAAAAAAAAAATAATTGTATTAATGCATTTTTTATTATTATTACTCTTATTTATTTGTATGTATTACATTTTGAACAAAGATTGATGGAATACTAAGATTATAAATAAACGCGCGCACTACTTGCCAATATAAATCATATCATTTACATTTATACATATATATGAGTGTGTGTGTGTTACTGTTGTAAATGATACTATATAATGTTTAAAATATGACATTATAAGTATAATTTTTAAATTACATTTAATCTTTCTAATTCGTGAGCTGGTAAATTAAATTTTATGTGTTCTTCTAGAATACATTAAATTTGCAAATAGAATAGATAAAACGAATACTGAAATCTAAATTTAGATTTTATTAAAAAATGTCCTGTAATATATGGATAATGCCTACTTCTTTTCCTATTTCCGTTTAAAAAATAATTATTTCTTATTCTCTTTCGCGTTTAATTATTAAATTTATATAGATTAGCAAAGTAATGTATCAAAAAACGATTTTAATAAGTGTTAAAAAATATTAGATTTTATGAAGTAACAGCTATCGTTTTGTAAATTATTTAAGTCCCAACTTTGCTAAGTAGAAAAAAATATACATTTGTAAATTTTAACTACTGTTTTGTATCAAATATATTTCGAATATGAGCACAAAATAAAATAAACTTTTACATAACATATACTTTGTATATGGCTAAAGCAATATAAAAAATTTTTTGAGTCATTCAACAGGAAAACAAATACACAGCGAGCCGTGTGATTTACTCCGAGTTTAGGAGATGTGAGCAGCGGTTGGGATCGAACCATAGGCGTAGAGTTGTATGGGCTCGTGGGGATCGAGCCCCACCAATAATTTCTAAAATAGACACTATTTTTTTTTTTTAATATAAAATTAAAAAAAAGTTTTTTTTTTTTTTTTTTTTTTTTTTTTTTTTTTTTTTTTTTTTACTTTCTAGTATTTATTAGAATTTTTAAATGTTCCATTTTTTCTTATTTTTCTTTTGTTATAAGGTAAACGACATTAAGAAAACTTTTTCACTTTATATTCCATTTTTTTTTAAATTAGGATAAAATGCTCAACGTTTGAACTTTTTATATAAAAAATGAAAATAGAAAAAAAAATCCATATTCCGAAAAAAACAAGACGTTATTCAAAGTCAACTTTCGTTCTGATTTTATTATAAACGAATTGCGAATATCAGCGAGTATCATTTTACAAACGGATCTATACATTGGAATTTTTATATTGTCTTAATGTTTTATTTAACTTGTGGGTCTTTTTTTTTAATTAGTATACGATTATAATTAATTTCTTTAAAAGGGAGTTAAAAAAGCAACATTAAATTGGTAATCTATTTTTTTTTTACACTCACATGCACATATTTGTGTAAAAAAGAGTAGAGCACTACCAACACTTTTCAAAACTGTACACCTATGAATCGAACTAGAGAACGCAGGCGAGTTCTATAGTGCCGAGCAAAAGGTTAGTTCCGTTGCTTGTTGCCTCATGCTAAAAAATCGTTTTACTGTCCTTGCAAGATGGCGTCGCAATAGTACTCCACCTCCAGTGACGAGAACATCTTATTGAGATTGAACGAGCAATGATCACATAGTTTTTCAAGACGGTTACCAGAGTGATGCTGTCGCGTTGGCGTTTGCACATTTGGACCCGAAAAATGGGCGGCGTGACTGGCTTTGTGCTTCATGATTTGTCATAAGTTTTCGCGCTTTGCGCGTTTCACAGACTTTGCGTGCTGAGGGTGTTTTCGGTGCTTCCATCCAGTGCCGTAGCCAGTGTGAGGAGGTCCAGATGTTCTGGATACCACTAATTGTAAAAAGTTTTATTTGCTTTATATAATGAGAGAACTTTTTGCGATAATCAAACCGCAGAAAACCGTAGGATATTACTGTTATCCAGAGCATTTGGACCCCCTCCCTGTCTACGCCACTGCTTCCATTTCCTGGTCTCTAGAGGAGATGATGATGTTGGTGAAAGTGTGTGTTCGTTTTGTTCAAATCACCAATGCAGGAGATGCGTGCGATGTCTCGGATAAAACTGCAGAACAAAGGAAAAGCAGACAAATTTTAGTGTCGAGCAAAAGGCTAGCTCCGTTGCTTCCTGTTAGAAACTCGTTTTACTGTCCGTGCAAGATGGTGCCGCCACACTGAGCAAACTCAGAAAAATCCAAAGCTGTCAGGACACAGTTGCTGGTCACTTCCGTGGTTAGAGGATATCATCAGTGATGCACAAGAAGAATGTGCAGTGTGCAGTGGCTCAAGATCAGAGCTGCTTTTAATCTGAAAGGATTAGTGTCTTACTAGTTGAACTTACTGATAATAACGTTATACATTTTTTCCTCACTAATAACTTTTGTTAAATAGAATATATATATGTTAATTGTAACTACTGTTTAAGGATTGTACAAAAACCCTTAACGGTTTAAAAGAAGTACAAAATAATCTGCGCACCAGACTTATAGTTATTTTATAATTCCCCTTCCGTCCTTTCTGTATTCAGGAATACCGAATAGCAATAAATTAATGACATTTTTTCCCCCTTGGAAACAGCTGATTAATCTTCTCGAAAAGAATAAACGACAGTACATCGGTTAAATGAAGAACCTGTTGACACTAGTAAGTAGTTTTTGATTTTGTCACGTAAAACTCGTAAAGTACGGACATATATATGTATATATTTTTTAAGTATATAAAAAAAAGCTTTTATTTATGTAAATTTAACTAAATTTAACGAAAAATAAATATTTAAAAAAAAAAACTTTTATTTATTTAACAATAAAATACAAAAATAACTTTAAAAAAAAAAGAAAAGAAAAGAAAAAGCTCCTATTTAAAAAAAAAAAAATAAGAAACTAAAAAATAAGAAATCGCTTTATTGCTACATATAAACTATATACATTGGTCGCTTATCATAAGTTAAGGTATTAAAACATTCCTTAAAAAGATATAAAATATAATTTCTAAAAGCTTGTGACGTTACTATGTTTTTTAGCTCAGATATCAATAGATGTATATAGGAAACTTAACTTCGCAATAGTTGATTATTTAATTAAACGCCTCAAGCTATTACAAATTATATTTCATAAACAAAATCTGTGTTAAATGAATCTTCTACGTAGTACCGTCTATGATCGGTGACCAAACAGGGATTTAAATGTAGTAATATGTGTTTGAGCTTGGAACCTCGCTTAAAATATAATTTTTATTTTTTAGTTCATTTTAAAATATATAAAATCTTATTTTAATTAATTTTTATTATATTTTCTAATAATTTTTAAATAAAAGCTTGTGTGGGTGTGTTTTTTTTTTTATTTGCATTTTTTAAAATTTAAGTAAAGAAAACTGAATCAAAATTCAAGGATAATACACAATTTTTGCATAAAAACATAACGAAAAATATTAATGAAGATAATAAAATTAAAAAATTACGTATAACCAATACAACCCCAAACAATCCATTCCAGAGATATAACTTGCATTAAATCTCTCTAAATTGTGAAACAACATTTTTCATTTATTTAATTAATTCTTATTCTGTGTTAACATACCAGAACTATATAGATTTGGAAGTGTTCGTCAGTTGTTCAAAGAGGTTTTTCCCTTACCTTTCTAACACAGTTTTCAAACCTAAAAATAGGATCACAGAATAAAGTCTTGTTCGGAGTTTTCCGTGTTTTTTTTAGCCACACACAGGGTGGCTTATTCTTTCAATCTCTATCATTTTTCATGTTTATGAAAAGTCACAGCAATCCATCGTTGCCACAGATTAATCTCGGAAAATGAAACATTTGAAGTTACTTAAAAAATTAATAACTCGAAAAGTATTTGTCACAAAATTGTTTTACAAACTGCGTTAGAATGGTAAAAAATTGTATTTTTCTTGATATAAATTTCAAATCTAATGATTATGTCGTTTTTCAAATATTAGATTTCAAAAATTACAAAACTTCACAATGGAGTACCGTAGCGAAACTTTTACGCGTAAAAAGATAATGATAAAGGCATTGTGGCTCGATGTGTATCGTGTATACTGGCCATAGCATGAGTAACGAATTATAGTAAACTTATTATTCTGTTAAAATATAAAATTGAATTATGTATATACATTTTTAAAAAATAAAGAAAAACATTTTATCACAAACATCAACATTTTTTTTTTTTTTGTTCTATTTATTCCCTTATTCCAAAGGTATCGTTTTATCGTCTGCTGCCATAGCAACATGAATTAAATTTCATTAAAAAAATTGCTCAGTGGTAGAAAAATATTTTTCTAAATCGAATGGTTATTGAACAACTCAACACTTTAACAGGGGAATTTTTATTTGTTATTTAGATATTTTAAAATTGTTTGTTGTCATTGCGTTTTTATTCTGAGTTACAGCTAGTTTATATATTTTTTAAATAAAAGCCGTGTGTGGCAATCTATATTCGGCCTTATAGCAGAATTTTCCCCTCTTGTTTTTTTTTTTTTTTTCGAACTTTGCCGTACGGTTTAGGGCCCCTTAGAATGGGATGGAGGACACTCCCCCTAGGGTCTATATCCCATGTGCAGATAATCGGCCGTCATAAAATCAACCAACCATCCAACCACAGTATAGACGCCTTTCTTTATTTAAGAATAGAAATAATTTTGGCACGATCTTAATCCTTTGAAGGACGGTGGTATTTTATTTGTGCTAGTTAGTTTTAATAAAAAAATTAGTCCCTGATTTCAAAATTAAATAACTCGGAAGAGGAGATTGAGAGAAGAATGAAACAAGTGGTATGTTTATTTTGAAAGACGTAAAAACCTGATACACAGAAGTTTCAAAATTAATTACAAATTTTGTCGATAGGTGGCTCTGTACGCTCTACTTGCAGTACAGAATCCAAGAAATAGGCTGCAAACTCTTCTTTTTGCAAGATTAGGTTGCAATGAAATCACAATCGATTCAAAATGGGCACTTTTTGCATCACTAATAAACGACGAATGAAATAGAGGTGACAGAAGGTGACGAAGGGGGTGACTGAAAAGTTTCATTCTTAGTTCTTCTCTTCAGATTTATTTAATGTTGAAATAATTCGTGGACATCTGCAAATATAATATATGTAGGTATTAAATTGCATTTATTTATTTTTAAATGTTTATGTTCGAAAATTCTAATAAGTTTTCAACCTTACAGAAAAAGATTTACTTGCTCCTGAAATGGTTAAATTGTAGGATATTCACTGCACGAAAGCTATAAACTCCTAATCACATTTACAGGATTGCCATTGATACCAAAATTAGCCAAAACTAATACTGATAAAATAATCAACTCATACCAGTAATTATAAGTAATTTATTTGTTTTATAATATATGCTTAAAAATCACTCTATACAACTTTCCGCACATTGGGAATTTCATCAAACCGTCTGCTACAGCAGGCAGTGAATTAAGGAAAAATATAATATAGGAAAGTGTGGCATATCACCTGGCCTAACATATGACGCTAAATGTTAGCTCAATATATAATGATCAAACACCTTTGAACCTTTGATATTTCATAGTGACGATATATTCAGCGCTTGAATAGGATACAGGAAATTTTAAAAGTTTGTATAAAGTGCCACCAATTTTTTTTTTTTTTTTTTTTTTTTTTTTTCATCACGAGGTCATGCTTCCAATCCCCCTCCCATTCCGCATTAAGAAATTCCGAATAGCAATAATTTAACGACAGAAATTTTCGTGAATACAAAAAGTAAAAACTCTTCCTATGGAATTTCTGAATACAAATACAGGGCAAACTGGCAACTCTACTTCCAACGTAGAATGGAATTAAAAGGATGATGGATTTACACACAAGAACTATCATAATAGATCGAAGAAAAAAATAATGGGAACAGATGCTTTACACTCACTCAAACATATAAACATAAGTTTTGCGACTTTTTGGTTGGCGCGATTTTCAAGACCCCGCCAAACGAATAACTTTATAAAATGGTTAGGTTGCCATTAAAGGAAAAAATCCCCTAAATTTGGCGAATTTTTTCCTTTTTATAACCGATTAAAAAAAACTGTGCGTGAGTATATGATATCATAGCCAAATAATGCAGTATATTGCATCTGGTCAACGACACCTATAGATAATGACTCGGAATTGGCAGCACTGGTTTGAATGACGTATTTGTGTGTCGGCCAACGTGTACGCATTCGCCCCTTTATATAACGTTCGCTTTATAAATTTATTGTGATATATTGTATGTATTATTATAGTTTTTTAGCATGGTGCATAAATGACATGTAAGGGCAATTAAAAAACTTGAACTTAACTAGCAACATTTGGCTTTTCAAATGAGGACTGATTGAAAAAAAGAAATGGACTGTTGCTATTCTTCGGAAGGATAATGTCGCAACCAAACAATCTTGGGTAAGTTGTTTTTATTGCGGATTTATGATTATTAATTTTTTTTTTTTTTTTTTTTTTTTTTTTTTTGTCTAATTAACAACAAAGCGAATGTTTAAAAGTGAATATAACCGTATAAATTTCTTGTATGTACAATTGTTTTTTAAACTGTCGGCTGAAATACTTAAAAAATTCTGAAATATCTGTGACATTTCGTAATGACATTTCTTGTTTTACAGGGCCAGACAACATACTTCAAAATTATTATCGCCTATAAGCAGAAATTTTAATTCCAATTCGATAAAATTTATATAGGTTATTGAGATACACAACAGTATTTTACAATTAAAAAGATAGTGCGTAGCAATTGTATTTTTTTCTCCTCTCAGGGGGATACAAATGTATTCAGACGCCTATGGACAGGTATTTTAATTCAAATTCAGCAAAATTTATGTAGGTTTTTGAGGTAGAAAACAGCTTATTAACAATTTAAAATAATGTACATAGCATTTATATTCCATTTACAGGGGCACGCAAAAAAAGCCAGAAATAGTATGATATATGGGCAGAAATTGCTTAAAACGTGTTTAATGATATTATTTTGAAAAGTTTTGATTCGGTATTTTGGCAACTTTTTATTTTTGTGTTCCATTGCAAACGATTATTATGTATTTAGAAATTTTCTTTGAATTAGATACGCGTACTACGTATTTTCCTTTGACAGCCGTGTAGTAAAATTACATTTTTGTCATTGGAAACAGCTGATTAATCTTCTCGAAAAGAATAAACGACAGTACATCGGTTAAATGAAGAACCTGTTGACATTAATAAGTAGTTTTAGACTTTGCCACGTAAAACTCGGGAAGTACAAACATAACCAATTTTTTTAAAGTATAAAAAAAAAGCTTTTATTTATATAAATTTAACTAAATTTAACAATAAAAAAATTAAAGAAAAAAAAACTTTTATTTATTTAAAAATGAACTAAAAAATAAAAAATCGATTTACTGCTACATATAAACATTTCATTTTTGCTGATCATAAGTGAAGGTACTTAAAACATTTAACAGATTTTTTTGTATGTGTGAATGAGTAATATAATTTGTAAAAGCTTGGGATGCTACTATGTTTTTATCTCAGATATCAATAGGTGTATACGTTGTTTAACTTCTCAATAGTTGATTATTTAATTAAACGCCTCAGGCTTTTATATATTATATTTCATAAACAAAATCTGTGTTAAATGAATCTTCTACGTAGTACCGCCTATGACCGGTGATCAAAGAGGTATTTAAATATAGTAATATGTCTTTGAGCTTGGAACCTCGCTTAAAATATAATTTTTATTTTTTACTTCATTTTAAAATATATAAAATCTTATTTTTAATTAATTTTTAATATCTTTTTCAAATAATTTTTAAATAAAAGCTTGTGTGTGTGTGTGTGGTTTTTTTTTTATTTGCATTTTTTAAAATTCAAGTAAAGAAAACTGAATCAAAATTCAAGGATGATACAGAATTTTTGCATAAAAACATAACGAAAAAGATTAATGAAGATAATGAAATTAAAAAATTACGTATAACCAATACAACCCCAAACAATCCGTTTAAAAGACAAAACAATAATTTTAATTAAATCTCTCTAAATTTTGAAACTTTTTCACTTTATCATTTTTTATTTATTTAACTGATTTTTATTCTGTGATAACGTACGAGCACTATATAGATTCGGAAGTGTTCGTCAGTTGTTCAAAGAAGTTTCTCCCATACCCTTCTAACACAGTTTTCAAACCTAAGAATTGGATCACAGTATAAACTCTTGTTCGGAGCTTTCTTCGAACTTTGCCGTAAATACGGGTTAGGATCCCTTGAAAGACCAGGATGTAAATACGGGTTAGGATCCCTTAGAAAGACCAGGATGTAAATACGGGTTAGGATCCCTTAGAAAGACCAGGATGGAGGGCACTCCTCTCAGAGCCTATATCCCTCGTGTAGATAATCGGCCGTCATAAAATCAACCAACCAACCGAATACAGTATAAACTCCTTTCTTTATTTTCGAATAGAACTTATTTTGGCACAATCTTAATCCTTTGAAAGACGGTGGTATTCTATTTGTAATAGTCAGTTTTAATCAAAAAAGGAGTCCCTGATTTCAAAATTAAATAACTTGGAAGAGGAGATTGATAGAAGAATGAAACAAGTGGTATGTTTATTTTGAAAGCCGTAAAAACCTGATAAAGAAATTTCAATTTTGTCGATAGGTGGCGCTGTACGCTGTAGTTGCAGTTCAGAATAGGAGAAATAGGCTGCAAACTACCTTTTTGCAAGATTAGGTTGCAATGAAATCACAATCGATTCAAAATGTACACTTTTTGCATCACTAATAAACGAAGAATGAAAAAGGGGTGACTGAAAAGTCTCATTCTTCGTTTCATTCTTAGTTCTACTCTTCAGAGTTATTTAATTTTGAAATAAGGGACTCCTTTCGTGGATACCCTGCATATATTTATATATAGGTATTAAATTGCATTTATTTATTGTTAATTGAATTTGTTCGAAAATTCTAATAAGTTCTTATCGTTACAGAAAAAAGTTACATGCCCCTGAAACGGTTAAATTGCAGGATATTGTATGTCTAGTCTTTGTGATGAAAAAGATTAATCAATGCACGAAAGCAAAAAAACTCCTAATCACATTTACAAGACTGCCATTGATACCAAAATTAGCCAATACTAATTTTGAAAAAATAATCAACTCAAACCAGTAAATATAATTAATTTATATGTAATAAAATATATGCTTATAGTAACCTATGCAGGTATGCTTCCGAGAGGTATGAAATTAGTTCACAGTTACCTCGATGAATATGTTCCGAACAGAATTTCAAAAGACTGTCTGCTACGTCAACAGTGAATAGAAAGTTATAATTGGGCACAGTGTTGCGTAACACGTAGAGTACGACTCCAAAACTCAATATATAATGATCAAACACGTCTGAACTTATGATATTTGATAGTGACGATATATTCAGCGCTTGAGTAGACAGGAAATTTTAGAAGTTTGTATAAGACCACAATTTTTTTTCATCACGAGGTCATGCTTCCAATTCCCCTCCCCTCCGGCATTAAAAAATTCCGAATAGCAATTAAATTATTGCTAATTGTCGTTAAATTACGACAGAAATTTTCGTGAATAAAAAAAGAAAACCTCTTCCTATGGAATTTCTGAATACAAATACAAGGCAAACTGGCAACTCTACTTTCAATGTAGAATGGAATTAAGTGGGTGGAGGATTTACACGCAACAACTACTATAACGGATTGAAGAAAAAAGAATGGAGTATGCCGCATTTCGTCAACGCCACATATAGATAATGACTCGGAATTGACAGTACTGAATTCAATGGCGTATTTGTGGGTCGGCCAACGTGTACACATTCCCGCCATTATATAACATTCGCTTTATGAATTTATTGTGATATATATTGTATATATTATTATAGTTTTTTTTAGCATGGTGCATAACTCTGCTGTACCCTTTTTTAAGGGAAATTAAAAAACTCAACCTTAAGTTGCAACATTTGGCTTTCCAAATGAGGAGTAATTGAAAAAAAAAATGGACTGTTGCTATTCTTCGGAAGGATAATGTTGCAACCAAACAATTACACAGGAAAAAAAAAAAAAAAAAAAAAAAAAAAAAAAAAAAAAAAAAACAAGATTTTATTTATTTAAAAATGAACTAAAATATAAAATATCGATTTATTGCTTCATGTAAACACCTCATTGGTTGCTGATCATAGGTGAAGGTACTTAAAACAGTCTTTAACCAGGTTTTTTTTTTTTTTTTCAAATAAGAAGTATAATTTGTAAAAGCTTGGGACGCTACTATGTTTTTATCTCAGATATCAACAGATGTATATGTTATTTAACTTCTCAATAGTTGATTATTTAATTAAACGCCTCAAGCTTTTATAAATTATATTTCATAAACAAAATCTGTGTTAAATGAATCTTCTACGTAGTTCCGTCTATGATCGGCGACCAAACAGGGACTTCAGGTGTTGGAGCTTGAAACCTCTCTTAAAATACAATTTTTATTTTTTAGTTAATTAAAAATATATAGAATCTTATTTTTAATTATTTTTATTATATTTTTCAATTAATACTTAAATAAATAAAAGCTTGTGTTTTTTTTATTATTTATTTACATTTTTTTAAATTTCAATAAAAAAAACTGAATGAAAAATCAAGATAATACATAATTTTTGCATAAAAACATAACGAAAAAGGTTAATGAAGACAATAAAATTAAAAAATTACGTATAACCAATACAACTCCAAACAATCTTCTCCAGAGATAAAACAATAATTTGCATTAAATCTCTCTAAATTGTGGAACAACATTTTTCATTTATTTAATTGATTATTATTCTGTGTTAACGTACCAGTACTATATAGATTTGGAAGTGTTCTTTAGTTGTAAGAGGAAGTTTTTCCCATACCCTTCTAATACAGTTTTCAAACCTAAGAAAAGGATCACAGTTATACACTCTTTTCTTTATTTTCAAAGAAATAATTTTCGCACGATCTTAACTCTTTGAAGGACGGTAGTATACTATTTGTACTAGTTAGTTTTAATAACAGAAGAGTCCCTAATTTCAAAATTAAATAACTCGGAAGAGGAGATCGATAGCAGAATGAAACAAGTGCTATGTTTATTTTGAAAACCGTAAACATCTGATACAGAAATTTCAAAATTAAATTTAAAACAAAGAATGAAAAAGAGGTGACTCAAAGAGACGAAGTGGGTGATTGAAAAGTCTCAATCTTCGTTTCATTCTTACCAGGAAACCACGCCGTTAGTGTGATAATGAAAAAAAATCTAAATAAACAGCAATCGAAGGAGCATAGTGAAACTTGTTTTATGACGCATAAATCATTTACCCTCGTCTCCCCGTTATCGAGATATAAAGTCTTAAAATTTGCTAATTTATTGATTTAATACGATGGAAGGAGGAGTCATTACATTTTCAACATAACAACATCAAACTCCAGTCACTTGTCCAGTTTAGTGCGCCGCAATACTCTGACATGATACGGTATGCTTGGCGCACGTTTGGATTAGTTCAAACTGGGCCACTTCCATTTGAAACGCCCTTACAATTTTGTTTTTCGCAGAAGGGGGATTATTGCAATCATTGCACTAGAGACTAAAATAAAGTTCATAAAATGTTCTCGCCACTATTTTCTATGCTTCAATCCCTTTTTGGTTCAGTACTATCTTTTTCAATAGCATTTTTTGTGGGCTTCTTTCATTTTTATATTACTATATCTAAACATGTTTTGTATTTTATATTAATCTGATTATTAAAATTTCTGAAGCAGAACCACGCCTTTTTTTCTCCCATTCAAAATGTACACTTTTTGCATCACTAATAAACGAAGAATGAAAAAGGGGTGACTGAAAAGTCTCATTCTTCGTTTCATTCTTAGTTCTACTCTTCAGAGTTATTTAATTTTGAAATAAGGGACTCCTTTCGTGGATACCCTGCATATATTTATATATAGGTATTAAATTGCATTTATTTATTGTTAATTGAATTTGTTCGAAAATTCTAATAAGTTCTTATCGTTACAGAAAAAAGTTACATGCCCCTGAAACGGTTAAATTGCAGGATATTGTATGTCTAGTCTTTGTGATGAAAAAGATTAATCAATGCACGAAAGCAAAAAAACTCCTAATCACATTTACAAGACAGCCATTGATACCAAAATTAGCCAATACTAATTTTGAAAAAATAATCAACTCAAACCAGTAAATATAATTAATTTATATGTAATAAAATATATGCTTATAGTACCCTATGCAGGTATGCTACTGAGAGGTATGAAATTAGTTCACAGTTACCTCGATGAATATGTTCCGAACAGAATTTCAAAAAACTGCCTGCTACGGTAACAGTGAATAGAAAGTTATAATTGGGCACAGTGTTGCGTAACACGTAGAGTACGACTCCAAAACTCAATATATAATGATCAAACACGTCTGAACTTATGATATTTGATAGTGACGATATATTCAGCGCTTGAGTAGACAGGAAATTTTAGAAGTTTGTATAAGACCACAATTTTTTTTTCATCACGAGGTCATGCTTCCAATTCCCCTCCCCTCCGGCATTAAAAAATTCCGAATAGCAATTAAATTATTGCTAATTGTCGTTAAATTACGACAGAAATTTTCGTGAATAAAAAAAGAAAACCTCTTCCTATGGAATTTCTGAATACAAATACAAGGCAAACTGGCAACTCTACTTTCAATGTAGAATGGAATTAAGTGGGTGGAGGATTTACACGCAACAACTACTATAACGGATTGAAGAAAAAAGAATGGAGTATGCCGCATTTCGTCAACGCCACATATAGATAATGACTCGGAATTGACAGTACTGAATTCAATGGCGTATTTGTGGGTCGGCCAACGTGTACACATTCCCGCCATTATATAACATTCGCTTTATGAATTTATTGTGATATATATTGTATATATTATTATAGTTTTTTTTAGCATGGTGCATAACTCTGCTGTACCCTTTTTTAAGGGAAATTAAAAAACTCAACCTTAAGTTGCAACATTTGGCTTTCCAAATGAGGAGTAATTGAAAAAAAAAATGGACTGTTGCTATTCTTCGGAAGGATAATGTTGCAACCAAACAATTACACAGGAAAAAAAAAAAAAAAAAAAAAAAAAAAAAAAAAAAAAACAAGATTTTATTTATTTAAAAATGAACTAAAATATAAAATATCGATTTATTGCTTCATGTAAACACCTCATTGGTTGCTGATCATAGGTGAAGGTACTTAAAACAGTCTTTAACCAGGTTTTTTTTTTTTTTTCAAATAAGAAGTATAATTTGTAAAAGCTTGGGACGCTACTATGTTTTTATCTCAGATATCAACAGATGTATATGTTATTTAACTTCTCAATAGTTGATTATTTAATTAAACGCCTCAAGCTTTTATAAATTATATTTCATAAACAAAATCTGTGTTAAATGAATCTTCTACGTAGTTCCGTCTATGATCGGCGACCAAACAGGGACTTCAGGTGTTGGAGCTTGAAACCTCTCTTAAAATACAATTTTTATTTTTTAGTTAATTTAAAATATATAAAATCTTATTTTTAATTATTTTTATTATATTTTTCAATTAATACTTAAATAAATAAAAGCTTGTGTTTTTTTTATTATTTATTTACATTTTTTTAAATTTCAATAAAAAAAACTGAATGAAAAATCAAGATAATACATAATTTTTGCATAAAAACATAACGAAAAAGGTTAATGAAGACAATAAAATTAAAAAATTACGTATAACCAATACAACTCCAAACAATCTTCTCCAGAGATAAAACAATAATTTGCATTAAATCTCTCTAAATTGTGGAACAACATTTTTCATTTATTTAATTGATTATTATTCTGTGTTAACGTACCAGTACTATATAGATTTGGAAGTGTTCTTTAGTTGTAGGAGGAAGTTTTTCCCATACCCTTCTAATACAGTTTTCAAACCTAAGAAAAGGATCACAGTTATACACTCTTTTCTTTATTTTCAAAGAAATAATTTTCGCACGATCTTAACTCTTTGAAGGACGGTAGTATACTATTTGTACTAGTTAGTTTTAATAACAGAAGAGTCCCTAATTTCAAAATTAAATAACTCGGAAGAGGAGATCGATAGCAGAATGAAACAAGTGCTATGTTTATTTTGAAAACCGTAAACATCTGATACAGAAATTTCAAAATTAAATTTAAAACAAAGAATGAAAAAGAGGTGACTCAAAGAGACGAAGTGGGTGATTGAAAAGTCTCAATCTTCGTTTCATTCTTACCAGGAAACCACGCCGTTAGTGTGATAATGAAAAAAAATCTAAATAAACAGCAATCGAAGGAGCATAGTGAAACTTGTTTTATGACGCATAAATCATTTACCCTCGTCTCCCCGTTATCGAGATATAAAGTCTTAAAATTTGCTAATTTATTGATTTAATACGATGGAAGGAGGAGTCATTACATTTTCAACATAACAACATCAAACTCCAGTCACTTGTCCAGTTTAGTGCGCCGCAATACTCTGACATGATACGGTATGCTTGGCGCACGTTTGGATTAGTTCAAACTGGGCCACTTCCATTTGAAACGCCCTTACAATTTTGTTTTTCGCAGAAGGGGGATTATTGCAATCATTGCACTAGAGACTAAAATAAAGTTCATAAAATGTTCTCGCCACTATTTTCTATGCTTCAATCCCTTTTTGGTTCAGTACTATCTTTTTCAATAGCATTTTTTGTGGGCTTCTTTCATTTTTATATTACTATATCTAAACATGTTTTGTATTTTATATTAATCTGATTATTAAAATTTCTGAAGCAGAACCACGCCTTTTTTTCTCCCATTCAAAATGTACACTTTTTGCATCACTAATAAACGAAGAATGAAAAAGGGGTGACTGAAAAGTCTCATTCTTCGTTTCATTCTTAGTTCTACTCTTCAGAGTTATTTAATTTTGAAATAAGGGACTCCTTTCGTGGATACCCTGCATATATTTATATATAGGTATTAAATTGCATTTATTTATTGTTAATTGAATTTGTTCGAAAATTCTAATAAGTTCTTATCGTTACAGAAAAAAGTTACATGCCCCTGAAACGGTTAAATTGCAGGATATTGTATGTCTAGTCTTTGTGATGAAAAAGATTAATCAATGCACGAAAGCAAAAAAACTCCTAATCACATTTACAAGACAGCCATTGATACCAAAATTAGCCAATACTAATTTTGAAAAAATAATCAACTCAAACCAGTAAATATAATTAATTTATATGTAATAAAATATATGCTTATAGTACCCTATGCAGGTATGCTACTGAGAGGTATGAAATTAGTTCACAGTTACCTCGATGAATATGTTCCGAACAGAATTTCAAAAAACTGCCTGCTACGGTAACAGTGAATAGAAAGTTATAATTGGGCACAGTGTTGCGTAACACGTAGAGTACGACTCCAAAACTCAATATATAATGATAAGTTATAATTGGGCACAGTGTTGCGTAACACGTAGAGTACGACTCCAAAACTCAATATATAATGATCAAACACGTCTGAACTTATGATATTTGATAGTGACGATATATTCAGCGCTTGAGTAGACAGGAAATTTTAGAAGTTTGTATAAGACCACAATTTTTTTTTCATCACGAGGTCATGCTTCCAATTCCCCTCCCCTCCGGCATTAAAAAATTCCGAATAGCAATTAAATTATTGCTAATTGTCGTTAAATTACGACAGAAATTTTCGTGAATAAAAAAAGAAAACCTCTTCCTATGGAATTTCTGAATACAAATACAAGGCAAACTGGCAACTCTACTTTCAATGTAGAATGGAATTAAGTGGGTGGAGGTTTTACACGCAACAACTACTATAACGGATTGAAGAAAAAAGAATGGAGTATGCCGCATTTCGTCAACGCCACATATAGATAATGACTCGGAATTGACAGTACTGAATTCAATGGCGTATTTGTGGGTCGGCCAACGTGTACACATTCCCGCCATTATATAACATTCGCTTTATGAATTTATTGTGATATATATTGTATATATTATTATAGTTTTTTTTAGCATGGTGCATAACTCTGCTGTACCCTTTTTTAAGGGAAATTAAAAAACTCAACCTTAAGTTGCAACATTTGGCTTTCCAAATGAGGAGTAATTGAAAAAAAAAATGGACTGTTGCTATTCTTCGGAAGGATAATGTTGCAACCAAACAATTACACAGGAAAAAAAAAAAAAAAAAAAAAAAAAAAAAAAAAAAAAACAAGATTTTATTTATTTAAAAATGAACTAAAATATAAAATATCGATTTATTGCTTCATGTAAACACCTCATTGGTTGCTGATCATAGGTGAAGGTACTTAAAACAGTCTTTAACCAGGTTTTTTTTTTTTTTTTCAAATAAGAAGTATAATTTGTAAAAGCTTGGGACGCTACTATGTTTTTATCTCAGATATCAACAGATGTATATGTTATTTAACTTCTCAATAGTTGATTATTTAATTAAACGCCTCAAGCTTTTATAAATTATATTTCATAAACAAAATCTGTGTTAAATGAATCTTCTACGTAGTTCCGTCTATGATCGGCGACCAAACAGGGACTTCAGGTGTTGGAGCTTGAAACCTCTCTTAAAATACAATTTTTATTTTTTAGTTAATTTAAAATATATAAAATCTTATTTTTAATTATTTTTATTATATTTTTCAATTAATACTTAAATAAATAAAAGCTTGTGTTTTTTTTATTATTTATTTACATTTTTTTAAATTTCAATAAAAAAAACTGAATGAAAAATCAAGATAATACATAATTTTTGCATAAAAACATAACGAAAAAGGTTAATGAAGACAATAAAATTAAAAAATTACGTATAACCAATACAACTCCAAACAATCTTCTCCAGAGATAAAACAATAATTTGCATTAAATCTCTCTAAATTGTGGAACAACATTTTTCATTTATTTAATTGATTATTATTCTGTGTTAACGTACCAGTACTATATAGATTTGGAAGTGTTCTTTAGTTGTAGGAGGAAGTTTTTCCCATACCCTTCTAATACAGTTTTCAAACCTAAGAAAAGGATCACAGTTATACACTCTTTTCTTTATTTTCAAAGAAATAATTTTCGCACGATCTTAACTCTTTGAAGGACGGTAGTATACTATTTGTACTAGTTAGTTTTAATAACAGAAGAGTCCCTAATTTCAAAATTAAATAACTCGGAAGAGGAGATCGATAGCAGAATGAAACAAGTGCTATGTTTATTTTGAAAACCGTAAACATCTGATACAGAAATTTCAAAATTAAATTTAAAACAAAGAATGAAAAAGAGGTGACTCAAAGAGACGAAGTGGGTGATTGAAAAGTCTCAATCTTCGTTTCATTCTTACCAGGAAACCACGCCGTTAGTGTGATAATGAAAAAAAATCTAAATAAACAGCAATCGAAGGAGCATAGTGAAACTTGTTTTATGACGCATAAATCATTTACCCTCGTCTCCCCGTTATCGAGATATAAAGTCTTAAAATTTGCTAATTTATTGATTTAATACGATGGAAGGAGGAGTCATTACATTTTCAACATAACAACATCAAACTCCAGTCACTTGTCCAGTTTAGTGCGCCGCAATACTCTGACATGATACGGTATGCTTGGCGCACGTTTGGATTAGTTCAAACTGGGCCACTTCCATTTGAAACGCCCTTACAATTTTGTTTTTCGCAGAAGGGGGATTATTGCAATCATTGCACTAGAGACTAAAATAAAGTTCATAAAATGTTCTCGCCACTATTTTCTATGCTTCAATCCCTTTTTGGTTCAGTACTATCTTTTTCAATAGCATTTTTTGTGGGCTTCTTTCATTTTTATATTACTATATCTAAACATGTTTTGTATTTTATATTAATCTGATTATTAAAATTTCTGAAGCAGAACCACGCCTTTTTTTCTCCCATAAACTAGCAAACTTTAAGATTTTACATCTCGATAACGAGAAGACGAGGGCAAATGATTTATATGTTAAAAAACACATTTCACTATCCTCTTTCTATTGCTGCTTACTTAGATTTTTTTCAGTATTACACTATGTCGTGTTTCCTGGTTAGTTCTTCTCTTCCGAGTTATTTAATTTTTGAACTAAGGGACTCCTTTCGTGGACACCCTACATATATATATATATATATATGTAAAAGACCAACAGCTGAGAAAGAGGATGGAATATGGCACAAAATATAGAATGAAACGAATTATAACGAAAAGTGCAGCCATTAAACGGTTTACAACTAACATAGATTTTTTTTATACAAAAATTGACTTATAAATATAGCTTACCAAGTAATGTTTTTGATGAGTGGAAATTCTACATTTTAAAAGAGTTAAAGAGAGAATATGTTAGAGATTGTGACGGAGTGTCTCAAGAGGATTATACTGGGTTAATTAACTCTATTAAAGAACTTCAGAGTAAATTTATAATTACATATGTCGATAAAGCTAACACAAGTTATGCATTAATCTGTAAAAAATTTTATGGTGAAATATTAAATGAAAGTTATAATAATAGCGATAACTATGAGCTGTTGAAATCGAGAGTTTCAGTGATGGAAAACAGGGTTAAGGCACTATATAAAAAAGTTAAGTTAAAGCAGAAAAGTCAAACTTTCCCATATCTTGTTCTAGTGCCAAAGTTTCATAAAGAACCAGTGAAATTTAGAATTGTAACTTGTGGGTATGGTTCATACCTAGAGTCTGCTAATAAGAAATTGTTGGGAGTTTTGAGAGCTGTGTTTGATAGAGTGTTGAGTACGGAGTCCACATTTATTATAAAAAACAGTTACATTTTATTAGACAAATTGAAAAGATATCAAAATATAAAGAGTTTCTTTGCATATGATTTTGCAGACCTATATAGTACAATTAATCTACTGTACTTAAAGGAAAAGGTTATAGATTTTTATAATAAAAACGGCAATATAGATAGCGATAAAGATTGGTTTATTAACTTGTTTCAATTGGTAGTGCAAGAGAATTACTTGTATGAGGGGAGCAGAGTATTTAAACAGATCCGTGGAATCCCAATGGGGGGGAGTTGCAGTTCAATTTTAGCTGACATCTACTTACATATATATGAGAATAACAATAATTTAAATAGAGACATATTGAGTTATAGGTATATTGATGCTGTTATAATAAATGGATTAAATAACGAAAATGTAAACCTAGATTTTAAATATTATCCAAATACTTTAAAACTAGAACTCTCCTCCCGGAATATTAAAAACATCAATTATCTGGATGTGAATTTAGTGTTGGAGAATGACAATTTAATAACAAGGGTTTACGACAAGAGAAATGATTTCGATTTTAAAACTTTAAAAATCTTAAATTTTGAATCGAACGTGCATATTTCAGTATTTAGAAATGTATTTACAAACGGTTTAGTTCGTATTGAAAGGTTATGTTCAAGATTTGGCGATGCGGTTGGCGAGTTCATGGAGTGGATTGACATGGCATTGATGCAAGGTTACCCTGTGAACTTCGTAAGGAGAAACACGATCAATTTTATAGGTAGAAGTAAATATAGAAATGAAATGAATTCATTTTTGAATGCTAAGGGTGGTCTTGATCAGTTGTTGGATGGGTTCAGATAGAGTTGGTTGCTGCTGTGTATAGCTTGGTATGTTAGTTGATAGTTTGAATTATTTTGGTCTCGGCGGGAGAAGGGGGACGTTGTTAACGTAAAAGCCGGTTTTAAACCTGCAGCGCATGTTGTTAGCCATGCCCTCCTGCCTTCAGGTTTAATTTTCCTGGTATTGATTTTTCGTTAGTATTTTGAGTTTGGTTATTTTTGTTTTATAGTTTTAATTGGTTATAGTTTAGAGTTCAGTTGATATATTGTTATTTGTTTTTGGCTATATAGAGTGGTTAATGTAAATGTATAATTGTGTTTTAGTATATATATATATATATATATATATATATAGGTATTAAATTGTATTTATTTATTGTTAATTGAATTTGTTCGAAAAGTCTAATAAGTTTTCAACAATAGAGATAAAAAGTTACTTGCCCCTGAAATGTTTAAATTGCAGGATATTGTATGTGGTGAAAAACATTAATCACCGCACGAAAGCAAAAAAAAACTCCTAATCACATTTACAAGATTGGCAGTGACATGAAAATTAGCAAACACTAACACTGAAAAAGTAATCAACTCACACCAGTAAAGATAAGTAATTTAATTTTAATAAAATATATGCTCAAAATGGCTCTAAACTATTGTATTATAAAGATATCACAGATAATTTTATCAAACTGCCTGCAGGCAGTTTATTAAGAAAAATTGTAGTCGGGGATAGTGCTAAGACTCAATGCATAATGGTACAGTGCCTAGAGGTAAGTAGTGTGCTTATCGCCAATATAACCGTAATAAAAAAAAAAAAAAAAAATGTGTCTGAAAGGAGGAAAAACATATTCTCTGCGAGAGGGCGTCGAGTTCCCACCGCTGATATTTACATTTGAAGTTTCATTAAAAAGGCTTGATCTTAATGTTAGTTTTGATGTAATTACCACTATATTTTCAAACAGACTATACGAATGTTTCTATTTCTATAATATTTTAAAGTAAACATATATTATGCCCTTTTAATGATAAATCAGTATGGATAAATCCGCAAATACTAAGAAAAGCTGATCGAACAGGCTTCGTATTTTTACACAGCTGTGTTATAAAATTATTTTAAATTTAGTATTTTAATTTTTCTATCTAAAATAATTAAAATATTAATCTTGTGTTAATGGCAATAAATAATTTAAACAATATATTATTATCATGAAAATTTTATTAGTTATCGATATCCTAACTTTTAAATTTATTTTAACATAACTATTTTGTTTCATTAGTATGCTTTCATTGAATTGTGGTTTTAAATGCATTCACAAAATCAATTTATTACTTTTTGTAGGGTGTCAATTACTGGAATTAAAAGTCTTTGATTTATTTCTGTTATTAAAATTTTTAATCACATTGGGAAATCTGAGTATGAGAATGGTTAAATATTGTTAATAGATTAATATAATATTTTAAAAAAAACTAAAATGTAATAATAATAACTATTAATTAAAAATAATTTTTAAATAATTTTTTTAAGGATGATTGGCACATCTACCCTAATTTTTTTTAAAAATGCATAATTGTAATACTTTCAGGAGAGTAATTATTATTATTACTTTCTAGATTTGGGAGAATCATTAATTTCTCATTTGATGTTTTGCTAGATCATTTATTATCTCGTTTTTTTTTAATCAGAATCGACATATTTTATTTACGTTTTTTTAGCAAAGAATTATTTAAATATCACTTTTTATTACTGAGTTTGTTGGAAATTTTGTAAAATATTATTTTAAAATAAGTAAGAAATTTAAAGGAAATAAAAATTTTTAAAGCTTGTTGTGTAAAAAATCATGTGTTTCCCTTGCACAAAACTACGAAGAAAGTTTTAACAACCCCATTACTTTGAATTTTGCTTTGTGAGAAATTAAATATATATTTTTTTTATTCATTTTAAGTCAGAAACATGTGCACATTTTTTCAAAAATTTGTGCACTACAAAAAGTTAACACGCACATAAATTAGCCCCAAAAGCTTATTATTATATAATAATAATAACTACTCAGATGAACTGTATAAAATACATATTAATAGTGCCTAATTAAAAATTTAGTGACCTAAAATTGAAACTAAACTTGTATTCTTTCAATAATAAAAAATAAAATTCTTATAGAAGTCGGAAATCCGAAAGCATTTTAAAAAGATAAAGAAGCATCCATTTAAAAAATATATAAATTGATTTTTTTTTTCGTGTAAAAACATTTTTAAAATTAGTATAAAATACATAGTATGAAGATGGTATAAAAACATCATTAGTTTTTTATAAAACACAAATTTTTACAAGCTTTTTTATATATAAAGATAACTATAGATTCCTATAGAAAATTTTTATTTAGGCTGTTTCCTTCTGTGCTAATTTTACGCCCAACGCCTCTATTAAATGCACATTCACGAAAACTACGCTGCATAAATGGGCGGTCCTTTAAAACTTTCCGATCACTTCGGTCAGAATATACTATTTCTATATTATGATGTCATAAGTAATGCAAAAAGCTCTTTTAAATGCTTTCTTTTTAAAACTAGTAATTTTAAGTTATGTCTGTGAATATCGGCAGATGTTGTAAATTTGACGTACGACATTCAACGACTTTCGAAATATTGGCCAATATGTCTGTGCTACCTGGGAAGTTATGTAATAACGAATACCGATTAAAAAGTTGTTAAAATAGGGGTAAAATAATTTAACTGTATAAAAAAGGACATATTTTTACAACAATCCATCGTAGTATGATTGTTGATAGAAGTCGGAAATCCGAAAGCATTTTAAAAAGATAAAGAAGCATCCATTTAAAAAATATATAAATTGATTTTTTTTTTTGTGTGTAAAAACATTTTTAAAATTAGTATAAAATACATAGTATGAAGATGGTATAAAAACATCTTTATTTTTTTATAAAACACAAATTTTTACAAGCTTTTTTATATATAAAAATAACTATAGATTCCTATAGAAAATTTTTATTTAGGCTGTTTCCTTCTGTGCTAATTTTACGCCCAACGCCTCTATTAAATGCACATTCACGAAAACTACGCTGCATAAATGGGCGGTCCTTTAAAACTTTCCGATCACTTCGGTCAGAATATACTATTTCTATATTATGATGTCATAAGTAATGCAAAAAGCTCTTTTAAATGCTTTCTTTTTAAAACTAGTAATTTTAAGTTATGTCTGTGAATATCGGCAGACGTTGTAAATTTGACGTACGACATTCAACGACTTTCGAAATATTGGCCGATATCTCTGTGCTACCTGGGAAGTTATGTAATAATGAATACCAATTAAAAAGTTGTTAAAATAGGGGTAAAATAATTTAACTGTATAAAAAAGGACATATTTTTACAACAATCCATCGTAGTATGATGTACTTATCTGATGTATCGTTTTAGAAATACCTAAATATTGTAGGAAGAAAAACATTGTCCTGTGATAAAGTTGTAACTGTTTGATTTCATTACAATTAATTATCATGAAATCAGTTACATTTCTCCTTAACTGCATTTTTATTATTAGAATTTTTATGACAGAAAAAATTAGATTTAAAATGATGTTTATGTAAAAGCGGAAGTTATCATAGCCGCGGCGGGAACACTGGTGCCATCTATCGGCGTCCTCTACTTCTGAAGTATAATTTTGACGCCGATAACAACACTATTTCTAGGCACTATAATAATGGCAAACACCTTTGAACTTTTGAAATTTTATACTAATGATATTTTCAGCACTTGAATAGGATACAGGAAATTTTAGAAGTTTGTATAAGGTGATAACAAAAATTGTTTTTCATCAGGAAGTCATGCTTCCGATCCCCCTGCCCTACTGTATTCAGAAATACCGAATAGCAGTAATTTAATGACATGAATTTTCGTGAATACAAAAAGTAAAAACTCTTCCATCGGAATTTCTGAATACAAATACAGGACAAACTGGCAACTCTACTTCTAATGTAGAATGGAGTTAAGTGGATGTTGGATATACTCACAAGAACTACTATAACGGATAGAAGAAAAAAGTATGGAGTATGCCGCATTTAGTCAATGCCAACTTCCACCTATAGATAACGACTCGGAATTGGCAGCACTGGCTTCACAGACGTATTTTTGGGTCGGTCAATGTGTACGCATTCGCGCCATTATATAACATTCGTTTTGTAAATTTATTGTGATATATTGTACATTATTATTGTGTTTTAGCATGGTGCATAAATGAGTTGTACTCATTTGTAAGGGCAATTAAAAAACTCGAACATAAGTAGCAACATTTGGCTTTCCAAAAGATGAATGGTTGAAAAAAATTAACTGTGGCTATTCATCGGAAGGATAATGTTGCAACCAAAAAACATTGGCTAAGTAATTTTTATTGCTGATGTATGATTAATAACACCAGTTACGGATAATGCCTCAGGACTGGCAATACTGGATTGAATGACGGATTTGTGGATAGGCCTGCCACAACCTGTATATTAGGCCTGAGTGTTGGCACAAAAATGGCGGCTTTCGTTAGCGGGGTTTTATTTATTTTATTTTTATTTATTTATTTAATTATTTTCAGAGCTTGTATGGTCCCTTGAAATTGAATGCCAATAAATTCTAAAAATTTTCTAATTCAGTATTTCTAATTCAGAGATTCAATAAGTCAATGAAAACTTTTAGAAAAGACTAGCGTGTAAATTCAGCGGACCTGACAAACGCTTAGAAAAACCTCACCTACGATAGCCGTCATTTTGTATCATAGCTCTTGCCTTAGTATTCATGGGGCGGTGATCAGCAATCGTGTACGCATTCGCGCCGTTATATGACATTCACTTTTTAAATTTATTGTGATAAATTTTATGTATTGTTATATATTTTTTAACATGGTGCATAAATTTGTTGTACCCTTTTGTAAGTGCAATAAAAAAAAGTCCTAAAGAAAAGTCCTAAAAAAAACACCTGGCTTTCCAAAAGATGAATAATAGAAAAAGAAATGGACTATGGCTATACATAGGAAGGATAACGTTGCAACCAAACAATCTTCGGTAGGTACTTTTTATTGTTGATTTACGATTAGTAAATTTTATTTTTCTTGTCTAATTAAGAAAACAAATCGAAAGTAAAATAGTGAATACAACCGAATAAATTTCTTTTACCTACATTTTTTTTTTTGAACTGTTGGGTGAAATACTTCAAAAATTCTGAAATATCTGTGACATTTCGTAATCACATTTCTTGTTTTACAGGGCCACACAATATACTTCAAACTTATTATCAACCACAAGCAGAAATTTTAATTCCAATTCTATAAAATTTATGTAGTCTATTGAGATACACAACAGCATTTTTCAATTAAAAATAAAGTGCGTAGCAATTGTAATTTTTTTACTCCTCTCAGGGGGATACAAAAGTATTCAGATACACTAACGCCTATTAAAAGGTATTTTAATTCAAATTCAATAAAATTTATATAGGTTATTGAGATTGACACCAGCTTTTTTTCAAATTTAAAATGATGTACATAGCACGCATTCGTGCCATTATGTGACATTCGCTTTGAAAAAATTTATTGTGATAAGTTTTATGTATTATTACAGTTTTTTTAACGTGGTGCATAAATGTGTTGTACCCTTTTGTAAGGGCAATAAAAAAACTAGTCCTAAAGTAGCAATATTCGGCTTTCCGAAAGATGAATAATAAGAAAAGATAGGGATTGTGGCTTCATTTACAAGGGCACGCAAAAAAGTCATATATTATGATGTATGGGCAGAAATTGTTTAAAAAGTGTTTAATGATATTATTTTGAAAAGTTTGTGACGGCCATCTTTGATGTCAGGCCGTGCGGTAGAGCAGAGACGAATAACAAGTCTATTTTTTAAAACCAAAAACGGTTTAATCAAACAAAGCGGTAGGGAAGTTGAGCGAGCTCCACTTGATTTTCCTCAAAATTAATAAAACGAAAGGCTTTTGCTAACGACTCGTAGCTGTATAGTAATTAAAACTATATGATAATTAAACTTAAACTATTCAGAAGCAAATTCACGATCCAATAATTTTATATTTCAAATTAAATAAGCACTGATGCAGGCTCAAATCAGCTTTACAACAGCATAGAACTTCACTATAAAATGCTAAGGCCAATTATTAATCTCGAGACTCGATGCGAGGTCTCAAGGCTAAATCTAAATCTATCTCTATCTCTATCTCTATCTAAGTCTCAATATTAAATCTCCCAAGCTAAGTCTGCTCTAGCTCCCCTGAGCTCCGTTCTGAAATGAAAATTCGCTGATTATATACTTCACAGTATCGATCGACCAGCTCCAGAAAATTTGCATAACTGAAAGAAAACGGCGAGTCATAATTTCCGAGATTCAGACATCCCTCGAAAGTTAGAGAAAGAGAGCATTGCTAAATCTTTTACGCACATGGCTGGTTATTGGACAAAAAATTACGATCTCATTCAAACATCGCCTACTCACGTGACGAGAGTAATCGATCCCTTACAACCCCTCCCCGAAATTGTGAAAAAAAAAGCGGTGGTTGAATGCAGACCAGCGTCTTTTTCTTTAAAAAATTTAGAGTAAAAAAATAAGCACAACATGTGACGGGTAAATTAAATTTTGAAGTCGAAATGTAAAATATTGTACTTTTAACCCATCACACAAAAAACTGGTCAAATCGATAAAAACTTTCAGCATAACCTCCTTTATATACGAAGTATCCTCAAAATGATCTCACAAAATTTTCCTCAAAAAATTCAAATATTGCCAAAATCAATACGCAGTTTTACCTCCAACAATTCCACAAAGTGCCGAAAATGGTGCAAACTCAAATTGCCTATTAACTAAAGTACCTTTCTTAAACTTACAATTCTCAATCATGCCAAAAACTAACATCCCCAAAATTCAGTGTAGATACTCGCTCGGTTACAGGGGACACATACTAACAGCTATAAACAGCTGTGAAAGTAAAACAATTTCTATAAAATATAAAATTGGAAATATACATTACAAAATCTTCAAGACATAACTCTTTGTCTTGGTAACTAAAATAAAAAAACTTATATAAATAGATCATCTGTATTAAGATGGTTTTACCTCCTGGAACAAACTTTATTAGCTACATATATTTTACAGTACATAAACTTTACATCATAATTGTGAAATACAAGTAACACCGTCAAAACTTCATAACTTACGAAAGCCCAACACGAAAAACTAAACCGAAAACGAACACGAACAACGACCGAAGGAAGAAAGTTAAACTTATTAACAATGTTAGTAAAGTATCAGATAGAACACGCGTGTCAAGGGCAACGCTTGACCGCCAAACACGTGCACGCCTAGCCGCGGCGCGTGTAAAAATACCCATAATACTATCAATTCATACCTAAATTGCAACACGTAGAACAATACAATAATATACACATAATATATACATAAAATATTAATAGAACAACCATACAACAATTATACAAACAATAGTTTAACAATCTCTTGAACATGAAAGCAGTGAAACTCAAAAGATGTTCTCTGACATCATAACTTAAATTTTGGCAAAAATTTTGAACAGAAGTTAAATGCACAACTTGTGAAGCCGAGATACAAAATCAAACATTGGTCGAAAGGTAACTAACAGTTCAGCTGCTTTGTCCAGTCCATAGAACTTGTTGACATTTATATAGGCACTTTAAATAAGAATAAAAATGGAACGTCGTCACCTGATTTCATAATGAAGAACTTGAAGCTTGCAGGCTCATGGAAGAACTCTGGCGGCGTCCCCAAAATCCTTGGACAAAGTTTCGTTCCGACTCAGACTGGTATGGAGAGGCCACTGTTGCTTGTCGTGCCTGCAGTCGGGTGTTGTAACCATGGCGACGTCCTTTGGGAGGAGCTCGTGTAGTGTCCACTCGATGATTGCTAGTAGGGTCCACTCGACGATTGCTAGTAGATTCCACTCGACGATTGCTAGTAGATTCCACTCGACGATTGCTAGTAGATTCCACTCGACGATTGCTAGTAGGGTCCACTCGACGATTGCTAGTAGATTCCACTCGACGATTGCTAGTAGATTCCACTCGACGATTGCTAGTAGATTCCACTCGACGACTTTTAGGCGGGCTTACTGATTTGTCCATTTGATGATTGCTAGGCGGGTCTCGATGATGGCTAGGATCGAAGACTGTCGGATCAAAAGGCTGTCTTTTCCGGGAGGCTCCCGATAGTGAAGTGGAATGCAAAGTTCTCTTTCTGCCAATTCTCCGGTGTCGTTTAGTTGTTGGGGGAAGATCGTCCGTGCTGCGTTTTTGTGCGTTACTTCGGAACTGTCGATGTGATGACTTCTGAGATGGTTGACTATCGGTAGATTCGTCGAGATCTGTTGATGTATTGCCGTTCCATCCTCTCTTGGCAGGAATGTCTGTCGATGACTTTGACAACCGTCTCTTGTGTTGTGGTCGATGTGACGTAGAAGGGTTCTGAATGAACTTCTTGTCTGGAGGCTTAGAACTACTTGTCGAGATCGAATGCGGGTGCTGTCTTTTGCCGTATTTATGAACCACTTTAGGTAATGTCTGTTCAGCTGGCTGGTTAACCCTGTCTCAGTTAACTTGAGGAAATTTACGCTTCACCTCCGTGCGTATGTTATCACTATTATTATTAGAAGAATTATTTGCATCAGAAGATTGACTGACGTCAGGAGAATGAGAGGTCTTTGACTGAGGCATAGAGGATTCACCGTCTGACGTTTGAGAACCATTTGAGCTAGTGTCCCTAAACTTATAAACTCTTACCTGATCCAAGTATACCGTGGTATGACAACCGTCCAAATCAATAATTAAATTATTACCTTTTACTTCCAATACTTCATACGGTCCCTCAAACTTAGGTCCAAACTTAGCGACTCGTTTTTGCCGACTAGAACTTAACCAATGCTTTTCCCACAAAACAAAATCACCAACTCTAATCTCCAACTCCCTCCGAAGCATATTATAATACAACGCTTGTTTTTTCTGAGCCTTTCTCATTTTTATTTGTGCTTCCTTAACCAATTTATCAATATCCTGAATCATATATTCGTTTTCATTACCCGAGATTCTAATTAACTGTTGAAAAGGAGTTATAATCTTACGACCCAAAAACAATTCTGCAGGGGTTTTCCCAGTGGACTCGTGTACTGCCGTACGCAAAGCATAGGCAAAATGCTGCAAGAACTGATCCCAGTTTGAATGATGAGTGGCAATAAAAGAAGAAATCATTTGAATGAGAGTTCTATTGACCCTTTCAGCCATATTGGACTGTGGCCGGTATGGAACTGTAAAAGAATGAGATATCTCCAGCTGTGCGCACAATTCCTGAAAATTTTCGGATATAAAACAGGGACCGTGATCACTAATTACATGGGATGGTGCACCATATTTCGAAATAAAGCCGTTAAATAAAGCATTCGCTACAATTTTGCCTGAAGCTTTTCTGAGGGGGATGAACTCAACCCATTTACTAAAATAATCTACAATTACAAGTACAAATCTAAATCTATTGCCAGTTAAGGGATAAGGACCAATTAAATCAACTCCGATACATTCTAGGGGAAAGGACTTTTTAATTGGAATTAATTTGCCAGCTGGTCTTATATTTTTATAATTATATTTTTGGCATGTGTCGCAGCTGGAGACATAAGCGCGCACTGCTTCCCGCATTTTAGGGAAGTAGCAGGAGTCACATAATCTAGCGTACGTTTTCCTTACACCTAGGTGACCTGCTAATGGATCATCGTGAAATTCATGCAAGATGGCCTTACGAAGAGAAGCTGGAATGTAAACTCTTAACTCACCACGAGAATTGACAGTTTTTGAATAAAATAAAAGGCCATCGATAATTTTGAAATGCTAGGACCAGTTTTGGAACATGTGCGCGTCCGCGCTTTGTACCATTTCAGCATCTGTGAAATATCTATACAGCTGACCAAATTCCTCATCCTTTTTCTGTTCATCTATGAGTTGCTCTCTCGATTTCAAAACCAATGACGATAAAAAAAACAAACCTTAACCTCCTCAACCATTTCAACACCTTCCTGAGGATTTCTCGATAAAGCATCTGCTACTTCATTGTCCTATGCTCAATTAAAATGTTAAACTCTGCTAACTTTAAACACCATCGAACCATTCTAGAAGATAACCTTTTCCGTGCGTTAACATTGTTAAAGCAGAGTGATCCGTAACCACTTTGACCGGGATTGAACAGAAGAAACATCTAAATTTGTTTAACGCCCAAATTACCGCAAGACATTCGCGTTCCGTAATTGAATAATTACGCTCCGCTGCATTTAAAATTCTGGACGCAAACGCTATGGGGCGACCTTTCTGAGCTAACATCGCACCAATTCCAACTGCACTAGCGTCACAGTATAACTCAAATTCTGAAGAGTAATCGGGATGAGCCAAAACCGGTGAAGAAATTAAAGAATTTTTTAAATGTTCGAGAGCATTTTGAGCCGCTTTCGACCAAACAAATTTAACCCTCTTTCGCTTTAAAGCATATAATGGTTCACATATCTCCGAAAAATGTGGTATAAATTTTTGAAACCAAGCCATCATACCCAAAAATGTCGCTACTTGTTTTGAATTCTTTGGAGGCGCCATTGCCGCAATAACATCTGTTTTTTGTTTGTCAGTTTGTATGCCCTCTTGTGTGATCCAAACGCCAAGATATTTTAACTCTTTTCGAATAAATTTACACTTTTCTAATTTGACAGTGAGACCCGCATTTCTGAGTAATGTGAAGACTTTACGTAATAAATTTATATGTTCTTCGTATCTTTCAGACATGATGATAATATCATCCAGGTATACCAGAACTCCGAAACCAAGAAGGGGTTTCAGAATGGTATCCATAGCCTTCTGGAATGTGGCTGGAGCCCCCGATAATCCAAAACTCATGCGTTTAAACGCAAAACACCCATTATTCGTTATAAATGCTGTCTTTGGTATGTCTTCCGGTTTCATGCCTATTTGAAAATAGCCAGAAGTTAAATCTAGTGTAGACATAAATTTAGTACTTTGAATATTGGCTAGTATGTCATCTATTACAGGAATTGGATATTGTGGATATTGGGTTATTGAATTTAGTTTTCAATAATCTATAGCGAATCTCCAAGCCTCAGGATCCTCAATGCTTTTTCCATTGTTTTTCCGACATAATACTACTGGTGATGCGTATGGAGACTCAATGGGCATGATAATGTCATCGCGGAGCATTTTTTGAATGTGATAATTAATAATTTTCTGTTTAACTTTATCATAACGGTATGATTTGCTTGCTACTGGCGCATGGGAACCGGTATTAATCTCATGCCAGGAGACGTGTGTTAGCCCCGGTTTGTCTGAAAATACTTCCCTGAAATCATCTAAAAATTTATTAAATTTGCTTATCTCCCCCTTTGTTAAACCAGATTCAGTTAAATCAATTGAAAGTGATGAGGACTCGTTTGTACAAATTTTCTCATCATTATTTATTTCTAATGTCCGTGTAAAGAAATCCAGGCTCATCCCTCTATCTTTCATGAAATCAACTCCAACAATACAATGCGCTTTTAATCCATCTAATACTAGAAATTGCCACTTGGCTTTAACTGACCGTATTTCCACATCCAAATCCACCAGACCTTTTATACTACATTGTATCCCTTGAGCCGACTGAACCACTAAATTAACATGCCGCAACCTTTTATACGAAAAATATTTCTTATACACCTCAAACGATATAAAACTCTTATCCGCGCCTGTATCCAGAATACTTCTCACCACTATTCCATTCAAAACTATTAACAACTCAGCTAATTCCACTGGGTTAACTACTACCGTATTTACATCGATCACATAAGGCTTTGAAGAGTTAACCTGTGACTGCTGACCTGCCGCACAACAGCCACCTACCAGTTTAACCCCTGCTGACGATTTTTAGTACCACAAGACTTTCCCTGCTTAACGACATTTTCATCAACCATTAACTGTCTAACTCTGGATGAACTAGTCTGCCTTGGGTTAACCTCGTTCCTTCTATCCGAATCATTTCTATTGCGACTGTTCACCCCCTCATTCCTTCTTAAACCACCATTATTCCTGAAATAACCATTACCTCTTTGAAAATTTTGCCTGTTCCCATAATTAGCTTGACCCCGACCATTTTCAAACCTTTCGTTACGACCATTATACTCGTTACCATAATTTCTTGACCTATTGACAAACCTATCCCCCTCATTGAATTCTCGTGTGGTTCTCAGTCTATGGTGATCCGCCACATGTCGCGCCTCATATTTTATTAACAACTGATAAAGTTGAGCCGTATTTGCTGGGGCACGAAGTTCTACATAGTCTTGGATTGTCACCAAGAAAAGAGGAAGAATAATCTCTAACAGTTCCGTATGAGTAAGATCCAGAGATAACTTGTTTTTTATTTCTAGCTTTCGTAGGAAGAATCCGGATGCTTTTTCATAAATAGATTGTTGTTTGAAATAAAATTCACGCCTGAGTTCAGTTGCATTACGCTCATTAGGAAATGCTTTAGTTAACTCCGAGCAGGTTTGCTCAAATCTTTTAGCGTCATCAGTCACCAGAAAACGTCCTATGTTCTCTAGCCAAAGCAAGGCTTCCCCCTTTAGAGAACATTTTAGTACTAAATACTTGTTTTTATCCGGGATATTGTTGAAAGAAATGTAATCCAGTAATTTTTTAAGAAATTCGATGACATCAGTGTTTCCGGAGAAGTAAACTCGGGGAACGATCTCCCTCGGATGTGGGCATTCATTGAAGGCACCGTCAGTAGGACTGACAAGGTTACCTAATCCACTAAGTTGGGCACCATTTGTGACGGCCATCTTTGATGTCAGGCCGTGCGGTAGAGCAGAGACAAATAAGAAGTCTATTTTTTAAAACTAAAAACGGTTTATTCAAACAAAACGGTAGGGAAGTTGAGCGAGCTCCACTTGATTTTCCTCAAAATTAATAAAACGAAAGGCTTTTTCTAACGACTCGTAGCTGTATAGAAATTAAAACTATACGATAATTAAACTTAAACTATTCAGAAGCAAATTCACGATCCAATAATTTTATATTTCAAATTAAATAAGCACTGATGCAGGCTCAAATCAGCTTTACAACAGCATAGAACTTCACTATAAAATGCTAAGGCCAATTATTAATCTCGAGACTCGATACGAGGTCTCAAGGCTAAGTCTAAATCTAAGTCTCAATATTAAATCTCCCAAGCTAAGTCTGCTCTAGCTCCCCTGAGCTCCGTTCTGAAATGAAAATTCGCTGCTTATATACTTCACAGTATCGATCGACCAGCTCCAGAAAATTTGCATAACTGAAAGAAAACGGCGACTCACAATTTCCGAGATTCAGATATCCCTCGAAAGTTAGAGAAAGAGACCATTGCTAAAGTTTTTTAGTATCTTTTTCAATTAATTTTTAAATAAACAACAGCTTCGGTTTTTTAAATTTCTTTAATTTTTTTAAAAATTCATTTAAAGAAAATTGAATCAAAATTCAAGGATGATACACAAATTTTGCTTAAAAACATCACAAAAAATGTTAATGAAGATAATAAAATTTAAAAATTACGTATAACCAATACGACCCCAAACAATCCTCTCGAGATATAAAACAATAATTTGCACTAAATCTCTCTAAATTGTGAAACAACATTTTTCATTTATATAATTGATTCTTATTCTGTGTTAACGTACCAGCACTGTATAGATTTGGAAGTGTTCATCAGTTGTTCAAAGAAGTTTCTCCCATACCCTTCTAACACTGTTTTCAAACCTAAGAATAAGATAACAGTATAAACTCCTTTTTTTATTTTCGAACAGATCCTTTGATGGACGGTAGTATACTATTTGTACTAGTTAGTTTTAATCAACAAAGGAGTCCTTGATTCCGAAATTAAATAAGTCGGAAGAGGAGATCGATAGCAGAATGAAACAAGTGGTATGTTTATTTTGAAAGCCGTAAAAATCCTATACAGAAGTTTCAAAATTAGTTGTAAATTTTGTCGATAGGTGGCGCTGTACGCTCTAGTTACAGTAAAGAATCCAAGAAATTGGATGCAAACTGTCTCTTTTCGAAGCAGATGTTGCAATGACATCACAATCGATTCAAAATGTGCACTTTTTGTAACACTAATAAACGAAGAATGAAAAAGGGGTGACTGAAGATGACGAAGTTGGTGACTGAAAAGTCTCGTTCTTCGATTCATCCTTAGTTCTTCTCTTCCAAGTTATTTAATTTTGAAATAAGCTTCTCCTTTCGTGGACACCCTGAATATACATATCTATAGGTATTAAATTGCATTTATTTATTTTTTAATGAATTTGTTCGAAAATGTTAATAAGTTTTCAACATTACAGAAATAAAGTTACTTGCCCCTGAAATGGTTAAATTGCAGGATATTGCATGTCTAGTCTTTGTGATGAAAAAGATTAATCAATGCACGAAAGCAAAAAAACTCCTAATCACATTTACAAGACTGCCATTGATACCAAAATTAGCCAATACTAATTTTGAAAAAATAATCAACTCAAACCAGTAAATATAATTAATTTATATGTAATAAAATATATGCTTATAGTAACCTATGCAGGTATGCTTCCGAGAGGTATGAAATTAGTTCACAGTTACCTCGATGAATATGTTCCGAACAGAATTTCAAAAAACTGTCTGCTACGTCAACAGTGAATAGAAAGTTATAATTGGGCACAGTGTTGCGTAACACGTAGAGTACGACTCCAAAACTCAATATATAATGATCAAACACGTCTGAACTTATGATATTTGATAGTGACGATATATTCAGCGCTTGAGTAGACAGGAAATTTTAGAAGTTTGTATAAGACCACAATTTTTTTTCATCACGAGGTCATGCTTCCAATTCCCCTCCCCTCCGGCATTAAAAAATTCCGAATAGCAATTAAATTATTGCTAATTGTCGTTAAATTACGACAGAAATTTTCGTGAATAAAAAAAGAAAAACTCTTCCTATGGAATTTAATTAACGTTCGACTCTAAAACTCAATACACAATCATTAAACAACTTTGAACTTTTGATATTTGATAGAGATGATCTATTCAGCTCTTGAATAGGATATAGTAAATTTTAGAAGTTTGTATAAGGTGCCAACAAAATTTTTTTCAGCACGAAGTCATGCTTTCAACCCCCCTCCCTTTCTGTATTCAGAAATTCTGTATAGCAATAATTTAATGACATCAATTTTCGGGAATGCAAAAAGTAAAAATTCTTCCACCGGAATTTCTGAATACAAATACAGGGAAAACTGGCAACTCTACTCCCAATGTAGAAGGGAGTTCAGTGGATGATGAATTTACACACAAGAACTACTATTACGGATTGAAGAAAAAAGAATGGAGTAGGCCGCATTTGGTCACCGCCACCTATAGATAACGACTCGGAATTGGCAGCAATGGATGGAATGACGACAACGCGTACGCATTCGCGCCATTATATAACATTCGCTTTGTAAATTTACTGTGATATATTGTATGTATTATTATAGTTTCTTAGAATGCTGCATAAATAAGTTGTACCCATTTGTAAGGGCAATTAAAAAACTCGAACTTAAGTAGCAACATTTGGCTTTCCAAAAGATGAGTAATTGAAAAAAGGGACTGTTGCTATTCATCGGAAAGATGATGTTGCAACCAAAAAGCATTGGCTAGATGATTTTTATTGCTGATGTATGATTAATAACACCAGTTACGGATAATGCCTCAGGACTGGTAACAATGGATTGAATGACACCTTTGGGAACCCGCCGCACTGCGTATATTAGGCTTGAGTGCTGACACAAAAATGGCCGCTTTCGTTGGCGGGTTTTTTTTTTCTTTTTCAGCACTTGTATGGTCACATAAATTTTATGCCAATAAATTCTAAAAATTTTTCCCCGTATTTTTCTGAGGTTCAATAAGTCAATGAAAACTTTTAGAAAAGACTGGTGTGTAATTTCAGGGGACCTTACGAACACTTAAAAAAAACTCCGCCTACGATAGCCGACATTTTTGTGCCCGAACTCTGACCGTAGTCTTCACGGAGCGGTGATCAGCAAATGTGTACGCATTCGCGCCATTATATGACATTACATTTTCAAATTTAGTGTGATAAATTTTATTTATTATTATAGTTTTGTAACACGGTACATAAATGTGTTGTACCCTTTTGTAAGGGCAATAAAAAAACAAGGCCTAAAGTAGCCACATTTGGCTTTTCAAAAGATAAACTTTAGAAAAAGAAATGGACTGTGGCTATTCATCGGAAGTGTTGCAACCAAAAAACATTGACTAAGTAATTTTTATTGTTGATGTAGGATTAATAAATTTCACTTTTCTGTTCTTATTAACAACAAATCGAAAGTAAAAATAAATAATCTAACCGAATAGATTTCTTGTATGTATAATTTTTTTAACTGTAGGGGGAAATACTTTAAGAATTCCATGAGCACTTCAATTCGATTTTCCCTTTTTTCCATGTTTATCTACAGCCTCTAAAATCTCTTTTTCAATTGTCAACGCGTTCAACTTTCGCTTAACGCTCACTGTTGTCATTTATTTGGAACTTTCCATTTCTGAGACTGGAACTGGCGATTCGCAGACCTGCCAATGAGCGACCCGAACAATGTTCCCCAGAAACGGAGTCTAGGGCGGCTCTGAAGGAAGTCGAATCTGCTCATACAGCGATCACTAAGTCAGAGGTCCTTATGGTTGAAGAAACCGGTAAGGCCGGGTCTGAAAGACCACCCGCCGATGAGTCTCCCAAGCCGCTCTCCAAAAGGGAAAAGCAGAAAGGGTCTCGGGGGGAGGTCAGAGAAGCCCATACGAACCGGAAGAAGCACCCACAAAAGGAACGTTCCATCTCCAAACAGAGAAAACCTGGAAGGAAGTCTAAGGTGAAGAACCGCAAGGACAAACCGACTTCTGACCAGGCAATTCCACCCTCGAACGCAAGTCCAAATGGCAAAACTTCCCAAAAGGAAGAAGAGCAAAAAGTCGGGGAAGAAATAGCAGATGATGAGACCTAAGGGATACCCAAAAGATGGCCTAAAGACAGATTCAAAGGTTCCAAGAGACTCTGGTCGGCAACGACCTGGGAAAACGGCGGCCCAAGGTCAGCGGCAGGGGTCCAAGTCTTCGACAAAGACCCCGTCGAAAGAGGAATACATCCTCTTGGTTCGCCCTAAGGGGACAGGTGAACATGCCGAGGTTTCTTCCGATGAGACACTACAGTTAGTAGCCAGTAAAATCGATCCAGTCAGCTCTAAGATCTCTCTTAGGAGCAATCGGCCCATTTCGAGAGGTGGAATAGCCTTCCACGTCCCGACCGTGGAATATCTTGCGAGGCTGGAGGCCGAGCTGGAACGAACTAAACTGGCGAAGGATCTAGCGATGACGAAGCCCAGACGGCACACCCCGGAAATAATCCTTTTCGGGGTCGATCCAAATCTGTCAGAGGAACGGATAGCAAGCGCGCTTAAATAACAAACCGAGGCCCTCATGGACACGTCTCTAAAGCTGCGATTTTCTTTCGCTGGCAAGAGAGGCCGCAACGCTGTCCTCTCGATAGACGAAGGGTCGTTTGAGCGCTTAAAAGGGCTATGGAAACTGCAAGTAGGTTGGGGTCAGGCGGATTTCCGACCGAACTGACGTCCGTTGGTTTGTTTCAACTGTTGGAAATACGGCCAGATACGCTCAGTCTGTCGCAGTGTGTCCCTCTGTGGGAGATGTGCAGCTAAGGGCCATGAGACGAAAGGCTGCACGAGCCCACCTCAGTGCCCAAATTGTAACTTTAGGACTTTGCGCTGATCGGCCGACGAGAAATTGTCGACCATCCACGCGGCAGGTTCCAGGGAGTGCCACATCCACCAGACGGAGTTCGAGCGAAATAAAAAGACTGAAAATGGCAAGTAAAATTCGTTTTTCTCATCTAAACTGCCACCACTCGGCGGCTTGTATGACTCAGTTACACCGTGACACGATCTCCCTGGTTTTGGATGTGGTCTCACTGAATGAGCCACATGTCGCCGAAGGGTCTGTTAGCTGGACTCCGACGGATTACACGCAAGTTATCGCAGCAGGTAACCGCTTTAGGGCGGCCCTCTGGGTTAGCAAGCGAATCCATTTCGTCTTGGTCCTACGGCGTTCTGACGTAGTGGCCATCCGCTGCAGATGGTCCGGGAAGGAGATATTAGTAATAACGTTATTGCGCTTCATCCCAGGACATTGACCTTGTGCTCGTACCGTTGACGACCCTTTAAGGAACCTACCCGAATGACAATGTCGTTCTAGTAGGGACTTTAACGCGAAGTCAACGATCTGGGTTTAACAACTGACAGATCCGCGAGGGTGAGACCTAATCTCTTTCGCTATGAACACAAACCTGGAAGTCGTAACGATCCAGATAGCCTGTCCTCTTTCTCTGGTCCACAGGGTGAAGAGTGGATCGATGTCCTGTTGGTCCGGTACTGCGTTAGCCGCATTACCAACTGGGAAATATCCGAGATCCCGATGCCAAGCGACCATCAAGTCATGATGTGGAATTATCAGGGCAAACCAGCCAGTCGGCTCCCTCGAGATGCCAGCCGTCGTTGGCACAAAAGGGACTTGGTCTGGAATGCATTCTCCCGCGATCTGCAAGCCGTGGATCTGATTTCGCATGAGTTTGCGACCCCTGATGAGGAAGTTGAATACTTGACGTCGACTTTGAATCGACTATGTCTCAAAAACAAAAGACGCCGGCCGGCAGTGCGTCGGGAGGCGTGTTGGTGAACAGCCCAGCTGTCCAGCCAGCGGAATCAGTTGCCCGCGCTCCGTCGACTCTACCAGCGAACGCTGGAGCCAATGGATAGGGGGTGGCTTGGCTCTCTCTACAAGCGCAAGCGGGCAGAATACATGAAGGCGATCCTGCACGCAAAGCGTGCCTCTTTCCGCAGATTCATTTCTGAGGGACTTTGCACGGACAAACTAGGCCAGATAGTTGAGGTAGTGCGAGGTAAGTGGAGAAGGGAAGCACCAGATATGTTTGTGCTTCCGTCCGAACAAGAGGTCTCGACTTGGGAGGAATCCCAGGACGCACTTACAAGACACCACTTCCTATCGGCTGATGACGTTTTCCAGGTCGCGAACATTAGGACTGGTGAACCAGATCTGTTTTCAATTCATGAACTTGAATTTGCAGTGAATCGCTGCCGCCTAACAAGGTGCCTGGCCATGACGGACTCAGTCTCGAGATCACCCCTGCAGTCCTGAAACACCACCGTCAGTGGTTGTTATCCTTGTATAACCACTGCCTGAAAGAGTCTTGTTTTCCGCGGCCATGGAAGCGGACGATTGTCGTGATCTTTCCCAAGACTGGGAAGGAGCGCAGAGACCCTGCGACTTGCGACCGATTTGCCTTTTGCTGACCTTCGGGAATGTTTTGGATAAATTGTGCGCAACCTGCTTGGTACTATACCAAACGTCCAAACATTTGCTCGACGCACGGCAGTACGGCTTTCGACAGAAGGTTAGTACGGTCGACGCGTTCCATCGAGTGATGGAGTACGTTCCTTCGGCTGATAGACGACTACCTTTGGTGTCGCTCTGTCATCCTGTCAGATGATGGGGAACACTACTCCAACGTTGGAGTACTCCAAGGTTCGTGTCTCGGGCTCTAGAAAAGAATGTGGAAAAGGTAAGTGCACCTTTATTAACCCTCACTACTGTCCCCATTGTTAATTTAAATATTGATATTTTATAACTTAACCAATATCTACCCTTTAATAGGTTTGGTGAGAAATAGAAAATAACAAAGGTTTCACATGTACACATATATACTATATTGTGTTGGGTAAATTACATAAATAACATATGTTTTCCTTTTTCTTTCTTTCTTTCTTTTTTTTTGTAACTTGTATAATTAATTATAAACAAGTTAGAAATTGCACGTCAAACGTGACAAATGAGCTGCGTTCGTCCGCCGATGAGTCTCCCAAGCCGCTCTCCAAAAGGGAAAAGCAGAAAGGGTCTCGGGGGGAGGTCAGAGAAGCCCGTACGAACCGGAAGAAGCCCCCACAAAAGGAACGTTCCATCTCCAAACAGAGAAAACCTGGAAGGAAGTCTAAGGTGAAGAACCGCAAGGACAAACCGACTTCTGACCAGGCAATTCCACCCTCGAACGCAAGTCCAAATGGCAAAACTTCCCAAAAGGAAGAAGAGCAAAAAGTCGAGGAAGAAATCGCAGATGATGGGACCTAAGGGATACACAAAATATGGCCGAAAGGCAGATTCAAAAGTTCCAAGAGACTCTGGTCGGCAACGACCTGGGAAAACGGCGGCCCAAGGTCAGCGGCACGGGTCCAAGTATTCGACAAAGACCCCGTCGAAAGAGGAATACATCATCTTGGTTCGCCCTAAGGGAACAGGTGAACATACCGAGGTTTCTTCCGATGAGACACTACAGTTAGTAGCCAGTAAAATCGATCCAGTCAGCTCTAAGATCTCTCTTAGGAGCAATCGGCCCATTTCGGGAGGTGGAATAGCCTTCAACGTCCAGACCGCGGAAGTTCTTGCGAGGCTGGAGGCCGAGCTGGAACGAACTAAACTGGTGAAGGATCTAGCGGTCACGAAGCCCAGACGGCGCACCCCGGAAATAATCCTTTTCCGGGTCGATCCAAATCTCTCAGAGGAACGGATAGCAAGCGCGCTTAAAGAACAAACCGAGGCCCTCATGGACACGTCCCTCGAGCTGCGATTTTGTTTAGCTGGCAAGAGAGGCCGCAACACTGTCCTCTCGATAGACGAAGGGTCGTTTGAGCGCTTAAAAGGGCTACGGAAACTGCAAGTCGGTTGGGGTCAGGTGGATTTCCGACCGAACTGACGTCCGTTGGTTTGTTTCAACTGTTGGAGATACGGCCACATACGCTCAGTCTGTCGCAGTGTGTCCCTCTGTGGGAGATGTGCAGCTAAGGGCCATGAGACGAAAGGCTTGCCGAGGCCACCTCAGTGCCCAAATTGTAACTTTAGGACTTTGCGCTGATCGGCCGACGAGAAATTGTCGACCATCCACGCGGCAGGTTCCAGGGAGTGCCACATCCACCAGATGGAGTTCGAGCGAAATAAAAAGACTGAAAATGGCAAGTAAAATTCGTTTTTCTCATCTAAACTCGGCGGCTTGTATGACTCAGTTACACCGTGACACGATCTCCCTGGTTTTGGATGTGGTCTCACTGAATGAACCACATGTCGCCGAAGGGTCTGTTAGCTGGACTCCGACGGATTACACACAAGTTATCGCAGCAGGTAACCGCTTTAGGGCGGCCCTCTGGGTTAGCAAGCGAATCCATTTCGTCTTGGTCCTACGGCGTTCTGACGTAGTGGCCATCCGCTGCAGATGGTCCGGGAAGGAGGTATTAGTAATAACGTTATTGCGCTCCATCCCAGGACATTGACCTTGTGCTCGTACCGTTGACGACCCTTTAAGGAACCTACCCGAATGACAATGTCGTTCTAGTAGGGGACTTTAACGCGAAGTCAACGATCTGGGTTTAACGACTAACAGATCCGCGAGAGTGAGACCTAATCTCTCTCACTATGAACACAATCCTGGAAGTCGTAACGATCCAGATAGCCTGTCCTCTTTCTCTGGTCCACAGGGTGAAGAGTGGATCGACGTCCTGTTTGTCCGGTACTGCGTTAGCCGCATTACCAACTGGGAAATATCCGAGATCCCGATGCCAAGCGACCATCAAGTCATGATGTGGAATTATCAGGGCAAACCAGCCAGTCGGCTCCCTCGAGATGCCAGCCGTCGTTGGCACAAAAGGGACTTGGTCTGGGATGCATTCTCCCGCGATCTGCAAGCCGTGGATCTGATTTCGCATGAGTTTGCGACCCCTGATGAGGGAGTTGAATACTTGACGTCGACTTTAAATCGACTATGTTTCAAAAACAAAAGACGCCGAACGGCAGTGCGTCGGGAGGCGTGTTGGTGAACAGCCTAGCTGTCCAGCCAGCAGAATCAGTTGCCCGCGCTCCGTCGACTCTACCAGCGAACGCTGGAGCCAATGGAGAGGGGGTGGCTTGGCTCTCTCTACAAGCGCCAGCTGGCAGAATACATGAAGGCGATCCTGCACGCAAAGCGTGCATCTTTCCGCAGATTCATTTCTGAGGGACTTTGCACGGACAAACTAGGCCAGATAGTTGAGGTAGTGCGAGGTAAGTGGAGAAGTGAAGCACCAGATATGTTTGTGCTTCCGTCCGAACAAGAGGTCTCGACTTGGGAGGAATCCCAGGACGCACTTACAAGACACCACTTCCTATCGGCTGATGACGTTTTCTAGGTCGCGAACATTAGGACTGGTGAACCACATCTGTTTTCAATTCATGAACTTGAATTTGCAGTGAATCGCTGCCGCCTAACAAGGTGCCTGGCCATGACGGACTCAGTCTCGAGAACTGCAGTCCTGAAACACCACCGTCAGTGGTTGTTATCCTTGTATAACCACTGCCTGGGAGAGTCTTGTTTTCCGCGGCCATGGAAGCGGGCGATTGTCGTGATCTTTCCCAAGACTGGGAAGGAGCGCAGCGACCCTGCGACCTACGACCGATTTGCCTTTTGCTGACCTTCGGGAATGTTTTGGATAAATTGTGCGCAACCTGCTTGGTACTATATTTGGAGTCCAAACATTTGCTCGACGCACGGCAGTACGGCTTTCGAAAGAAGGTTAGTACGGTCGACGCACTCCATCGAGTGATGGAGTACATAGCTGTTTCGAAGAGTCGTGGAGAATTCACATGTCTTCTCACGCTCGATACCAAGTCAGCGTTCAATAGTGTTCGACGCACAGACGTCCTCCGGTTTTTGGAGGAAGTGGATGTTAAGACGAGGCTCCTTGGGCTGATAGACGACTACCTTTGGTGCCGCTCTGTCATCCTGTCAGATGATGGGGAACACTACTCCAACGTTGGAGTACCCCAAGGTTCGTGTCTCGGGCTCTAGAAAAGAATGTGGAAAAGGTAAGCGCACCTTTATTAACCCTCACTACTGTCTCCATTGTTAATTTAAATATTGATATTTTATAGCTTAACCAATATCTACCCTTTAATAGGTTTGGTGAGAAATAGAAAATAACAAAGGTTTCACATGTACACTTATGTACTATATTGTGTTGGGTAAATTACATAAATAACATATTAGTTTTCCTTTTCCTTTCTTTCTTTCTTTTTTTTTCTTTTTGTAACTTGTATAATTAATTATAAACAAGTTAGAAATTGCACGTCAAACGTGACAAATGAGCTGCGTTCGTACTATAACTAGTTTAAGTGATATGAATTATATCGTCTGGTATTATGATATGATTAATTTCAATAATAAAATAAGTACATTTTAAGTTGGCAACATTTATCTTTTGTTGACATTTACTGAAAATTCCAATGGGAAACTTAAGCTTAGTTTTGAAAATTACAGAACTTGAAATCCATATTTACACTCTATTTTCATTTGATATCTATTTCTCCGGAAACATCTATCCAAAAGACTGTCGCTACATTATAGGATTGCTATACTTAAACAATTTTAGTATACAAATTCGGTTTTTAAATTCAGTGATACCGAAATAATATGACACCATCTTAAATTGGACGCAATCACCATGGCAACCTAGAATCGTTACCTATCATGGGATATCATTGAATTAATTACGTATGATAGGATTTAATAGAATGAAGAATGTAATTATAACTTGGTCATAGAGGTTATAAAATGTCATAATATCATATAATGTAAGATATTAAATTTCAAACTTTCGGTTGGGAAGTTTTGCGCTGTTATATGCAGACAGACGGAAGACAGACGGACAAACGGACGGACCAGACGACGACTACAGGTGCGACGTATAATTACGAACGCACCTAAAAAGGATTAATTATTATCGATTACTTAAAACTGTTCTCAAATATGAACACTTTCTGACAGAAAATTGTTTTTACCTGTACATGCATAAAATTTTCTGATGTTATATTTATGTTCCTTAGAATAATTTATTTTTTATATTTCTTTTTTTGAAAAAAAGCATTTTTTTCAAAAAATATTGTCACGGTTGGTATTTTAAACTTATTTTCAAGATATTACAATCTTGATAAGTTGCCAAGTAACAATCGGTAAAATTAAAAATATATATATTACATATTTAGGTGAAAAAGTTGGTTTATTTTCTAACAACAGTATGAAAGAGAAGAGAAAAATGAAGAATACTTGAAAAAAATTGATGCATGTATGAATAAAAATGAATTTGTAGATTATGTCAGAAAGATGAGCTTTTTAGATTATTGAAATGAAAAATTTCTAAATAAAACGAAAAGATATAATTGGTGCGTTTTAAAGTAATTTTAAAATTCATGTTAAAACCCGTTTAATCCTAGCATTGTTTCAATAACAATATTCAATAAAGAATATTTAACGAATAAATCTATTCCCTTTACAAAAATTAATAAAGGATTTTGTTTTTTAATATATTAAATTTGAGGTCCAAATTTCATGCTAAATATGCAGAAAAGAAAAAAAAAATATGTCGCACAGTGGGGCGTTTTGAGGATCTAGGTGGACAAATTTATTGCGTTGAAGTTTAATTAGGTTTTTGCTGGGTTTTCGAATCTATCAGTAATAAAATAATTAAACAATGATAAATATTTGGCTTATTTAATAATTTATATTATTATTATTATTATTATTATTAATATTATTATTATTATTAATATTATTATTATTATTTATATTATTATTATTATTATTAATATTATTATTATTATTTATATTATTATTATTATTATTATTATTATTATTATTATTATTATTATTATTTATATTATTATTATTTATTTATATTATAATTTTGTAATTTCCTTGAAACTACACATGTATTCAAAGTTTCAGCTCAATCGGATAATTAAAAGTGGTTTAAAATTGACTTGCAAGATTTGAATTAAACACTCAAATACACACTTCAAGTTAATATAACTTAATGATTCGCAAATTTTTGCAGGTTCTTTCTTAAGTTTCCAATACTTTAGGAATGGTACTTTGATTTTAAAAAATGCTTATTTCTTAATAATGCTTAATACTGTATTAAAATTCAAGATGAAGTTTGAAAACAAGATGGCGCTTATTTTCAAACAACAATAGGTTAAATCTTGTGACAAACATGTGACATATGTCCAGTAAACTCCTGCTTTCAAATAAAACAGAAAAGTCGCGACTTGCTTTCGAACTTACAGAAAAATAATGCAACTGTTGAAACTCCCTCAAACCAACTGCCTATTTTACGGTCTTAGTTTATCCACACATCGGATTTTTTCGACAAAACTCGTACGGATCTCCACAGAAGAGACGTTTGGCTACCAGTATACGCGGTCTTGTTAAATTCCGATATAATCGGAAAAATGAATATTGTCCACCCAGATCATCAGAAAAGTTGAAAAGTTGCCGATCGTATATTTCATATAAAAAAATTGTGTCATGTTTGTAACTGTAATTTTGCCTTGTTTGTATGTTAATATCAGGGTTCGCACGCTTTTAAGCCACGCCGAATTTTGTAAGGACTCTTCCACCAGTAATCGCATAAAACTATCTTCTACCTAATGAATCTTGAATACCATTGGGAAGAAAATTATCTTTCAATTATACTAGTGGCAGAGTCCTTACAAATTGGGGCGTGACTTAAGAGCGTGCGAACCCTTTAATATCTATTAACCCATTAAAGCCGGAATAAGTTTTCTCTTTAAAATGCAAAAATTGCATTTCATACTAATTTTTTAAAGTAGCAACTTTAGTGTCCTTTTATTACGGAGTTTCTGTCATCAGATAAATAGAATATTTCTCTTAAAATATACTGGTATATAAACAACAAAATGGAGGGCAGCTATCCTGGTATCATATGCTACCAGTAGGCTTTAATGGGTTAACTGTATTTTCATTTCTATACATATTAACTAGTTATAAGTAAATCTTCTTTATTGCTCATTGATATATATAACTGTAACTGAATTGTGATGTGAATCAGCTTTGTAGACAATGTTGAGACTTATGCTGTTCTCGAGAATTTAGAAGGTCTTAAGCTCAGAACACATAACTATTTAAAAGCACAGTTTTGTTATGACAAACGGCAAAGATGTTTTACTACACTTTGGAGGAGTTTCAAAGGAATTAACAGAAGGCATAGGTCGATAAGTATCCCGATCGAGGGCCGACTATGCTTTTCCTTTCTTTATGTAAAGCTAGGCTAGCAAAACCATGTCAAATAATTGAGTACACATTCTGTAAGAAATTCGAATGAGGGTTTCCAGATTTACCTGTTTAGTTCTCGTGAATAAAAATTTTAAACAATCCTGAATTGTCGAAAGAAATATCAAATCAAACCACGGTGATTGATACCTAAAAAAATGCACTTGGCTTAGTTGCCAATATTGAATATCAGCGATATAAATATATTCAATTCACACCATTAAAAATGTAGAGGATAATAAAATTAAGTTTAAATGTTGTTCTTTTGTGAAGCATTCAAGTATTGATACCTATTTAAAACAGCGAGAGCACGCCTATATGGTATTAAGTCGTCTCCGCCTTGTATTTATTTAGTAAACAATGATAGGTAACAAAATAGGGGCGAAACTCAAGGCTTACCCTCGCCCTCACGTTGACTCTTTCAAAAACACCCACTGCTAATGTTAATCTTATAGGACAGTTATTTTACAATATCTCGCTTTGCATTTCAGTATTTTTAAGCGATTTTTTTGGCAATGGATAGTTGAGATCGATCTTTACGGAGCCTCTTTTTTGCTTTTTCCATTTTGTGTCTGCAGGAATGGTTTTTGCAGGCATTTTGTGTCTGCAGGTTTTTATTTTTTTATTAGGATACTTTCAGTTTCAAAACTGTTTCCGAAAGTGGAAGTATCCTCATTAAAAAAATAACCTGCAAACAAAATCGAAGAAGTTAAGAAGGGGCTTCGTAGAGATCGATCTCAGCTGTCCAATGCAAAAATAATCTTTTAAAAATATTGAAATGCAAACGAGATATTCTAAAATAACTGTCCCATAGAATTAACATTAGCGGGCGGGTGTTTTCGAGTGAGTCAACGGGAGTCTTAAATCTGCTGCTAGCATTTGTGGAAAATTTCTTCGCATGCGTTTTAGAACATTAGAAGAGTAGCTTGCTTATTTCTTTGTTCAAAATGGACCCCTTGTTGAAGCTCAATAATTTTGTTTCAGTCTATGATCTTATAAGATTACATGTGTTTGATTTTATTACTGCTTATCATGTTTATGCGAAAGAGAATTTATGTGAATATTAACAGAGGTGATATCAGCTAAACAAAAAGGGAAAATATTTGCTGGACCGCCCCGCCCCTCCCCATCCTCCAACATACCTAGGAATTTTCTCCCTTATTGTAGGAGAGGGAGTGGAAAGGACGAAAACATCGAAGGAGGGGAAGAAATGTGGATGACTAATAATGACATTTATCATTTCAACAAAGTAATGCATATGGTGGATTTTTTTTAATTTCAGTTTTAAGTATCAACATACAGCAGAGGTTAAAATTTTGGAACTAGACTTTAATTTAGATAATTAATTATTTATTGTTATTAGACAGCAACAAATGCGGAAGATGATTTTATTTAAAAATAAAGAGTTTCAATGATTATAATTTTTTTTTTACACTGGGGGGGGGGGGGACACCGGGGAAGCGTAGATAAGACAAGGATCGGTTAATTTAGATTAGTGTATTATTTACTTATTGCTATTAGCGAATAAAAAATAGAACATACGGTTATTTTTACTTAAATAAGAGTTTTAAAGATTCGAATCTGTATATAAAGCAGATGGGGACAAACGGAGAAGAGGAAATTTCGGAGAGGGCAGTAATTTAGATTTGGTTATTTATTTATTCTTACTAGATTCGAATAGTGGGTTCCATTTCGCTATTAAGGGAAAGTATATTTTTAATATATAAGGTCAAACGACGTTTTAAGCTGACTTTCGAGTCGCAAAAAAGCGATAGTTTATAACTGATGATGTATGCACTTACAGAAAAATGAAAAACGCTGTTCAATTCTTTGGAGAGTTGGATCGCTTTTCTGAAGATTTTTCGGTACTTTTCGGTTTGCCTGGCGCCAGTGAAATATATGTACATATATATACAGGGTGTTCCGTTAAAGGGGTCCAATATTAATAGGGGTAATAGAGGAGATCACACGGAGCATAAATCAGTATATAATGCCTGGCCGGATCTCAATAATTTTCAAGTTACAGCAAATAGAATGAAAAATCGGAAATTTGTAAAAAAACCCTCATTGCTAAACTATCGATAATGCTACATAAAAACGAAGCACATATTTAGAAAGAGCAGAAAAAATCCTACGAAATGACATAAGTTGTTTTAGAATATTGAGAATTAATGGCGAGTTACAAGCTCTGAAATAGTGAAAAAATACAAAATCAAATATTTAGCAAAATAGTTAATCGTTAATTCCAAAAATGCAACTCTACCTACATCAAGGAAAATGTTATAAAATTTGGTCCATTCCGAAAGCTTTCGAAGAAGCTGACAATAAACCATATCAGTTTAATTGTATGGGAGAAATCAAGCAGTTCCCTAGTTACAACTCTGTACTGTTGCACGCTCGGAAAGAGCGAAACTCCACCCATGACGATTGTAAACACCCCGTTTTAATATCTTTCAATTATACATTTCTGATCAACCTCTATCAATACCCTTTCATTATTCAGTCTGGTCAAGTGAATGACATATTGTGCAGCTCTCGCCTTGTCTTAAAGCAAACTCCGTGACTGCTGCGTTTCCTCCATGAACTTTCAGGATGATGAAGAAGAAGTACTTTTTATGCAAATTTTCTATGTGTATAGGAAGAAAAGTGTAATAAAACAGCAGTCATCAGTGGGCGTTATGTTAAAGGGAGGCTGTTGTAAGTGGGATTGTAGTAAGTTGATGTATAATAATTATGCCGGAATACTCTAACGAAGAATACGCGGACATGCATCTGATGTACGGGCAAGCTCATGGAAATGCATGTCTAGCACAGCGCATGTACCGTGAGCAATTTCCAAGGAGACGTTGCCCAAGTTCGAAACTCTTCATAAAAATCGATAGACGATTACGGGAGACTGGATCGTTTAATACAGCAAGCATTGATGCAGGGAAACCTCGACATGTACGAACACCTGCAATGGAAGAAGATGTACTGAATATTTTTAAAGATAACCCCTCCACGAGTACACGAGCTGCTGCGTCTGAAGTCGGTGTTTCTCACCAAAGTGTGTGGCGTGTTCTGCGTGCAGAAAACATGCACCCCTTTCATGTGCAGCGGGTACAACTGTTATCAGTAACAGATTGTGCTCAGCGGACAGAATTCGTACGCTGGTTGATTAATGTAACAGAAAATAATCCACAATTTCTGGAAAATATTTTATTTACTGATGAAGCAACATTTACGAGAGAGGGCGTGGTAAACACGCACAATATGCACACATGGTCATATACAAATCTGCACACTGTTTTCCCGTCGAACGCACAACAAAAGTTCAGTGTGAACATATGGGCAGGTGTCCTCGGCGATTATCTCATAGGACCATATTTACTCCCAGATGTACTCAATGGCAGTATGTACTTGGTTTTCCTACGGGATATCTTACCGCAGTTACTGCAAAATGTGCCAGCAACATTGCGCCACAATATGTGGTTTATGCACGATGGCGCACCGGCACATTTTTTCATAGGTGTTCGCAATCACCTCAATTCAACATATCCTGGGAAATGGATTGGACGCAGTGGACCTGTTGCTTGGCCTGCACGCTCTCCAGACCTTAATCCGTTAGACTTTTTTGTTTGGGGACACCTTAAATCGCTGGTGTATGAAACGCCTGTGGATACACCGGAGGATTTACTAGCGCGAATCGTTGTCGCTGCAGGAGACATTCCCAACTCCGTCGGAGTTTTTCGGCGTGTTCGCCAATCTTTACGACGTCGCTGTCGGCTGTGCGATTCTGTTAATGGGCGCAACTTCGAACACCTATTATAATAATGTCCGTTCGTCTGCCTTCTGACATTGAACTGTGCAGCGCAGGCCAGAAGACTATGCTTCACATATGTCATAAAGTACGTGGAATGTAATTCTTTATTTGTCATTTTTCTTTTATTTTCAACACTTTTTGGCACAGTATTTTGTAAGTCACAGACTGTGGTGTACTCAAATTGTAAATTACAAAGTTTGTATGAATTAATTTAAAATTTAGTGTCTTTTTTAAATTTATAATTAATAAAATTATTATGCTATTTGTTATTATTATTTCCTATCATAAATTATGATGCACATATACATACAATAATTGTCCATGTAAAACATGTACTGAAACTTCTTGCATAGTTACAAATCGCAATATTTTTAATTATTTCCGAATTTTCACCACCAGTTTAATTTTAAGGAATTTAACTTAAGCTTTATATCAATAAAAGACCACTTTAAAATGTAGACTATTATTGTAAAGTTATTTTGGTTCATTCAACTCTTGAATAATTAAAAATGTTGCATCTCAGAAGAAGCATGATCGAAAATGTATAGTTGAGAGTAATTAAAAAGGCGGTGTTTCCAATCGTGATGGGCGGAGTTTAACCTTTGCTAGTGTCAAAGAAAGCGGAGTTGTAACTAAGAAACTGATTAATTTCTCTCACACAATTAAACCGATATGGTTCATTCTAAGCTTTTTCGAAAGTTTTCGGAATGGACCAAATTTTACTACATTTTCCTTGTTGTAGCTAGAGTTGTCTTTTTGGAATTAACGATTAACTATTTTGATGTATATTGGATTTCGTACTTTTTTCACTGTTTCAGGGCTTGTAACTCGTCAATAAATATTGCTATTTTAATACAATTGATGTCATTTTGTAGGTTTTTTTCTACTCTTTCTAAATATGTGCTTCGTTTTTATGTAGCATTATCGATAGTTTAGCAATGAGGGTTCTTTTACAATTTTCCGAATTTTCATTCTATTTGCTGTAACTTGAAAACTATTGAGATCCGACCAGGCTTTATATACTGATTTATGCTCCATGTGATCTCCTCTATTATCCCTATTAATATTGGACCCCTTTAACGGAACACCCTGTATATGTATGTATATAGCACCTCTCTCTCTCTATATATATATATATAGAGATATATATATATATATATAGAGATATATATATATGTATATATATATATCTATATATATATATATATGTCCTCTATCCTCTATATATATATCTGTCCTATCCTCTATATATATATATATATATATATATATATATATATACAGGGGTGCAGAAATCTAGGCGCCAATGAGCTGATTCCCACCACTAAATTTTATTAGTATTCTTCGTCAAATTTTATTAGTATACTTCGTCTAAATTTTATCAGTATTCTTATTAGGCGAAGAATACTAAAAATTTAGTGGTGGGAATTGGCCCATTGGCGCCTAGATTTTTGCACCCCTGTATATATATATATATATATATATATGTGTGTAGGATTTCAGTTTAAACACTTCGTTTCCTTTATGACATACATGATCATCAAATTAACTGACGCTCTAGTACTACTATTATCCATGATTTAAATGCACGAGTTATAAATTGTTTAGATCAAGAGATCAGAAGATCTTCAAAATTGAAAAAGAGCCAGTCTTCTCATTTTTGTTGTGAAGCAAGCATCGAAATGAATAATAGCCAGTAAAGGCGCTGTTAGGTCTAGTTGGACTATTGGAAAATAAATATATTGTATAGGTTGGACCAGAAGTGTATTAGCTGTGAAGAAATTATTAGTAAAGTATTGTAGAGTTATCTGTCTATGACTGTATTAAAGTTTATATTTTGTTATTCAACGTAGTTGTTCATATAATTCCAGTAAATCAACTATTTAAATATCTTTATCTTACATATATACAGGGGGTGGACAAAATAATACGAACACTCATGAAAAATGCTGAAAAGAGCAATATATAGAAAAATACATGAGGAATTAACCTGAAACTGCAGGTGTGTAAACAGTATAGTATAAGTTATATATTTCTGTTAAGATGTTTTCCCGAAAGCCCATAGGGGACTGTCAACAAATTGAAAAAGGACGAATATCTTTTGGATAACCCTGTAAAAACTAATGTAGCAAAAGCGTTCAAACTCGAGATTATTAATAAGTTGCTTATTGTAATATACTGTGTTCATTTTTATGAGGATAGCATGTATCATCATCATCATCATCATCATCATCATCAACCGTTTTCAATCCACTGCTGGATGTAGGTCTCCCCCAGATTTTTCCATTGTTGCCTGTCTAGTGCTTTAGTCATCCAATTAACACCGGCCACTTTTCTGATTTCGTCACTCCATCTTACTTGAGGTCGTCTTCTTGGTCGTTTTACACCTCTGGGATACCACTGTAGGGTGTTTGTGCTCCATCTATTGTCTTGTCTTCTTGCAATGTGCCCAGCCCATTTCCATTTTAGCCGTTTAATTCTCTCGATAATGTCGAAAACTTTCGTCTGACTTCTTATCCAAATTATTCTCTTTCGGTCTCTTCTGGTTATGCCTAGCATACATCTTTCCATACTTCGCTTTGTTGTTTGTAATAGCATGTATACTCGTAGAGAAATTAAGGTTTTTATAAAAACAGTCCCAAATTTCGATTAGTTTTTTGCTTATAATTTGCAAAGTTTTTAATATAAAAAAAAGTTCTTTTCAAAAAATATGACAAACAACATTGTACTTAATACTCTGCAATCAGAATTAAAAAATAATAAAAATTGGAGGAAATATGAGCAGGTTTACTAAAAGATGTTTCACTGCGCATGCGCGAATGCAATCAAAATATAATATGCATAATGTATTAGCTAAGTATATGGAGCAACTTTTGTGAAAGTCTCAAAATCATAGCTTGAAAATTCTGTAAATTATCGTCGATAGAATAAGCTCGAAATCCGTTGTTCCCAAAAAGAAACAAAAAGATGAGGGGTTGTATCCAAATATAGTAGTACGTGAATATTGTATACGCTATCTTGGCACTAATCAACAGATATTTGATACAACCCCTCATCTTTTTGTTTCTTTTTGGGAACAACGGATTTCGAGCTTATTCTATCGACGATAATTTACAGAATTTTCAAGCTATGATTTTGAGACTTTCACAAAAGTTGCTCCATATACTTAGCTAATACATTATGCATATTATATTTTGATTGCATTCGCGCATGCGCAGTGAAACATCTTTTAGTAAACCTGCTCATATTTCATCCAATTTTTATTATTTTTTAATTCTGATTGCAGAGTATTAAGTACAATGTTGTTTGTCATATTTTTTGAAAAGAACTTTTTTTATATTAAAAACTTTGCAAATTATAAGCAAAAAACTAATCGAAATTTGGGACTGTTTTTATAAAAACCTTAATTTCTCTATGAGTATACATGCTATCCTCATAAAAATGAACACAGTATATTAAAATAAGCAACTTATTAATAATCTCGAGTTTGAACGCTTTTGCTACATTAGTTTTTACAGGGTTATGCAAAAGATATTCGTCCTTTTTCAATTTGTTGACAGTCCCCTATGGGCTTTCGGGAAAACATCTTCACGGAAATATATAACTTATACTATACTGTTTACACACCTGCAGTTTCAGGTTAATTCCTCATGTATTTTACTAGATATTGCTCTTTTCACCATTTTTAATGAGTGTTCGTATTATTTTGTCCACCCCCTGTATATGTCACTGTTGCCGAAAAGTACCGATTTTTCTGAAATCTAAACTTGTTATTATCTGTTAGATTCACGAAGTCATTTTGCTTTGTATAAAAGTGGAGTTGCTAGGAATTTTTTTTTTCTGATAGCAATAAATTGAATAGCGTTTTGCATTTTCCTATAAATGCAAAAATTTTTATAAAAAAATATTGTCAAACGACGTTTTAAATTGACTTTTGAGTCATGACAACTTGGGGAAGAAGAAATCAATTATAATTGAAGATGTGCAGAAAAATGGAAAACTCTATTTGATTTCTTTGGAGGGAAAAGTCACGTTCTCAAGTTTGTTCTGCAATTCAAAAATCCTATTTTCTAACACATTCACGAAGTCATTTTCTTTCGTATAAGAGTGAGATTATCAGGGATATTTATTCTGACAGCAAGGAATCGAAGAGTGTTTTCCAATAATCTATAAATACAAAGTATCTTTTAATATTTATTGTCAGTTGGCGTTATTTAGTGATTGTTCATTTTTCCGAAATTCTAAAATAAAAAATTAACCATATTCGTGCTATGAAACAGTAATAATACAGTAAAATAAACAAATAGCTGATTTTTAAAAAGATATTTTTCAATATTAAATAAAACCTATCCTTTTTACGAAAATGAAACTTAAAAATATAAATAAATATAAAATTTTACGAATAGTTAAGTTTTAGTTAACAGGTAAATAAATTAAATTATAATTAGATAATTAAATTTTAAATGATCAAATACGTTTTCGCCAATCAAAATTTAATTATATAATCACATAAACTCAATCAATTATAATGTTTGCTTTCTATACTTAACATATAGCAAAAAAATACACACGATTTTCAGATGTTAATTCATGCAGTCAGTGCCTGATTTACGGCAGGGCATTCGGGGCAAGAGCCCAGGGCCCCCGAGTTTGAGGGGCCCCCAAATGCAACAGAATTTTTTTCAATTATTGACCAAAATCTAATAAAGTTTTAACTATTAAAAGTAATAATACGGAAAATTCTGTTTATCGTTTATTTCATTTAAAAATAACTTTTTAAGGGGCTACTTCACTCTAGTGAAAACACCCGCTTGCTAATGTTAATCTTATGAGAGACATTTTTTTTAACATCTCGTTTCACTTCAATATTTAAAAATGATTTTTCTTTTCATTGGATAGTTGAGGTCAATCTCTATAAAAGACGTTTTTATTCTTTTTCCATTTTGTTTATAGGTTTATTTTTATTTTTTATTAATATATCTTTTTACTCAAGCATTGGTGCAAGGGGCCCCCATGAGCATCTGGGCCCAGGCCCGCAGTCGACCGTAATAAACAGCATATTGTAAAATGGCATCGTAGCATTTACGGTTCGTTTACAGGGTTACTCTAAAAATCTTTTGACAGGGCTATAGAGATATGTAATAAGGTTTTCTTGTTATACCCAGTTAGTTTTATCATTGTTCATGAAATGTTCGTGAACTTTCATTTTTGGAGTTGCTTCTATCAAGTCGCAAACAAACACAGATAACTATTATCAAAGGTAAATAAATATGTTACCACTAACATTTTTAAAAAATCATTTTCTAATGAGCAGGGACCGATTTACAAATTTGGGGGCCCTGGGCACAGGTTCTTACGGGGGCTTCCCTTACACCTATCCTTACAGCGGCCTTGAAATATATATATATATATATTACTGAAAGCCGTACTTATTAAGACAACCACTACTGACTTTAAAAATTTTGTGATATCTAATGATGTTTGTTTAAATTTACTTCTCAATCTTCTAGCAATAAATTTTTTTATAACATCCTCATAATCTTTGGTGTTCTATCTCGTTGACGATTCTTCGATCTTTCATAATCTGTTCTAAAAGTGAAAGTATCCAAATAATGATAATTATAAAAACTTGTAAACAAAATCGGCAGTAAAAAAACGGCCTGTGTAGAGATCGACCGCAACTATCCAATGGAAAAAAATATTGAAATGCAAACGAGATATATTAATAAATTTCTCCCATAGGATTAACATTAGCGAGCGGGTGTTCTCACGTGGGTGATGTAGCCCTTAAAAAGTGATAATGTTAATAAAGTTAATAATGTTAAAAAAATGATAATGTTTTTAAGTGAAAAAAAAAATAAACAGAGTTTATCATATTAATTTTGTTTTTTAATAGTTAAAACTTCATCAGATTTTGGCAAATAATTAAAAAATCTTCAGTAGAATTTGGAGGCTCCAGTAAATGTCGTGGGCCCGTGCCCCGAATGCCCTGCCGTAAATCAGTCCCTGCTAATGAGTAGTTGTTGTTTTAAATACAATGATTCAAAATAACGGAAAGTCGATGGGAGACTAAATGCACTACCTCCTTACTACTAAATGCTGATCGTATTCACGTTTTCCCCATACAGAAATTGGAAGTCAATTTTTTCCCAGAGTACAGTGCCATCTATCGGTGACAACTGACATGATCTTTCAATACATATCAGTACGCTACCTCTGTAATACATTAACGTATATATTACGGAGGTAGTGATCAGTAAATAAAGAAAACAAAGGCTGTATTGGGAATACTTATATGGAAAGTTAAAAAATATAGCTTAAAAAATAAACTTTGTAATTAATTACTAGAATTTCACAAATGTATTGATTATCTTTTATTTTATAAATAACAATTTAAATAGCTGCATTAACTGATATTTTTAATTTAAAATATTTGTTTTTATTATAAATGTTTTTTTTAAATTAATTATAATATTTACATTAATACCACACACTGACCTTTATTTATAAATATATTTCCATAAAAAATAACACAAAAAATGTTTATGGAGCAAAAATATTTTTTAACACTATAAAATTTAATTAATAAATCAAAAATTATGAGTAAATTTTAAAAATATTAATGCAAAATACCAAAGTAGTGGATTAAATTAAAATAACTGGTAGCAACTGATAATATATGCACCAGATGGTAGCGCCTAGGTGGCGCTACTATCTGGGACATGCTGACTTCCATTTTTGAGACAAATATGATAGGCATTTAGTTATTAAGGAGGTAGTGTTTCATGACAGCTTCGCTCTGTCACAAAGTACCAAAAGATGTACAGTGACCTTTCACTTATACGCGATGTTCAGTAATTACTTTTATCGTACCACTCTTTTAAAACAGTAAAATTTGATTTATAAATTCTGCGATTAAATAAGGAGAAAATTACTTTAAAAAGAAACTGGCGCTGAAAAATAATTAACGTGTATCGCGTATAAGTGAGAGATCACTGTATTTCCAGGACTGCTTCATATATATTCCAGATAAATACTGACGTCGTAATGATGCAGGCAACAATGTGATTAAAATGGACGAATGTTGCAACAATGGAGCTATTTTATTTCAATTGATATTAAACAATGGCACTGTTATTTCTAAGAGGAAAATGGATGTTTTTGGCCGATGTTGCACCACCTTAGGGATCAAATGTTAAAAAATCAATGTCCAATTCATGTATTGCTTGCTCTCAGGAATACATATACAGGGTGTTTTTTTTTTAAACTGACACTATTCAGAGCCGTCTGTAGCTCGTTCTAATAACTGGATTGACACAAAAATTTGTGAATGGACTAAGAAAACCATGGGAAAAAAGATTCCAACAACAAAAAAAAAAAATTAGTTCCAATCACCGCCGATAGGGGGAAATGTGGCGCTGTACATTGAAAAAAAACCCATCAGAAACAGACAAAATTAATAATTTGGATAAAATGCCACGTTTTATTCATCATTTACACTTTCCCTTTCGTTGATCGCAGTTGAAACATCCATTATCACTTTTTCTGCCACCGGTTTACGTCCTCTGCCTGACCGAACTGCTAGCGAGCCTGTTTCTTCGAATTTCAAAATCATTGTTTTCAATACATTAACGGATAAAGGTCCTTTGCGCAGTTTAAGGCGTGTTCTAAGTAAACGAAGAGCGGCTGGTGCATTGTACTGGTTACAATATAAGAACTTCACAAGTAACGCGCGCTGCGGTAACGTGAGATTCATTTTCAACCTGAGCTGAAATTGTTTCTCGGTGTTTTTCGCATGCATTTATAACTTAAACTATCGGCGCTACTGTCGCTTGCGTAAGTAAAAATTTCCATTTTCATTTTTTGCCCGTATTTTATGCTAATTCCCAGTTGCATAAATGACCACAGCGCCACATTTCCCCCTATCGGTGGTGATTGGAACTAATTTTTTTTTTTTTTTGGAATCTTTTTTTCCCATGGTTTTCTTAGTCCATTCACAAAATTTTGTGTCAATCCAGTTATTAGAACGAGCTACAGACGGCTCTGAACAGTGTCAGTTTAAAAAAAAACACCCTGTATATTCCAAATTTCAAAGCTCTATATCAACACAAAGTGGGTGAAAAATGAGTAACAAGATTTTGACTGTCAGTTACATACATAATGGTAAGTTAAAAGAAAGCATGTAAAAAAGATTACAAATGAAATAGGATAATACAATTCATAGAGCTTCTTGTTCACTTGTTACAATAACGTATTGCAAAAATGAGGGTTTTTTCTTTTTTTCACGAGACTGCAAAGAAGGGTTAAGTGTTTGACGCTTATCTGGGTAAGTTAAGTTGGTATGTATGTATGTGGATTTCTTTATACCCTCGAAACATCCCAACGGCTGGATGGATTTTAATGAATAAGGTCTCTATCAATTTGTCTTAACCAGCCATATTCATCTTGCGGCCCGAGATACATAATCAATAACCTCTATTTATTACATTAATTGAGATGTGTATAAAAGTTTTTATTTTCGTGGGAAGACAAAAACTGTCCTGTTATTTGAAATTACTAATTTAAAATTATCTTAAATACCGTTTCCTTAGTCAAAAGTTCTTTTTACATGTAGTTCTATTTGTGCTATAGTGGTGTATACATTTCTTAACCTTCAACACTAAACTAATATTATTCCAAATTTATTACATTTGTACTGTACATTTCTACACTTACAAAAAAAAAGTTTTTGTATTAACATATCAATTAATTTATTAAAGAAAATCGCCTTATTTTTATCTTTAGAACTTGGAAATGCTACATTGTTATATTATTACGTTTAACTAATAATGCTTATTAGGGTTGAACATTTACCGTTTAAAAAATTGGCAGTAAAATGATTTATACCACTATTTCTACACCATTTGCAATTTTAAATCTACCACAAAGTTTATTGTTTGGAAATATTGTTGTTAAAAGTTTGGTAATATTTCATTTTCGAAAAACACATGTTTGCGGCCCGCGAGAAAAAAAGGTTCACAATGGCTGGTCTTTACCGTCTGATGGTTATAGGTTAAGTTTTGTTTTCATAAATTAAAAATGGCGGTCGTAAAATACAAAATGGCGGTAGAGACGAAAAAAGAAATTTACGCAGCATATTGAGTGGCATATCATTGAATAGGTTTTTCAAAATGAAGACGATTTTGAATAAAGACTTTTTAGTTCGCGGTTTTTTAATTAAAAAAAAAGAAATTAATTCATTTGTTAATCAGTTTTCTCGAAGGTAAAATCTGCCGTTACGCCCGCTCTATGAACGTTATTTATTTATTTATTTATTTTTAACTATTTAAAAATGAAAACATGTATCTAATCTTTTTAAAGAAAAGTTATATGATAAATAAATACACGATATGTTAAAATATAAGTAACAATACGTGCTTTAAAAATAACCCTTGTCGATAAATACAATAACATATTGTTCCATTTTACAGAATATAGATTTCGAAAAAAATTATAGAACAAATGTGATTGCAATATTCGGAAATATTCTGTCCAAATAGCTTAAAGAATAAAAATTGAACAATTTAAAATCCACGAACTATATCTGATGGTGGAAATATTGAATCCAAGTGTGTCAGGTTTTATCTATATTTCTTATGTCTCATTGATTTTTCTAAATTTAGACGTAAATGCTCGGAGCTAACTTTTAAGTGAACATATTTTTTTAAAGTGCCAATTTTTAATAGGATTATTTATTATCATTAATTAGTTTTTTTTTTCAAATTATAGTATCATTTTTAACAGCATTATTAATTATCATGAATTAGATTGGTTATTATTATTACTTTCTTCTATCTTTACAAGAAGAATGTATTGGATTCGTGAAAATTTTCGACTTTCGGTTTTCGACGGATTTGTATGTTTTAGGAGGTTCTGAACACGATTTGATTGGTCATAGAAAATGTCTGTCAGTGAGTCTGTGACTCTGCCTGCCTGTCTGTCTGTCTATGTGACAAAAATTTTGTGGGCGCTCTATCTCAAGAACCAATGCACGAAATTTAATAAAATTTTATATTCAGTTAGTCCATGATATAAATTGGTTCTGATTAGTTTTTGGTGAAAATCGTCCAATAAGTGGCGCTGCTATGCTGCCTTTTTCGCGATTTCTGCAATAGCTCAATCTCAAGAACTAATGCATCCATTTTCATGAAATTTCAGATTCAGTTAGACTTTGACATAAATAGACGCTGATTACGTTTTGGTGTAGATATCCCAACAGGTGACGCTGCTATACCACTTTTTTCATGATCTTTGCCATAGCTATATCTCAAGAACGTATGCACGGAATTTCATAAAACTTCAGATTCTGTTAGACCTTGACATAAATAGATGCTGCTTACGTTTCGGTGTAAATAGCCTAACAGATGGCGCTGCTATGCTACTTTTTTCATTATTGACACGATAACTATATCTCAAGAACTAATGCACGGATTTTCATCAAACTTCAGATTCAGTTAGACGTTGACATAAGTTATTGTTGATTAGGTTTTGGTCTATATCTCCCAACAGATGGTGCTGCTATGCTCCATTTTGCAGGATTTACACGATTTTAGCGATAGTCGTATTTCAAGAACTAATGCACGAAATTTAATAAAACCTTAGATTCAGTTAGGTCTTGATATAAATTGGTGGTGATAATTTTTAGGGTATGCGAAACCTGTATGAGATAGAAGAAAGTTTTGGGATTGTCGCATCCGACTAGCTTTTAAATTATAGTACTATTTTCAACAGTATACTTACTTTATTTAAAAAAGCGAAAAAATTACTAATTTTTTTAAAATTATTTGAACGTACTAAAAATAACAAATTAAAATGTTTCGTTACCTCTTAAAACTATTTTTAGATAGAAATATTTAATCCATTGTCCATATAAGATTTGAAAAGACTATACAATCAAAAGAAACATGAAATACCGAGTTTAGAAATTGGAGAGGGGGATGTCTCAAAGCAAGTTTTAGACAGTGGCTTTTTTTTTTTTTTTTAATATTCTCTTTATATTTCCAATATGAAATTTTGTATGTCAAGTTCTGTAATTTTTTTTTATCCCTCTTTCGTTTTCTATTTCAATACATCGCCATAAATTTTTCTTATATATACGAACAAAAATTTTCTAGGTCAGGTAGTTTGAATATTTTTTCCGTTCAAAAATGTCTTTGAAACTGTACAAAAAAAATTATATGACTTTTCAGCATGAATTTAAAATTGTATGTTTAAAAATATAGTTTTCTGTATATTCGAGATTGAAATTCTGAAATCAATTCTTTTTTTTTAATCGAAAATTTTTATGTTTTTCGATGCGCAAAATCTCTTTACTTTTATATAAAAAAAATATTTAAAAATGAGCAAAATGTACTCATTTTTACTTTCTTCTATCTTTACAAGAAGAAAGTATTGGATTCAGGATTCAGGAAAATTTTTCGACTTCTGGTTTTCGGCGGATTAATACATTTTAGAAGGTCCTGAACACGATTTGACTATTTTTAGAAAATGTCTGTCTGTGTGTGTATATATATGAGACAAATATTTTGTGAGCGCTCTATCTCAAGAACTAATGCACGGAATTTAATAAAATTTCAGATCCAGCTAGACCTTGATATAAATTGGTGTTGATTAGTTTTTGGTGTAAATTGCCCAACAGGTTGCTCTGCTATGCTGTATTATTCACGATTTTCAAGATAGCTATATCTCAAGAACTAATTCACGGATTTTCATCAAACTTCAGATTCAGTTTGGAATTAACGTAAGTTGTTGCTGATTAGGTTTTGGTGTATACCGACCAACAGGTGATGCTACTATACTGTATTTGCCAGGATTTACGCGATTTTAGCGATAGAACTAATGCATGGAATTTAATAAAACTTTCGATTCAGTTGGACCTTGATATAATTTTGTGCTGATTCATTTCTGGTGTAAATAGCCGGACAGGTGGCTCTGGTGTATTATTCACGATTTCCGAAATAGCTCTATACTAAGAACTAATGCATGGATTTTTATCAAACTTCACATTCATTTAGATGATTGTACTATACTGTTGTTGCTGATTAGGTTTGGGTGCAAATAACCCAATAGGTACCGCTGCTATGCTGCATTTTTCAGGATTTACACGATATTGGCGATAGTCATATCTCAAGAATTAATGCACAGAATTTCATCAAACTTCATATTTTGTTATTTTGAAATATTAACTTGTATGAGATAGAAGAAAAATTTGGGATTGGCACATTCAACTAGTTTAGTTTTTCTTCGTTTATAATAGCTTCGAGTTTAAATTCAGAAAAATAAAAAATAATTGTTTTCTTTTTTTTTTAGTTTTTTTAATTCGCTTTTATGTAACTTTCTAATATATAATCTCATTTTTACAAATATAAAAAAAATGTTGGACAAACACATATGATACACAAATAAATGCAAAAAAAAAACTTCTTAATGCGCATCTCATAAGTAACATCGTAAGTCTCATAAAGTAACTTAATTTTAATCCTTAAATGCTACATTAGTACCAGAATTATGGAATGAAAAAAATCCCTTTTATCAAATACATGAAGACAGGATTTTACTTATTTTCGAATAAATTTGATTCTGAATTCGGGTGTCAATCAATCATTTCAACATTTTACGAATAGAAGTATTTTTACAAGACATGCGGACGACAAAGTGTGAAGTTTCAAATGCGCTGTTTTTATACTTGAAACTGTGCGAACGAAAAGATATCAAACTGTACGTGTACATTTATTAAACAAATTCATCGAAGTCTATGCTATTTAAATTGTCTAATATGAGATTATATTTATATTTATCGAAGTTTTTTTTTTTTTTTAAATACATATGGTTATTAAGTTTTGAACATTTCATGCACACGTTCATGACACAATTGAGGGTGATCGGGGCAACAAAGTGCCAAACCGCATTTTTGGTGGAATACATCTAACACTGTAATGTGTTGCTCATTATAGTAAATTATATTATCGAACATATTATTTGTTTCTAATGTCAATAGGTGGCAGCCTTTGTCCCAGGTTTCGTTTTTACCTCAGACGTTTATGCCCCCATTGAAGATAGCTAATTTACAAAGGACTTAATAGTAATATCATTAAAGTAATGCCATATTCTATTCCGAATAGTTATTCCGAATATCTCAAATGTTACTAAGACTTTGGCAATTTTTTTTTAAATTATATATCTTGATTTGAGTATTGGATCTAACTTTCAAACTGATATATCTCAGAAGTTTACAAATGTGGCTTAGCACATTTTTGCTCCGACCCCCTCATTTAAATTTGGAAACCAGTATTTTGTAATTTTTGTAATTTGCAATTGTAATTTTTTTTAATCGAGTAGCCTCAAGTCACGGTTGCCGTGAAAATACAAAAATTTTATTTTTAATACCACTATTTTCGTATAGAAATTGTCGCTTTATTTAATTACAGAAATTATACGATTAAAACAGGCGAATAATTCTATACGAAAATAGTGGTTTACAAATAAAAATTTCAGTATTTGCCTGGCCTCAAGTTGTCATTTTTAATTAATTATTTTTTTATTTTATTTTATTTATTTATTTTATTTTATTTCATTTTATTTTATTTATTTATTTATTTTAGAAGATTTGTGAATTATCATTCATATAAAAACTTTAATATTAAAAAAGTTCTAATTTTTAAGATACTTTTAGCATATCAGACTTGTCGGATGTGCCAATCCTAAAACTTTCCTCTATCTCACACAGGTTTCGCATACACTAAAAAAACCCAGCACCAATTTATAGCAAGGTCTAACCGAATCTAAAATTTTATTAAATTCCGTGCATTAGTTCTTGAGATATGACTATTGCTAAAATCGTGTAAATGCAGCAAAATGTATCATAGCAGTGCCACCTGGTAGAAGATTTAGACCATCAACATCAATTTATGTCAACATCTAACTAAATCTGAAGTTTGATGAAAATCCGTGCATTCGTTCTTGAGATATAGTTATCGTGATAATAATGAAAAAAGTAGCATAGCAGCGCCACCTGTTGGACTATTTACACCAAAATGTAAGCAGCATCTATTTATGTCAAGGTCTAACAGAATCTGAAATTTAATGAAATTCCTTGCATTAGTTCTTGGGATATAGCTATCGTAAAAATCATAAAAAAGTGGTATAGCAGCACCACCTGTTGGGATATCTACAACAAAACGTAATCAGCGTCTATTTATGTCAAGGTCTAACTGAATCTGAAGTTTGATGAAAATCAGTGCATTAGTTCTTGAGATAGATCTATTGTGAAAATCGCAAAAAATGTAGCATAGCAGCGCCACCTATTGGGCGATTTTCACCAAAAGCTATTCAGCACCCATTTATATCAGGGACTAACTGAATATAAAGTTTTATTAAATTTCGTGCATTAGTTCTTGAGAAAAACGCCCAAAATTTTTTGTTATACAGACAGACAGACAGAGTCACAGACTTACAGACAGACATTTTCTAAAAAGAGTCAAATCGTGTTCAAAACCTTCTAAAACGTATAAATCCGTCGAAAATTTTCATGAATCCAATACTTTCTTCTTGTAAAGATAGAAGAAAGTAAAAATTATCCTATAAAATATTTCGTTGCTTTATAAACTATTTTTATATGAAAATTTTCAATCCGTCACACGAATCAGGTTTTTTTTTAAAGATCAATCAGACTAAAAGAATGATATTCCAAGTACAAAATTGAAAAAAAAGAAACTGTTTTATGTTTCAAAGCAAATTTTAAATTGTAACTTTCTTTACTATGTTCTCCTCATATTTCCAATATGAAATTCTGCATGTCAAGTTTTAGGAAATTTTTTTTCGTCGTTTCTCCCTTCTTCTATTTCAATATAGCGCCATATGCTGTTATATAAGTGAATAAAAAAATTTCTAGGTCAGATGATTTTAATATTTTTTTCGTTCAAAAATATCTTCAAAAAGGTACAATAAATGAAATAAAATTCCCGTTTGAATTTAAAGTCGCATAGGCAAAAAATATGCATTTTCTATTTTCGTGAGTGAAATACTGAAATTCAATTCTCTTTTATTGAAATTTTTGAAGTCATTGAGTTTAAGAACTCTTTAACATCACAAAATGGTATAGTTTATTTTTTTAACATTTTTCACCTTAGTTGAAAAGTGTTTATGAATTCGATTTGTCTGTTTGTCTGTCCGAGTTCTAAATGATTTAGTTTACTTTTTTAACACTTTCCAACATAGTTGAAAAGTGTTTATGAATTCGATTTGTCTGTCTGTCTGTCCGAGTTCTAAATGATTTAGTTTACTTTTTTTACACTTTCCAACATAGTTGAAAAATGTTTATGAATTCGATTTATCTGTCTGTCCGTGCTCTAACTCGCGTAAATATACTCGGATTGCTGTGCAATTAATGTGTTTTATTGAAATTTACTATGGCATGTTCGGTATTGAAAATGAAGTATGCAGCATTTATAGTTCATTTACAGGGGCACTCAAAAGAATTTCGTTACATTACCGTCTATGGGGAAAAATTGCTTGCTGTGTATTTTAATGATCTTACACTATTTCAAAGATATTTAAATTTCTATACAGGGTGATTATAAAAAAAGATCTATCCCGATCTGAAAAAGTGGGCAAAACTTTACGGGGTGATAGAACGCAACTATACTAGGATATTTCGTCATAAAATGTATGGCCGCGCGAGCTGTTAGGTGGCGTTGTAAATAGTATGACACATTCCTATGAGAGGTGTTGCCGGAGCTGTTGCGTCCGATTCCAACCCCCATCAGGTCGAGAATGCGGTTTCAACATGACGGTGCGCCTGCACGCTTTGCCTTGGATGTGCGGAACACTTTAGGTGCAGCATTCCCAGGGCGATGGATTGGTCGAGGTGGTCCCATAGCTTGGCCACCAAGATCACCGGATCTCTGTCGTTTGGACTTTTTTCCTTGAGACCTTATGAAAAGCCTAATCTTCGAGTGCTCCATTGAATCCGATATGGATCTAGTCGCCAGGATTGCCGTTGTTGCCGGGGATATTCGGGAAATGCCTGGACGTCTTCGCAAATGTGTGTCTGCTGCAGGTGTGAAGCATGCATTACAGCTGGCGGAAGATCTTTTGAGCAATTTCTTGGAGCATGTACATTAGTTACATTGCTGTAAATAACATTTTTTCTGAAGTAACTACTCTCATTCTTACGTTAATTCTTTAACTGCGACAGTGGAAAACTACCTTTTAACTTCTCACCGCTTGCGTTCCTACCATGCATTCTATGACGAAATTTGCTCGTATAGCTGCGTTCTATCATCCCGTAAAGTTTTGGCCACTTTTTCAGATACACCCTGTATAAACTCCGTAACTAAATTAAGTGAAACTGAATGAAATTTTGGTTTAAAGTATTTTGAGGTATGCGCTCAAGAATCATATGAAAAACAACAATTAAATTCTAACAGTTACGGTTACAGTGACAAAATTTCGAAAATTTCAAATGGCAACACCTACTTTTTTATTATTATTATTGGAATGTGGTCATCATGGTGAAAAACCATAAAAAATTGTATAGATCAAATACAGGGCTGCACAAAAGTTCTAAAGTATGTTTCCATTTATTGATGGAAATTGCTCAGGAAAAAGCGTTGGAACGGTACCTGTAGCACGGAAATCGCCGGCACTAGAGAGACTAAGAAGAAAAGTGAAAACAACCAATAAGAACAGAGAAGCAACAGAAAACAAAACATTTTATTGTGTTTCACAAATTTCCCGTTACACACACGATGGTAAAATGTTTTACTTTCTGTCGCTTCCCTGACCTTTATTAGTTGTTTTCACTTTTCTTCTTAGTCTGTCCAGCGCCGGGTATTTTCGTGCTACAGTACCGTTCCAACGCTTTTTCAAGAGCAATTTATATAAAAAAAAAAACGGAAATGTACTTTAGAACTTTTGTGCAGTGCTGTATTTGATCTATAGAATTTTTACTCACCAAGTAATATGCAAAAAAAAAATAGTTAAATTTAAAAGCGTGTACCACAACTGAAAATGCACTTCCAGCAATTATTGTTCATAGGTAGTACTGTAGCCAATTTCTTTTGTATATCCATGTAAATGAAGGATAAATTCTATGCAAAACCATATTCTGCAGTAATCGCCTTGTAGTGCACCTCAGTGATATACATAAATTTCAATATGTATAAAATTTATTTCAAATCAAATTTAGCACCAAAGCACAAGAAAGAAAGTGTTTTTTTTTTCCAAATATTTTTACCAGTTATTAATTGATACATTTTTAATATTATATATATATATATATATATATATACAGTGGAACTTCCCTTTAACGAAGTCCCTATTTAACGAAATTTTTCACTTAACGAAATTTTCTGCAGAACCTTGACTTTGAACATCATTAACATGTAAATTAATCTCCATATTACGAAAAACTTATTCTATATAACGAAGTTTATTCAACTTTTGTGCGTATACAGTATTGAAACGGAGAGGTTGCTGTTGCGATGGGTGTATGAATTTATTTCAGCGGACTGTATGAAAATGAACACATTTGAATCATTTAATCAAAACACACACATTTAATGAAAAAAGGAAAAGGTGCGCTTCTGTTTTTGTTTACTTCTCTTTGTTTTGTGTTTTTTAGACATTATTGGGGCCTCCGTGGCCGAGTGGTTAAGGCACCACGCCGCTAATCGCTTGCGAGTGTAGGAGGTTGTGTGTTCAATTCCCACTGGTTCCATTGCACACACACTTTGTGTGGAACCCCCAGGTTGTGTCTCTTGTGTTGTCATGTTTCTTTGTACTATCTCGTCAAGATGTATGTAATTGTAGAATTCATGTATATGTTTCTGTGAATAATAAATAAATGTATATGGATCATTCGAGACGACAGCCTTGTAGCTATAGGTCTCAAAACCCACCTCCCTTCAAAGTCAAAGTTAGACATTATTCTAATTAAATTATTCTCATATCTACATTGAATAAAAAATGACTGCCCGAATTAAAATACGTTTTTCAGATATTTCCATTTTATGTGTACTTTAAATTTTATGTGGTCTATATGATTACAAGTTTCATAAATTTAAGTTGATTTCTATATAACGAATTTTCCTCATAACGAACTGTTTAAGTGTAACGATGAGACTTCGTTACATGGAAGTTTCACTGTATATATATATAAATTTTGTCTTCTTATCTTTCTCTCTCTCTCTCTCAGCCTTTTTAAACAAACAAACATTCAAAATATAGTAAAATTCTTAAGAGTTGAAGTGGTACAAAGAGAAACGCAAAAGGCTTATAAAAACCTTTTTGTGATCGACATATGTTTCAGCGCTCATGCGACGCCATTTTCAAGATATATAACGATAAACAAAAATATTCTCGCAAATAAACTTAAAAACATTAATTACGAGATCATATGTGTAAAAAAGCAGGTGCTTGAAATAGTCAACAGTAAACGTGAAAATTAATATTTCCTTACTGCTTTTTTTCATTGTTTTAATTTTTATTGTTTCTCTTTATATCACTTAAGCATTTTACTATATTTTATTAAAAAAGCAATAAGGAAATATTAATTTTCACGTTTACAGTTGACTATTTCAAGCGCCTACTTTTTTATTTATTACATATATGATCTCGTGATTTAAGTTTTCTAGTTTATTTTCAAAAAATTGCGAGATTATTTCTGTTTATTGTTATATATCTTGAAAATGGCGCCGTATGCGCACTGAAACATATGTCGATCATTAAAATGTTTTTATAAGCCTTTTGTGTTTCTCTTTGTATTACTTAAGCATTTTACTATATTTTAATTATAATTAGTGATCTTATTATGTGATTATGAAACAAACATTCGTCATGAAAATGACATGACACTGCGCTCAATATTTTAACATTCAGTAGTCTTCTTTAAAATTTATTTCTTCTTATCTAACAAAAAGCAAAACATTTGATAAACTTTAGAAAATGGATAAACTTTATTTTTTGCAGATCCTTGAGAAATACATTTGCATTAGATAAGTGTCGATCTCAGTAGTGTTTAATTTCAAATTGCATAGATTAAAATTATCTTCTGAAATACTGAGTGTCGTTTTTCACGGGATTGTATTTCCTCAAGAGCGTTAAGAAAATTCGAAATAAAGATACAGTAAACTCTCTCTATGATGGAATCGATCGGCACCTAGAAATCTTTCTGCCGTAGACAATGGTTTTCTTTAGACAGATTTTATTGAATTGAAAATTCTACTGCGGAGCTTTAAAATCTGTCACGTTAGACAAAGTTCCGTCTTAGGCAGATTTTATTGTATTCAAAATTATTCTGCGGAGCTAATCCTGTCACATTAGATAGAGTTCCACCTTAGGAAGATTTTACTGTATTAAAAATTGTTCTGCAGAGCTAATCCTGTCACGTTAGATAGAGTTCCGTCTTAGGCAGATTGTATTGTATTGAAAATTGTTCTGCGGAACTTTAAAATCCTGACACGTTAGACAGAATTCCGTCTTAGGCAGATTTTATTGTATTGAAAATTCTTCTGCGTAGCTACTCCTGTCACGTTAGATAGAGATCCATGTTAGGTAGATTTTATTGTATTGAAAATTGTTCTGCGGAGCTTTAATATCCTGTCACGTTAGACAGAGTTCCGTCTTAGGCAGATTTTATTGTATTGAAAATTGTTCTGCGGAGCTTTAATATCCTGTCACGTTAGACAGAGTTCCGTCTTAGGCAGATTTTATTGTATTGAAAATTATTCTGTGAAGCTTTAAAACCCTGTCACGTTAGTCAGAGTTCCGTCTTAGGCAGATTTTATTGTACTGAAAATTGTTCTGCGGAGCTTTAAAATCTTGTCACGTTAGACAGACTTCCGTCTTACGCAGATTTTATTGTATTGTAAATTGTTCTGCGGAGCTTTGAAATCCTGTCACGTTTGACAGCGTTCCACCTTAGATTAATTTTATTGTACTGAAATTTGTTCTGGGAAGTTTAAAGTCCTGTCACGTCAAACAGAGTTTCGTCTTCCGCAGAGTTCGACCTATACAGAGTTTACTGTGTTTAGAACATTTATTGTCTAATTTTTTAACAGATTCTTAATTTGTGAAGGTCCTGTTTTTCTTTACAAACCTCAGAAATCAATATATTTTCGAGATTTAAAGAAGCATTTATAAAAACAAAGTTTTTTGTTGTTGTTTTTTTTCCTTTTTTGTATGTTTGGAAAGGTTTCGGAGTAGCTTTTACAGTGTATTAATCAATTTCCCATACCAGAATATCAATTTTTCGGATTCTTATCAATTCCACCAGTAAAATGCTTCATCTGCGTAATTGAATTTATACATGCAAGAGTAACAAAATAATATTAATTTTAATATTAATGTTAATGCTGTTTATTTAGCATGTTTTTCTGTAAAACATGTTTGTTGAACATGAAAATGGTTACTTGAGAACAGATAGCAGAGGTGCCAAGCTCTCACTAATCTTTCGTAATATGTAGGTTAATTTGACTCATGTTTAAGACGTTTCGCACCAGAATTTTTTTTTTTTTTTTTTTTTTTTTTTTATGAAATTAAATAATTTACCCCCCCCCCCCCCATGTAGAAAATTGAAATTAAATGCATAAAGATTCATCCAATAAATTTTCTGGTTCGAAACTTTGTGAAACTGGGTCTAATTAATCCACATATTACGGAAGAATAGTGAAAGCTTTTATAAGCTAATTTTTAATATAAATTACCATTCTGGTACTAGAATAAGGCCTATAAGGAACCATACAATCTGAAGAAACAATATGAAATTCCAAGTATAGAAATTTTAATAAATTTACCCCCCCCCCCCCCCCCCCACACACACATACACACATTTTTTCACATTCAGTTTTAGATTAAAACGTTATTTACAAATATCCTCTTCATATTTTCAGTATGAAATTTTATATGGGACATTTTTGCATCGTTTTCCCAACTGCTATTTCAATATACACGCCATATGCGTTTCTTAAATAAGTTACTCAAAATTTTCTATGTCAAGTTGTTTTGTTTGTTTGTTTGTTTGTTTGTTTTTTCGTACAAAAATGTCTTTGAAACAGTACAAAAGTAAAATGAATTTCCAGTATCAATTTAAGAACGCACATGCAAAAATTTACTTCTTTCTATTTTCGGGATTGAAAATAACTGAAATGAATTCCGTATTAAAAAGTGGGATCCAACCCGGGCTTTCCGTATTAGAATCTTGCATCGGGTCGGATTGAAGCTAATTTATTTCGTTGCGGGTTGAGTTCGGGTAGGGTGGGCATTAAATGTTTCGAATTCGAGCCAGTTTTGGGTTTGGTTTTGACTCTTTCGGATCGGGATCGAGTTGGCATAAATTTTCAAAAGAAAGTCCTGAATATTTTTCAAATGAAAAACTATATATTTGCATATTAATGAGTGCATGTATGTTCATTTTTATACAAAACAGATAAAATTGATACAGTAAACTCCCGACTATCCGGCCCGCGACTATCCGGTCCTCCGTACTATTGGGCTTAGTAAAAAAAATGAGGATTGTTGCGAGTGACCGATACAGGCAGGTTCCCGTCCGTGGGAAATGCTGATTCACGACAGGAAGGAGCAAGCGCTTATCTATCAGACTTTTTAAAAAACTAAAAACTGTAAGTTTTGACTCTTTTATATTATGCATAACTTTTCATATTTGTGCAATCATTTATCAATAAACAGTAAAATAAAATTTACTCATTTTTTTCCGAATTAGGTTTACGTTTTACTTTAATGTTTTGCTTATTTTGAAACTGTATGTACTGTATATATAAAATGTATCTTAAAATGTGTAACATGTGTTTTTAATATTATGGAGGGGGGAAAGCAGGAAGTAAGTAAATATTTATGGAACTTCGGCCTATCCGGATTTTTTGTTATCCGGCCTACCCTTCCGCCACATTAGGCCGGATAGTCGGGAGTTTACTGTATTAGAGATACATTTTTAGACTATTTTTCCGTAATTGTATAAAAATGTGGATTAATTTTCTTTCACTTTGGGTACGAATTTGAATATTTCAAGTTCGGGTCTGATTCGGGCTGAAGTGTATCGGGTTCGATTCGGGTTTTGGGTTGATTTTAAGCACAAATTTCTGCCCGACCTGAACACAATATATATTCAAGATTTTAAGAAACATTAGTAAAAAAAAAAAAAAAAGTTTTTTTGTCTTCTATCGATTTTCGGAAATTTTCTGAGTAGCTTTTATAGTGTTTAATCAGTTTTGTCAAACCAGAATATCGGTTTTTAGGATCGGTTATCAGTTCTCAAGTAAACATTTTCATGTTCAGTAAACATGTTTTACATACAAACATGATAAATTAACAGCATTAACATTAACATTAAAATTAACATTATCATTTTGTTACTCTTGCATGTATAAATTCGGTTACGCAGCTGAAAATGTTTCATTGAGAATTGATAGTATCCTAAAAATAGACATTACAGTTTCAAGAATTTATTAATTCACTACAGCAACTGCCCGGAAACGTTTCCGAAAATCACTGACAGCAAATGAAACTTTGTCTTTATAAATGTTTTTTTTAAATCTCGAGAATAAATTGGTTTCTACACTGCAAATTCCCATGACACATTGGGAACACATTTGGAACACTTTGATTTAAAAAAAAGTGTTCCAGTTACCTAAATGTGTACTGAAATGTGTTCCGAATATGCTTCGCTATAATAGAAAGTGTTCCAAAAGTGTACCGAAAGTGTTCCAAAAGTGTACCGAAAGTGTTCCAAAAGTGTACCGAAAGTGTTCCGAAAGTGTACCGAAAGTGTTCCGAAAGTGTACCGAAAGTGTTCCAAAAGTGTACCGAAAGTGTTCCAAAAGTGTACCGAAAGTGTTCTGCTCAGGATATTTGTGACATCTAAACTTGGGAACACATTTGGGAACAAGTTTGGAGCACATTTGGGTACACATGTGAAATCATCGCTTTCAAAAAGTGTACTAGAAAGTGTGCTGAACAAAAGATGCGTTCTCAGAAGTATTCTAAAAAGTGTTCCAAAAAGTGCGCTTCAAAGTGTACTACGAAAGGTGACAAAATAAGTGTTCTGAAAGTGCATAATCATTTGCAGTGTAGAGGTTTCTAAAGAAAAAGAACGCTTTACGGAATCGCGTGTAACTCGGAAGTGGTTATTGAATATTTTCGTTCGCAGTTATATTATATTTTAAGAAATATTTGTCTTTATTTTACAACGTGGGAAATACCGATTTTTAACAGTATATTTATAAAATTATTAAAAAATTAAAGGAATTTTTTTAGCAGAACTTTATTTTATTTTCTTGATGATTCTGAAATTGTTTAACCCCTTGGGGACGAGCAACACGTATACGTGCCGCATAAGATGCTCAGAATCCTCGATTATTCCCACCAGTTATTTTTTATTCTAAGCTTTGCCTTATTTAATTATAGCATTTCTGCGATTCAGTTAGGCGAGAATTTCTGTTTTGAAAAACCGGTGGGAAAAGGTTAAAAATTCTGCAAAGGACGCTCGTCGCGAAGGGGTTAAACATACAATATATAACAAACTCATTTGAATAGGTCATTTCAAAAAACACATAAGTCACAGAATCAGAACTTTTCAGAAATTAAAAATAACTGTATCATTCACAAGTAAACGAATTTTCATGGGTTCTTTTTTTGGGCTGATTATAGAGTTTGGACTTCAGAATTTGTACAGATCAAATAATTTTTATAATTTGTGAATAATAAAAAGAAGAATAACATAAAAACTGTTCCTGACATTATGTTATTTGAACAAGAAACAAGGTTAGGTGGTATTTAATTTGAACAAAACAGTTCTATTAAACATATTTTTGATCAAAATTGATGAACATAGCACTTATACAGGAACATTTTTATGTTTAACCCTTTATCTACTGACGGTACTTTTAAGTACCATCAGATAAAACTTTGTATAAAATTTCTTTAGTCTGTCTAATAATGATAATAAGGTTTTGTTTTTATACAAAATACTTTGCTGAATCACATTTAGAAAGGACAGAAAAACAGTGAAAGCTAAATATTTTATAAAGTGGTAATTTTCCCAACCTTTTACATAAGTGTAAATCTTCTCTTTTTAAAAATTGTTATATGAAAATTTTGCAACTATAAAAACCTTTCAATTTAATGATAGGATTACAATACATTTATTTACATTGTTCCGATAAAGAATTTTGATATTTCCTTAACAGCATTTTCTGTTAATTAATCTAATTATTCTTGTAAATATTTCCCAAAAATAGCTATTACTACCGCATTATTAAATCAGTTTTAATGAAAAACCTTATCTAAATTTCATATTATTATAATATAAATTGTCTAATATACCTTCAGACATCAAGGAAGATAATTATTGAGATTGAACAATTTGTTGATTCATAATTCGGTAGATAAAGGGTTAAATAGGGCATTGCATGCAAATGGTAATATGGTAATGTAATATGGTATCTGCATGTAATCTGGCATTGGATATGCAAAAACCACTTAAGACGCTGACTTTATGTAGCTTAAGTAATGAACGAAAATTAGAAGGTATTGTTTGAAGAGGAAGCAATACACTGACTTATGTGGTTATTACCCAGATCATGGGTTCCACCTTTAAGGAAGCATTTCGATAGAACAATTAAAAAACTGGAACAAAAACTTGACTTATGTGGTTATTTAAATGACCGATTCATTTGTTTCGTTACTATTTCATGATATGAATTTTCAATCACTAGCCCGAATGAGGTTTAAATAAACTATACAATAAAATATATATATATATGAAATTCCAAATATAGGAATTGGAATAAAACTGCCTTATGTTCCTAGCAAGTTTTAGTGGAAAAAACCCGAAAGTTCCTTTTCAATATTCTCCTCATATTTCCTATAAATTCGGTATGTCAAGTTCTGGAACATTTTTTTTTTCATTTCTACTATTTCAATATAGCGGCAACTGAGTTTCCTACATAAGTGAATAAAAACTTTCTACATCGGGTACTTTTAATATTTTTTACTGTTCAAAAATATCTTTGAAACGACACAAAAATGACATGAATTTTCAATATGAGTTTAAGTCGCATATGCAAAAATATGAGGGTTTTCTATTTTCGTGGTTGAAATGCTGAAATTAATTCTCTTTTATGGATTTTTTTTAATGTTCTTTCATGTGCGTAAGAATGATTCGATAGCACAAAATCAACTGGGTATTTTTATTTTGATATTATGTATTAATTCGCACTTCAACGTACGGGAAAATTTTGTCGACTAGGTGAATTGGCAGATTTTATTAGGTGCATTCGTAATTATATAAATACGTAGCATCTATAGTCATCGTCTGGTCCGTCCGTCCGTCTGTCCGCATATAACAGCGCAAAAACAACCCAACCGAATGGTTTGAAATTTAATATATATAATCGCTGCAGAATTATGTCGAGTCATTTCAAATTTTATGAAAATCGAATCAAAACTTCAAACGATATCAATAAAAGTTTTATTCATTCTATTAAATCCTACCATACGTAATTAATTCAATGATATCCCATGATAGGTAATGATTCTAAGTTGCCATGGTGATTACGTCCTATTTAAGATGATTTCACATTATTTCCATATTACTGAATTAAAAAACCGAATTTGTATACTAAAATTGTTTAATTATAGCAACTCTATAATCTCCCGACAGTTATTTGGATAGATGTTTCCGGAGAAATAGATATTAAATGAAAAAGGAGCCTAAATATGAAATTCAAGTTCTCAAATTTTCAAAGCTAGGCTTAAGTATCCCATTGGAATTTTCAGTAAATGTCAACAAATATAATATGTTGCCAACTTAAAATGTATTTATTTTATTACGGAAATTAATCATATCATAATAACAGACGATATAATTCATTTCACTGAAACTAGTTATAGTACGAACTCACCACATTTGTCGCGTTTGACGTACAATTTCCAACTTATTTTCTTTAATATTTCAAATATTTTTGCCAGATTATAGTTTTAAGTGACACGTAAATTAAATCTTTAAAATATATAAATTTTTATTTATTCATCTATGTTTTTGCAAAATAGATAGAGAAAGTATAGTCGACAAAAAAGACGTCACACCGTGCTTAATACTTCAATTTTAAATGATCTGTCACAACTATACTCGTATGAATAAACAACAAAACATTTAATAAACTTGAGAAAATAGATAAACTTATATTTCTCCAGATCTTTAAGAACTACATTTGTATAAGATAAATATCGCCCTCGGGTGAAGTGTTTAAATTGGAAAGGCATAGATTAAATTTCTTAATCTTCTTAAATGTTGACTCTAGTTTTTCACAAAATTGCTCCAATTCCTCCGAAGCATTAAGGAAATTCGAGATAAAGATATTTAAAACATTTATTATCAAATGTTTTAACAGATTCGTAATTTGTAAAGGCCCTGTTTTGAAAATAAAAGAGAGAAAGAGAGAGAGAGAAGATAAATTTCGAATTTAATCACCTAAAATATTTCGTAGAAAGTATTTGGATTTCTAAAGTCAATCCAGGGTTTTATTTACGCTGCAGTTGCAGTTAAAATTAAAATTTCTTGGAAGAACAAGTTGACATTTCGAAAAATACAAGTTTATGTACAGGCTGATAAGCAAAACGGAATAAAATAAAACAAATTCGAAATAGCAGAAATTGTAACAGAAAATTGTTAAAATTTGGAATTATTTCTATTTATTCATACTAGTTTTATGTTTAAAGAATGATATATTATTTAATACAAACATATATTCGAGCAATTTGCATTGGACCTGTTTTGAGAAAGAGAAGTATATTCTAAATTTAATCATCTAAAATCTTTTATAAGATTTGAATTTTAAAAACAGAATTGAGGATTGAAATTTAATTTACACTCAAACTGGAGATAAGATTAAAATTATTTCTCAGAACAGTGTGACATTTCGTAAAATACAATTTTATTCACAGGCTGATAAGCACAAAAGAGAAAATTAGAATTATCCGAAAAATTCGCAATGGACCTCTTTTGAAAAAGAAGAATACGTGCTGAATTTAATCATCTAAAATGTTTTATGGGATCTGCATCTTCACAAAGGAACTGAGAGTTTAATTTACGCTGAAGTTGCAGTTAAGATTAAAATTGTTTTAGAGAATAGTGTGAAATTTCAGAAATGTAATTTTGTACGTACTTTTTTTCAACATGCTGATAGGTACCAAAGTCGAGAAAATGACAAAATTAGAATTATCAGGAAATTGTAACTGAAAATTTTTAAGTAATAGTTCTATTACTGATGGTAGTTTTATCTGTAAAGGATGACATATTACATAGGATAAACACACCTTTTTTTGGCAACGAAAGAGTTTTTATACTCCATAGATAATTTTTTCTATTTATAAGTTACTAGCGGCCTGTCCGGCTTATCTCGGATGGACACTGGGTGCAGATGTCATATACGCACCACGTTGGCGTGATTTCTTTTCCCCGCCAATTTGGCGAAAACTTTGTATTTGAATATTAGTTACAAATAACATGCAATAATAGCACGTGATTTTTTTTACATCAATATAAAAATAAAATAACGTAATAAATGAAATAGCTTCTATTATTTTAAAAAAGGAAATGAAAATAAATAAATGATAGTTTGATATATAAATAAATATTAATAAAAAACAAAATAAAAGGTAAACAAAATAACCGGGTTACCATGTGAGGCTTAAAATAGCCATTTTGTTGTAATCGTAGTGCGTATATGACATCTATGCCGTACATTGTGTTTACCTCCTTGTAAAAATCTCTTACGCAAAATATCTAATCGAAAATCAGCAATAGTTGTCTTATTCGTCTAATCTTCCATAATCGGTTCATTGGTGACGAAATCGCTAAAATATTTCAAATACGTTTTTAGCTGTTTTTTAGCAGATTGGTTTAGCTGTATTTTATGTATTTCATTGTTGTAATTTCATTGTGATAAATTCATTGTTGTAACTATCGTTGCGACTTTATTTTTGTAACTGTATTGTCGCAAGATTCAATCTTTTTTTTTTTTTTTTTTACCGCGACTGCAAGTGCGACCGTTTTTCTCTGGTCACAAGCATCTGAAACAAATTGGGTCACTATATTACAAAAGGGAATTAAATTCTCCGGAGTTTATACCAACATTTAGAATAAAAAGTTGATTTTTGATAAAATGGCGGTCATTGGAACAAAAAAGTTTAATTTTCGTCTGTTTTTAACCCTTTGCAAGCTCTAATAAATATTTAATCATTGACAATTTTACTTTTCGGTGGAAAATTATACTTTTCTCCAGCAAAAGCATTAGCTTTCTTTTATATAAAAAATTAAGAAAATCGGCACTATACTTCTCGAGAAAAATTGTTGCCCAGTTAGAAAAAAATAGGTTTTGGGAAAAAGAAGTTTAAAATTATACAACAGCGTTACGTTCAACGAACGGCGTTACATTCAATGAGCAAAAAAATACTGTAAGAAATTGAAACATCACGAAACCGTTTTAGGGCAGCAAACTACACACATGAGGAATTCAAAAATAAATAAATAAATAAATATAAAAATTGTAAAAAAAAAAATTAATTAAATCGAAAATTTTGACCCAAAGAATTAGATAATCCCGTTAAATTACTCACTGTACAGGAATCTTGAAAAATATTAAATTCGTTAACATTACATTCCACCCATAAAACTAGAAAAAGAAAATCGGTACTTATATGTTAGCTGGGCGCCAGTGATAACTCGCCAAATCTAGTTTCCAATTGGCATCATTTGAATTGCAAACAAATAACGATCCGTAAAACAAAGATTTGAACAACTAACGATACATTTTTACAAATTTTAAATGTTATCAAAAGATTTTGGGATCTTATATAATGTAAGTTTCTATTTTTGTGTATATAAAATTAGATACGATGTATGAAATAAAAGATTTCTAGTTTATGTTATATCTTATTTCAAAATTTTTGTAATGGACCAAGCCTAATCATTAATCGATCCAAATACGTGAGATTTTGTTATTTGTATTGATATGTTCATTTTTACGTATTTTATCACAATTATATTTTAGCTATCTTTAAGTAAATTCTTTAAGATATATTTGTCAATGACTATTTGTTATTAGCTAATGTTAAAACATTATCGAGAAAAAAGGGGGTTGGTGAAATTCAAAAAATGTTGGCTATCACTGGCGCCCAACTAACATAAAAATAGCAAAAAATCATTGTCTGGAACCCCAAAATCAGATTCTAACATGAATTATTGAACAGTATGGAATAAAACAAATGGATTCATATTTTCTTCCAATCAATGAAAAAAAAATAATCATAAACTTACACCAGAAAAAAAGTAGCAAAAATATATTTAATAAATTATTTATTTTTTTTGTCATTATTATCTAGAAGCCATAATTGTCTTATAATCAAGGTATATAACTTCCCAGGGAAAGTTAGAGCAATTCTAAAGTAATATTTAAAAATTTTACAATTCCGAGCAACTTCTGATGTGACATATCTTTTTTTAAACAATACAACTTAACTTCTTTTTAATTTTATGTGTAAAACATAAAATGAAAATCTGTCTTTTTTGTTGGCAGCTTTCAGTTTAGCGACAAATTGTGGTAACTTGTGGTTAACCCATTCGCTGCCAACCACGAGTATACTCGTGGTTTTTCAATCTAAAATTACGAATTCGTACCGGAAATTTTGAAAGAAAAATTTTCATTTTAGGTAATCACGAAATGGTTGTAATTAAATTAAGTAAATATTGCTATTAGTATTTTCTGGTATGAATTCGAACTTTCTAGATAAAATAAAATTCCAGTAATTTTAACCCGGCAGTGAACGTGTTAATCCACCGCATTATTCAGGACCATAGTTTAATGGCGTATTTGGGCAAAAGTGATTTTGCACAAAAGTCTCTTTTTAAACCTTTAATGGTATTCACGTTCATTGTAGTTATCGTTAGAGCTCCTATAGTACAGTTTTTTGGTAAAGCAGGCAGTTTTTCAGAAAGTTCTGTCAAAGTGAAAGACTTGAACCGAATTCCTAGACGCGATATCGCAGTAAAGGGGAAACTGTCCTGAAAAAATAATTGCTTCTAACTCAAGTATCATGCCACTATCATCACTTCAATAATCATAATCCTGCAAATATCGTGCTTTTATGATTAAAAATGCGTCAGAAAATGTGTCAGAAAGTTTTCCGTTGTTTAGCGGGGAAACATATATTTTTTTGAAAAAATGCTGTAACACAGAACACACCTTAACACAGAAAATAAGAATTGAATTTTAAGATGAGAGGAAATATGTTTTTCACTAGTCGTACTATATTGATTTTATATTAAAATTTAATTTATTTTCAACTTTCTTTTTTAGTTCTAGCTTTGTTGTGATTAAATATTTTAAGTATATAAAGTATATAAATATTAAGAACTGCTTTTTATATTTGCTCCAATCATAAATACCAGAGCCGGATCCGACCCTCCATTTTTTTTTTTTTTTTTTTTTTTTTTTGTGTGTGTGTGTGGGGGGGGGGGGCGGCGGCAGATTACATGTCATCATTACCAGTTTTTATATATTAGATCCAAATTGGCTATTTTCTGATATATCCCCGAATTCATTTTCTTTCATAAGTGCATACAATTTGCAGGTACCGTAATTTCGCGCGTATGCGACGCACCTTAGTTAAGTCTTTTTTCAAACCGGAAATTTTATTGAAAAAAGAAATCAAATAAGTACTAAGCAGAAGTAAGTCACATTTTATTTAAAATAAATTCTGGTAGGAAATCGAATTGTCTGAGGTGCGGAGTATACGCGCGAAATTACGGTATATTCGTTAATATACAAAATATGCATGTTTTATCCAGATACCAAGAAATCAGAATTTACCAATCTCTTATAATGCATAGAATCTGGCAGAAAGTAAGCCTTGTGCCCCTTAATGCCCCTTACCATCCTGGCAAAGCTTGGAAGTGGACTCAATTTACGGAAAATTAATTGAATGTAAAAAAGAAAGGAAATAATTTCTTTTTTTTTTAATTTGCCATGTGCAATCAATTGCCGATTGAGGTAACCTTACTATCGTTTGGCATACGTCTCTAATATTAGGTAAACCACATTTCTAAGGACAGCAAATAATACAGTAATAAAAAAATTAGGGCTTTGTGGCAAAATACAAATAAAGAAAAAGAAAAAAGAAAGAAAAAAGCTAGCCTTTTATGTCCAGTTTTGTCAGATTTCTTCTTTCTTTCTTTCTTTTTTTTTCTTTTTGTCTAAAAGAAAAATACCTCAGTTCTCATACAGCATTTTAGGTAGCTTTCAATACAAAAAAGTATAAAGCTACCTATTGCAGCCGTTCGGAGGAAAGCAGTTCCGGAAAATTTCGATATATTTTCACCGATCATGACCCCCAGACCCCAAAACCACCCTCCGTTCAAATGTTGATTTATATATATATATATATATATATATATATATATATATATCTCCATATATATATATATATATATATATATATATATATATATCTGACCTATGTCATACGATAACGCTCGTATTTATGAATCAATTTTGATGAAACTAATTGTGTGTATTAAGCTCACCAATGTCTCGACCGAGTTCGTTGGACAGCTTGGTCCGCCATTTTGTTTCAAGATGGCGGCCAATTACAAATTTAAAACTAAAATAAATATACAAAAAAGTTAAAAATTCAAATTTATTTTTTAATTCAGTGTTAGGCATTGAAACGAGGATTCCAGAGCATTTTTTGTTTTACCTCTATCTTAAAAAACGGCTGAGACAGAGCAGTTTGAAATTCTAGGGTGGCTGACATTTTGAAACAAGACAGCACATTACAAAAATTTTCATTGTTGTAATAATTTTCCCAATCAAACGCATAAAACTATATATTCATATCCGTTAGCGCCAAATTCTCGCCAAACTTGGCGACATTTGGCGAAATATCGCCAAATTTTTTCGACCAAAATAAGTTTTCATAAATGAAGCCAATTTGTCTATTGCTCAATAATTTGGCGAATTTCTTATTCAAATTCAGTATTAACGAATCTTTTGTAAACGTTTTATTTGCATTTTAACTTGCTGTTTTCGTGTAACATTAGCAAAAACTTTAAAACGAAGATATAGGAAAGCTACCTTTTCCTCCCGGTACAGGCCGGAAGGACTTTTTTAAATGTAGAAACAAATTTTACGCTAGCAAGCAGTAGAAGTAATAAATAACGAAAGCATAAAAATTTCAGTAAATACTCAGCGCGTATTTTTGTTTACTACTCAGTACTTCCAATTACATATTTTTATACAAAAAGATTTTTTTTTTTTTTTAGTAATTAAATCAGACTGTAAGATAATATCTTAGCAACATAATTCCTCGAACACTTAGTTTTAAAGATACTTAACTTAAAAGCTAAAAAAGTAAAAATCAAATAAAGCTACAATCTTTTAAAGTATCATTTTTATCTATACTGCTTAGCATCCCCATATCATAAAAACCATTATTTTCTCTAATCAAATTAATGAGCGATGTTTTAAATATCACATCAAAAGTAAACGTTCTCAGATATAATATTTAAAGCTGTGTAGTTAAATATATTTATTTTAAATATATACAAATATCAGACTTATTTAAACAAATGTATTTCCTTTAAATAACTTAATGAATACAAACAATGTTCGTTTTTTTTCCCCCTGCTGCTATTCGATTATTAACATAAAATACCAATCAGCAGCAGTCACAACGATCTCTTTCTCTCTCTCACTCACTCTTTCTTTAGAAACTTAAAGGAAAAGCTAATCTGAAATAGTGACTGGTGATGCGCATAATGAATGATTTTTATATTCAAATGAATCATTCAAACATGTGCAAAAGCGTATAGCTGCGAATATTAGTATTCTTTTTAATCAATTCAAACCATAAAATTTGTAAAACAAAAAAGAAATAATGACATTTAAGAGCTTCATAATCTTTATTCTTTAATAAAATTTCTGGTTTCAATTGATTAAAAAGAATAAAGAATACGAAGTTTGGCAAACTATGCTTTTCCGGATGCCCGTATGGTTCATTCATTCAAATATCAAAATCATAAATCAAAAACTTATTTCCATCACTAGTCTGAAACGTGGATAAAATATCAGGAGTTCCTTTAGTTGGCACAACATTATGAAATGAATTAAGGCAGGAAAAATGTGGTTGTGGTTGTGGTTGTTATGGCTACACCAGTGGCGTAGCCAGGGAGGGGGGGTCCAAATGCTCTGGATACCAGAAATATTGTAAAGTTTTCTTCCCTTTGATTATCGCAGAAAGTTCTATAGGAAATGTTATTTTACCGTGGTTTACATTTAATACACTGCTTTAAAACAAAAAGCTTTTTGATATTTAAATGCTTTTAATTTCGCAATACATATAATTCATACATAATCCCTCCACAACACACAAAGGGACGATTTCATCCACGGCCATTTCACATTCAAGTTCAAATCAAAACAAAAAACATGGACGACGATTGGCGATAGAGCTGTCTATGATTTCTCTATTTCGCCAATTCGCCAAGCTGGTGCTGAAAACGTGAGGCTTTTGGAAAAAGCGGCTCTGAAGGGGTTGAATGCCCCCCCCCCCCGGAGCTGCAGGAATCCCTCCTTGAGAAAAATGTCTGAATTCAACACTGGTTCGAACTCAGCCCCGTCAGCCCGTCTCAGCCCGTCTCAGCCCGTCTACTAACTTTGACACCAGAATCTCTCAACCACTGAAAATCAAGACAGAATACTGAAATTCTGAACTTGAAAATAGCGTTTTTATTTGATTAAAAAAAATTTATTATTTTATAGAAGAACAATTTTCTTATTTTCGACCAGAATTCGAGATTTAACACTAGAACGCCCGGAAATTTTACTCAAGTTTTATAAAAATATTTCACATCAGAATTTTTATTTAAAAAATATTTGGATTTTTCATGTAACATATTTCTGTGCGTTATATATTTAACGGATTTTAAAAATAAATTTTTGGTTTGAATCGGAATATATTCATTTGGTAGCGGTCAAAATGACCGCTTATGGTCGTTCTAGTGTTAAACCTTTCAAGGGCAATGGTCACAAATGGGATCCCTTAATTTTAATTCCAAATTATCAAGCGACATCCAGAATATTTTAATAAAATTTTTCTTTTATAATGAATATGAAGGAAAAGCAAACTGTTATTTTCGATGGAATTCGTTTATAAATTCTGGTGTCAATCAATCGTTTCATCATTTTACGAACAAAATTATTCTGCGCCAGAAAGGGTTAAGACGGTTCTTAAAAAAATTACCCAACAACGCGAAAATTTCACGAACATTCAGGGATTCAATTTTATATGTAAAACCATACCATGCATTTTCAAGGAATGACTAATGAATTGATATAAAATTGGACAGCGTTTTGCATTTTTTTGATAAATGCATCAAATCTTGAGTTATAAGCAATTGCTGTCTCATAACGGCCTTGTTTCACTCTTGAAGTTCAATTCAAACAATTTTTGTGAAAGATCCACTGCCTTTATCGAAAAAGGGAAGACGTTTTTCGGTTCCATAGTTTCAGAAATGGAACACCTACCATTTTTATCCATTTATGAAGAAAAATTAATTCAGGCATGTGTCGAAAAAATCCAATTTGAATATGAGAACAACTTTAATATTGATATTCGAAAAAAGAAGAGGGGATGGGGATGGCAAAAAGCTCCCAATCTTATGATTGAAGAAAGTAATTTAACATTTTCATTTCTAAAAATCATGCGAAAAAATTAAATTCTTTAAAATAATTAAATAAATTACTAAAAAAATTGAGTTTAAATAAGTAACTTCATAGTAATTCCCCGAAAAATTAAATCATTATTATTATAAGTATTATTATTGTTGATGTTGTTGTTGTTGTTGTTTTGCAATATTGCCTTAAAAATTAAAGTTTTACGGAAAATAATATAATTTATCTTAGTTATTTATTTTCGCTTTGTATGTATTATTTTTTAAGTCTAGAAACAAATTCTACGCGCCCATATTTTAGAGGAAATAAATATCACTAACACTCAAAGCATATTTATTTTTATTTTTTTAGCACCTCCGATTACATCTTTTTTGTAATAATAAAAAAATATATATCTTTCCAAAGGCATTAAAAATAAAACTTCAAATAATATCGCCGAAACATAATACACAAATTTTAAGAAATACTTACTTAAATTTTAAATAAAAAGATAAAGTTACAAGTTTCTAAATTATATATTTTTTATCTATGCAGTTCAATCTTCCCATGTCATGAAAATCATTATATCCTCTCATCGGAATAATAAACGATGTTTTTATATGATTTAAAAAATAAATGATATCTGACATAATATTTAAAGCTTTAAAATGCTTTTAAAAAATGCTTTAAATGTCTGAAAATATCACATACACTTAAGCAAATGGATTTTCTTTAAAAAGTTTCATAATCAATGAATACAAATTAAAAAAATAAAATAAAATAATACCAACAACATTTTTATTTCAAATCCTGCTGCCGTTCGATCATTAACATAAAATACCAATCAGCAGCAGTCCTAAAGAGATTTTTTTTTCTTTGCGAGGAAAAATTTATCTGTAGCGAGAAAAAATGGTGAAGTATTATTTTCTCAGCGAATATGAGTCGTTCTTTACTGAAATATATTAAAAAAAGAATCAAAACAAAGTGTTCAAATTCCTTTTGCAAATAATGTTTTTCTTTGATTATAAGATGTGATGGATGACTTTATACAAGATCTTTTTATTATTATTATCTTTGATCTGATTCAAGATTTGAAATTGTAAAGAATTATTTTCTCAATGAATATGAGTTGTTCTTTACTGAAATATATTAAAACACGAATCAAAACAAAATGTTCAAATTTCTTTTGCAAATAATGTTTTTCTTTGATTATAAAATGTGAGGAATGACTTTATGCAAAATTTTTTTATTATTATTATCTTCGATCTGATTCGAGATTTGAAATTGTGAAGAATTATTTTCTCAATGAATATGAGTTGTTCTTTACGGAAATATATTAGGGGATGAATCAAAACAAAATGTTCAAATTTCTTTTGCAAATAATGTTTTTCTTTGATTATAAAATGCGATTACTGACTTTATACAAGAATTTTTTTATTATCTTCGATCAGATTCAAGATTTGAAATTGTGAAGAATTATTTTCTCAATGAATATGAGTTGTTCTTTACTGAAATATATTAAGGGATGAATAAAAAAATGTTCACATTTCTTTAGCAAATAATGTTTTTCTTTGATTATAAAATATTGTGACTGACTTTATACAAGATTTTTTTTTAAATTATTATCTTCGATCTGATTCAAGATTTGAAATTGTGAAGAATTATTTTATCAGTGAATATGAGTAGTTCTTTACTGAAATATATTAAAAAACGAATCAAAACAAAATGTTCGAATTCTTTTTGCAAATAATGTTTTTCTTTGATTATAAAATGTGATGTATGACTTTATACAAGATTTTTATTATTATTATTATTATTATTATTATCTTCGATCGGATTCAAGATTTGAAATTGTAAAGAATTATTTTCTCAATGAATATGAGTTGTTCTTTACTGAAATATATTAAGGGATGAATCAAAACAAAATGTTAAAATTTCTTTAGTAAATAACGTTTTTCTTTGATTATAAAATGCGATGACTGACTTTATACAAGAACTTTTTTATTATTTTTGATAACATTCAATATTTGAAATTGCGAAGAATTATTTTCTCAATGATTATGAGTCGTTTTTTACGGAAATATATTAAGGGATGTATCAAAATAAAATGTTCAAATTTCTTCTCTAAATAATGTTTTTCTTTGATTATAAAATGTGATGACTGACTTTATACAAGATTTTTTATTGTTATTACTATCTTCGATCTGATCTGAGATTTGAAACTGTGAAGAATTATTTTCTGAGTGAATATTAGTCGTTCTTTACCAAAATAAACTAAGTAATGAATCAAAACAGAATATTAAAATTTCTTTTGTAAATAATGTTTATTATTATTATTATTATAAAATGTGATGACTGACTTTTTTATTATCTTCGATCTGATTCAAGATTTCAAATTGTGGAGAATTATTTTCGCAGTGAATATGAGTCGCTCTTTACTGAAATATTATAAGAGATGAATCAAAGCAAAATGTTCATTGGTTCATTGGTTCAAAATGTTCAAATTCCTTTTGTAAATAATGTTTTTCTTTCATTATAGAGTTTGATGACTGACTTTACACAAGAACTTTTTTATTATTTTCAGTCTGATTCAAAATTTGTTATTCAAAAAGAAAGATTATAAAAGACAATTTGACTGTAAGAATGGTGACGAAATTGTCAGGAATTACATTAAACTCAGTTTAACGCGGATCCTGTGTAAAGCGGAAATCTGCCTAGACTGTGAAAAGAAGACGAATGTTTGTAATCTAGAATATATAAAATAACCACGAACGAAAATATACAATAAACTTTTCCTAGTTACCCATGATTCCGAAAAACCTTCTTCGCAATTAGTACTGTGAATTTAATTATGGCAGCCTTGTACTTGCTGATTTCTTCAACTGGCAAATACAGTGATGTAAAAATACAATTGTTTTTATGAATATTTATTTTATATGCTTTTTTATATATGTTATAGTACTAGTTAGGAACGAAATGACACCAAGAGAGCAGTTTCGTACAAAAGTTTCACGACACCAATTAAGGCTTAATTACTTTTATCAATTAAAGTTTGAGGCATTTTTTATGTTAAATCACACTTTGTTAAAGAAAAACGATAAAAACGTGATGATGGGAAAATGTGATCTAATTGTGATGTAATGAATATGTTTTTTATTTCCATTTCATTAATAACGAGGGAGATATTAAATGGATATCGCATGCAAAAGTATTGTTAATTACATTCCCCTCTTTTTTGTAACAGGTAATTATTATTTTACGTGGGGAGGAGTTGCATACACGAGAAAGCAGAAGAGAAAGTCTTCATTAACTAATTATAAGCTTCCCTCCCCCTAAATCATTATTTTATTTTTATACATTATATAAATTTTAACCACAAAATACACTATTTCGTCTTGTGGCAAAAGCAAACGCTTAAATATCATTCTCAATATCCTTTAAAAAAAAAAAAAAAAAAAAAAAATTACAGCTTTATTTTCTTTTAGTACCTATACTAATAACAGAATACGAGATGAATAAAAAAAGGGTTATCATAGTCCTATATTTACTTAATTACTTTCTATGGTTTGGAGTATTTTTTCTGTTAAATCACGCGCGGTTAAAGAAAAAAATTAAAAACGTGATGATGTGAAAATGTGATGTAATAAACAGAGTTTTCATTTTCATTACATTAATAAAGGGGGGGACTATTAAATGGATACCACTTTCCTCTTTTTTCTTTAGAAAAAAAAAAGGACCGACTTCTAACAGAAGACGAGGTATTAAAAAAAAAGTGGGGGTAAGGGTGGAATTATCGTATTCCTATTTAGTTAACTCATTTTTCATTTATGGTTTGGAGTATTTCTTTTTTATGTTAAATCACACGCTGTTAAAGAAAAACGATCAAAATGTGATGTGAAAATGCGATGAAATAAATAAGGTCTTCAATCTCGTTATATTATTTATTATATTAATAAAAATAAGACAATTAAATGAACTTCTCATACAAAAGTAATCTTCATTACAATCTTCTTCACTTACAAAAAAGTAATTATTATTATTGTATGGAAACTGGAGGGGTGTGCCAAGGGCAGAGAATTTATTAGGTAATTATGGGCTTTTTTTTTCTTTTATTGTAAATCATTTTCATTTATTTTTATACATTTTAAATTTTAGCAACAAAATACACTATTTCGTATTGGAGCAAAAGAAAACATATGCATTATTAATATTGTTTAACAAATACAAATTTATTTTCAATAGGCACAATTTCCCAACAGGAAGACGAAAAAAAGTAGAAAGAATCACATATTGTCATAATCCTATTTAGTCAATAACTTTCTCAGTTATGTTTTGGATTTTATGTTAAACTAACCCGCCCAGCGTTGCCCGGGCTAGAGATAATAATAATCTGTTCTATACGAATATGACTGAAATATGTAAGGCTGTCGAAATCAAGTGGAATGAGGCAAACCCCGTCGTAATCGGGCTCATAGAACCTACGATCGGATTGCACACCATGGCGGTCGAAAGTGCAACTAAAATATTTAAGGCTATAGATATCAAGTCGAATGAGCCAAACACCGTCGTAATCGGGCCCATAGAACCAGATATACTCCTATAGTTCCACCTTCCACCGCCAGGGGGCGCAATCTGTTTAAGAAGAGGCCTTTTGAGAACACTCGACCCAACCAAATTTTCTAGCGAATTGAAATTTAACCAAGGGTAAACATTGACAAAATAGCGGAAATCAGGAAAGTGGGTTACGTAAACGATCGGTTTCGAAAGGGTTAATGTAGATATTTTTTATAACCCAACGGTGCGTTTTGAAGAAAATGAACGTGTCTATGATCTGGAGTCTACTGTATGTCCGTATTCGCATTTCCCGAGTCGATGCCGATTTTTAAACCTGGGCCGAAAAACGAAAATCACGTGAGTGAGTTTTGGAAAAGATTTTTTTTCGGAGGGTTAAAATTAATTTTTTTCAAAATGGATACCAGATTATAAAAAGCAAAGAGATTTAAATTAGTCGCGGTATTTTTAGTTTTTCGTATCTTGTTTATAAACGCCGATTCAAATTTTTAAAGATAGGAGAAATAGTTAAAAAAATCGAAATTGACTTGCGGTAAAAAACGTTTTCGAGAGGGTTAACGTGAATTTTTTTTTTAACTAAAGGTTTCTGCCTGAACCCGATAGAATGTAGATGTCTTTAGGTGTGTTTGTTTTTTGTTTAGTTATTTTAAAGAGCCGATGCGAAATATTATATATCACAGAAAATCGGAATTCGCCAAAGTGAGTCCTGTGCGCTAATTTTTTCGAAGGGTTAATATTCATATTTTTCAAAAACAAATACAGATACAGATATCGAAAAAAAAATGTAGATATTGTCTGGTATTTTTAGTTTTTCGTACTTTTCTCTGAACCGCCGATGAAAATTTTTAAATATTGCCAAAATCACAAAAATCGCGAAACGGCATACAGAAAATATACTTTTCCGGATAGTTAACTTTCGTATTTTTTAAAACCAAATGTGGATTTGAAAAGGGCAAAGTAAGCTCTTTAATTTGGTTACCATCGTTTTTCTGTATCTCTTGTAGTCCGGTGGATGCAAGGCTCGGAAAACGGGAGAAAATAAAAAATATGAATTCGATGTTTTTTTTATTATTTTTTGTAAGGGTTAAATGTGAATTTTTTTCAAATCAATCAGATCGTTCGAGACGTAAAAGTACATTCTTCGAGAATATGTAAACGGTTTTTCCGTATTTTTAGCCGTTCGCCCATGGCGAATTTAGAAAAACTTAAAAAAAAAACGGAATCCAGGTTTCGTTTTTTCCCCAGATGTTTATGTCCCATTGAATATATAGCTAATTTACAAAACACGTAATAGTAATATCATTAACGTAATGCCATATTGTTTCTCAGAATATCTCAGATGTCACTTAAGACACTCGCGAAAAAAACTTTCGGTTATATATCTTGATTTCAATATTTGATCAAATTTTCAAACTGAAATATCTCAGGTCCAAAAATGTGGCTTGGCACTCTCTTGCCTCGACCCCCTCAATTTGCACCGCTAAATTTAAATAGTATTCTTCGTCTTATTTAAAGACAGAATTTCTGAGATTCTTAAAGGCGAAGAATACTATTAAAATTTAGTAGTGACAATCGCCCAAAGGCTGCGCTTACAGAGCTGTACAAATGAATTCTGATATTTTTCCGATCATTAATGGTAATTTCTGAGAATGGGTTTTCAAATGTATTATGCGTTTTTCCAAATTCTTTACTTAGACAGCATTTCCCACCTTATTAAACAGGGAAGTTTTGTTGCAAAATTCTGAATATGTTGGAAAGTGTTTCATAATCTATGCTTGACGCACGATTTTTCGTTCTTGTTTTAACAACAAAGCGAGAAAGAGGAGAATCGAGAAAAGGGCAAACACGGATTATTATCCTCTATTTACTTAATTACATTCTCGTGATAATTCCGTAGACTTTTTGTGTAGCATCACACTCTGTTAACGAAAAACAATAAAAATTTCCATTTTGAAGTGGGGATAATGTAAAGTAATAAACTAGGTTTTCACATTCATTAAAATAGGAACTATTAAATAAATTTCACTTTCAAAAGTAATATTCGTTATGTTTCTCTATTCGTTTATTTTGAAGGGTGGCTATTATTTTATGGAATGAACTTTAGAGAAAAAAAAACACTGTTTTTTTATATATATATTTTATATTTATACTGGTTTTTTCTTGTTACAGATTCATTGTCCTTATTTTAAAGTAAAAGAAAATCAGTTTTTAAAATTGAAAAAACAAATCCATATTTAAGCATTCTTCTAACCGAGATTCCACCTTTGTGTGCGTATATTTGTGTAACATAAGAATACTTGAATAACATTAGGGCAAGGGAGAGGATTTTAGGGATTTAAAACGCCTCGCAGAGCACTTAAAACAGATAAGATGCACATAAAATCCCTTAACCATTTGTAATTCAACAACTTAGATTTAAAAAAATTTACTCAGATGTTAGAATTTTAAGCAAGTAAAAAATAATAAAAAATATTTAGAAGATAAAAATTATAATTATTGACTAAAAGGTACTTTTTTCACAGCTACAATACATTCTAAAATCGACATTTTTAAAACTGAGCAAGAAATACTCAAATCTGAGTATGTCGCATTAGTCAAAATGGCTCCGAATCAAAATTACTCAAGTTTGAAACATGTATATACACATTTATGAAAACATGCACACACTCAAGAATAAAACATCATGTGCTCCTATTTGAGTTTGTCCATGTTTTAAAAATGAGTATGAACTGACTTCTATGTGCACATTTTTGAATATTTCCATGTTTCAAAAAGGAGTTTAAACTGATCCAAATCATTTTTGAATATGTCCATGTTTCAAAACTGAGTATGAACTGACCTCTATGTGCTCAGTTTTGAATATGTCCATGTTTCAATATTCTGAGTATTTCTGGTATTTCAGAATTGAAAGCATAGGGTCGTCCTATTTGAAACAAAAAGTTTTATAACAAAATGAAAACATCGATTTACTCAGATTTGAAAGTGTCATTTTTCTCAGTGTAAACAGGAGATTACATACAGTTGAGAAGTATACGCATTGCCTTTGTTAAAAAAAAAAATTGGACGTTTTTTAACTTTACAAAATTTATGAAGTTCATTTTAGCAATAATAATGCAAAATTGCTCAAATGATAAATAAAATTTTGGCATGAAAAATTAACCTCAATATCTCCGTCCGTTGATAATTCTATGAACAATTTATATTAACTGCTGTGTTGGGAGATGATAGCAGCAATAAATAAAATATTTTTTAAAGCCCGCTGTATATGCCCGACATTAACTTTTGGGCATGTTTCAGATATGCAACGCAGTGACACAAAGGGTTAAGATGAATGCCTGATGTTCAAAAACAAACGTAAAGAACAGCATAAACAGCAAAAAGTTTAGCAAACAAGTGTTTCAAGTCTTCCTCATAAGAGTTTATTCTTCAGTGCAAATTAAATGAAAGAGAGAGTTGGGAACGATAACAGCCAAGTATGCGTGTTATTGTCGTTCTTGTTTATAGCTCTCTTTTATTTATTTCTGAAGTTTTTAATGTTGCTCCTTTTATGGGTCTAGTCATTAGTGCTCACCCAGTGCTCCTCTACTTCCTATGAAGTAGCCAGTTTAGAAACTCCTGGAATTCCCTTGAGAACTTATCATACCTCTGTCCAAAGACGTTGTGACAATGTTACAGAGCAGTCGGTTGCTCTGATCCGGAAACATGGCAGGCCAAAGAAAAATGTTGCTGTCCCTTGCAGACATGTCTAAGGAATCAGAGGGGAAGGATGTAACAGATGCGATACTTAAATTTTACCTCAGTAGATGGCATCACTACACGGACTAAAAACTCAGTCTTCCTGTGTACGTGCTGAAGGAGGAGTTCGATATCACCGATCGAGCGCTGTTTTTATCTCAAGAAGATTAAAAGGATAAGATAAATTTTCTTACCTTTTCTGAAGGTGTATCTGATGGTTTCGCATTTTCAAGGTTAAATTTCTTAGCTAATTCTTCAATTTTTGACTTTTGGTTTAGTGCGTAACCGTCCGGTAATTTTTCTATTTCGGTTCCTAAGTATCTCTTTATTTGTCCTAAATTTTTCAATTCATACTCTTCGTTTAATGTTTTCACGATTTCTTTTATTATTTCCGGTTTACTTGCTATAAGTATATCGTCTACATAGATTATTACGTATGTGAAATTTTCTTTTTCTTTTCTTATGAATAAGCATGTATCGGCTGTGCTTTGCGAGAAATTAAGTGCTTTTAATGAAGTTTCTATTTCCATATGCCAGGCTCTTGCTGCCTGTTTGAGACCGTATATGGTCTTGTTTAGTTTACAAACTTTATAATTAGAGTTTTTATCTATGTGACCCTCTGGTTGTTGCATGTAAATTTCTTCTTGTAAATTTCCGTGAAGGAATGCCGCGTTTATATCAATATGGTGTACATCTAGATTTTTATAAGCGGCTGCGGTTAAAAATGCACGAATGGTGGTATGTTGCACTACTGGTGCAAATGTTTCGTCATAATCTTCACCGAATTTTTGTCTAAATCCTTGTGCAACAAGCCTTGCTTTATATATGGGTGATTTTCCTGAGCTATCGACTTTTCTTTTAAAGATCCATTTTGATCCTATTATTTTTCTATTTGGTGGTGGTTCTACCAGTTCCCATGTTTTGTTTTTCATTAGCGCTTCTATTTCCGCATCTGTGGCTTTGAGCCAATTTTCTTTTTCTCTAGGATTTTTTATTTCGTTGATTTCTTTCCAATTTTTCGGTTCTATTGTTTCATCGTTTTTTACTATACAGATGTAACTATCGGATGTATATCTATTGGGTGGAACTCCCCTGTTTGTCCTTTCTGACCTTCTTAATGTAGGAATATTTTGATCGGGTTCTGCTTGTGTTTGTTCTGTATTGTTTATTTCCGTTTCAATATAATTTTTGTTATCAAGCAGGCATTCTGGTTCATTATTTTCTTCATTCAGAATGTGTGTGTTATTCTCTAAGAATTTTACAGTTCTCCCGATTATGATTTCATTATTTTTAGTGTATACTCTATAACCTTTTGAGTGGTTATCATATCCCATAAATATTCCTTCCCTGCTGTGTTATCTAATTTTCCTCTATGTATCTTGTTTATGTATATATAAGCTTTACAGCCAAATACTCGAAGGTAATGTAAGTTTGGTTTTCTCTCGAACCAAATTTCGTACGGAGTTTTATTTGTAGCCTTTGTTGGTAGTCTGTTTTGGAGATGTGTTGCTGTATTTATTGCTTCACCCCAGAACCTGTGGGGTAACCCAGCTTCTGAGAGCATAGCTCGGGTCATTTCTATCAGGCTCCTATTCTTCCTTTCAGCAATCCCGTTCTGGCTCGGGCAGTGTGGAATAGTAAATTGGTGTTTTATACCTCTTTTTCTAAGAAAGTCCTCCGTATTTTTACCGATATATTCGACCCCGTTATCCGATCTGAATGCTTTGGGATATCTCCCGAATTGTGTGTGAACCATTTGAGTATAGTCCTTTATTTTGTCTGAGACCTCATCTTTGTGAGATAGTAAATATATAACAGTAAATCTTGAGTGGTCGTCAATAAATGTGACGAAATACCTTTTTCCCCCTAAAGAGGTTGTTCTTATCGGTCCACAGACGTCTGTATGTATCAGGTCGAGTACCTGTGTCGTTTTATGTTCAGATAATTTTGGATATGGTGCATCAGTAGTTTTTGTCTTTATGCATATTTCACAGTGTGTACTATGACTGCAGTTATTTAATTTTATGCCATTGGCCAAGTTGTTTTTCATCATTTGTTTTATACTTTCGTAATTTCTATGACCTAGGCGTGTGTGCCAAAGTTCTAGACATTCTTTATTTTTGCAGTCGTTTGCGATATTTGCTGTGTTTGGGATATCTTTATCTGAGAGAATTACCTCATATAAGTTATTTTTCTTTTTCGCTTCCAGATACGTTTTGCCGTTAGAGGATAGCATGCATTTTTCGTCTTCAAATGTTAATTTGTAACCGTGTTGAGTTGCTTTACTCACAGAAATTAAGTTTGTTTCCAAATCTGGAACATATAACACGTTCTTTAATTTTATTTTATTTGAGTCCCCGTTTGATGTTTTTGTTGTAATCATAACTTCACCGGATCCATAGGAATTGAGTGTGTTTCCGTTCGCGATTATTACGGATGTTTGTTCGGTGTTGTTTATTTCAGTAAATATTTCTTTGCTGTTCGCAATATGGGAAGATGCTCCGGAATCAATAATCCAGGTTGGTTTTCCGGGCTTTTCGATTATAAATGCTGCATCTTGATTTTTGTTATGATTTATTTGTACGTTTTTATTTATTTTTTCTTTCGTTTCGTACCTATCATTTTCACTATCACCGATTGTGTTTTCGAAGCAGAGCGACGATGTAAACTTCTTTGGTTTAAATGTTTGTTTATTCGGTGTAGCTTTTTGGGAATTTCTGTTTTTTAAGTGCCAGCATTCTTTATAGTTATGATTATTTTGTTTGCAATCCGTGCAATATTTATTATGATTTTTGTAATCATTATTTACGTACTTTTTCTGTGTTTTAAACGCTTTTGCCGAATTTTCGGTTGGTTCCGAGTTTTCTACTCGTTTAGTATATTCGTCGACAAGTTTATTTTTAATATAATCTGGTGTTAATTCATTTTCCGGCCTGGCTTCCAGAGCCGTTATGAGTGTGTTGTAACTAGGTGGAAGTGAGCACAGTAATAGTGCTGATATGTGCGATTCACTTATATTTTCTCCAATTGCGGAGAGTTTGTCGATGGTTTTAAGAATGTTGGTTATGTGACGTTGCATATTGCCATGTTCTTGTAATTTAGCTCCATATAATTTTCTAAGCAAATAAAGTTTGCTTGACAGATTGCCTCTTTCGTGAATATTTTTTAATGTGTCCCATGTTTCCTTTGACGTGGTTAAATTTCTTATATGAACGATTTGTGAGTCCTCAAGACTTAAGTTAATTATTGCCCTTGCTTTCTTGTCCCTTTTTTGCCATTCAGGTGTTATTGGGTTTGGTGGTTCTTCTGTTATTAATTCAGATAAATCCTCTTTGATTAATAACATTTGGACCTTAAACTTCCATATAGAATAGTTATTTTGGTTTAACTTTTCAATTATCTGTGTTTCTTTTGAGAAAGCCATTTCTTCGATTAATTTTTCTTTATTGTTTTTATTAAGTTTTATTTAATTATTTCTTTAAAGATTCTTATATTTATTTTCTTTCTTTTGAAATTAGTTCTATGTGCTTTCTAAATGAGTTTTAAAATGTTTTTCAGTTTTTCAGTTTTTAATTCACACCTTCCTTCTGAGACAATTTTTCAGTCTCAATAATCATTGAAGGAGGAGTTCGATATCACCGATCGAGCGCTGTTTTTATCTCAAGAAGATTAAAAGGATAAGATAAATTTTCTTACCTTTTCTGAAGGTGTATCTGATGGTTTCGCATTTTCAAGGTTAAATTTCTTAGCTAATTCTTCAATTTTTGACTTTTGGTTTAGTGCGTAACCGTCCCGTAATTTTTCTATTTCGGTTCCTAAGTATCTCTTTATTTGTCCTAAATTTTTCAATTCATACTCCTCCTTCACGTGCGTGGATAGCTTTTCCAATCATCCTTTGCGTGGTATTCTACGTTGGGACGTAAGATGCATTGGTTTGAAAAAATACGGCTGCTAAAAGAGGCGTTTCTTTTTATTTCGCGCGCAAAGAATTAAGAATGTGGATTTCTTCTAACAATAATCGACTTGTAAATAATCTTTGTACATAATCATACGTGATGTCCATGCTGTAATGATGTTGAAACTAAACTGTTTTTAACGAGAATCCCCAAATGCTCTCTGAGACATAAAAAATGTGTTCTCGATTGATTTTAAAAATAGTGGAAGTTAAGTAAATAACTCCCATTCTATTACAGGGTGGTTTTTAAGCTAAACAATGAATGTTTAGTAAAACGCGTTTTTTTTCCTTAAACCTATATTATGTTTATATTTATTTACATAGACTCTGAAAAAGCACATGTTTTAAATAATTACATAATAGATATAAAAGCTATGAAAAAACTTAAAGTAAAAAATATTTTGTTAAATTTATCTTCTTAAAACACAATAAATACTACTCAAATCAAAATAAATACATAACTGTATTTCATTTATTTCAAAAATTCCAACAAATCGCGAATTGACGATGACAAATTGCATCAAATGAAAATTGTAATTCAGCTCATCGCAAAAAAAAGCTATCGAGAAATTTAAACATCCAATAAATTCGACAAAAGGGCTCAGTTGCATTCACACAGGATTTGAAGAAATGAGTTTGTTTTAGATAATTGCAGTATCCAGTGAATCTGATCAACGACTTAAAAGTAAAAGCATTTAGATTAATTTATTTTCTCAAATGTAAAATCTTGCTTTTAGTGAAACTATCGTGTTTAGTTTAAGATGGAAAAGGATAAAAGAATGTATAATCGTTTACTGTCAAGTAATTTAATCGGAAAAATATCTTGTTAAGCTGTTGAAGTACATTAGAATGGAATATTTGTTAAAGTTTTTGTTTTTCTTCTTTTTACCAACATTGTAAAACAAGTAACTAATTTATCAGTAATCGCGTAGTTTTCCGTTGTGTTGCATTTAAATTGCATGAGGTTATTTGATTGTTTGGGGAAAAACTAGTTTTAATACAGGGACTCATTTAAAATTCAATAAAAGGTCAAGAGTACGGTTTGGGCGAAAATACTTCTTATGATCTGAAATTTTGTTTAAGCAAATAAAAAAATTAGTTCCAAAAATTCCTCACAAATGGCACTTTTTCTGGAAAACTATCGAATATGTAGAATGTTTTTATACATAACAACGGCGAAAGACACACAATGAGCACGCATGGTTTTTGTCCAAACACCCACATTCGAGAACTTAACAATACTCGCCTCTTGACTTCGATTAAACGAGTGAGCAAGGATAGTTGAGAATTGTTAACTTCTGGAATGTGGGTGTTTGCCATAGTTGGAAAAAAAACTGTGCATACGCATTGTGCGTCTTTCGCCATTGTTATGTGTAAGGGCATCCTACCTATTCGATAACTTTCTAACATGGTTGAACAGTTTTTCTGGACGCCTGTCTGGTCGTGCTCTAACTGGCGTAAATATACACTGTTGAAAATAAATCCATGTTTTCACAGTAAAACAACTGGCAACAAAGTTGCCGGACATTTTCCGTTCCGTTAGTAGATTTTCCGTTTTGGGAGATAAAAAGAAGAAAAAACTCCGTTTGAAGAAGCGGTAACTTTCCGTTATAGTTGATATATCAGTTACATTCAGTTTAAAACTATGATTTCAAAAATGAAAAACAAACACTTACTTCTGATCTTAAGGTGATGTATGAGGTGAACGGCGAACAAAAAACAAACTTATATTTACAAGATCGTGCGGGTCACAGTCAAAGAATATAGTCTGTGATCCTGCCAAGGTAAGGCAGATGAGGCAGCCCCCTCAGGGCGCACCCCAGAATTTCAAACTGCTATATCAAAGCCCTTTTTTAAAATAGAGGCAAAACAAAAAATGTTCCGGAATCTTTGTATCAAAGTCTAACACTTAAACGAAACATAAATTTATTTTTCTAATTATTTCGTATATATTTTTTACTTTTAAATATTTTAATGGCCGCCATTTTTAAACACGATGTCGGACCAAGCGGGCCAACGAACTCGGTCGAGACATTGGTGAGCATAATACATTACATTTAGTTACATCCAAATTGGATTTCGCACTGCAGTCTAATATTTTTTCGCGAAATATAAAATTTCTTAGATGCAGGTGGTTTAAAATTCTAAAGAAAAGTTAAGGATTAAAAATATCTGCAAATCACATGATTCAAGCCAGAATAAAATCTCATTTTTCCATCAAAGTTACCGTAAAAACTGGTAGAAAAAAGCAAAAATCACGCGCGCGAAAATAATAATAATAATAACAATCATATTTTAACTGCATTAGAGAATGCGTCATTTATTGAGGAAAAACATGGGACAAAGAAAAATAAATTGAATATATATCAAATACAATTTAATTTAATATAATAAGGCTTACATTTTAGTAGGCACGTTAAATACCATTGATTCGATAGATCGATGGTGTATTTTTCTTCTAAATATTTGACTTTCAATTTTTCTTTTAATCATAAATATAAAATAAACCGTGAAAAAAAAAACCTTTTTTCTACTATTTGTTTTCTTATAATCGTTGTTGAGCATCCTGTAATGCGGTATTTTATTTTTGTGGCAACTTTAATTTGAGGAATACCTTTCGTTTTATTTATGAAAATAATGTCAATTTAATTTTTAATGAACAACAATTTTTAATCAAAAAACATGTTTTAAGGAATTGTGAGTGTACCATGTCAGAAGCCGGTTCAAAAATCTCTCGAATAATATCTCATTCGTAGTTATGCGTTTCGTAAATTCGTAGAAAAGGGGGTGTTGACAATAGAAATAATATATACCAGTGGACCTGTCTGAAGATTTCGCACTGTAGTCTAATGTTATTTAGCAATATCTAATATTTGTTAGATGCAGGTTTAAACTTCTAAAAAAAATTAAGGACTAAAAATATCTTCAAACAACATTAGTCAAGCCAGAATTTCATTGATTCCTCAAAATTAGAGTAAAAACTGACCGAAGATATAAAATTTAATATATATATATATATATATATATATATATATATATGTTATATAAAAATTTATTTCCTTCGTATCCTTCCATTTTATTCGCATTAATATTTTAAAATTAATCTAACTTCTGTCATAGTCAGTATTTCGTTAATTCTTAATAATATCTATTCCTATTTAAAGTCCTTTTAAAAGTAAATATCCGTATATTAATAATTATTTTATTCCAAATCTTAATCTAAAATTTAAGATCATTCGTAGCTTTTATCAGTTCCCCAATCTATAAAATTCTGAGACGCGTTCTCATTTCGAATGTTTTTTTAAAAGCCATTTTCTTTTTATTATTATTATTATTATTATGCTAAATTTTTCGCGCGCTGAGGTAGTTTCACTCCAAAATTAATCCGCTACCAGGTTCGGAATTCTTTACCGTATTAGCTCCTCCTTCGCATCTCATTTGCTGGGCTGGAGCTAGCCTCTCACTCATTGGTTTGTACGCTCGTGACGTAAATTACTGTATGTCTCCGCTGAAGGAACAAAACCAGGTCGCATCAGTCGGAGCACTAGATTTTTTGACGTTTGGAAGTCTAAACAAATATGTGTCTGGTGATTTTATGTCCGTAGAATATTCAACTGGCCCAGTAACATCTTAATTCAATGAAGTGAAGCAACGTTAGCCCGAGGGCTATAAGTTTTAGACCTTTGGAATTGTTTCTGTGTTGTTCGTCTTCTAATAAAATTATTTGTCTAGAGATTGGCTGGATTTATTGGAAAACTTTGGTGGACTCATTTCATTGCCTTCTACTTCGCCATACTCGCTAATATCGACTGCAACTTGCTATATCGTTGAAGGACTGCCATCTTTTCATCGAATATTATTCATCGTAATATCTCAACCTCGTCAAAATGCTACATATATATATAACCATTAATGAAACATTGCCATAACACCAACATAAACTATGAAATTATGATTGAGTATATAATAATTAGTTGACAATGAAAGTATTCCCCAACTCACTGAATATAGATACCAAAAACTTATTTAAAAGAAGAAGAGGTTAAATTAAAAATTGAATGAACGAAATGAAATTTGTGGAATTTAGACAGAATTATCAAGTCCGAAATGTCTAACTACTACAAATAAAATGAGTGGTTTCATCATCATATTAGCCATAACATTGCTAAAGAATATGGTTTTGGGACTACCTACTCATAAACAATGAATAAAACGTGTGAAAAAATCTTAGAGATAAAAAATAAATACAATATTAAAAAGGAAAGAAATCTTACCCATAATAAAACTGATTAATTATATATATATATATATATATATATATATATATATATATATATATATATATATATATATCGTATTTTAACTGCATTAGAGAGTAGCATCATCTGTTTCGGAAAGAAACATGGGATAAAGAAAAATAAATTGGACATTTGAATTTAAATTTTGCTTTTTAATCATAAATATAAAATAAACCTGTACAGCAAATATGTCCCACTTCATCTTTATTGAAAAAAAAAAATTATAATCATTGTTGTTGTATTTTATTTTTGTGGCAACACTAATTTGAGAAAAACCTTTCATTCCATTTATGAAAACAATGCCGATTTAAGTTTTAATTGATTGCAATTTTTAATCAAAATACATGTTTTAACGAAATGTGAGTGTACTATGTCAGAAGCCGCTTCAAAAACATTTCATGTGATATCTTATTTATCGTTCTGCGTTTTTTATTTGCTTAGAAAAAGGGGATGTTGACAGCAAAAATAATATATATGAATGCTGAAAAATGTGTTATGCGTTTCCCGAATTGTTTACCTAGATATCATCTTTCACCTTATAAAACAGTGAAGTTTTGATACAGTATTTACAATATTATGAATAGGTTGTAAAGTCTTTCATAATCTATGCTTGACGCATGATTTTTCTTTCTTGTTAACATAAATATTGTCATATACATTTTTTGTTACAAAAATATCACATATTATGCTTTAAAAATGTTGTTTTTGTTTCTTTTTTCACTGAAAGAAATCGAGCACACTTACTGTCTTTTATTTCTCTTTCAACACCTATTTCAACAGTCAGGCGAGAAAATAGGGGAAGAAGAAAAAAAAATAGAATTATTATGATATCCCTATTTAGTTAATTACTTTTTCTTCATTCGCGTAATGGGCCCAGGACAATTTTAACGCGATATCACATCATGATAAAAGAAAGAAAAAAATCCATTATCAAGTGGCGAGAGCGCGAAATAATAAATTAGTCTTTCAGTTTTATTATGTAAATGAGCCTTGAGCTATTACATGGACTTAACACACGAAAAGGCTAATTATTAAGGCTGTTTGACAGTGAGACCTGAAATACCCCTCGCTAATGTTAAACCTTATGGACGTGTAATGCATTCCTATTTTTAAAATATCTCCCCAAGGAAATAAATATTTTAACTTATTTTTTCTGTATACTGTACTTAAAGGTTGCATCTTATTTATTTTTTATTTTATTTATTTATTTTTAAATGTATCTTTTTTTTTTTTTTTTTGTTAAAATGTTCCGAAAATACATTACTTTTCATGAGTTGTCAGAAAGGTTTTAACATTTAATACAAAATTAAATATATATTTTAGAATTATTTTGACAACTAAAAATTAAAAAAAGAGACATTCTTTAAAAACAGTACACGCAAAACAGAAATTAAAATTATTAATTTTCTGAGGAGATATTTAAACAAGTTGGAAATTGTATGTGAAACGTGACAAATGAGGTGCGTTCGTACTATAACTAATTTTATAAATAGTCACATCTTTTTGCAATACCTGTTGCACTCTTATGCAAAAATGCACGAATACAAAATTTATTTCATGTGCAGACTCTTACCAGGAGTTGGGCATTTTTCTGTTATGTGTAGGCCAGAACATTTACAACATTTAGAATCAGAATTACAAATTTCAGAAGCGTGGCCAAACCGTTAACAGCGGTAACACTGATTTGGGTTGTTAGAATTTCTGAAGTGCTCGATATCAAAACTAATATAACAGAGTTTACGTATTTTGTAGATGTCATTGAAGTCTTTACGGGGTAAGACTTTAACAATGTGTAGTGGCATGCCTTGGCCGTTCTTTTTTTATTTTTTTAGCATGGCTGCGCGAGCTACAGTGAAGCCACGTAAAGCGAGGTCATCAATAATTAATTGAGGGGGGGGGGGGGTTAGGGTACCTCTAACACAGACTTTTTTGGACGTTGGTCCTTAGGGTGGATAGTAGTGAATTTAAGATGTTTATCACTTAAATATTTCTGAATATCACAAAATTGGTTTTTGGTTTTACATTGAATTTTGAACTAAAGAAAATAAATATGTTAAATAGTTTTAAATAAAAATTGGGGTGTGAAATGTTTTTATCATCTTTGAGTAAAATTTACGGTAGTTCTAGGGTTAACTTAACTTCGATTTTGTATGTAAAGGGAAAAGCTTGTAAACTTTTTTTTTTTTTTTGCACACACTTCCTAATATGCTAAAATGATTAAAAAAACAATTATGTGCACATGTGCGTTTCCGATGACAGCATAATATTTTAATATTTTTAGAACTTAATTATAAATTAATAAATTCATTTTAATTCATTTTAGGTGCGTTCGTAATTATATAATTACGTAGTACCTATAGTCGTTGTCTGGTCTGTCCGCATATAATGACGCAAAAACTAGCCAACCAAATGGGTTGAAATTTACTATTTAATATATATAATCGTTGCCGAATTTTGTCGAGTCATTTCAAATTTTATGAAAATCGAATCAAAACTAAAAAAGATATTAATAAAAGTTTTCTTCATTCAATTAAATCCTATCATCCGTAATTAATTCAATAATATCCCATGATAGGTAATGATTCTAGATTGCCATGGTGATTCGTCCTATTTAAGATGGAATCACATTATTTCCGTATTACTGAATTTAAAAACCGAATTTGTATACTAAAATTGTTTAATTATAGCAATCCTATAATCTACCTGCAGTTTTTTTTTATAAATGTTTCCGGAGAAATAGATATTAAATAGAAAAGAGTCTAAATAGGAATTTCAAGTTCTGAAATTTTCAAAGCTAAGCTTAAGTTTCCCATTGGAATTTTCAGTAAATATAAACAAAAGATAAAATGTTGCCAACTTAAAATGTACTTATTTTATTACGAAATTAATCTTATCATAATATCAGACGATATAATTCCTTTTTTCACTGAAATAATAACGATGATTTTTTTTTTTTTTTTACATTGTCTTGTATTGGATATTTGCGCATAGTATAATTTTAATATAACAATGTGTAATGTAATTAATCGTTTGTAAAAAGTGTGTTGAAACTTAATTTCATAAAATAAAATTAATATCTATAATATGAAAATCTGCACATAAAATAAATTTTGTCTTCATGCATTTTTGCATTAGGGTGCAACAGCTATTGCACCAAGATCTGAGTATTTATAAAACTAGTTATAGTACGAACGCACCTCATTTGTCACGTTGGACGTCCAATTTCTATTAGCCGGCAGCAGGTGATAAATCGCCAAATAATATTTATGGTTTCAACTGTTTAGTATGCCCGTTATATGCTGGAATATTCGGTTATTATTATTATTATTATTATTATTATCATTATTATTATTATTATTAATTTCATCATCATCATCATTATTATTATTATTATTATCATTATTATTATTATTATCTTAAACTCCTAAGAAATAAAATAGAAAAATCAGAATTTGGGTATTTTTTGGAAGAACTGGCAAATAAATAAATAAATAAAATAAACGAATAAAATAAACAAATAAATAAACACTTTTGCGCATTAATAAAAGGAAAAATCTGACATTAAACAGAGATTATGCCTGAAAAAACATCATACTTTTTGTCTGAAAATCGATTTGTTCTGTTCTTGTGTATGTAGCAAAAAAAAAAAAAAAAAAAAAAAGAGAGAGAAAATGAATAAAAGAAAGAATAAACTTGATAGCATTTATTTCTCTTTCAACACCTATTTCAACTGTCAGAGGGAAGATGCAGGGGAAAGAGAAAAAAATAGCGTTATTATAATGTCCCTATTTAGTTAATTAGTTTCCTTTATTTGCGTAATATATCTGGAACAATTTTGATGAGATATCACGTAGAGATTTATAAAAAAAAAAATAGTAATAATAATTAAAAGAAAAATTCCATTACCAAGTGGAGAAAGCGTAGTATAATAAATTAGGCTTGTAGTTTTATAATGTAGATGAGCATTGGGCTATTAAATGGATTTAATGCACAATAGAAATATTTATTAAGCTTCTTCTAAAACGTAATTATTTTCTGAAAAAGCTTTAGATATTAGAAAAAATGACAGTTTATATATTTTTGGTAGGAAACCTTTGCGAGTAAAAGTTTTTGGGAGAAAAATGGGATATTGTACATTGATTATAGCATGAAATTTCATGAAAAATAGAAAGCGTCATTTGTTTTACAATTTTACAGTACACTCAGAAAAAGGAATTAATTAAAACTACAAAACATGTTTTGTTGAGTACATTTTGGTTGTTTTAGCAAAATACAAGTAAAATTGAACCATTTTACTTGAATTAACAAAACATTTTTTTGCTGACGATACAAAAAAATTTTTTGGAATTGCAAAAGAAATTTTTTTTTTGTTGATTCAAACAAAATTTCCACTGACCTATATTTAAACAAAAATTTTGTTTAAATATAGGTCAATGGAAATTTTGTTTGAATCAACAAAAAAATTTTTCTTTTGCAATTCCAAAAAAAAAAATTTGTATCGTCAGCAAGAAATGTTTTGTTAATTCAAGTAAAATGGTTCAATTTTACTTGAATTTTGCTAAAGCAACCAAAATGTACTCAACAAAATATGTTTTGTAGTTTTAATCAATTCCTTTTTCTGGGTGTACTATTTTTCACAAAATCATAATGTAAATCTATACTTATGATTTACATGTTTATGAGTGAGACCTGACTAACTCATAATCAACGCTGAGACTCAATTGTTGTTCCTTGGATAATGAAATTTGGCAGACATGTTACTTACACAATGTAGGCACCCACTAAGAAAGATTTTCGAAAATTCACCCAATAAGGGGGTTAAATAGGTAGTCAAAAGTTTTAGGTCATTTCGTCTTTTCGCCATATTCTCAGCAGCAGCTGTAGATAGGAGCATGAAATTCCCGATAACAAATCTACTAAAAAATAGTTAAACATGTATTCCAGGCGATTTTAGAAATTCCATCACTAAGGGGGTTAAATAGGGGTGAAAGTTTTCGGTGATTTCCTCTTTTTGCCATATCAGCAGTTTTACGTAAGGCGTGAAATTCAGGATAACAAATCTACTAAAAAATTAGTTAAACACATATTTCAGCGATTTTAGAAATTCAACAACTAAGGGGGGGTTAAATGGGGGGTCAAGTCTTTTCGTCCTATCTCAGCAGCATTTTTAGGCAGGAGCGTGAAATTCAGGATAACAAATAATCTACTAAAAAATAGTTAAACGTGTATTTCAACAATTTTAGAAATTCTGCCACTAAGGGGGGGGGGGTTAAATAGGGAACGTTTAATGTTTTTTTCGCTATATATTAGTAGAAGTTATAGGTAAGAGCATGAAATTCAGGTTAACAAATGTACTAAAAATTAGTTAAATAGGTATTTCAGCGATTTTAGATATTAATCCACCAAGCCGTTTATACATGAAAATTGCTTAAGGGGAATTTACAACTGTGTTATATGCTTCCTAACTGAGCTAAATTTTGGCATACTATGTAGTATACATACAAATTTATAGATCATATACAAGACATGCACAAAAAAATTCGGATATTTTTCCGATTCCTAGGGGTAGTTTCTAAAGTTAGGTTTTCAAATGTGGTATGCGTTTTCTAAATTGTTTACTTAATAAACTGTGAAGTTTAGTTACAGTATTCGAATGTGTTGGAAAGTGTTTCATAATCTATGCTTGACGCATGATTTTTCGTTCTTGTTTATAACTATTTTTACTGCTATAGATATGTGTTGCAAACCCATTATATTTTTTGGGCATAAAATTATCCTCATTTCTGCAGAATTAAAACAAAAACTTCCGAGCATTTACTTCTTTTGCAACAATCAAATTGGATGATGGGAGATTTGGGGAGAAAAAGAATAAAAGTAGAGTTATAATGATAGCTCTATTTAGTTAATTACTTTTGCTTTATTTGAGTAATGGGTCGAGGATTGTTTTGATGAGATATCACTCGCTGATAAAAGAAAAGATAAGGGCTATTATCATATGGTGAAAGTGTGAAAGTGCCAAATAATAAATTAGGCTTTCAATTTTGCAATGTAAAGGAACATTGAGCTGTTAAATTGATTTAACGCACAAAAGGAATATTTATAAGGCTCCTTCAGTGTTCTAAAACATAATTATTTTCTGATAAACTTTATAGACTAAAATAGAAAAAGTCAAAGTTTATATATTTTTGTAGAAGACATGGCAAATAAAAAGAATATTTGCGCATTATTGGGAGAAAAAATAAATAAAAGCGCATTATAATGTAAACGAGCATTGAGTTATTAAATGAAATTAACGGACAAAATAAATAATTATTAAGGCCCTTCGGTGTTCCAAAACATAATTATTGTCTGATAAATTTTATGGATTAAAATAAAAAAAATCAGAGTTTATACATTTTTGTTGAAGAGATGGCAAGGAAAAGAAACTTTTGCGCATTATTGGTAGAAAAAAATAAATAAAAGCGTATTGAAATGTAAATTAGCATTGAGTTATTAAATGGAATTAACGCACAAAAGGAATATTTATATTCATGAGCTTTTGCATATCCTTCTGTCCTCTAAATCATAATTATTTTCTGATAAATTTTAGAGACTAAAATAGAAAAGTCAGAGTTTATGTATTTTTGTAGAAGAGATGGCAAATAAAAAGAAGTTTTGCGCATTATTGGGAGAAAAAATAAATAAAAGCGTATTGTAATGTAAACGAGCATTGAGTTATTAAATGGAATTAACGCACAAAAGAAATAATTATTAGGGTCCTTCGGTGTTCCAAAACATAATTATTGTCTGATAAATTTTATGGATTAAAATAAAAAAAATCAGAGTTTATACATTTTTGTTGAAGAGATGGCAAGGAAAAGAAACTTTTGCGCATTATTGGTAGAAAAAAATAAATAAAAGCGTATTGAAATGTAAATTAGCATTGAGTTATTAAATGGAATTAACGCACAAAAGGAATATTTATATTCATGAGCTTTTGCATATCCTTCTGTCCTCTAAATCATAATTATTTTCTGATAAATTTTAGAGACTAAAATAGAAAAGTCAGAGTTTATGTATTTTTGTAGAAGAGATGGCAAATAAAAAGAAGTTTTGCGCATTATTGGGAGAAAAAATAAATAAAAGCGTATTGTAATGTAAACGAGCATTGAGTTATTAAATGGAATTAACGCACAAAAGAAATAATTATTAGGGTCCTTCGGTGTTCCAAAACATAATTATTGTCTGATAAATTTTATGGATTAAAATAAAAAAAAGTCAGAGTTTATACATTTTTGTAGAATAGATATAGATGGCAAGGAAAAGAAACTTTTGCGCATTATTGGGAGAAAAAATAAATAAAAGCGTATTCTAATGTAAAGGAGCATTGAGTTATTAAATGGAATTAACCCACAAAAGGAATATTTATATTCCTGAGCTTTTGCGTATCCTTCTGTCCTCTAAATCATAATTATTTTCTGATAAATTTTAGAGACTAAAATAGAAAAGTCAGAGTTTATGTATTTTTGTAGAAGAGATGGCAAATAAAAAGAAGTTTTGCGCATTATTGGGAGAAAAAATAAATAAAAGCGTATTGTAATGTAAACGAGCATTGAGTTATTAAATGGAATTAACGCACAAAAGAAATAATTATTAGGGTGCTTCGGTGTTCCAAAACATAATTATTGTCTGATAAATTTTATGGATTAAAATAAAAAAAGTCAGAGTTTATACATTTTTGTAGAATAGATATAGATGGCAAGGAAAAGAAACTTTTGCGCATTATTGGGAGAAAAAATAAATAAAAGCGTATTGTAATGTAAAGGAGCATTGAGTTATTAAATGGAATTAACCCACAAAAGGAATATTTATTAAGATCCGTCTGTCTTCTAAATCATAATTATTTTCTGAAAAATTTTAGAGACTAAAATAGAAAAGTCAGAGTTTATGTATTTTTGTAGAAGAGATGGCAAATAAAAAGAAGTTTTGCGCATTATTGGGAGAAAAAATAAATAAAAGCGTATTGTAATGAAAACGAGCATTGAGTTATTAAATGGAATTAACGCACAAAAGAAATAATTATTAGGGTCCTTCGGTGTTCCAAAACATAATTATTGTCTGATAAATTTTATGGATTAAAATAAAAAAAGTCACAGTTTATACATTTTTGTAGAATACATATAGATGGCAAGGAAAAGAAACTTTTGCGCATTATTGGGAGAAAAAATAAATAAAAGCGTATTGTAATGTAAAGGAGCATTGAGTTATTAAATGGAATTAACCCACAAAAGGAATATTTATTAAGATCCGTCTGTCTTCTAAATCATAATTATTTTCTGAAAAATTTTAGAGACTAAAATAGAAAAGTCAGAGTTTATGTATTTTTGTAGAAGAGATGACAAATAAAAAGAAGTTTTGCGCATTATTGGGAGAAAAAATAAATAAAAGCGTATTGTAATGTAAACGAGCATTGGTTATTAAATGGAATTAACGCACAAAAGAAATAATTATTAGGGTCCTTCGGTGTTCTAAAACATAATTATTATCTGATAAATTGTATAGATTAAAATAAAAAAGTCAAAGTTTATACATTTTTGTTGAAGAGATGGCGAGGAAAAGAAACTTCTGCGCATTATTGGTAGAAAAAAATAAATAAAAGCGTATTGTAATGTAAATTAGCATTGAGTTATTAAATGGAATTAACGCACAAAAGGAATATTTATATTCCTGCGCTTTTGCGTATCCTTCTCTCCTCTAAATCATAATTATTTTCTGATAAATTTTAGAGACTAAAATAGAAAAGTCAGAGTTTATGTATTTTTGTAGAAGAGATGGCAAATAAAAAGAAGTTTTGCGCATTATTGGGAGAAAAAATAAATAAAAGCGTATTGTAATGTAAACGAGCATTGAGTTATTAAATGGAATTAACGCACAAAAGAAATAATTATTAGGGTCCTTCGGTGTTCCAAAACATAATTATTGTCTGATAAATTTTATGGATTAAAATTAAAAAAAGTCAGAGTTTATACATTTTTGTAGAATAGATATAGATGGCAAGGAAAAGAAACTTTTGCGCATTATTGGGAGAAAAAATAAATAAAAGCGTATTGTAATGTAAAGGAGCATTGAGTTATTAAATGGAATTAACCCACAAAAGGAATATTTATTAAGATCCGTCTGTCGTCTAAATCATAATTATTTTCTGAAAAATTTTAGAGACTAAAATAGAAAAGTCAGAGTTTATGTATTTTTGTAGATGAGATGGCAAATAAAAAGAAGTTTTGCGCATTATTGGGAGAAAAAATAAATAAAAGCGAATTGTAATGTAAACGAGCATTGAGTTATTAAACGGAATTAACGCACAAAAGAAATAATTATTAGGGTGCTTCGGTGTTCCAAAACATAATTATTGTCTGATAAATTTTATGGATTAAAATAAAAAAAGTCAGAGTTTATACATTTTTGTAGAATAGATATAGATGGCAAGGAAAAGAAACTTTTGCGCATTATTGGGAGAAAAAATAAATAAAAGCGTATTGTAATGTAAAGGAGCATTGAGTTATTAAATGGAATTAACCCACAAAAGAAATATTTATTAAGATCCGTCTGTCGTATTAATCATAATTATTTTCTGAAAAATTTTAGAGACTAAAATAGAAAAGTCAGAGTTTATGTATTTTTGTAGAAGAGATGGCAAATAAAAAGAAGTTTTGCGCATTATTGGGAGAAAAAATAAATAAAAGCGTATTGTAATGTAAACGAGCATTGAGTTATTAAATGGAATTAACGCACAAAAGAAATAATTATTAGGGTCCTTCGGTGTTCTAAAACATTATTATTGTCTGATAAATTGTATAGATTAAAATAAAAAAGTCAAAGTTTATACATTTTTGTTGAAGAGATGGCAAGGAAAAGAAACTTCTGCGCATTATTGGTAGAAAAAAATAAATAAAAGCGTATTGTAATGTAAATTAGCATTGAGTTATTAAATGGAATTAACGCACAAAAGGAATATTTATATTCCTGAGCTTTTGCGTATCCTTCTGTCCTCTAAATCATAATTATTTTCTGATAAATTTTAGAGACTAAAATAGAAAAGTCAGAGTTTATGTATTTTTGTAGAAGAGATGGCAAATAAAAAGAAGTTTTGCGCATTATTGGGAGAAAAAATAAATAAAAGCGTATTGTAATGTAAACGAGCATTGAGTTATTAAATGGAATTAACGCACAAAAGAAATAATTATTAGGGTCCTTCGGTGTTCCAAAACATAATTATTGTCTGATAAATTTTATGGATTAAAATAAAAAAAATTCAGAGTTTATACATTTTTGTAGAATAGATATAGATAGCAAGGAAAAGAAACTTTTGCGCATTATTGGGAGAAAAAATAAATAAAAGCGTATTGTAATGTAAAGGAGCATTGAGTTATTAAATGGAATTAACCCACAAAAGGAGTATTTATATTCCTGAGCTTTTGCGTATCCTTCTGTCCTCTAAATCATAATTATTTTCTGATAAATTTTAGAGACTAAAATAGAAAAGTCAGAGTTTATGTATTTTTGTAGAAGAGATTTCAAATAAAAAGAAGTTTTGCGCATTATTGGGAGAAAAAATAAATAAAAGCGTATTGTAATGTAAACGAGCATTGAGTTATTAAATGGAATTAACGCACAAAAGAAATAATTATTAGGGTGCTTCGGTGTTCCAAAACATAATTATTGTCTGATAAATTTTATGGATTAAAATAAAAAAAGTCAGAGTTTATACATTTTTGTAGAATAGATATAGATGGCAAGGAAAAGAAACTTTTGCGCATTATTGGGAGAAAAAATAAATAAAAGCGTATTGTAATGTAAAGGAGCATTGAGTTATTAAATGGAATTAACCCACAAAAGGAATATTTATTAAGATCCGTCTGTCGTCTAAATCATAATTATTTTCTGAAAAATTTTAGAGACTAAAATAGAAAAGTCAGAGTTTATGTATTTTTGTAGAAGAGATGGCAAATAAAAAGAAGTTTTGCGCATTATTGGGAGAAAAAATAAATAAAAGCGTATTGTAATGAAAACGAGCATTGAGTTATTAAATGGAATTAACGCACAAAAGAAATAATTATTAGGGTCCTTCGGTGTTCCAAAACATAATTATTGTCTGATAAATTTTATGGATTAAAATAAAAAAAGTCACAGTTTATACATTTTTGTAGAATAGATATAGATAGCAAGGAAAAGAAACTTTTGCGCATTATTGGGAGAAAAAATAAATAAAAGCGTATTGTAATGTAAAGGAGCATTGAGTTATTAAATGGAATTAACCCACAAAAGGAATATTTATTAAGATCCGTCTGTCTTCTAAATCATAATTATTTTCTGAAAAATTTTAGAGACTAAAATAGAAAAGTCAGAGTTTATGTATTTTTGTAGAAGAGATGGCAAATAAAAAGAAGTTTTGCGCATTATTGGGAGAAAAAATAAATAAAAGCGTATTGTAATGTAAACGAGCATTGAGTTATTAAATGGAATTAACGCACAAAACAAATAATTATTAGGGTCCTTCGGTGTTCTAAAACATAATTATTGTCTGATAAATTGTATAGATTAAAATAAAAAAGTCAAAGTTTATACATTTTTGTTGAAGAGATGGCAAGGAAAAGAAACTTCTGCGCATTATTGGTAGAAAAAAATAAATAAAAGCGTATTGTAATGTAAATTAGCATTGAGTTATTAAATGGAATTAACGCACAAAAGGAATATTTATATTCCTGAGCTTTTGCGTATCCTTCTCTCCTCTAAATCATAATTATTTTCTAATAAATTTTAGAGACTAAAATAGAAAAGTCAGAGTTTATGTATTTTTGTAGAAGAGATGGCAAATAAAAAGAAGTTTTGCGCATTATTGGGAGAAAAAATAAATAAAAGCGTATTGTAATGAAAACGAGCATTGAGTTATTAAATGGAATTAACGCACAAAAGAAATAATTATTAGGGTCCTTCGGTGTTCCAAAACATAATTATTGTCTGATAAATTTTATGGATTAAAATAAAAAAAGTCACAGTTTATACATTTTTGTAGAATAGATATAGATGGCAAGGAAAAGAAACTTTTGCGCATTATTGGGAGAAAAAATAAATAAAAGCGTATTGTAATGTAAAGGAGCATTGAGTTATTAAATGGAATTAACCCACAAAAGGAATATTTATTAAGATCCGTCTGTCTTCTAAATCATAATTATTTTCTGAAAAATTTTAGAGACTAAAATAGAAAAGTCAGAGTTTATGTATTTTTGTAGAAGAGATGGCAAATAAAAAGAAGTTTTGCGCATTATTGGGAGAAAAAATAAATAAAAGCGTATTGTAATGTAAACGAGCATTGGTTATTAAATGGAATTAACGCACAAAAGAAATAATTATTAGGGTCCTTCGGTGTTCTAAAACATAATTATTGTCTGATAAATTGTATAGATTAAAATAAAAAAGTCAAAGTTTATACATTTTTGTTGAAGAGATGGCAAGGAAAAGAAACTTCTGCGCATTATTGGTAGAAAAAAATAAATAAAAGCGTATTGTAATGTAAATTAGCATTGAGTTATTAAATGGAATTAACGCACAAAAGGAATATTTATATTCCTGCGCTTTTGCGTATCCTTCTCTCCTCTAAATCATAATTATTTTCTGATAAATTTTAGAGACTAAAATAGAAAAGTCAGAGTTTATGTATTTTTGTAGAAGAGATGGCAAATAAAAAGAAGTTTTGCGCATTATTGGGAGAAAAAATAAATAAAAGCGTATTGTAATGTAAACGAGCATTGAGTTATTAAATGGAATTAACGCACAAAAGAAATAATTATTAGGGTGCTTCGGTGTTCCAAAACATAATTATTGTCTGATAAATTTTATGGATTAAAATAAAAAAAGTCAGAGTTTATACATTTTTGTAGAATAGATATAGATGGCAAGGAAAAGAAACTTTTGCGCATTATTGGGAGAAAAAATAAATAAAAGCGTATTGTAATGTAAAGGAGCATTGAGTTATTAAATGGAATTAACGCACAAAAGAAATAATTATTAGGGTGCTTCGGTGTTCCAAAACATAATTATTGTCTGATAAATTTTATGGATTAAAATAAAAAAAGTCAGAGTTTATACATTTTTGTAGAATAGATATAGATGGCAAGGAAAAGAAACTTTTGCGCATTATTGGGAGAAAAAATAAATAAAAGCGTATTGTAATGTAAAGGAGCATTGAGTTATTAAATGGAATTAACCCACAAAAGGAATATTTATTAAGATCCGTCTGTCGTCTAAATCATAATTATTTTCTGAAAAATTTTAGAGACTAAAATAGAAAAGTCAGAGTTTATGTATTTTTGTAGAAGAGATGGCAAATAAAAAGAAGTTTTGCGCATTATTGGGAGAAAAAATAAATAAAAGCGTATTGTAATGAAAACGAGCATTGAGTTATTAAATGGAATTAACGCACAAAAGAAATAATTATTAGGGTCCTTCGGTGTTCCAAAACATAATTATTGTCTGATAAATTTTATGGATTAAAATAAAAAAAGTCACAGTTTATACATTTTTGTAGAATAGATATAGATGGCAAGGAAAAGAAACTTTTGCGCATTATTGGGAGAAAAAATAAATAAAAGCGTATTGTAATGTAAATTAGCATTGAGTTATTAAATGGAATTAACGCACAAAAGGAATATTTATATTCCTGAGCTTTTGCGTATCCTTCTCTCCTCTAAATCATAATTATTTTCTGATAAATTTTAGAGACTAAAATAGAAAAGTCAGAGTTTATGTATTTTTGTAGAAGAGATTTCAAATAAAAAGAAGTTTTGCGCATTATTGGGAGAAAAAATAAATAAAAGCGTATTGTAATGTAAACGAGCATTGAGTTATTAAATGGAATTAACGCACAAAAGGAATATTTATATTCCTGAGCTTTTGCGTATCCTTCTGTCCTCTAAATCATAATTATTTTCTGTTAAATTTTAGAGACTAAAATAGAAAAGTCAGAGTTTATGTATTTTTGTAGATGAGATGGCAAATAAAAAGAAGTTTTGCGCATTATTGGGAGAAAAAATAAATAAAAGCGTATTGTAATGTAAACGAGCATTGAGTTATTAAATGGAATTAACGCACAAAAGAAATAATTATTAGGGTGCTTCGGTGTTCCAAAACATAATTATTGTCTGATAAATTTTATGGATTAAAATAAAAAAAGTCAGAGTTTATACATTTTTGTAGAATAGATATAGATGGCAAGGAAAAGAAACTTTTGCGCATTATTGGGAGAAAAAATAAATAAAAGCGTATTGTAATGTAAAGGAGCATTGAGTTATTAAATGGAATTAACGCACAAAAGAAATAATTATTAGGGTGCTTCGGTGTTCCAAAACATAATTATTGTCTGATAAATTTTATGGATTAAAATAAAAAAAGTCAGAGTTTATACATTTTTGTAGAATAGATATAGATGGCAAGGAAAAGAAACTTTTGCGCATTATTGGGAGAAAAAATAAATAAAAGCGTATTGTAATGTAAAGGAGCATTGAGTTATTAAATGGAATTAACCCACAAAAGGAATATTTATTAAGATCCGTCTGTCGTCTAAATCATAATTATTTTCTGAAAAATTTTAGAGACTAAAATAGAAAAGTCAGAGTTTATGTATTTTTGTAGAAGAGATGGCAAATAAAAAGAAGTTTTGCGCATTATTGGGAGAAAAAATAAATAAAAGCGTATTGTAATGAAAACGAGCATTGAGTTATTAAATGGAATTAACGCACAAAAGAAATAATTATTAGGGTCCTTCGGTGTTCCAAAACATAATTATTGTCTGATAAATTTTATGGATTAAAATAAAAAAAGTCACAGTTTATACATTTTTGTAGAATAGATATAGATGGCAAGGAAAAGAAACTTTTGCGCATTATTGGGAGAAAAAATAAATAAAAGCGTATTGTAATGTAAAGGAGCATTGAGTTATTAAATGGAATTAACCCACAAAAGGAATATTTATTAAGATCCGTCTGTCTTCTAAATCATAATTATTTTCTGAAAAATTTTAGAGACTAAAATAGAAAAGTCAGAGTTTATGTATTTTTGTAGAAGAGATGGCAAATAAAAAGAAGTTTTGCGCATTATTGGGAGAAAAAATAAATAAAAGCGTATTGTAATGTAAACGAGCATTGAGTTATTAAATGGAATTAACGCACAAAAGGAATATTTATATTCCTGAGCTTTTGCGTATCCTTCTCTCCTCTAAATCATAATTATTTTCTGATAAATTTTAGAGACTAAAATAGAAAAGTCAGAGTTTATGTATTTTTGTAGAAGAGATTTCAAATAAAAAGAAGTTTTGCGCATTATTGGGAGAAAAAATAAATAAAAGCGTATTGTAATGTAAACGAGCATTGAGTTATTAAATGGAATTAACGCACAAAAGGAATATTTATATTCCTGAGCTTTTGCGTATCCTTCTGTCCTCTAAATCATAATTATTTTCTGTTAAATTTTAGAGACTAAAATAGAAAAGTCAGAGTTTATGTATTTTTGTAGATGAGATGGCAAATAAAAAGAAGTTTTGCGCATTATTGGGAGAAAAAATAAATAAAAGCGTATTGTAATGTAAACGAGCATTGAGTTATTAAATGGAATTAACGCACAAAAGAAATAATTATTAGGGTGCTTCGGTGTTCCAAAACATAATTATTGTCTGATAAATTTTATGGATTAAAATAAAAAAAGTCAGAGTTTATACATTTTTGTAGAATAGATATAGATGGCAAGGAAAAGAAACTTTTGCGCATTATTGGGAGAAAAAATAAATAAAAGCGTATTGTAATGTAAAGGAGCATTGAGTTATTAAATGGAATTAACCCACAAAAGGAATATTTATATTCCTGAGCTTTTGCGTATCCTTCTGTCCTCTAAATCATAATTATTTTCTGATAAATTTTAGAGACTAAAATAGAAAAGTCAGAGTTTATGTATTTTTGTAGATGAGATGGCAAATAAAAAGAAGTTTTGCGCATTATTGGGAGAAAAAATAAATAAAAGCGTATTGTAATGTAAACGAGCATTGAGTTATTAAATGGAATTAACGCACAAAAGAAATAATTATTAGGGTGCTTCGGTGTTCCAAAACATAATTATTGTCTGATAAATTTTATGGATTAAAATAAAAAAAGTCAGAGTTTATACATTTTTGTAGAATAGATATAGATGGCAAGGAAAAGAAACTTTTGCGCATTATTGGGAGAAAAAATAAATAAAAGCGTATTGTAATGTAAAGGAGCATTGAGTTATTAAATGGAATTAACGCACAAAAGAAATAATTATTAGGGTGCTTCGGTGTTCCAAAACATAATTATTGTCTGATAAATTTTATGGATTAAAATAAAAAAAGTCAGAGTTTATACATTTTTGTAGAATAGATATAGATGGCAAGGAAAAGAAACTTTTGCGCATTATTGGGAGAAAAAATAAATAAAAGCGTATTGTAATGTAAAGGAGCATTGAGTTATTAAATGGAATTAACCCACAAAAGGAATATTTATTAAGATCCGTCTGTCGTCTAAATCATAATTATTTTCTGAAAAATTTTAGAGACTAAAATAGAAAAGTCAGAGTTTATGTATTTTTGTAGAAGAGATGGCAAATAAAAAGAAGTTTTGCGCATTATTGGGAGAAAAAATAAATAAAAGCGTATTGTAATGAAAACGAGCATTGAGTTATTAAATGGAATTAACGCACAAAAGAAATAATTATTAGGGTCCTTCGGTGTTCCAAAACATAATTATTGTCTGATAAATTTTATGGATTAAAATAAAAAAAGTCACAGTTTATACATTTTTGTAGAATAGATATAGATGGCAAGGAAAAGAAACTTTTGCGCATTATTGGGAGAAAAAATAAATAAAAGCGTATTGTAATGTAAAGGAGCATTGAGTTATTAAATGGAATTAACCCACAAAAGGAATATTTATTAAGATCCGTCTGTCTTCTAAATCATAATTATTTTCTGAAAAATTTTAGAGACTAAAATAGAAAAGTCAGAGTTTATGTATTTTTGTAGAAGAGATGGCAAATAAAAAGAAGTTTTGCGCATTATTGGGAGAAAAAATAAATAAAAGCGTATTGTAATGTAAACGAGCATTGAGTTATTAAATGGAATTAACGCACAAAAGGAATATTTATATTCCTGAGCTTTTGCGTATCCTTCTCTCCTCTAAATCATAATTATTTTCTGATAAATTTTAGAGACTAAAATAGAAAAGTCAGAGTTTATGTATTTTTGTAGAAGAGATTTCAAATAAAAAGAAGTTTTGCGCATTATTGGGAGAAAAAATAAATAAAAGCGTATTGTAATGTAAACGAGCATTGAGTTATTAAATGGAATTAACGCACAAAAGGAATATTTATATTCCTGAGCTTTTGCGTATCCTTCTGTCCTCTAAATCATAATTATTTTCTGTTAAATTTTAGAGACTAAAATAGAAAAGTCAGAGTTTATGTATTTTTGTAGATGAGATGGCAAATAAAAAGAAGTTTTGCGCATTATTGGGAGAAAAAATAAATAAAAGCGTATTGTAATGTAAACGAGCATTGAGTTATTAAATGGAATTAACGCACAAAAGAAATAATTATTAGGGTGCTTCGGTGTTCCAAAACATAATTATTGTCTGATAAATTTTATGGATTAAAATAAAAAAAGTCAGAGTTTATACATTTTTGTAGAATAGATATAGATGGCAAGGAAAAGAAACTTTTGCGCATTATTGGGAGAAAAAATAAATAAAAGCGTATTGTAATGTAAAGGAGCATTGAGTTATTAAATGGAATTAACCCACAAAAGGAATATTTATATTCCTGAGCTTTTGCGTATCCTTCTGTCCTCTAAATCATAATTATTTTCTGATAAATTTTAGAGACTAAAATAGAAAAGTCAGAGTTTATGTATTTTTGTAGATGAGATGGCAAATAAAAAGAAGTTTTGCGCATTATTGGGAGAAAAAATAAATAAAAGCGTATTGTAATGTAAACGAGCATTGAGTTATTAAATGGAATTAACGCACAAAAGAAATAATTATTAGGGTGCTTCGGTGTTCCAAAACATAATTATTGTCTGATAAATTTTATGGATTAAAATAAAAAAAGTCAGAGTTTATACATTTTTGTAGAATAGATATAGATGGCAAGGAAAAGAAACTTTTGCGCATTATTGGGAGAAAAAATAAATAAAAGCGTATTGTAATGTAAAGGAGCATTGAGTTATTAAATGGAATTAACGCACAAAAGAAATAATTATTAGGGTGCTTCGGTGTTCCAAAACATAATTATTGTCTGATAAATTTTATGGATTAAAATAAAAAAAGTCAGAGTTTATACATTTTTGTAGAATAGATATAGATGGCAAGGAAAAGAAACTTTTGCGCATTATTGGGAGAAAAAATAAATAAAAGCGTATTGTAATGTAAAGGAGCATTGAGTTATTAAATGGAATTAACCCACAAAAGGAATATTTATTAAGATCCGTCTGTCGTCTAAATCATAATTATTTTCTGAAAAATTTTAGAGACTAAAATAGAAAAGTCAGAGTTTATGTATTTTTGTAGAAGAGATGGCAAATAAAAAGAAGTTTTGCGCATTATTGGGAGAAAAAATAAATAAAAGCGTATTGTAATGAAAACGAGCATTGAGTTATTAAATGGAATTAACGCACAAAAGAAATAATTATTAGGGTCCTTCGGTGTTCCAAAACATAATTATTGTCTGATAAATTTTATGGATTAAAATAAAAAAAGTCACAGTTTATACATTTTTGTAGAATAGATATAGATGGCAAGGAAAAGAAACTTTTGCGCATTATTGGGAGAAAAAATAAATAAAAGCGTATTGTAATGTAAAGGAGCATTGAGTTATTAAATGGAATTAACCCACAAAAGGAATATTTATTAAGATCCGTCTGTCTTCTAAATCATAATTATTTTCTGAAAAATTTTAGAGACTAAAATAGAAAAGTCAGAGTTTATGTATTTTTGTAGAAGAGATGGCAAATAAAAAGAAGTTTTGCGCATTATTGGGAGAAAAAATAAATAAAAGCGTATTGTAATGTAAACGAGCATTGAGTTATTAAATGGAATTAACGCACAAAACAAATAATTATTAGGGTCCTTCGGTGTTCTAAAACATAATTATTGTCTGATAAATTGTATAGATTAAAATAAAAAAGTCAAAGTTTATACATTTTTGTTGAAGAGATGGCAAGGAAAAGAAACTTCTGCGCATTATTGGTAGAAAAAAATAAATAAAAGCGTATTGTAATGTAAATTAGCATTGAGTTATTAAATGCAATTAACGCACAAAAGGAATATTTATATTCCTGAGCTTTTGCGTATCCTTCTCTCCTCTAAATCATAATTATTTTCTGATAAATTTTAGAGACTAAAATAGAAAAGTCAGAGTTTATGTATTTTTGTAGAAGAGATGGCAAATAAAAAGAAGTTTTGCGCATTATTGGGAGAAAAAATAAATAAAAGCGTATTGTAATGAAAACGAGCATTGAGTTATTAAATGGAATTAACGCACAAAAGAAATAATTATTAGGGTCCTTCGGTGTTCCAAAACATAATTATTGTCTGATAAATTTTATGGATTAAAATAAAAAAAGTCACAGTTTATACATTTTTGTAGAATAGATATAGATGGCAAGGAAAAGAAACTTTTGCGCATTATTGGGAGAAAAAATAAATAAAAGCGTATTGTAATGTAAAGGAGCATTGAGTTATTAAATGGAATTAACCCACAAAAGGAATATTTATTAAGATCCGTCTGTCTTCTAAATCATAATTATTTTCTGAAAAATTTTAGAGACTAAAATAGAAAAGTCAGAGTTTATGTATTTTTGTAGAAGAGATGGCAAATAAAAAGAAGTTTTGCGCATTATTGGGAGAAAAAATAAATAAAAGCGTATTGTAATGTAAACGAGCATTGAGTTATTAAATGGAATTAACGCACAAAACAAATAATTATTAGGGTCCTTCGGTGTTCTAAAACATAATTATTGTCTGATAAATTGTATAGATTAAAATAAAAAAGTCAAAGTTTATACATTTTTGTTGAAGAGATGGCAAGGAAAAGAAACTTCTGCGCATTATTGGTAGAAAAAAATAAATAAAAGCGTATTGTAATGTAAATTAGCATTGAGTTATTAAATGGAATTAACGCACAAAAGGAATATTTATATTCCTGCGCTTTTGCGTATCCTTCTCTCCTCTAAATCATAATTATTTTCTGATAAATTTTAGAGACTAAAATAGAAAAGTCAGAGTTTATGTATTTTTGTAGAAGAGATGGCAAATAAAAAGAAGTTTTGCGCATTATTGGGAGAAAAAATAAATAAAAGCGTATTGTAATGTAAACGAGCATTGAGTTATTAAATGGAATTAACGCACAAAAGAAATAATTATTAGGGTCCTTCGGTGTTCCAAAACATAATTATTGTCTGATAAATTTTATGGATTAAAATTTAAAAAAGTCAGAGTTTATACATTTTTGTAGAATAGATATAGATGGCAAGGAAAAGAAACTTTTGCGCATTATTGGGAGAAAAAATAAATAAAAGCGTATTGTAATGTAAAGGAGCATTGAGTTATTAAATGGAATTAACCCACAAAAGGAATATTTATATTCCTGAGCTTTTGCGTATCCTTCTGTCCTCTAAATCATAATTATTTTCTGATAAATTTTAGAGACTAAAATAGAAAAGTCAGAGTTTATGTATTTTTGTAGATGAGATGGCAAATAAAAAGAAGTTTTGCGCATTATTGGGAGAAAAAATAAATAAAAGCGTATTGTAATGTAAACGAGCATTGAGTTATTAAATGGAATTAACGCACAAAAGAAATAATTATTAGGGTCCTTCGGTGTTCCAAAACATAATTATTGTCTGATAAATTTTATGGATTAAAATAAAAAAAGTCACAGTTTATACATTTTTGTAGAATAGATATAGATGGCAAGGAAAAGAAACTTTTGCGCATTATTGGGAGAAAAAATAAATAAAAGCGTATTGTAATGTAAAGGAGCATTGAGTTGTTAAATGGAATTAACCCACAAAAGGAATATTTATTAAGATCCGTCTGTCTTCTAAATCATAATTATTTTCTGAAAATTTTTAGAGACTAAAATAGAAAAGTCAGAGTTTATGTATTTTTGTAGAAGAGATGGCAAATAAAAAGAAGTTTTGCGCATTATTGGGAGAAAAAATAAATAAAAGCGTATTGTAATGTAAACGAGCATTGAGTTATTAAATGGAATTAACGCACAAAAGAAATAATTATTAGGGTCCTTCGGTGTTCTAAAACATAATTATTGTCTGATAAATTGTATAGATTAAAATAAAAAAGTCAAAGTTTATACATTTTTGTTGAAGAGATGGCAAGGAAAAGAAACTTCTGCGCATTATTGGTAGAAAAAAATAAATAAAAGCGTATTGTAATGTAAATTAGCATTGAGTTATTAAATGGAATTAACGCACAAAAGGAATATTTATATTCCTGAGCTTTTGCGTATCCTTCTCTCCTCTAAATCATAATTATTTTCTGATAAATTTTAGAGACTAAAATAGAAAAGTCAGAGTTTATGTATTTTTGTAGAAGAGATTTCAAATAAAAAGAAGTTTTGCGCATTATTGGGAGAAAAAATAAATAAAAGCGTATTGTAATGTAAACGAGCATTGAGTTATTAAATGGAATTAACGCACAAAAGGAATATTTATATTCCTGAGCTTTTGCGTATCCTTCTGTCCTCTAAATCATAATTATTTTCTGATAAATTTTAGAGACTAAAATAGAAAAGTCAGAGTTTATGTATTTTTGTAGATGAGATGGCAAATAAAAAGAAGTTTTGCGCATTATTGGGAGAAAAAATAAATAAAAGCGTATTGTAATGTAAACGAGCATTGAGTTATTAAATGGAATTAACGCACAAAAGAAATAATTATTAGGGTGCTTCGGTGTTCCAAAACATAATTATTGTCTGATAAATTTTATGGATTAAAATAAAAAAAGTCAGAGTTTATACATTTTTGTAGAATAGATATAGATGGCAAGGAAAAGAAACTTTTGCGCATTATTGGGAGAAAAAATAAATAAAAGCGTATTGTAATGTAAAGGAGCATTGAGTTATTAAATGGAATTAACGCACAAAAGAAATAATTATTAGGGTGCTTCGGTGTTCCAAAACATAATTATTGTCTGATAAATTTTATGGATTAAAATAAAAAAAGTCAGAGTTTATACATTTTTGTAGAATAGATATAGATGGCAAGGAAAAGAAACTTTTGCGCATTATTGGGAGAAAAAATAAATAAAAGCGTATTGTAATGTAAAGGAGCATTGAGTTATTAAATGGAATTAACCCACAAAAGGAATATTTATTAAGATCCGTCTGTCGTCTAAATCATAATTATTTTCTGAAAAATTTTAGAGACTAAAATAGAAAAGTCAGAGTTTATGTATTTTTGTAGAAGAGATGGCAAATAAAAAGAAGTTTTGCGCATTATTGGGAGAAAAAATAAATAAAAGCGTATTGTAATGAAAACGAGCATTGAGTTATTAAATGGAATTAACGCACAAAAGAAATAATTATTAGGGTCCTTCGGTGTTCCAAAACATAATTATTGTCTGATAAATTTTATGGATTAAAATAAAAAAAGTCACAGTTTATACATTTTTGTAGAATAGATATAGATGGCAAGGAAAAGAAACTTTTGCGCATTATTGGGAGAAAAAATAAATAAAAGCGTATTGTAATGTAAAGGAGCATTGAGTTATTAAATGGAATTAACCCACAAAAGGAATATTTATTAAGATCCGTCTGTCTTCTAAATCATAATTATTTTCTGAAAAATTTTAGAGACTAAAATAGAAAAGTCAGAGTTTATGTATTTTTGTAGAAGAGATGGCAAATAAAAAGAAGTTTTGCGCATTATTGGGAGAAAAAATAAATAAAAGCGTATTGTAATGTAAACGAGCATTGAGTTATTAAATGGAATTAACGCACAAAACAAATAATTATTAGGGTCCTTCGGTGTTCTAAAACATAATTATTGTCTGATAAATTGTATAGATTAAAATAAAAAAGTCAAAGTTTATACATTTTTGTTGAAGAGATGGCAAGGAAAAGAAACTTCTGCGCATTATTGGTAGAAAAAAATAAATAAAAGCGTATTGTAATGTAAATTAGCATTGAGTTATTAAATGCAATTAACGCACAAAAGGAATATTTATATTCCTGAGCTTTTGCGTATCCTTCTCTCCTCTAAATCATAATTATTTTCTGATAAATTTTAGAGACTAAAATAGAAAAGTCAGAGTTTATGTATTTTTGTAGAAGAGATGGCAAATAAAAAGAAGTTTTGCGCATTATTGGGAGAAAAAATAAATAAAAGCGTATTGTAATGAAAACGAGCATTGAGTTATTAAATGGAATTAACGCACAAAAGAAATAATTATTAGGGTCCTTCGGTGTTCCAAAACATAATTATTGTCTGATAAATTTTATGGATTAAAATAAAAAAAGTCACAGTTTATACATTTTTGTAGAATAGATATAGATGGCAAGGAAAAGAAACTTTTGCGCATTATTGGGAGAAAAAATAAATAAAAGCGTATTGTAATGTAAAGGAGCATTGAGTTATTAAATGGAATTAACCCACAAAAGGAATATTTATTAAGATCCGTCTGTCTTCTAAATCATAATTATTTTCTGAAAAATTTTAGAGACTAAAATAGAAAAGTCAGAGTTTATGTATTTTTGTAGAAGAGATGGCAAATAAAAAGAAGTTTTGCGCATTATTGGGAGAAAAAATAAATAAAAGCGTATTGTAATGTAAACGAGCATTGAGTTATTAAATGGAATTAACGCACAAAACAAATAATTATTAGGGTCCTTCGGTGTTCTAAAACATAATTATTGTCTGATAAATTGTATAGATTAAAATAAAAAAGTCAAAGTTTATACATTTTTGTTGAAGAGACGGCAAGGAAAAGAAACTTCTGCGCATTATTGGTAGAAAAAAATAAATAAAAGCGTATTGTAATGTAAATTAGCATTGAGTTATTAAATGGAATTAACGCACAAAAGGAATATTTATATTCCTGCGCTTTTGCGTATCCTTCTCTCCTCTAAATCATAATTATTTTCTGATAAATTTTAGAGACTAAAATAGAAAAGTCAGAGTTTATGTATTTTTGTAGAAGAGATGGCAAATAAAAAGAAGTTTTGCGCATTATTGGGAGAAAAAATAAATAAAAGCGTATTGTAATGTAAACGAGCATTGAGTTATTAAATGGAATTAACGCACAAAAGAAATAATTATTAGGGTCCTTCGGTGTTCCAAAACATAATTATTGTCTGATAAATTTTATGGATTAAAATTTAAAAAAGTCAGAGTTTATACATTTTTGTAGAATAGATATAGATGGCAAGGAAAAGAAACTTTTGCGCATTATTGGGAGAAAAAATAAATAAAAGCGTATTGTAATGTAAAGGAGCATTGAGTTATTAAATGGAATTAACCCACAAAAGGAATATTTATATTCCTGAGCTTTTGCGTATCCTTCTGTCCTCTAAATCATAATTATTTTCTGATAAATTTTAGAGACTAAAATAGAAAAGTCAGAGTTTATGTATTTTTGTAGATGAGATGGCAAATAAAAAGAAGTTTTGCGCATTATTGGGAGAAAAAATAAATAAAAGCGTATTGTAATGTAAACGAGCATTGAGTTATTAAATGGAATTAACGCACAAAAGAAATAATTATTAGGGTCCTTCGGTGTTCCAAAACATAATTATTGTCTGATAAATTTTATGGATTAAAATAAAAAAAGTCACAGTTTATACATTTTTGTAGAATAGATATAGATGGCAAGGAAAAGAAACTTTTGCGCATTATTGGGAGAAAAAATAAATAAAAGCGTATTGTAATGTAAAGGAGCATTGAGTTGTTAAATGGAATTAACCCACAAAAGGAATATTTATTAAGATCCGTCTGTCTTCTAAATCATAATTATTTTCTGAAAATTTTTAGAGACTAAAATAGAAAAGTCAGAGTTTATGTATTTTTGTAGAAGAGATGGCAAATAAAAAGAAGTTTTGCGCATTATTGGGAGAAAAAATAAATAAAAGCGTATTGTAATGTAAACGAGCATTGAGTTATTAAATGGAATTAACGCACAAAAGAAATAATTATTAGGGTCCTTCGGTGTTCTAAAACATAATTATTGTCTGATAAATTGTATAGATTAAAATAAAAAAGTCAAAGTTTATACATTTTTGTTGAAGAGATGGCAAGGAAAAGAAACTTCTGCGCATTATTGGTAGAAAAAAATAAATAAAAGCGTATTGTAATGTAAATTAGCATTGAGTTATTAAATGGAATTAACGCACAAAAGGAATATTTATATTCCTGAGCTTTTGCGTATCCTTCTCTCCTCTAAATCATAATTATTTTCTGATAAATTTTAGAGACTAAAATAGAAAAGTCAGAGTTTATGTATTTTTGTAGAAGAGATTTCAAATAAAAAGAAGTTTTGCGCATTATTGGGAGAAAAAATAAATAAAAGCGTATTGTAATGTAAACGAGCATTGAGTTATTAAATGGAATTAACGCACAAAAGGAATATTTATATTCCTGAGCTTTTGCGTATCCTTCTGTCCTCTAAATCATAATTATTTTCTGATAAATTTTAGAGACTAAAATAGAAAAGTCAGAGTTTATGTATTTTTGTAGATGAGATGGCAAATAAAAAGAAGTTTTGCGCATTATTGGGAGAAAAAATAAATAAAAGCGTATTGTAATGTAAACGAGCATTGAGTTATTAAATGGAATTAACGCACAAAAGAAATAATTATTAGGGTGCTTCGGTGTTCCAAAACATAATTATTGTCTGATAAATTTTATGGATTAAAATAAAAAAAGTCAGAGTTTATACATTTTTGTAGAATAGATATAGATGGCAAGGAAAAGAAACTTTTGCGCATTATTGGGAGAAAAAATAAATAAAAGCGTATTGTAATGTAAAGGAGCATTGAGTTATTAAATGGAATTAACCCACAAAAGGAATATTTATATTCCTGAGCTTTTGCGTATCCTTCTGTCCTCTAAATCATAATTATTTTCTGATAAATTTTAGAGACTAAAATAGAAAAGTCAGAGTTTATGTATTTTTGTAGATGAGATGGCAAATAAAAAGAAGTTTTGCGCATTATTGGGAGAAAAAATAAATAAAAGCGTATTGTAATGTAAACGAGCATTGAGTTATTAAATGGAATTAACGCACAAAAGAAATAATTATTAGGGTGCTTCGGTGTTCCAAAACATAATTATTGTCTGATAAATTTTATGGATTAAAATAAAAAAAGTCAGAGTTTATACATTTTTGTAGAATAGATATAGATGGCAAGGAAAAGAAACTTTTGCGCATTATTGGGAGAAAAAATAAAAAAAAGCGTATTGTAATGAAAACGAGCATTGAGTTATTAAATGGAATTAACGCACAAAAGAAATAATTATTAGGGTCCTTCGGTGTTCCAAAACATAATTATTGTCTGATAAATTTTATGGATTAAAATAAAAAAAGTCACAGTTTATACATTTTTGTAGAATAGATATAGATGGCAAGGAAAAGAAACTTTTGCGCATTATTGGGAGAAAAAATAAATAAAAGCGTATTGTAATGTAAAGGAGCATTGAGTTATTAAATGGAATTAACCCACAAAAGGAATATTTATTAAGATCCGTCTGTCTTCTAAATCATAATTATTTTCTGAAAAATTTTAGAGACTAAAATAGAAAAGTCAGAGTTTATGTATTTTTGTAGAAGAGATGGCAAATAAAAAGAAGTTTTGCGCATTATTGGGAGAAAAAATAAATAAAAGCGTATTGTAATGTAAACGAGCATTGAGTTATTAAATGGAATTAACCCACAAAAGAAATATTTATTAAGATCCGTCTGTCGTATTAATCATAATTATTTTCTGAAAAATTTTAGAGACTAAAATAGAAAAGTCAGAGTTTATGTATTTTTGTAGAAGAGATGGCAAATAAAAAGAAGTTTTGCGCATTATTGGGAGAAAAAATAAATAAAAGCGTATTGTAATGTAAACGAGCATTGAGTTATTAAATGGAATTAACGCACAAAAGAAGTAATTATTAGGGTCCTTCGGTGTTCTAAAACATAATTATTGTCTGATAAATTGTATAGATTAAAATAAAAAAGTCAAAGTTTATACATTTTTGTTGAAGAGATGGCAAGGAAAAGAAACTTCTGCGCATTATTGGTAGAAAAAAATAAATAAAAGCGTATTGTAATGTAAATTAGCATTGAGTTATTAAATGGAATTAACGCACAAAAGGAATATTTATATTCCTGAGCTTTTGCGTATCCTTCTCTCCTCTAAATCATAATTATTTTCTGATAAATTTTAGAGGCTAAAATAGAAAAGTCAGAGTTTATGTATTTTTGTAGAAGAGATTTCAAATAAAAAGAAATTTTGCGCATTATTGGGAGAAAAAATAAATAAAAGCGTATTGTAATGCAAACGAGCATTGAGTTATTAAATGGAATTAACGCACAAAAGAAATAATTATTAGGGTGATTCGGTGTTCCAAAACATAATTATTGTCTGATAAATTTTATGGATTAAAATAAAAAAAGTCAGAGTTTATACATTTTTGTAGAATAGATATAGATGGCAAGGAAAAGAAACTTTTGCGCATTATTGGGAGAAAAAATAAATAAAAGCGTATTGTAATGTAAAGGAGCATTGAGTTATTAAATGGAATTAACCCACAAAAGGAATATTTATTAAGATCCGTCTGTCGTCTAAATCATAATTATTTTCTGAAAAATTTTAGAGACTAAAATAGAAAAGTCAGAGTTTATGTATTTTTGTAGAAGAGATGGCAAATAAAAAGAAGTTTTGCGCATTATTGGGAGAAAAAATAAATAAAAGCGTATTGTAATGAAAACGAGCATTGAGTTATTAAATGGAATTAACGCACAAAAGAAATAATTATTAGGGTCCTTCGGTGTTCCAAAACATAATTATTGTCTGATAAATTTTATGGATTAAAATAAAAAAAGTCACAGTTTATACATTTTTGTAGAATAGATATAGATGGCAAGGAAAAGAAACTTTTGCGCATTATTGGGAGAAAAAATAAATAAAAGCGTATTGTAATGTAAAGGAGCATTGAGTTATTAAATGGAATTAACCCACAAAAGGAATATTTATTAAGATCCGTCTGTCTTCTAAATCATAATTATTTTCTGAAAAATTTTAGAGACTAAAATAGAAAAGTCAGAGTTTATGTATTTTTGTAGAAGAGATGGCAAATAAAAAGAAGTTTTGCGCATTATTGGGAGAAAAAATAAATAAAAGCGTATTGTAATGTAAACGAGCATTGAGTTATTAAATGGAATTAACGCACAAAACAAATAATTATTAGGGTCCTTCGGTGTTCTAAAACATAATTATTGTCTGATAAATTGTATAGATTAAAATAAAAAAGTCAAAGTTTATACATTTTTGTTGAAGAGATGGCAAGGAAAAGAAACTTCTGCGCATTATTGGTAGAAAAAAATAAATAAAAGCGTATTGTAATGTAAATTAGCATTGAGTTATTAAATGGAATTAACGCACAAAAGGAATATTTATATTCCTGAGCTTTTGCGTATCCTTCTCTCCTCTAAATCATAATTATTTTCTGATAAATTTTAGAGACTAAAATAGAAAAGTCAGAGTTTATGTATTTTTGTAGAAGAGATGGCAAATAAAAAGAAGTTTTGCGCATTATTGGGAGAAAAAATAAATAAAAGCGTATTGTAATGTAAACGAGCATTGAGTTATTAAATGGAATTAACGCACAAAAGAAATAATTATTAGGGTCCTTCGGTGTTCCAAAACATAATTATTGTCTGATAAATTTTATGGATTAAAATTTAAAAAAGTCAGAGTTTATACATTTTTGTAGAATAGATATAGATGGCAAGGAAAAGAAACTTTTGCGCATTATTGGGAGAAAAAATAAATAAAAGCGTATTGTAATGTAAAGGAGCATTGAGTTATTAAATGGAATTAACCCACAAAAGGAATATTTATATTCCTGAGCTTTTGCGTATCCTTCTGTCCTCTAAATCATAATTATTTTCTGATAAATTTTAGAGACTAAAATAGAAAAGTCAGAGTTTATGTATTTTTGTAGATGAGATGGCAAATAAAAAGAAGTTTTGCGCATTATTGGGAGAAAAAATAAATAAAAGCGTATTGTAATGTAAACGAGCATTGAGTTATTAAATGGAATTAACGCACAAAAGAAATAATTATTAGGGTGCTTCGGTGTTCCAAAACATAATTATTGTCTGATAAATTTTATGGATTAAAATAAAAAAAGTCAGAGTTTATACATTTTTGTAGAATAGATATAGATGGCAAGGAAAAGAAACTTTTGCGCATTATTGGGAGAAAAAATAAATAAAAGCGTATTGTAATGTAAAGGAGCATTGAGTTATTAAATGGAATTAACGCACAAAAGAAATAATTATTAGGGTGCTTCGGTGTTCCAAAACATAATTATTGTCTGATAAATTTTATGGATTAAAATAAAAAAAGTCAGAGTTTATACATTTTTGTAGAATAGATATAGATGGCAAGGAAAAGAAACTTTTGCGCATTATTGGGAGAAAAAATAAATAAAAGCGTATTGTAATGTAAAGGAGCATTGAGTTATTAAATGGAATTAACCCACAAAAGGAATATTTATTAAGATCCGTCTGTCGTCTAAATCATAATTATTTTCTGAAAAATTTTAGAGACTAAAATAGAAAAGTCAGAGTTTATGTATTTTTGTAGAAGAGATGGTAAATAAAAAGAAGTTTTGCGCATTATTGGGAGAAAAAATAAATAAAAGCGTATTGTAATGAAAACGAGCATTGAGTTATTAAATGGAATTAACGCACAAAAGAAATAATTATTAGGGTCCTTCGGTGTTCCAAAACATAATTATTGTCTGATAAATTTTATGGATTAAAATAAAAAAAGTCACAGTTTATACATTTTTGTAGAATAGATATAGATGGCAAGGAAAAGAAACTTTTGCGCATTATTGGGAGAAAAAATAAATAAAAGCGTATTGTAATGTAAAGGAGCATTGAGTTATTAAATGGAATTAACCCACAAAAGGAATATTTATTAAGATCCGTCTGTCTTCTAAATCATAATTATTTTCTGAAAAATTTTAGAGACTAAAATAGAAAAGTCAGAGTTTATGTATTTTTGTAGAAGAGATGGCAAATAAAAAGAAGTTTTGCGCATTATTGGGAGAAAAAATAAATAAAAGCGTATTGTAATGTAAACGAGCATTGAGTTATTAAATGGAATTAACGCACAAAACAAATAATTATTAGGGTCCTTCGGTGTTCTAAAACATAATTATTGTCTGATAAATTGTATAGATTAAAATAAAAAAGTCAAAGTTTATACATTTTTGTTGAAGTGATGGCAAGGAAAAGAAACTTCTGCGCATTATTGGTAGAAAAAAATAAATAAAAGCGTATTGTAATGTAAATTAGCATTGAGTTATTAAATGCAATTAACGCACAAAAGATATATTTATATTCCTGAGCTTTTGCGTATCTTTCTCTCCTCTAAATCATAATTATTTTCTGATAAATTTTAGAGACTAAAATAGAAAAGTCAGAGTTTATGTATTTTTGTAGAAGAGATGGCAAATAAAAAGAAGTTTTGCGCATTATTGGGAGAAAAAATAAATAAAAGCGTATTGTAATGAAAACGAGCATTGAGTTATTAAATGGAATTAACGCACAAAAGAAATAATTATTAGGGTCCTTCGGTGTTCCAAAACATAATTATTGTCTGATAAATTTTATGGATTAAAATAAAAAAAGTCACAGTTTATACATTTTTGTAGAATAGATATAGATGGCAAGGAAAAGAAACTTTTGCGCATTATTGGGAGAAAAAATAAATAAAAGCGTATTGTAATGTAAAGGAGCATTGAGTTATTAAATGGAATTAACCCACAAAAGGAATATTTATTAAGATCCGTCTGTCTTCTAAATCATAATTATTTTCTGAAAAATTTTAGAGACTAAAATAGAAAAGTCAGAGTTTATGTATTTTTGTAGAAGAGATGGCAAATAAAAAGAAGTTTTGCGCATTATTGGGAGAAAAAATAAATAAAAGCGTATTGTAATGTAAACGAGCATTGAGTTATTAAATGGAATTAACGCACAAAACAAATAATTATTAGGGTCCTTCGGTGTTCTAAAACATAATTATTGTCTGATAAATTGTATAGATTAAAATAAAAAAGTCAAAGTTTATACATTTTTGTTGAAGAGATGGCAAGGAAAAGAAACTTCTGCGCATTATTGGTAGAAAAAAATAAATAAAAGCGTATTGTAATGTAAATTAGCATTGAGTTATTAAATGGAATTAACGCACAAAAGGAATATTTATATTCCTGCGCTTTTGCGTATCCTTCTCTCCTCTAAATCATAATTATTTTCTGATAAATTTTAGAGACTAAAATAGAAAAGTCAGAGTTTATGTATTTTTGTAGAAGAGATGGCAAATAAAAAGAAGTTTTGCGCATTATTGGGAGAAAAAATAAATAAAAGCGTATTGTAATGTAAACGAGCATTGAGTTATTAAATGGAATTAACGCACAAAAGAAATAATTATTAGTATCCTTCGGTGTTCCAAAACATAATTATTGTCTGATAAATTTTATGGATTAAAATTTAAAAAAGTCAGAGTTTATACATTTTTGTAGAATAGATATAGATGGCAAGGAAAAGAAACTTTTGCGCATTATTGGGAGAAAAAATAAATAAAAGCGTATTGTAATGTAAAGGAGCATTGAGTTATTAAATGGAATTAACCCACAAAAGGAATATTTATATTCCTGAGCTTTTGCGTATCCTTCTGTCCTCTAAATCATAATTATTTTCTGATAAATTTTAGAGACTAAAATAGAAAAGTCAGAGTTTATGTATTTTTGTAGATGAGATGGCAAATAAAAAGAAGTTTTGCGCATTATTGGGAGAAAAAATAAATAAAAGCGTATTGTAATGTAAACGAGCATTGAGTTATTAAATGGAATTAACGCACAAAAGAAATAATTATTAGGGTGCTTCAGTGTTCCAAAACATAATTATTGTCTGATAAATTTTATGGATTAAAATAAAAAAAGTCAGAGTTTATACATTTTTGTAGAATAGATATAGATGGCAAGGAAAAGAAACTTTTGCGCATTATTGGGAGAAAAAATAAATAAAAGCGTATTGTAATGTAAAGGAGCATTGAGTTATTAAATGGAATTAACCCACAAAAGGAATATTTATATTCCTGAGCTTTTGCGTATCCTTCTGTCCTCTAAATCATAATTATTTTCTGATAAATTTTAGAGACTAAAATAGAAAAGTCAGAGTTTATGTATTTTTGTAGATGAGATGGCAAATAAAAAGAAGTTTTGCGCATTATTGGGAGAAAAAATAAATAAAAGCGTATTGTAATGTAAACGAGCATTGAGTTATTAAATGGAATTAACGCACAAAAGAAATAATTATTAGGGTGCTTCAGTGTTCCAAAACATAATTATTGTCTGATAAATTTTATGGATTAAAATAAAAAAAGTCAGAGTTTATACATTTTTGTAGAATAGATATAGATGGCAAGGAAAAGAAACTTTTGCGCATTATTGGGAGAAAAAATAAATAAAAGCGTATTGTAATGTAAAGGAGCATTGAGTTATTAAATGGAATTAACGCACAAAAGAAATAATTATTAGGGTGCTTCGGTGTTCCAAAACATAATTATTGTCTGATAAATTTTATGGATTAAAATAAAAAAAGTCAGAGTTTATACATTTTTGTAGAATAGATATAGATGGCAAGGAAAAGAAACTTTTGCGCATTATTGGGAGAAAAAATAAATAAAAGCGTATTGTAATGTAAAGGAGCATTGAGTTATTAAATGGAATTAACCCACAAAAGGAATATTTATTAAGATCCGTCTGTCGTCTAAATCATAATTATTTTCTGAAAAATTTTAGAGACTAAAATAGAAAAGTCAGAGTTTATGTATTTTTGTAGAAGAGATGGCAAATAAAAAGAAGTTTTGCGCATTATTGGGAGAAAAAATAAATAAAAGCGTATTGTAATGAAAACGAGCATTGAGTTATTAAATGGAATTAACGCACAAAAGAAATAATTATTAGGGTCCTTCGGTGTTCCAAAACATAATTATTGTCTGATAAATTTTATGGATTAAAATAAAAAAAGTCACAGTTTATACATTTTTGTAGAATAGATATAGATGGCAAGGAAAAGAAACTTTTGCGCATTATTGGGAGAAAAAATAAATAAAAGCGTATTGTAATGTAAAGGAGCATTGAGTTATTAAATGGAATTAACCCACAAAAGGAATATTTATTAAGATCCGTCTGTCTTCTAAATCATAATTATTTTCTGAAAAATTTTAGAGACTAAAATAGAAAAGTCAGAGTTTATGTATTTTTGTAGAAGAGATGGCAAATAAAAAGAAGTTTTGCGCATTATTGGGAGAAAAAATAAATAAAAGCGTATTGTAATGTAAACGAGCATTTGTTATTAAATGGAATTAACGCACAAAAGAAATAATTATTAGGGTCCTTCGGTGTTCTAAAACATAATTATTGTCTGATAAATTGTATAGATTAAAGTAAAAAAGTCAAAGTTTATACATTTTTGTTGAAGAGATGGCAAGGAAAAGAAACTTCTGCGCATTATTGGTAGAAAAAAATAAATAAAAGCGTATTATAATGTAAATTAGCATTGAGTTATTAAATGGAATTAACGCACAAAAGGAATATTTATATTCCTGAGCTTTTGCGTATCCTTCTCTCCTCTAAATCATAATTATTTTCTGATAAATTTTAGAGACTAAAATAGAAAAGTCAGAGTTTATGTATTTTTGTAGAAGAGATGGCAAATAAAAAGAAGTTTTGCGCATTATTGGGAGAAAAAATAAATAAAAGCGTATTGTAATGAAAACGAGCATTGAGTTATTAAATGGAATTAACGCACAAAAGGAATATTTATATTCCTGCGCTTTTGCGTATCCTTCTCTCCTCTAAATCATAATTATTTTCTGATAAATTTTAGAGACTAAAATAGAAAAGTCAGAGTTTATGTATTTTTGTAGAAGAGATGGCAAATAAAAAGAAGTTTTGCGCATTATTGGTAGAAAAAAAAATAAATAAAAGCGTATTGTAATGTAAATTAGCATTGAGTTATTAAATGGAATTAACGCACAAAAGGAATATTTATATTCCTGCGCTTTTGCGTATCCTTCTCTCCTCTAAATCATAATTATTTTCTGATAAATTTTAGAGACTAAAATAGAAAAGTCAGAGTTTATGTATTTTTGTAGAAGAGATGGCAAATAAAAAGAAGTTTTGCGCATTATTGGGAGAAAAAATAAATAAAAGCGTATTGTAATGTAAACGAGCATTGGTTATTAAATGGAATTAACGCACAAAAGAAATAATTATTAGGGTCCTTCGGTGTTCTAAAACATAATTATTGTCTGATAAATTGTATAGATTAAAATAAAAAAGTCAAAGTTTATACATTTTTGTTGAAGAGATGGCAAGGAAAAGAAACTTCTGCGCATTATTGGTAGAAAAAAATAAATAAAAGCGTATTATAATGTAAATTAGCATTGAGTTATTAAATGGAATTAACGCACAAAAGGAATATTTATATTCCTGAGCTTTTGCGTATCCTTCTCTCCTCTAAATCATAATTATTTTCTGATAAATTTTAGAGACTAAAATAGAAAAGTCAGAGTTTATGTATTTTTGTAGAAGAGATGGCAAATAAAAAGAAGTTTTGCGCATTATTGGGAGAAAAAATAAATAAAAGCGTATTGTAATGAAAACGAGCATTGAGTTATTAAATGGAATTAACGCACAAAAGAAATAATTATTAGGGTCCTTCGGTGTTCCAAAACATAATTATTGTCTGATAAATTTTATGGATTAAAATAAAAAAAGTCACAGTTTATACATTTTTGTAGAATAGATATAGATGGCAAGGAAAAGAAACTTTTGCGCATTATTGGGAGAAAAAATAAATAAAAGCGTATTGTAATGTAAAGGAGCATTGAGTTATTAAATGGAATTAACCCACAAAAGGAATATTTATTAAGATCCGTCTGTCTTCTAAATCATAATTATTTTCTGAAAAATTTTAGAGACTAAAATAGAAAAGTCAGAGTTTATGTATTTTTGTAGAAGAGATGGCAAATAAAAAGAAGTTTTGCGCATTATTGGGAGAAAAAATAAATAAAAGCGTATTGTAATGTAAACGAGCATTGGTTATTAAATGGAATTAACGCACAAAAGAAATAATTATTAGGGTCCTTCGGTGTTCTAAAACATAATTATTGTCTGATAAATTGTATAGATTAAAATAAAAAAGTCAGAGTTTATACATTTTTGTAGAATAGATATAGATGGCAAGGAAAAGAAACTTTTGCGCATTATTGGGAGAAAAAATAAATAAAAGCGTATTGTAATGTAAAGGAGCATTGAGTTATTAAATGGAATTAACGCACAAAAGAAATAATTATTAGGGTGCTTCGGTGTTCCAAAACATAATTATTGTCTGATAAATTTTATGGATTAAAATAAAAAAAGTCAGAGTTTATACATTTTTGTAGAATAGATATAGATGGCAAGGAAAAGAAACTTTTGCGCATTATTGGGAGAAAAAATAAATAAAAGCGTATTGTAATGTAAAGGAGCATTGAGTTATTAAATGGAATTAACCCACAAAAGGAATATTTATTAAGATCCGTCTGTCGTCTAAATCATAATTATTTTCTGAAAAATTTTAGAGACTAAAATAGAAAAGTCAGAGTTTATGTATTTTTGTAGAAGAGATGGCAAATAAAAAGAAGTTTTGCGCATTATTGGGAGAAAAAATAAATAAAAGCGTATTGTAATGAAAACGAGCATTGAGTTATTAAATGGAATTAACGCACAAAAGAAATAATTATTAGTGTCCTTCGGTGTTCCAAAACATAATTATTGTCTGATAAATTTTATGGATTAAAATAAAAAAAGTCAAAGTTTATACATTTTTGTTGAAGAGATGGCAAGGAAAAGAAACTTCTGCGCATTATTGGTAGAAAAAAATAAATAAAAGCGTATTGTAATGTAAATTAGCATTGAGTTATTAAATGGAATTAACGCACAAAAGGAATATTTATATTCCTGCGCTTTTGCGTATCCTTCTCTCCTCTAAATCATAATTATTTTCTGATAAATTTTAGAGACTAAAATAGAAAAGTCAGAGTTTATGTATTTTTGTAGATGAGATGGCAAATAAAAAGAAGTTTTGCGCATTATTGGGAGAAAAAATAAATAAAAGCGTATTGTAATGTAAAGGAGCATTGAGTTATTAAATGGAATTAACGCACAAAAGAAATAATTATTAGGGTGCTTCGGTGTTCCAAAACATAATTATTGTCTGATAAATTTTATGGATTAAAATAAAAAAAGTCAGAGTTTATACATTTTTGTAGAATAGATATAGATGGCAAGGAAAAGAAACTTTTGCGCATTATTGGGAGAAAAAATAAATAAAAGCGTATTGTAATGTAAAGGAGCATTGAGTTATTAAATGGAATTAACCCACAAAAGGAATATTTATTAAGATCCGTCTGTCGTCTAAATCATAATTATTTTCTGAAAAATTTTAGAGACTAAAATAGAAAAGTCAGAGTTTATGTATTTTTGTAGAAGAGATGGTAAATAAAAAGAAGTTTTGCGCATTATTGGGAGAAAAAATAAATAAAAGCGTATTGTAATGAAAACGAGCATTGAGTTATTAAATGGAATTAACGCACAAAAGAAATAATTATTAGGGTCCTTCGGTGTTCCAAAACATAATTATTGTCTGATAAATTTTATGGATTAAAATAAAAAAAGTCACAGTTTATACATTTTTGTAGAATAGATATAGATGGCAAGGAAAAGAAACTTTTGCGCATTATTGGGAGAAAAAATAAATAAAAGCGTATTGTAATGTAAAGGAGCATTGAGTTATTAAATGGAATTAACCCACAAAAGGAATATTTATTAAGATCCGTCTGTCTTCTAAATCATAATTATTTTCTGAAAAATTTTAGAGACTAAAATAGAAAAGTCAGAGTTTATGTATTTTTGTAGAAGAGATGGCAAATAAAAAGAAGTTTTGCGCATTATTGGGAGAAAAAATAAATAAAAGCGTATTGTAATGTAAACGAGCATTGAGTTATTAAATGGAATTAACGCACAAAACAAATAATTATTAGGGTCCTTCGGTGTTCTAAAACATAATTATTGTCTGATAAATTGTATAGATTAAAATAAAAAAGTCAAAGTTTATACATTTTTGTTGAAGTGATGGCAAGGAAAAGAAACTTCTGCGCATTATTGGTAGAAAAAAATAAATAAAAGCGTATTGTAATGTAAATTAGCATTGAGTTATTAAATGCAATTAACGCACAAAAGGAATATTTATATTCCTGAGCTTTTGCGTATCTTTCTCTCCTCTAAATCATAATTATTTTCTGATAAATTTTAGAGACTAAAATAGAAAAGTCAGAGTTTATGTATTTTTGTAGAAGAGATGGCAAATAAAAAGAAGTTTTGCGCATTATTGGGAGAAAAAATAAATAAAAGCGTATTGTAATGAAAACGAGCATTGAGTTATTAAATGGAATTAACGCACAAAAGAAATAATTATTAGGGTCCTTCGGTGTTCCAAAACATAATTATTGTCTGATAAATTTTATGGATTAAAATAAAAAAAGTCACAGTTTATACATTTTTGTAGAATAGATATAGATGGCAAGGAAAAGAAACTTTTGCGCATTATTGGGAGAAAAAATAAATAAAAGCGTATTGTAATGTAAAGGAGCATTGAGTTATTAAATGGAATTAACCCACAAAAGGAATATTTATTAAGATCCGTCTGTCTTCTAAATCATAATTATTTTCTGAAAAATTTTAGAGACTAAAATAGAAAAGTCAGAGTTTATGTATTTTTGTAGAAGAGATGGCAAATAAAAAGAAGTTTTGCGCATTATTGGGAGAAAAAATAAATAAAAGCGTATTGTAATGTAAACGAGCATTGAGTTATTAAATGGAATTAACGCACAAAACAAATAATTATTAGGGTCCTTCGGTGTTCTAAAACATAATTATTGTCTGATAAATTGTATAGATTAAAATAAAAAAGTCAAAGTTTATACATTTTTGTTGAAGAGATGGCAAGGAAAAGAAACTTCTGCGCATTATTGGTAGAAAAAAATAAATAAAAGCGTATTGTAATGTAAATTAGCATTGAGTTATTAAATGGAATTAACGCACAAAAGGAATATTTATATTCCTGCGCTTTTGCGTATCCTTCTCTCCTCTAAATCATAATTATTTTCTGATAAATTTTAGAGACTAAAATAGAAAAGTCAGAGTTTATGTATTTTTGTAGAAGAGATGGCAAATAAAAAGAAGTTTTGCGCATTATTGGGAGAAAAAATAAATAAAAGCGTATTGTAATGTAAACGAGCATTGAGTTATTAAATGGAATTAACGCACAAAAGAAATAATTATTAGGGTCCTTCGGTGTTCCAAAACATAATTATTGTCTGATAAATTTTATGGATTAAAATTTAAAAAAGTCAGAGTTTATACATTTTTGTAGAATAGATATAGATGGCAAGGAAAAGAAACTTTTGCGCATTATTGGGAGAAAAAATAAATAAAAGCGTATTGTAATGTAAAGGAGCATTGAGTTATTAAATGGAATTAACCCACAAAAGGAATATTTATATTCCTGAGCTTTTGCGTATCCTTCTGTCCTCTAAATCATAATTATTTTCTGATAAATTTTAGAGACTAAAATAGAAAAGTCAGAGTTTATGTATTTTTGTAGATGAGATGGCAAATAAAAAGAAGTTTTGCGCATTATTGGGAGAAAAAATAAATAAAAGCGTATTGTAATGTAAACGAGCATTGAGTTATTAAATGGAATTAACGCACAAAAGAAATAATTATTAGGGTGCTTCAGTGTTCCAAAACATAATTATTGTCTGATAAATTTTATGGATTAAAATAAAAAAAGTCAGAGTTTATACATTTTTGTAGAATAGATATAGATGGCAAGGAAAAGAAACTTTTGCGCATTATTGGGAGAAAAAATAAATAAAAGCGTATTGTAATGTAAAGGAGCATTGAGTTATTAAATGGAATTAACGCACAAAAGAAATAATTATTAGGGTGCTTCGGTGTTCCAAAACATAATTATTGTCTGATAAATTTTATGGATTAAAATAAAAAAAGTCAGAGTTTATACATTTTTGTAGAATAGATATAGATGGCAAGGAAAAGAAACTTTTGCGCATTATTGGGAGAAAAAATAAATAAAAGCGTATTGTAATGTAAAGGAGCATTGAGTTATTAAATGGAATTAACCCACAAAAGGAATATTTATTAAGATCCGTCTGTCGTCTAAATCATAATTATTTTCTGAAAAATTTTAGAGACTAAAATAGAAAAGTCAGAGTTTATGTATTTTTGTAGAAGAGATGGCAAATAAAAAGAAGTTTTGCGCATTATTGGGAGAAAAAATAAATAAAAGCGTATTGTAATGAAAACGAGCATTGAGTTATTAAATGGAATTAACGCACAAAAGAAATAATTATTAGGGTCCTTCGGTGTTCCAAAACATAATTATTGTCTGATAAATTTTATGGATTAAAATAAAAAAAGTCACAGTTTATACATTTTTGTAGAATAGATATAGATGGCAAGGAAAAGAAACTTTTGCGCATTATTGGGAGAAAAAATAAATAAAAGCGTATTGTAATGTAAAGGAGCATTGAGTTATTAAATGGAATTAACCCACAAAAGGAATATTTATTAAGATCCGTCTGTCTTCTAAATCATAATTATTTTCTGAAAAATTTTAGAGACTAAAATAGAAAAGTCAGAGTTTATGTATTTTTGTAGAAGAGATGGCAAATAAAAAGAAGTTTTGCGCATTATTGGGAGAAAAAATAAATAAAAGCGTATTGTAATGTAAACGAGCATTTGTTATTAAATGGAATTAACGCACAAAAGAAATAATTATTAGGGTCCTTCGGTGTTCTAAAACATAATTATTGTCTGATAAATTGTATAGATTAAAGTAAAAAAGTCAAAGTTTATACATTTTTGTTGAAGAGATGGCAAGGAAAAGAAACTTCTGCGCATTATTGGTAGAAAAAAAAATAAATAAAAGCGTATTGTAATGTAAATTAGCATTGAGTTATTAAATGGAATTAACGCACAAAAGGAATATTTATATTCCTGCGCTTTTGCGTATCCTTCTCTCCTCTAAATCATAATTATTTTCTGATAAATTTTAGAGACTAAAATAGAAAAGTCAGAGTTTATGTATTTTTGTAGAAGAGATGGCAAATAAAAAGAAGTTTTGCGCATTATTGGGAGAAAAAATAAATAAAAGCGTATTGTAATGTAAACGAGCATTGGTTATTAAATGGAATTAACGCACAAAAGAAATAATTATTAGGGTCCTTCGGTGTTCTAAAACATAATTATTGTCTGATAAATTGTATAGATTAAAATAAAAAAGTCAAAGTTTATACATTTTTGTTGAAGAGATGGCAAGGAAAAGAAACTTCTGCGCATTATTGGTAGAAAAAAATAAATAAAAGCGTATTATAATGTAAATTAGCATTGAGTTATTAAATGGAATTAACGCACAAAAGGAATATTTATATTCCTGAGCTTTTGCGTATCCTTCTCTCCTCTAAATCATAATTATTTTCTGATAAATTTTAGAGACTAAAATAGAAAAGTCAGAGTTTATGTATTTTTGTAGAAGAGATGGCAAATAAAAAGAAGTTTTGCGCATTATTGGGAGAAAAAATAAATAAAAGCGTATTGTAATGAAAACGAGCATTGAGTTATTAAATGGAATTAACGCACAAAAGAAATAATTATTAGGGTCCTTCGGTGTTCCAAAACATAATTATTGTCTGATAAATTTTATGGATTAAAATAAAAAAAGTCACAGTTTATACATTTTTGTAGAATAGATATAGATGGCAAGGAAAAGAAACTTTTGCGCATTATTGGGAGAAAAAATAAATAAAAGCGTATTGTAATGTAAAGGAGCATTGAGTTATTAAATGGAATTAACCCACAAAAGGAATATTTATTAAGATCCGTCTGTCTTCTAAATCATAATTATTTTCTGAAAAATTTTAGAGACTAAAATAGAAAAGTCAGAGTTTATGTATTTTTGTAGAAGAGATGGCAAATAAAAAGAAGTTTTGCGCATTATTGGGAGAAAAAATAAATAAAAGCGTATTGTAATGTAAACGAGCATTGGTTATTAAATGGAATTAACGCACAAAAGAAATAATTATTAGGGTCCTTCGGTGTTCTAAAACATAATTATTGTCTGATAAATTGTATAGATTAAAATAAAAAAGTCAGAGTTTATACATTTTTGTAGAATAGATATAGATGGCAAGGAAAAGAAACTTTTGCGCATTATTGGGAGAAAAAATAAATAAAAGCGTATTGTAATGTAAAGGAGCATTGAGTTATTAAATGGAATTAACGCACAAAAGAAATAATTATTAGGGTGCTTCGGTGTTCCAAAACATAATTATTGTCTGATAAATTTTATGGATTAAAATAAAAAAAGTCAGAGTTTATACATTTTTGTAGAATAGATATAGATGGCAAGGAAAAGAAACTTTTGCGCATTATTGGGAGAAAAAATAAATAAAAGCGTATTGTAATGTAAAGGAGCATTGAGTTATTAAATGGAATTAACCCACAAAAGGAATATTTATTAAGATCCGTCTGTCGTCTAAATCATAATTATTTTCTGAAAAATTTTAGAGACTAAAATAGAAAAGTCAGAGTTTATGTATTTTTGTAGAAGAGATGGCAAATAAAAAGAAGTTTTGCGCATTATTGGGAGAAAAAATAAATAAAAGCGTATTGTAATGAAAACGAGCATTGAGTTATTAAATGGAATTAACGCACAAAAGAAATAATTATTAGTGTCCTTCGGTGTTCCAAAACATAATTATTGTCTGATAAATTTTATGGATTAAAATAAAAAAAGTCAAAGTTTATACATTTTTGTTGAAGAGATGGCAAGGAAAAGAAACTTCTGCGCATTATTGGTAGAAAAAAATAAATAAAAGCGTATTGTAATGTAAATTAGCATTGAGTTATTAAATGGAATTAACGCACAAAAGGAATATTTATATTCCTGCGCTTTTGCGTATCCTTCTCTCCTCTAAATCATAATTATTTTCTGATAAATTTTAGAGACTAAAATAGAAAAGTCAGAGTTTATGTATTTTTGTAGAAGAGATGGCAAATAAAAAGAAGTTTTGCGCATTATTGGGAGAAAAAATAAATAAAAGCGTATTGTAATGTAAACGAGCATTGAGTTATTAAATGGAATTAACGCACAAAAGAAATAATTATTAGGGTGCTTCAGTGTTCCAAAACATAATTATTGTCTGATAAATTTTATGGATTAAAATAAAAAAAGTCAGAGTTTATACATTTTTGTAGAATAGATATAGATGGCAAGGAAAAGAAACTTTTGCGCATTATTGGGAGAAAAAATAAATAAAAGCGTATTGTAATGTAAAGGAGCATTGAGTTATTAAATGGAATTAACGCACAAAAGAAATAATTATTAGGGTGCTTCGGTGTTCCAAAACATAATTATTGTCTGATAAATTTTATGGATTAAAATAAAAAAAGTCAGAGTTTATACATTTTTGTAGAATAGATATAGATGGCAAGGAAAAGAAACTTTTGCGCATTATTGGGAGAAAAAATAAATAAAAGCGTATTGTAATGTAAAGGAGCATTGAGTTATTAAATGGAATTAACCCACAAAAGGAATATTTATTAAGATCCGTCTGTCGTCTAAATCATAATTATTTTCTGAAAAATTTTAGAGACTAAAATAGAAAAGTCAGAGTTTATGTATTTTTGTAGAAGAGATGGCAAATAAAAAGAAGTTTTGCGCATTATTGGGAGAAAAAATAAATAAAAGCGTATTGTAATGAAAACGAGCATTGAGTTATTAAATGGAATTAACGCACAAAAGAAATAATTATTAGGGTCCTTCGGTGTTCCAAAACATAATTATTGTCTGATAAATTTTATGGATTAAAATAAAAAAAGTCACAGTTTATACATTTTTGTAGAATAGATATAGATGGCAAGGAAAAGAAACTTTTGCGCATTATTGGGAGAAAAAATAAATAAAAGCGTATTGTAATGTAAAGGAGCATTGAGTTATTAAATGGAATTAACCCACAAAAGGAATATTTATTAAGATCCGTCTGTCTTCTAAATCATAATTATTTTCTGAAAAATTTTAGAGACTAAAATAGAAAAGTCAGAGTTTATGTATTTTTGTAGAAGAGATGGCAAATAAAAAGAAGTTTTGCGCATTATTGGGAGAAAAAATAAATAAAAGCGTATTGTAATGTAAACGAGCATTTGTTATTAAATGGAATTAACGCACAAAAGAAATAATTATTAGGGTCCTTCGGTGTTCTAAAACATAATTATTGTCTGATAAATTGTATAGATTAAAGTAAAAAAGTCAAAGTTTATACATTTTTGTTGAAGAGATGGCAAGGAAAAGAAACTTCTGCGCATTATTGGTAGAAAAAAAAATAAATAAAAGCGTATTGTAATGTAAATTAGCATTGAGTTATTAAATGGAATTAACGCACAAAAGGAATATTTATATTCCTGCGCTTTTGCGTATCCTTCTCTCCTCTAAATCATAATTATTTTCTGATAAATTTTAGAGACTAAAATAGAAAAGTCAGAGTTTATGTATTTTTTTAGAAGAGATGGCAAATAAAAAGAAGTTTTGCGCATTATTGGGAGAAAAATTAAATAAAAGCGTATTGTAATGTAAACGAGCATTGGTTATTAAATGGAATTAACGCACAAAAGAAATAATTATTAGGGTCCTTCGGTGTTCTAAAACATAATTATTGTCTGATAAATTGTATAGATTAAAATAAAAAAGTCAAAGTTTATACATTTTTGTTGAAGAGATGGCAAGGAAAAGAAACTTCTGCGCATTATTGGTAGAAAAAAATAAATAAAAGCGTATTGTAATGTAAATTAGCATTGAGTTATTAAATGGAATTAACGCACAAAAGGAATATTTATATTCCTGAGCTTTTGCGTATCTTTCTCTCCTCTAAATCATAATTATTTTCTGATAAATTTTAGAGACTAAAATAGAAAAGTCAGAGTTTATGTATTTTTGTAGAAGAGATGGCAAATAAAAAGAAGTTTTGCGCATTATTGGGAGAAAAAATAAATAAAAGCGTATTGTAATGAAAACGAGCATTGAGTTATTAAATGGAATTAACGCACAAAAGAAATAATTATTAGGGTCCTTCGGTGTTCCAAAACATAATTATTGTCTGATAAATTTTATGGATTAAAATAAAAAAAGTCACAGTTTATACATTTTTGTAGAATAGATATAGATGGCAAGGAAAAGAAACTTTTGCGCATTATTGGGAGAAAAAATAAATAAAAGCGTATTGTAATGTAAAGGAGCATTGAGTTATTAAATGGAATTAACCCACAAAAGGAATATTTATTAAGATCCGTCTGTCTTCTAAATCATAATTATTTTCTGAAAAATTTTAGAGACTAAAATAGAAAAGTCAGAGTTTATGTATTTTTGTAGAAGAGATGGCAAATAAAAAGAAGTTTTGCGCATTATTGGGAGAAAAAATAAATAAAAGCGTATTGTAATGTAAACGAGCATTGAGTTATTAAATGGAATTAACGCACAAAACAAATAATTATTAGGGTCCTTCGGTGTTCTAAAACATAATTATTGTCTGATAAATTGTATAGATTAAAATAAAAAAGTCAAAGTTTATACATTTTTGTTGAAGAGATGGCAAGGAAAAGAAACTTCTGCGCATTATTGGTAGAAAAAAATAAATAAAAGCGTATTGTAATGTAAATTAGCATTGAGTTATTAAATGGAATTAACGCACAAAAGGAATATTTATATTCCTGCGCTTTTGCGTATCCTTCTCTCCTCTAAATCATAATTATTTTCTGATAAATTTTAGAGACTAAAATAGAAAAGTCAGAGTTTATGTATTTTTGTAGAAGAGATGGCAAATAAAAAGAAGTTTTGCGCATTATTGGGAGAAAAAATAAATAAAAGCGTATTGTAATGTAAACGAGCATTGAGTTATTAAATGGAATTAACGCACAAAAGAAATAATTATTAGGGTGCTTCAGTGTTCCAAAACATAATTATTGTCTGATAAATTTTATGGATTAAAATAAAAAAAGTCAGAGTTTATACATTTTTGTAGAATAGATATAGATGGCAAGGAAAAGAAACTTTTGCGCATTATTGGGAGAAAAAATAAATAAAAGCGTATTGTAATGTAAAGGAGCATTGAGTTATTAAATGGAATTAACGCACAAAAGAAATAATTATTAGGGTGCTTCGGTGTTCCAAAACATAATTATTGTCTGATAAATTTTATGGATTAAAATAAAAAAAGTCAGAGTTTATACATTTTTGTAGAATAGATATAGATGGCAAGGAAAAGAAACTTTTGCGCATTATTGGGAGAAAAAATAAATAAAAGCGTATTGTAATGTAAAGGAGCATTGAGTTATTAAATGGAATTAACCCACAAAAGGAATATTTATTAAGATCCGTCTGTCGTCTAAATCATAATTATTTTCTGAAAAATTTTAGAGACTAAAATAGAAAAGTCAGAGTTTATGTATTTTTGTAGAAGAGATGGCAAATAAAAAGAAGTTTTGCGCATTATTGGGAGAAAAAATAAATAAAAGCGTATTGTAATGAAAACGAGCATTGAGTTATTAAATGGAATTAACGCACAAAAGAAATAATTATTAGGGTCCTTCGGTGTTCCAAAACATAATTATTGTCTGATAAATTTTATGGATTAAAATAAAAAAAGTCACAGTTTATACATTTTTGTAGAATAGATATAGATGGCAAGGAAAAGAAACTTTTGCGCATTATTGGGAGAAAAAATAAATAAAAGCGTATTGTAATGTAAAGGAGCATTGAGTTATTAAATGGAATTAACCCACAAAAGGAATATTTATTAAGATCCGTCTGTCTTCTAAATCATAATTATTTTCTGAAAAATTTTAGAGACTAAAATAGAAAAGTCAGAGTTTATGTATTTTTGTAGAAGAGATGGCAAATAAAAAGAAGTTTTGCGCATTATTGGGAGAAAAAATAAATAAAAGCGTATTGTAATGTAAACGAGCATTGAGTTATTAAATGGAATTAACGCACAAAACAAATAATTATTAGGGTCCTTCGGTGTTCTAAAACATAATTATTGTCTGATAAATTGTATAGATTAAAATAAAAAAGTCAAAGTTTATACATTTTTGTTGAAGTGATGGCAAGGAAAAGAAACTTCTGCGCATTATTGGTAGAAAAAAATAAATAAAAGCGTATTGTAATGTAAATTAGCATTGAGTTATTAAATGCAATTAACGCACAAAAGGAATATTTATATTCCTGAGCTTTTGCGTATCTTTCTCTCCTCTAAATCATAATTATTTTCTGATAAATTTTAGAGACTAAAATAGAAAAGTCAGAGTTTATGTATTTTTGTAGAAGAGATGGCAAATAAAAAGAAGTTTTGCGCATTATTGGGAGAAAAAATAAATAAAAGCGTATTGTAATGAAAACGAGCATTGAGTTATTAAATTGAATTAACGCACAAAAGAAATAATTATTAGGGTCCTTCGGTGTTCCAAAACATAATTATTGTCTGATAAATTTTTTGGATTAAAATTAAAAAAGTCACAGTTTATACATTTTTGTAGAATAGATATAGATGGCAAGGAAAAGAAACTTTTGCGCATTATTGGGAGAAAAAATAAATAAAAGCGTATTGTAATGTAAAGGAGCATTGAGTTATTAAATGGAATTAACCCACAAAAGGAATATTTATTAAGATCCGTCTGTCTTCTAAATCATAATTATTTTCTGAAAAATTTTAGAGACTAAAATAGAAAAGTCAGAGTTTATGTATTTTTGTAGAAGAGATGGCAAATAAAAAGAAGTTTTGCGCATTATTGGGAGAAAAAATAAATAAAAGCGTATTGTAATGTAAACGAGCATTGAGTTATTAAATGGAATTAACGCACAAAACAAATAATTATTAGGGTCCTTCGGTGTTCTAAAACATAATTATTGTCTGATAAATTGTATAGATTAAAATAAAAAAGTCAAAGTTTATACATTTTTGTTGAAGAGATGGCAAGGAAAAGAAACTTCTGCGCATTATTGGTAGAAAAAAATAAATAAAAGCGTATTGTAATGTAAATTAGCATTGAGTTATTAAATGGAATTAACGCACAAAAGGAATATTTATATTCCTGCGCTTTTGCGTATCCTTCTCTCCTCTAAATCATAATTATTTTCTGATAAATTTTAGAGACTAAAATAGAAAAGTCAGAGTTTATGTATTTTTGTAGAAGAGATGGCAAATAAAAAGAAGTTTTGCGCATTATTGGGAGAAAAAATAAATAAAAGCGTATTGTAATGTAAACGAGCATTGAGTTATTAAATGGAATTAACGCACAAAAGAAATAATTATTAGGGTCCTTCGGTGTTCCAAAACATAATTATTGTCTGATAAATTTTATGGATTAAAATTTAAAAAAGTCAGAGTTTATACATTTTTGTAGAATAGATATAGATGGCAAGGAAAAGAAACTTTTGCGCATTATTGGGAGAAAAAATAAATAAAAGCGTATTGTAATGTAAAGGAGCATTGAGTTATTAAATGGAATTAACCCACAAAAGGAATATTTATATTCCTGAGCTTTTGCGTATCCTTCTGTCCTCTAAATCATAATTATTTTCTGATAAATTTTAGAGACTAAAATAGAAAAGTCAGAGTTTATGTATTTTTGTAGATGAGATGGCAAATAAAAAGAAGTTTTGCGCATTATTGGGAGAAAAAATAAATAAAAGCGTATTGTAATGTAAACGAGCATTGAGTTATTAAATGGAATTAACGCACAAAAGAAATAATTATTAGGGTGCTTCAGTGTTCCAAAACATAATTATTGTCTGATAAATTTTATGGATTAAAATAAAAAAAGTCAGAGTTTATACATTTTTGTAGAATAGATATAGATGGCAAGGAAAAGAAACTTTTGCGCATTATTGGGAGAAAAAATAAATAAAAGCGTATTGTAATGTAAAGGAGCATTGAGTTATTAAATGGAATTAACCCACAAAAGGAATATTTATATTCCTGAGCTTTTGCGTATCCTTCTGTCCTCTAAATCATAATTATTTTCTGATAAATTTTAGAGACTAAAATAGAAAAGTCAGAGTTTATGTATTTTTGTAGATGAGATGGCAAATAAAAAGAAGTTTTGCGCATTATTGGGAGAAAAAATAAATAAAAGCGTATTGTAATGTAAACGAGCATTGAGTTATTAAATGGAATTAACGCACAAAAGAAATAATTATTAGGGTGCTTCAGTGTTCCAAAACATAATTATTGTCTGATAAATTTTATGGATTAAAATAAAAAAAGTCAGAGTTTATACATTTTTGTAGAATAGATATAGATGGCAAGGAAAAGAAACTTTTGCGCATTATTGGGAGAAAAAATAAATAAAAGCGTATTGTAATGTAAAGGAGCATTGAGTTATTAAATGGAATTAACGCACAAAAGAAATAATTATTAGGGTGCTTCGGTGTTCCAAAACATAATTATTGTCTGATAAATTTTATGGATTAAAATAAAAAAAGTCAGAGTTTATACATTTTTGTAGAATAGATATAGATGGCAAGGAAAAGAAACTTTTGCGCATTATTGGGAGAAAAAATAAATAAAAGCGTATTGTAATGTAAAGGAGCATTGAGTTATTAAATGGAATTAACCCACAAAAGGAATATTTATTAAGATCCGTCTGTCGTCTAAATCATAATTATTTTCTGAAAAATTTTAGAGACTAAAATAGAAAAGTCAGAGTTTATGTATTTTTGTAGAAGAGATGGCAAATAAAAAGAAGTTTTGCGCATTATTGGGAGAAAAAATAAATAAAAGCGTATTGTAATGAAAACGAGCATTGAGTTATTAAATGGAATTAACGCACAAAAGAAATAATTATTAGGGTCCTTCGGTGTTCCAAAACATAATTATTGTCTGATAAATTTTATGGATTAAAATAAAAAAAGTCACAGTTTATACATTTTTGTAGAATAGATATAGATGGCAAGGAAAAGAAACTTTTGCGCATTATTGGGAGAAAAAATAAATAAAAGCGTATTGTAATGTAAAGGAGCATTGAGTTATTAAATGGAATTAACCCACAAAAGGAATATTTATTAAGATCCGTCTGTCTTCTAAATCATAATTATTTTCTGAAAAATTTTAGAGACTAAAATAGAAAAGTCAGAGTTTATGTATTTTTGTAGAAGAGATGGCAAATAAAAAGAAGTTTTGCGCATTATTGGGAGAAAAAATAAATAAAAGCGTATTGTAATGTAAACGAGCATTTGTTATTAAATGGAATTAACGCACAAAAGAAATAATTATTAGGGTCCTTCGGTGTTCTAAAACATAATTATTGTCTGATAAATTGTATAGATTAAAGTAAAAAAGTCAAAGTTTATACATTTTTGTTGAAGAGATGGCAAGGAAAAGAAACTTCTGCGCATTATTGGTAGAAAAAAAAATAAATAAAAGCGTATTGTAATGTAAATTAGCATTGAGTTATTAAATGGAATTAACGCACAAAAGGAATATTTATATTCCTGCGCTTTTGCGTATCCTTCTCTCCTCTAAATCATAATTATTTTCTGATAAATTTTAGAGACTAAAATAGAAAAGTCAGAGTTTATGTATTTTTGTAGAAGAGATGGCAAATAAAAAGAAGTTTTGCGCATTATTGGGAGAAAAAATAAATAAAAGCGTATTGTAATGTAAACGAGCATTGGTTATTAAATGGAATTAACGCACAAAAGAAATAATTATTAGGGTCCTTCGGTGTTCTAAAACATAATTATTGTCTGATAAATTGTATAGATTAAAATAAAAAAGTCAAAGTTTATACATTTTTGTTGAAGAGATGGCAAGGAAAAGAAACTTCTGCGCATTATTGGTAGAAAAAAATAAATAAAAGCGTATTATAATGTAAATTAGCATTGAGTTATTAAATGGAATTAACGCACAAAAGGAATATTTATATTCCTGAGCTTTTGCGTATCCTTCTCTCCTCTAAATCATAATTATTTTCTGATAAATTTTAGAGACTAAAATAGAAAAGTCAGAGTTTATGTATTTTTGTAGAAGAGATGGCAAATAAAAAGAAGTTTTGCGCATTATTGGGAGAAAAAATAAATAAAAGCGTATTGTAATGAAAACGAGCATTGAGTTATTAAATGGAATTAACGCACAAAAGAAATAATTATTAGGGTCCTTCGGTGTTCCAAAACATAATTATTGTCTGATAAATTTTATGGATTAAAATAAAAAAAGTCACAGTTTATACATTTTTGTAGAATAGATATAGATGGCAAGGAAAAGAAACTTTTGCGCATTATTGGGAGAAAAAATAAATAAAAGCGTATTGTAATGTAAAGGAGCATTGAGTTATTAAATGGAATTAACCCACAAAAGGAATATTTATTAAGATCCGTCTGTCTTCTAAATCATAATTATTTTCTGAAAAATTTTAGAGACTAAAATAGAAAAGTCAGAGTTTATGTATTTTTGTAGAAGAGATGGCAAATAAAAAGAAGTTTTGCGCATTATTGGGAGAAAAAATAAATAAAAGCGTATTGTAATGTAAACGAGCATTGGTTATTAAATGGAATTAACGCACAAAAGAAATAATTATTAGGGTCCTTCGGTGTTCTAAAACATAATTATTGTCTGATAAATTGTATAGATTAAAATAAAAAAGTCAGAGTTTATACATTTTTGTAGAATAGATATAGATGGCAAGGAAAAGAAACTTTTGCGCATTATTGGGAGAAAAAATAAATAAAAGCGTATTGTAATGTAAAGGAGCATTGAGTTATTAAATGGAATTAACGCACAAAAGAAATAATTATTAGGGTGCTTCGGTGTTCCAAAACATAATTATTGTCTGATAAATTTTATGGATTAAAATAAAAAAAGTCAGAGTTTATACATTTTTGTAGAATAGATATAGATGGCAAGGAAAAGAAACTTTTGCGCATTATTGGGAGAAAAAATAAATAAAAGCGTATTGTAATGTAAAGGAGCATTGAGTTATTAAATGGAATTAACCCACAAAAGGAATATTTATTAAGATCCGTCTGTCGTCTAAATCATAATTATTTTCTGAAAAATTTTAGAGACTAAAATAGAAAAGTCAGAGTTTATGTATTTTTGTAGAAGAGATGGCAAATAAAAAGAAGTTTTGCGCATTATTGGGAGAAAAAATAAATAAAAGCGTATTGTAATGAAAACGAGCATTGAGTTATTAAATGGAATTAACGCACAAAAGAAATAATTATTAGTGTCCTTCGGTGTTCCAAAACATAATTATTGTCTGATAAATTTTATGGATTAAAATAAAAAAAGTCAAAGTTTATACATTTTTGTTGAAGAGATGGCAAGGAAAAGAAACTTCTGCGCATTATTGGTAGAAAAAAATAAATAAAAGCGTATTGTAATGTAAATTAGCATTGAGTTATTAAATGGAATTAACGCACAAAAGGAATATTTATATTCCTGCGCTTTTGCGTATCCTTCTCTCCTCTAAATCATAATTATTTTCTGATAAATTTTAGAGACTAAAATAGAAAAGTCAGAGTTTATGTATTTTTGTAGAAGAGATGGCAAATAAAAAGAAGTTTTGCGCATTATTGGGAGAAAAAATAAATAAAAGCGTATTGTAATGTAAACGAGCATTGAGTTATTAAATGGAATTAACGCACAAAAGAAATAATTATTAGGGTGCTTCAGTGTTCCAAAACATAATTATTGTCTGATAAATTTTATGGATTAAAATAAAAAAAGTCAGAGTTTATACATTTTTGTAGAACAGATATAGATAGCAAGGAAAAGAAACTTTTGCGCATTATTGGGAGAAAAAATAAATAAAAGCGTATTGTAATGTAAAGGAGCATTGAGTTATTAAATGGAATTAACGCACAAAAGAAATAATTATTAGGGTGCTTCGGTGTTCCAAAACATAATTATTGTCTGATAAATTTTATGGATTAAAATAAAAAAAGTCAGAGTTTATACATTTTTGTAGAATAGATATAGATGGCAAGGAAAAGAAACTTTTGCGCATTATTGGGAGAAAAAATAAATAAAAGCGTATTGTAATGTAAAGGAGCATTGAGTTATTAAATGGAATTAACCCACAAAAGGAATATTTATTAAGATCCGTCTGTCGTCTAAATCATAATTATTTTCTGAAAAATTTTAGAGACTAAAATAGAAAAGTCAGAGTTTATGTATTTTTGTAGAAGAGATGGCAAATAAAAAGAAGTTTTGCGCATTATTGGGAGAAAAAATAAATAAAAGCGTATTGTAATGAAAACGAGCATTGAGTTATTAAATGGAATTAACGCACAAAAGAAATAATTATTAGGGTCCTTCGGTGTTCCAAAACATAATTATTGTCTGATAAATTTTATGGATTAAAATAAAAAAAGTCACAGTTTATACATTTTTGTAGAATAGATATAGATGGCAAGGAAAAGAAACTTTTGCGCATTATTGGGAGAAAAAATAAATAAAAGCGTATTGTAATGTAAAGGAGCATTGAGTTATTAAATGGAATTAACCCACAAAAGGAATATTTATTAAGATCCGTCTGTCTTCTAAATCATAATTATTTTCTGAAAAATTTTAGAGACTAAAATAGAAAAGTCAGAGTTTATGTATTTTTGTAGAAGAGATGGCAAATAAAAAGAAGTTTTGCGCATTATTGGGAGAAAAAATAAATAAAAGCGTATTGTAATGTAAACGAGCATTTGTTATTAAATGGAATTAACGCACAAAAGAAATAATTATTAGGGTCCTTCGGTGTTCTAAAACATAATTATTGTCTGATAAATTGTATAGATTAAAGTAAAAAAGTCAAAGTTTATACATTTTTGTTGAAGAGATGGCAAGGAAAAGAAACTTCTGCGCATTATTGGTAGAAAAAAAAATAAATAAAAGCGTATTGTAATGTAAATTAGCATTGAGTTATTAAATGGAATTAACGCACAAAAGGAATATTTATATTCCTGCGCTTTTGCGTATCCTTCTCTCCTCTAAATCATAATTATTTTCTGATAAATTTTAGAGACTAAAATAGAAAAGTCAGAGTTTATGTATTTTTTTAGAAGAGATGGCAAATAAAAAGAAGTTTTGCGCATTATTGGGAGAAAAATTAAATAAAAGCGTATTGTAATGTAAACGAGCATTGGTTATTAAATGGAATTAACGCACAAAAGAAATAATTATTAGGGTCCTTCGGTGTTCTAAAACATAATTATTGTCTGATAAATTGTATAGATTAAAATAAAAAAGTCAAAGTTTATACATTTTTGTTGAAGAGATGGCAAGGAAAAGAAACTTCTGCGCATTATTGGTAGAAAAAAATAAATAAAAGCGTATTGTAATGTAAATTAGCATTGAGTTATTAAATGGAATTAACGCACAAAAGGAATATTTATATTCCTGAGCTTTTGCGTATCTTTCTCTCCTCTAAATCATAATTATTTTCTGATAAATTTTAGAGACTAAAATAGAAAAGTCAGAGTTTATGTATTTTTGTAGAAGAGATGGCAAATAAAAAGAAGTTTTGCGCATTATTGGGAGAAAAAATAAATAAAAGCGTATTGTAATGAAAACGAGCATTGAGTTATTAAATGGAATTAACGCACAAAAGAAATAATTATTAGGGTCCTTCGGTGTTCCAAAACATAATTATTGTCTGATAAATTTTATGGATTAAAATAAAAAAAGTCACAGTTTATACATTTTTGTAGAATAGATATAGATGGCAAGGAAAAGAAACTTTTGCGCATTATTGGGAGAAAAAATAAATAAAAGCGTATTGTAATGTAAAGGAGCATTGAGTTATTAAATGGAATTAACCCACAAAAGGAATATTTATTAAGATCCGTCTGTCTTCTAAATCATAATTATTTTCTGAAAAATTTTAGAGACTAAAATAGAAAAGTCAGAGTTTATGTATTTTTGTAGAAGAGATGGCAAATAAAAAGAAGTTTTGCGCATTATTGGGAGAAAAAATAAATAAAAGCGTATTGTAATGTAAACGAGCATTGAGTTATTAAATGGAATTAACGCACAAAACAAATAATTATTAGGGTCCTTCGGTGTTCTAAAACATAATTATTGTCTGATAAATTGTATAGATTAAAATAAAAAAGTCAAAGTTTATACATTTTTGTTGAAGAGATGGCAAGGAAAAGAAACTTCTGCGCATTATTGGTAGAAAAAAAAATAAATAAAAGCGTATTGTAATGTAAATTAGCATTGAGTTATTAAATGGAATTAACGCACAAAAGGAATATTTATATTCCTGCGCTTTTGCGTATCCTTCTCTCCTCTAAATCATAATTATTTTCTGATAAATTTTAGAGACTAAAATAGAAAAGTCAGAGTTTATGTATTTTTTTAGAAGAGATGGCAAATAAAAAGAAGTTTTGCGCATTATTGGGAGAAAAATTAAATAAAAGCGTATTGTAATGTAAACGAGCATTGGTTATTAAATGGAATTAACGCACAAAAGAAATAATTATTAGGGTCCTTCGGTGTTCTAAAACATAATTATTGTCTGATAAATTGTATAGATTAAAATAAAAAAGTCAAAGTTTATACATTTTTGTTGAAGAGATGGCAAGGAAAAGAAACTTCTGCGCATTATTGGTAGAAAAAAATAAATAAAAGCGTATTGTAATGTAAATTAGCATTGAGTTATTAAATGGAATTAACGCACAAAAGGAATATTTATATTCCTGAGCTTTTGCGTATCTTTCTCTCCTCTAAATCATAATTATTTTCTGATAAATTTTAGAGACTAAAATAGAAAAGTCAGAGTTTATGTATTTTTGTAGAAGAGATGGCAAATAAAAAGAAGTTTTGCGCATTATTGGGAGAAAAAATAAATAAAAGCGTATTGTAATGAAAACGAGCATTGAGTTATTAAATGGAATTAACGCACAAAAGAAATAATTATTAGGGTCCTTCGGTGTTCCAAAACATAATTATTGTCTGATAAATTTTATGGATTAAAATAAAAAAAGTCACAGTTTATACATTTTTGTAGAATAGATATAGATGGCAAGGAAAAGAAACTTTTGCGCATTATTGGGAGAAAAAATAAATAAAAGCGTATTGTAATGTAAAGGAGCATTGAGTTATTAAATGGAATTAACCCACAAAAGGAATATTTATTAAGATCCGTCTGTCTTCTAAATCATAATTATTTTCTGAAAAATTTTAGAGACTAAAATAGAAAAGTCAGAGTTTATGTATTTTTGTAGAAGAGATGGCAAATAAAAAGAAGTTTTGCGCATTATTGGGAGAAAAAATAAATAAAAGCGTATTGTAATGTAAACGAGCATTGAGTTATTAAATGGAATTAACGCACAAAACAAATAATTATTAGGGTCCTTCGGTGTTCTAAAACATAATTATTGTCTGATAAATTGTATAGATTAAAATAAAAAAGTCAAAGTTTATACATTTTTGTTGAAGAGATGGCAAGGAAAAGAAACTTCTGCGCATTATTGGTAGAAAAAAATAAATAAAAGCGTATTGTAATGTAAATTAGCATTGAGTTATTAAATGGAATTAACGCACAAAAGGAATATTTATATTCCTGCGCTTTTGCGTATCCTTCTCTCCTCTAAATCATAATTATTTTCTGATAAATTTTAGAGACTAAAATAGAAAAGTCAGAGTTTATGTATTTTTGTAGAAGAGATGGCAAATAAAAAGAAGTTTTGCGCATTATTGGGAGAAAAAATAAATAAAAGCGTATTGTAATGTAAACGAGCATTGAGTTATTAAATGGAATTAACGCACAAAAGAAATAATTATTAGGGTGCTTCAGTGTTCCAAAACATAATTATTGTCTGATAAATTTTATGGATTAAAATAAAAAAAGTCAGAGTTTATACATTTTTGTAGAATAGATATAGATGGCAAGGAAAAGAAACTTTTGCGCATTATTGGGAGAAAAAATAAATAAAAGCGTATTGTAATGTAAAGGAGCATTGAGTTATTAAATGGAATTAACGCACAAAAGAAATAATTATTAGGGTGCTTCGGTGTTCCAAAACATAATTATTGTCTGATAAATTTTATGGATTAAAATAAAAAAGTCAGAGTTTATACATTTTTGTAGAATAGATATAGATGGCAAGGAAAAGAAACTTTTGCGCATTATTGGGAGAAAAAATAAATAAAAGCGTATTGTAATGTAAAGGAGCATTGAGTTATTAAATGGAATTAACCCACAAAAGGAATATTTATTAAGATCCGTCTGTCGTCTAAATCATAATTATTTTCTGAAAAATTTTAGAGACTAAAATAGAAAAGTCAGAGTTTATGTATTTTTGTAGAAGAGATGGCAAATAAAAAGAAGTTTTGCGCATTATTGGGAGAAAAAATAAATAAAAGCGTATTGTAATGAAAACGAGCATTGAGTTATTAAATGGAATTAACGCACAAAAGAAATAATTATTAGGGTCCTTCGGTGTTCCAAAACATAATTATTGTCTGATAAATTTTATGGATTAAAATAAAAAAAGTCACAGTTTATACATTTTTGTAGAATAGATATAGATGGCAAGGAAAAGAAACTTTTGCGCATTATTGGGAGAAAAAATAAATAAAAGCGTATTGTAATGTAAAGGAGCATTGAGTTATTAAATGGAATTAACCCACAAAAGGAATATTTATTAAGATCCGTCTGTCTTCTAAATCATAATTATTTTCTGAAAAATTTTAGAGACTAAAATAGAAAAGTCAGAGTTTATGTATTTTTGTAGAAGAGATGGCAAATAAAAAGAAGTTTTGCGCATTATTGGGAGAAAAAATAAATAAAAGCGTATTGTAATGTAAACGAGCATTTGTTATTAAATGGAATTAACGCACAAAAGAAATAATTATTAGGGTCCTTCGGTGTTCTAAAACATAATTATTGTCTGATAAATTGTATAGATTAAAGTAAAAAAGTCAAAGTTTATACATTTTTGTTGAAGAGATGGCAAGGAAAAGAAACTTCTGCGCATTATTGGTAGAAAAAAAAATAAATAAAAGCGTATTGTAATGTAAATTAGCATTGAGTTATTAAATGGAATTAACGCACAAAAGGAATATTTATATTCCTGCGCTTTTGCGTATCCTTCTCTCCTCTAAATCATAATTATTTTCTGATAAATTTTAGAGACTAAAATAGAAAAGTCAGAGTTTATGTATTTTTGTAGAAGAGATGGCAAATAAAAAGAAGTTTTGCGCATTATTGGGAGAAAAATTAAATAAAAGCGTATTGTAATGTAAACGAGCATTGGTTATTAAATGGAATTAACGCACAAAAGAAATAATTATTAGGGTCCTTCGGTGTTCTAAAACATAATTATTGTCTGATAAATTGTATAGATTAAAATAAAAAAGTCAAAGTTTATACATTTTTGTTGAAGAGATGGCAAGGAAAAGAAACTTCTGCGCATTATTGGTAGAAAAAAATAAATAAAAGCGTATTGTAATGTAAATTAGCATTGAGTTATTAAATGGAATTAACGCACAAAAGGAATATTTATATTCCTGAGCTTTTGCGTATCCTTCTCTCCTCTAAATCATAATTATTTTCTGATAAATTTTAGAGACTAAAATAGAAAAGTCAGAGTTTATGTATTTTTGTAGAAGAGATGGCAAATAAAAAGAAGTTTTGCGCATTATTGGGAGAAAAAATAAATAAAAGCGTATTGTAATGAAAACGAGCATTGAGTTATTAAATGGAATTAACGCACAAAAGAAATAATTATTAGGGTCCTTCGGTGTTCCAAAACATAATTATTGTCTGATAAATTTTATGGATTAAAATAAAAAAAGTCAGAGTTTATACATTTTTGTAGAATAGATATAGATGGCAAGGAAAAGAAACTTTTGCGCATTATTGGGAGAAAAAATAAATAAAAGCGTATTGTAATGTAAAGGAGCATTGAGTTATTAAATGGAATTAACGCACAAAAGAAATAATTATTAGGGTGCTTCGGTGTTCCAAAACATAATTATTGTCTGATAAATTTTATGGATTAAAATAAAAAAAGTCAGAGTTTATACATTTTTGTAGAATAGATATAGATGGCAAGGAAAAGAAACTTTTGCGCATTATTGGGAGAAAAAATAAATAAAAGCGTATTGTAATGTAAAGGAGCATTGAGTTATTAAATGGAATTAACCCACAAAAGGAATATTTATTAAGATCCGTCTGTCGTCTAAATCATAATTATTTTCTGAAAAATTTTAGAGACTAAAATAGAAAAGTCAGAGTTTATGTATTTTTGTAGAAGAGATGGTAAATAAAAAGAAGTTTTGCGCATTATTGGGAGAAAAAATAAATAAAAGCGTATTGTAATGAAAACGAGCATTGAGTTATTAAATGGAATTAACGCACAAAAGAAATAATTATTAGGGTCCTTCGGTGTTCCAAAACATAATTATTGTCTGATAAATTTTATGGATTAAAATAAAAAAAGTCACAGTTTATACATTTTTGTAGAATAGATATAGATGGCAAGGAAAAGAAACTTTTGCGCATTATTGGGAGAAAAAATAAATAAAAGCGTATTGTAATGTAAAGGAGCATTGAGTTATTAAATGGAATTAACCCACAAAAGGAATATTTATTAAGATCCGTCTGTCTTCTAAATCATAATTATTTTCTGAAAAATTTTAGAGACTAAAATAGAAAAGTCAGAGTTTATGTATTTTTGTAGAAGAGATGGCAAATAAAAAGAAGTTTTGCGCATTATTGGGAGAAAAAATAAATAAAAGCGTATTGTAATGTAAACGAGCATTGAGTTATTAAATGGAATTAACGCACAAAACAAATAATTATTAGGGTCCTTCGGTGTTCTAAAACATAATTATTGTCTGATAAATTGTATAGATTAAAATAAAAAAGTCAAAGTTTATACATTTTTGTTGAAGAGATGGCAAGGAAAAGAAACTTCTGCGCATTATTGGTAGAAAAAAATAAATAAAAGCGTATTGTAATGTAAATTAGCATTGAGTTATTAAATGGAATTAACGCACAAAAGGAATATTTATATTCCTGCGCTTTTGCGTATCCTTCTCTCCTCTAAATCATAATTATTTTCTGATAAATTTTAGAGACTAAAATAGAAAAGTCAGAGTTTATGTATTTTTGTAGAAGAGATGGCAAATAAAAAGAAGTTTTGCGCATTATTGGGAGAAAAAATAAATAAAAGCGTATTGTAATGTAAACGAGCATTGAGTTATTAAATGGAATTAACGCACAAATGAAATAATTATTAGGGTCCTTCGGTGTTCCAAAACATAATTATTGTCTGATAAATTTTATGGATTAAAATTTAAAAAAGTCAGAGTTTATACATTTTTGTAGAATAGATATAGATGGCAAGGAAAAGAAACTTTTGCGCATTATTGGGAGAAAAAATAAATAAAAGCGTATTGTAATGTAAAGGAGCATTGAGTTATTAAATGGAATTAACCCACAAAAGGAATATTTATATTCCTGAGCTTTTGCGTATCCTTCTGTCCTCTAAATCATAATTATTTTCTGATAAATTTTAGAGACTAAAATAGAAAAGTCAGAGTTTATGTATTTTTGTAGATGAGATGGCAAATAAAAAGAAGTTTTGCGCATTATTGGGAGAAAAAATAAATAAAAGCGTATTGTAATGTAAACGAGCATTGAGTTATTAAATGGAATTAACGCACAAAAGAAATAATTATTAGGGTGCTTCAGTGTTCCAAAACATAATTATTGTCTGATAAATTTTATGGATTAAAATAAAAAAAGTCAGAGTTTATACATTTTTGTAGAATAGATATAGATGGCAAGGAAAAGAAACTTTTGCGCATTATTGGGAGAAAAAATAAATAAAAGCGTATTGTAGTGTAAAGGAGCATTGAGTTATTAAATGGAATTAACCCACAAAAGGAATATTTATATTCCTGAGCTTTTGCGTATCCTTCTGTCCTCTAAATCATAATTATTTTCTGATAAATTTTAGAGACTAAAATAGAAAAGTCAGAGTTTATGTATTTTTGTAGATGAGATGGCAAATAAAAAGAAGTTTTGCGCATTATTGGGAGAAAAAATAAATAAAAGCGTATTGTAATGTAAACGAGCATTGAGTTATTAAATGGAATTAACGCACAAAAGAAATAATTATTAGGGTGCTTCAGTGTTCCAAAACATAATTATTGTCTGATAAATTTTATGGATTAAAATAAAAAAAGTCAGAGTTTATACATTTTTGTAGAATAGATATAGATGGCAAGGAAAAGAAACTTTTGCGCATTATTGGGAGAAAAAATAAATAAAAGCGTATTGTAATGTAAAGGAGCATTGAGTTATTAAATGGAATTAACGCACAAAAGAAATAATTATTAGGGTGCTTCGGTGTTCCAAAACATAATTATTGTCTGATAAATTTTATGGATTAAAATAAAAAAAGTCAGAGTTTATACATTTTTGTAGAATAGATATAGATGGCAAGGAAAAGAAACTTTTGCGCATTATTGGGAGAAAAAATAAATAAAAGCGTATTGTAATGTAAAGGAGCATTGAGTTATTAAATGGAATTAACCCACAAAAGGAATATTTATTAAGATCCGTCTGTCGTCTAAATCATAATTATTTTCTGAAAAATTTTAGAGACTAAAATAGAAAAGTCAGAGTTTATGTATTTTTGTAGAAGAGATGGCAAATAAAAAGAAGTTTTGCGCATTATTGGGAGAAAAAATAAATAAAAGCGTATTGTAATGAAAACGAGCATTGAGTTATTAAATGGAATTAACGCACAAAAGAAATAATTATTAGGGTGCTTCGGTGTTCCAAAACATAATTATTGTCTGATAAATTTTATGGATTAAAATAAAAAAAGTCACAGTTTATACATTTTTGTAGAATAGATATAGATGGCAAGGAAAAGAAACTTTTGCGCATTATTGGGAGAAAAAATAAATAAAAGCGTATTGTAATGTAAAGGAGCATTGAGTTATTAAATGGAATTAACCCACAAAAGGAATATTTATTAAGATCCGTCTGTCTTCTAAATCATAATTATTTTCTGAAAAATTTTAGAGACTAAAATAGAAAAGTCAGAGTTTATGTATTTTTGTAGAAGAGATGGCAAATAAAAAGAAGTTTTGCGCATTATTGGGAGAAAAAATAAATAAAAGCGTATTGTAATGTAAACGAGCATTTGTTATTAAATGGAATTAACGCACAAAAGAAATAATTATTAGGGTCCTTCGGTGTTCTAAAACATAATTATTGTCTGATAAATTGTATAGATTAAAGTAAAAAAGTCAAAGTTTATACATTTTTGTTGAAGAGATGGCAAGGAAAAGAAACTTCTGCGCATTATTGGTAGAAAAAAAAATAAATAAAAGCGTATTGTAATGTAAATTAGCATTGAGTTATTAAATGGAATTAACGCACAAAAGGAATATTTATATTCCTGCGCTTTTGCGTATCCTTCTCTCCTCTAAATCATAATTATTTTCTGATAAATTTTAGAGACTAAAATAGAAAAGTCAGAGTTTATGTATTTTTGTAGAAGAGATGGCAAATAAAAAGAAGTTTTGCGCATTATTGGGAGAAAAAATAAATAAAAGCGTATTGTAATGTAAACGAGCATTGGTTATTAAATGGAATTAACGCACAAAAGAAATAATTATTAGGGTCCTTCGGTGTTCTAAAACATAATTATTGTCTGATAAATTGTATAGATTAAAATAAAAAAGTCAAAGTTTATACATTTTTGTTGAAGAGATGGCAAGGAAAAGAAACTTCTGCGCATTATTGGTAGAAAAAAATAAATAAAAGCGTATTGTAATGTAAATTAGCATTGAGTTATTAAATGGAATTAACGCACAAAAGGAATATTTATATTCCTGAGCTTTTGCGTATCCTTCTCTCCTCTAAATCATAATTATTTTCTGATAAATTTTAGAGACTAAAATAGAAAAGTCAGAGTTTATGTATTTTTGTAGAAGAGATGGCAAATAAAAAGAAGTTTTGCGCATTATTGGGAGAAAAAATAAATAAAAGCGTATTGTAATGAAAACGAGCATTGAGTTATTAAATGGAATTAACGCACAAAAGAAATAATTATTAGGGTCCTTCGGTGTTCCAAAACATAATTATTGTCTGATAAATTTTATGGATTAAAATAAAAAAAGTCACAGTTTATACATTTTTGTAGAATAGATATAGATGGCAAGGAAAAGAAACTTTTGCGCATTATTGGGAGAAAAAATAAATAAAAGCGTATTGTAATGTAAAGGAGCATTGAGTTATTAAATGGAATTAACCCACAAAAGGAATATTTATTAAGATCCGTCTGTCTTCTAAATCATAATTATTTTCTGAAAAATTTTAGAGACTAAAATAGAAAAGTCAGAGTTTATGTATTTTTGTAGAAGAGATGGCAAATAAAAAGAAGTTTTGCGCATTATTGGGAGAAAAAATAAATAAAAGCGTATTGTAATGTAAACGAGCATTGGTTATTAAATGGAATTAACGCACAAAAGAAATAATTATTAGGGTCCTTCGGTGTTCTAAAACATAATTATTGTCTGATAAATTGTATAGATTAAAATAAAAAAGTCAGAGTTTATACATTTTTGTAGAATAGATATAGATGGCAAGGAAAAGAAACTTTTGCGCATTATTGGGAGAAAAAATAAATAAAAGCGTATTGTAATGTAAAGGAGCATTGAGTTATTAAATGGAATTAACGCACAAAAGAAATAATTATTAGGGTGCTTCGGTGTTCCAAAACATAATTATTGTCTGATAAATTTTATGGATTAAAATAAAAAAAGTCAGAGTTTATACATTTTTGTAGAATAGATATAGATGGCAAGGAAAAGAAACTTTTGCGCATTATTGGGAGAAAAAATAAATAAAAGCGTATTGTAATGTAAAGGAGCATTGAGTTATTAAATGGAATTAACCCACAAAAGGAATATTTATTAAGATCCGTCTGTCGTCTAAATCATAATTATTTTCTGAAAAATTTTAGAGACTAAAATAGAAAAGTCAGAGTTTATGTATTTTTGTAGAAGAGATGGCAAATAAAAAGAAGTTTTGCGCATTATTGGGAGAAAAAATAAATAAAAGCGTATTGTAATGAAAACGAGCATTGAGTTATTAAATGGAATTAACGCACAAAAGAAATAATTATTAGTGTCCTTCGGTGTTCCAAAACATAATTATTGTCTGATAAATTTTATGGATTAAAATAAAAAAAGTCAAAGTTTATACATTTTTGTTGAAGAGATGGCAAGGAAAAGAAACTTCTGCGCATTATTGGTAGAAAAAAATAAATAAAAGCGTATTGTAATGTAAATTAGCATTGAGTTATTAAATGGAATTAACGCACAAAAGGAATATTTATATTCCTGCGCTTTTGCGTATCCTTCTCTCCTCTAAATCATAATTATTTTCTGATAAATTTTAGAGACTAAAATAGAAAAGTCAGAGTTTATGTATTTTTGTAGAAGAGATGGCAAATAAAAAGAAGTTTTGCGCATTATTGGGAGAAAAAATAAATAAAAGCGTATTGTAATGTAAACGAGCATTGAGTTATTAAATGGAATTAACGCACAAAAGAAATAATTATTAGGGTGCTTCAGTGTTCCAAAACATAATTATTGTCTGATAAATTTTATGGATTAAAATAAAAAAAGTCAGAGTTTATACATTTTTGTAGAATAGATATAGATGGCAAGGAAAAGAAACTTTTGCGCATTATTGGGAGAAAAAATAAATAAAAGCGTATTGTAATGTAAAGGAGCATTGAGTTATTAAATGGAATTAACGCACAAAAGAAATAATTATTAGGGTGCTTCGGTGTTCCAAAACATAATTATTGTCTGATAAATTTTATGGATTAAAATAAAAAAAGTCAGAGTTTATACATTTTTGTAGAATAGATATAGATGGCAAGGAAAAGAAACTTTTGCGCATTATTGGGAGAAAAAATAAATAAAAGCGTATTGTAATGTAAAGGAGCATTGAGTTATTAAATGGAATTAACCCACAAAAGGAATATTTATTAAGATCCGTCTGTCGTCTAAATCATAATTATTTTCTGAAAAATTTTAGAGACTAAAATAGAAAAGTCAGAGTTTATGTATTTTTGTAGAAGAGATGGCAAATAAAAAGAAGTTTTGCGCATTATTGGGAGAAAAAATAAATAAAAGCGTATTGTAATGAAAACGAGCATTGAGTTATTAAATGGAATTAACGCACAAAAGAAATAATTATTAGGGTCCTTCGGTGTTCCAAAACATAATTATTGTCTGATAAATTTTATGGATTAAAATAAAAAAAGTCACAGTTTATACATTTTTGTAGAATAGATATAGATGGCAAGGAAAAGAAACTTTTGCGCATTATTGGGAGAAAAAATAAATAAAAGCGTATTGTAATGTAAAGGAGCATTGAGTTATTAAATGGAATTAACCCACAAAAGGAATATTTATTAAGATCCGTCTGTCTTCTAAATCATAATTATTTTCTGAAAAATTTTAGAGACTAAAATAGAAAAGTCAGAGTTTATGTATTTTTGTAGAAGAGATGGCAAATAAAAAGAAGTTTTGCGCATTATTGGGAGAAAAAATAAATAAAAGCGTATTGTAATGTAAACGAGCATTTGTTATTAAATGGAATTAACGCACAAAAGAAATAATTATTAGGGTCCTTCGGTGTTCTAAAACATAATTATTGTCTGATAAATTGTATAGATTAAAGTAAAAAAGTCAAAGTTTATACATTTTTGTTGAAGAGATGGCAAGGAAAAGAAACTTCTGCGCATTATTGGTAGAAAAAAATAAATAAAAGCGTATTGTAATGTAAATTAGCATTGAGTTATTAAATGGAATTAACGCACAAAAGGAATATTTATATTCCTGAGCTTTTGCGTATCTTTCTCTCCTCTAAATCATAATTATTTTCTGATAAATTTTAGAGACTAAAATAGAAAAGTCAGAGTTTATGTATTTTTGTAGAAGAGATGGCAAATAAAAAGAAGTTTTGCGCATTATTGGGAGAAAAAATAAATAAAAGCGTATTGTAATGAAAACGAGCATTGAGTTATTAAATGGAATTAACGCACAAAAGAAATAATTATTAGGGTCCTTCGGTGTTCCAAAACATAATTATTGTCTGATAAATTTTATGGATTAAAATAAAAAAAGTCACAGTTTATACATTTTTGTAGAATAGATATAGATGGCAAGGAAAAGAAACTTTTGCGCATTATTGGGAGAAAAAATAAATAAAAGCGTATTGTAATGTAAAGGAGCATTGAGTTATTAAATGGAATTAACCCACAAAAGGAATATTTATTAAGATCCGTCTGTCTTCTAAATCATAATTATTTTCTGAAAAATTTTAGAGACTAAAATAGAAAAGTCAGAGTTTATGTATTTTTGTAGAAGAGATGGCAAATAAAAAGAAGTTTTGCGCATTATTGGGAGAAAAAATAAATAAAAGCGTATTGTAATGTAAACGAGCATTGAGTTATTAAATGGAATTAACGCACAAAACAAATAATTATTAGGGTCCTTCGGTGTTCTAAAACATAATTATTGTCTGATAAATTGTATAGATTAAAATAAAAAAGTCAAAGTTTATACATTTTTGTTGAAGAGATGGCAAGGAAAAGAAACTTCTGCGCATTATTGGTAGAAAAAAATAAATAAAAGCGTATTGTAATGTAAATTAGCATTGAGTTATTAAATGGAATTAACGCACAAAAGGAATATTTATATTCCTGCGCTTTTGCGTATCCTTCTCTCCTCTAAATCATAATTATTTTCTGATAAATTTTAGAGACTAAAATAGAAAAGTCAGAGTTTATGTATTTTTGTAGAAGAGATGGCAAATAAAAAGAAGTTTTGCGCATTATTGGGAGAAAAAATAAATAAAAGCGTATTGTAATGTAAACGAGCATTGAGTTATTAAATGGAATTAACGCACAAAAGAAATAATTATTAGGGTGCTTCAGTGTTCCAAAACATAATTATTGTCTGATAAATTTTATGGATTAAAATAAAAAAAGTCAGAGTTTATACATTTTTGTAGAATAGATATAGATGGCAAGGAAAAGAAACTTTTGCGCATTATTGGGAGAAAAAATAAATAAAAGCGTATTGTAATGTAAAGGAGCATTGAGTTATTAAATGGAATTAACGCACAAAAGAAATAATTATTAGGGTGCTTCGGTGTTCCAAAACATAATTATTGTCTGATAAATTTTATGGATTAAAATAAAAAAAGTCAGAGTTTATACATTTTTGTAGAATAGATATAGATGGCAAGGAAAAGAAACTTTTGCGCATTATTGGGAGAAAAAATAAATAAAAGCGTATTGTAATGTAAAGGAGCATTGAGTTATTAAATGGAATTAACCCACAAAAGGAATATTTATTAAGATCCGTCTGTCGTCTAAATCATAATTATTTTCTGAAAAATTTTAGAGACTAAAATAGAAAAGTCAGAGTTTATGTATTTTTGTAGAAGAGATGGCAAATAAAAAGAAGTTTTGCGCATTATTGGGAGAAAAAATAAATAAAAGCGTATTGTAATGAAAACGAGCATTGAGTTATTAAATGGAATTAACGCACAAAAGAAATAATTATTAGGGTCCTTCGGTGTTCCAAAACATAATTATTGTCTGATAAATTTTATGGATTAAAATAAAAAAAGTCACAGTTTATACATTTTTGTAGAATAGATATAGATGGCAAGGAAAAGAAACTTTTGCGCATTATTGGGAGAAAAAATAAATAAAAGCGTATTGTAATGTAAAGGAGCATTGAGTTATTAAATGGAATTAACCCACAAAAGGAATATTTATTAAGATCCGTCTGTCTTCTAAATCATAATTATTTTCTGAAAAATTTTAGAGACTAAAATAGAAAAGTCAGAGTTTATGTATTTTTGTAGAAGAGATGGCAAATAAAAAGAAGTTTTGCGCATTATTGGGAGAAAAAATAAATAAAAGCGTATTGTAATGTAAACGAGCATTTGTTATTAAATGGAATTAACGCACAAAAGAAATAATTATTAGGGTCCTTCGGTGTTCTAAAACATAATTATTGTCTGATAAATTGTATAGATTAAAGTAAAAAAGTCAAAGTTTATACATTTTTGTTGAAGAGATGGCAAGGAAAAGAAACTTCTGCGCATTATTGGTAGAAAAAAATAAATAAAAGCGTATTGTAATGTAAATTAGCATTGAGTTATTAAATGGAATTAACGCACAAAAGGAATATTTATATTCCTGAGCTTTTGCGTATCCTTCTCTCCTCTAAATCATAATTATTTTCTGATAAATTTTAGAGACTAAAATAGAAAAGTCAGAGTTTATGTATTTTTGTAGAAGAGATGGCAAATAAAAAGAAGTTTTGCGCATTATTGGGAGAAAAAATAAATAAAAGCGTATTGTAATGAAAACGAGCATTGAGTTATTAAATGGAATTAACGCACAAAAGAAATAATTATTAGGGTCCTTCGGTGTTCCAAAACATAATTATTGTCTGATAAATTTTATGGATTAAAATAAAAAAAGTCAAAGTTTATACATTTTTGTTGAAGAGATGGCAAGGAAAAGAAACTTCTGCGCATTATTGGTAGAAAAAAATAAATAAAAGCGTATTGTAATGTAAATTAGCATTGAGTTATTAAATGGAATTAACGCACAAAAGGAATATTTATATTCCTGAGCTTTTGCGTATCCTTCTCTCCTCTAAATCATAATTATTTTCTGATAAATTTTAGAGACTAAAATAGAAAAGTCAGAGTTTATGTATTTTTGTAGAAGAGATGGCAAATAAAAAGAAGTTTTGCGCATTATTGGGAGAAAAAATAAATAAAAGCGTATTGTAATGAAAACGAGCATTGAGTTATTAAATGGAATTAACGCACAAAAGAAATAATTATTAGGGTCCTTCGGTGTTCCAAAACATAATTATTGTCTGATAAATTTTATGGATTAAAATAAAAAAAGTCAGAGTTTATACATTTTTGTAGAATAGATATAGATGGCAAGGAAAAGAAACTTTTGCGCATTATTGGGAGAAAAAATAAATAAAAGCGTATTGTAATGTAAAGGAGCATTGAGTTATTAAATGGAATTAACGCACAAAAGAAATAATTATTAGGGTGCTTCGGTGTTCCAAAACATAATTACTGTCTGATAAATTTTATGGATTAAAATAAAAAAAGTCAGAGTTTATACATTTTTGTAGAATAGATATAGATGGCAAGGAAAAGAAACTTTTGCGCATTATTGGGAGAAAAAATAAATAAAAGCGTATTGTAATGTAAAGGAGCATTGAGTTATTAAATGGAATTAACCCACAAAAGGAATATTTATTAAGATCCGTCTGTCGTCTAAATCATAATTATTTTCTGAAAAATTTTAGAGACTAAAATAGAAAAGTCAGAGTTTATGTATTTTTGTAGAAGAGATGGTAAATAAAAAGAAGTTTTGCGCATTATTGGGAGAAAAAATAAATAAAAGCGTATTGTAATGAAAACGAGCATTGAGTTATTAAATGGAATTAACGCACAAAAGAAATAATTATTAGGGTCCTTCGGTGTTCCAAAACATAATTATTGTCTGATAAATTTTATGGATTAAAATAAAAAAAGTCACAGTTTATACATTTTTGTAGAATAGATATAGATGGCAAGGAAAAGAAACTTTTGCGCATTATTGGGAGAAAAAATAAATAAAAGCGTATTGTAATGTAAAGGAGCATTGAGTTATTAAATGGAATTAACCCACAAAAGGAATATTTATTAAGATCCGTCTGTCTTCTAAATCATAATTATTTTCTGAAAAATTTTAGAGACTAAAATAGAAAAGTCAGAGTTTATGTATTTTTGTAGAAGAGATGGCAAATAAAAAGAAGTTTTGCGCATTATTGGGAGAAAAAATAAATAAAAGCGTATTGTAATGTAAACGAGCATTGAGTTATTAAATGGAATTAACGCACAAAACAAATAATTATTAGGGTCCTTCGGTGTTCTAAAACATAATTATTGTCTGATAAATTGTATAGATTAAAATAAAAAAGTCAAAGTTTATACATTTTTGTTGAAGTGATGGCAAGGAAAAGAAACTTCTGCGCATTATTGGTAGAAAAAAATAAATAAAAGCGTATTGTAATGTAAATTAGCATTGAGTTATTAAATGCAATTAACGCACAAAAGGAATATTTATATTCCTGAGCTTTTGCGTATCTTTCTCTCCTCTAAATCATAATTATTTTCTGATAAATTTTAGAGACTAAAATAGAAAAGTCAGAGTTTATGTATTTTTGTAGAAGAGATGGCAAATAAAAAGAAGTTTTGCGCATTATTGGGAGAAAAAATAAATAAAAGCGTATTGTAATGAAAACGAGCATTGAGTTATTAAATGGAATTAACGCACAAAAGAAATAATTATTAGGGTCCTTCGGTGTTCCAAAACATAATTATTGTCTGATAAATTTTATGGATTAAAATAAAAAAAGTCACAGTTTATACATTTTTGTAGAATAGATATAGATGGCAAGGAAAAGAAACTTTTGCGCATTATTGGGAGAAAAAATAAATAAAAGCGTATTGTAATGTAAAGGAGCATTGAGTTATTAAATGGAATTAACCCACAAAAGGAATATTTATTAAGATCCGTCTGTCTTCTAAATCATAATTATTTTCTGAAAAATTTTAGAGACTAAAATAGAAAAGTCAGAGTTTATGTATTTTTGTAGAAGAGATGGCAAATAAAAAGAAGTTTTGCGCATTATTGGGAGAAAAAATAAATAAAAGCGTATTGTAATGTAAACGAGCATTGAGTTATTAAATGGAATTAACGCACAAAACAAATAATTATTAGGGTCCTTCGGTGTTCTAAAACATAATTATTGTCTGATAAATTGTATAGATTAAAATAAAAAAGTCAAAGTTTATACATTTTTGTTGAAGAGATGGCAAGGAAAAGAAACTTCTGCGCATTATTGGTAGAAAAAAATAAATAAAAGCGTATTGTAATGTAAATTAGCATTGAGTTATTAAATGGAATTAACGCACAAAAGGAATATTTATATTCCTGCGCTTTTGCGTATCCTTCTCTCCTCTAAATCATAATTATTTTCTGATAAATTTTAGAGACTAAAATAGAAAAGTCAGAGTTTATGTATTTTTGTAGAAGAGATGGCAAATAAAAAGAAGTTTTGCGCATTATTGGGAGAAAAAATAAATAAAAGCGTATTGTAATGTAAACGAGCATTGAGTTATTAAATGGAATTAACGCACAAAAGGAATATTTATATTCCTGCGCTTTTGCGTATCCTTCTCTCCTCTAAATCATAATTATTTTCTGATAAATTTTAGAGACTAAAATAGAAAAGTCAGAGTTTATGTATTTTTGTAGAAGAGATGGCAAATAAAAAGAAGTTTTGCGCATTATTGGGAGAAAAAATAAATAAAAGCGTATTGTAATGTAAACGAGCATTGAGTTATTAAATGGAATTAACGCACAAAAGAAATAATTATTAGGGTGCTTCAGTGTTCCAAAACATAATTATTGTCTGATAAATTTTATGGATTAAAATAAAAAAAGTCAGAGTTTATACATTTTTGTAGAATAGATATAGATGGCAAGGAAAAGAAACTTTTGCGCATTATTGGGAGAAAAAATAAATAAAAGCGTATTGTAATGTAAAGGAGCATTGAGTTATTAAATGGAATTAACGCACAAAAGAAATAATTATTAGGGTGCTTCGGTGTTCCAAAACATAATTATTGTCTGATAAATTTTATGGATTAAAATAAAAAAAGTCAGAGTTTATACATTTTTGTAGAATAGATATAGATGGCAAGGAAAAGAAACTTTTGCGCATTATTGGGAGAAAAAATAAATAAAAGCGTATTGTAATGTAAAGGAGCATTGAGTTATTAAATGGAATTAACCCACAAAAGGAATATTTATTAAGATCCGTCTGTCGTCTAAATCATAATTATTTTCTGAAAAATTTTAGAGACTAAAATAGAAAAGTCAGAGTTTATGTATTTTTGTAGAAGAGATGGCAAATAAAAAGAAGTTTTGCGCATTATTGGGAGAAAAAATAAATAAAAGCGTATTGTAATGAAAACGAGCATTGAGTTATTAAATGGAATTAACGCACAAAAGAAATAATTATTAGGGTCCTTCGGTGTTCCAAAACATAATTATTGTCTGATAAATTTTATGGATTAAAATAAAAAAAGTCACAGTTTATACATTTTTGTAGAATAGATATAGATGGCAAGGAAAAGAAACTTTTGCGCATTATTGGGAGAAAAAATAAATAAAAGCGTATTGTAATGTAAAGGAGCATTGAGTTATTAAATGGAATTAACCCACAAAAGGAATATTTATTAAGATCCGTCTGTCTTCTAAATCATAATTATTTTCTGAAAAATTTTAGAGACTAAAATAGAAAAGTCAGAGTTTATGTATTTTTGTAGAAGAGATGGCAAATAAAAAGAAGTTTTGCGCATTATTGGGAGAAAAAATAAATAAAAGCGTATTGTAATGTAAACGAGCATTTGTTATTAAATGGAATTAACGCACAAAAGAAATAATTATTAGGGTCCTTCGGTGTTCTAAAACATAATTATTGTCTGATAAATTGTATAGATTAAAGTAAAAAAGTCAAAGTTTATACATTTTTGTTGAAGAGATGGCAAGGAAAAGAAACTTCTGCGCATTATTGGTAGAAAAAAAAATAAATAAAAGCGTATTGTAATGTAAATTAGCATTGAGTTATTAAATGGAATTAACGCACAAAAGGAATATTTATATTCCTGCGCTTTTGCGTATCCTTCTCTCCTCTAAATCATAATTATTTTCTGATAAATTTTAGAGACTAAAATAGAAAAGTCAGAGTTTATGTATTTTTGTAGAAGAGATGGCAAATAAAAAGAAGTTTTGCGCATTATTGGGAGAAAAAATAAATAAAAGCGTATTGTAATGTAAACGAGCATTGAGTTATTAAATGGAATTAACGCACAAAAGAAATAATTATTAGGGTGCTTCAGTGTTCCAAAACATAATTATTGTCTGATAAATTTTATGGATTAAAATAAAAAAAGTCAGAGTTTATACATTTTTGTAGAATAGATATAGATGGCAAGGAAAAGAAACTTTTGCGCATTATTGGGAGAAAAAATAAATAAAAGCGTATTGTAATGTAAAGGAGCATTGAGTTATTAAATGGAATTAACGCACAAAAGAAATAATTATTAGGGTGCTTCGGTGTTCCAAAACATAATTATTGTCTGATAAATTTTATGGATTAAAATAAAAAAAGTCAGAGTTTATACATTTTTGTAGAATAGATATAGATGGCAAGGAAAAGAAACTTTTGCGCATTATTGGGAGAAAAAATAAATAAAAGCGTATTGTAATGTAAAGGAGCATTGAGTTATTAAATGGAATTAACCCACAAAAGGAATATTTATTAAGATCCGTCTGTCGTCTAAATCATAATTATTTTCTGAAAAATTTTAGAGACTAAAATAGAAAAGTCAGAGTTTATGTATTTTTGTAGAAGAGATGGCAAATAAAAAGAAGTTTTGCGCATTATTGGGAGAAAAAATAAATAAAAGCGTATTGTAATGAAAACGAGCATTGAGTTATTAAATGGAATTAACGCACAAAAGAAATAATTATTAGGGTCCTTCGGTGTTCCAAAACATAATTATTGTCTGATAAATTTTATGGATTAAAATAAAAAAAGTCACAGTTTATACATTTTTGTAGAATAGATATAGATGGCAAGGAAAAGAAACTTTTGCGCATTATTGGGAGAAAAAATAAATAAAAGCGTATTGTAATGTAAAGGAGCATTGAGTTATTAAATGGAATTAACCCACAAAAGGAATATTTATTAAGATCCGTCTGTCTTCTAAATCATAATTATTTTCTGAAAAATTTTAGAGACTAAAATAGAAAAGTCAGAGTTTATGTATTTTTGTAGAAGAGATGGCAAATAAAAAGAAGTTTTGCGCATTATTGGGAGAAAAAATAAATAAAAGCGTATTGTAATGTAAACGAGCATTTGTTATTAAATGGAATTAACGCACAAAAGAAATAATTATTAGGGTCCTTCGGTGTTCTAAAACATAATTATTGTCTGATAAATTGTATAGATTAAAGTAAAAAAGTCAAAGTTTATACATTTTTGTTGAAGAGATGGCAAGGAAAAGAAACTTCTGCGCATTATTGGTAGAAAAAAATAAATAAAAGCGTATTGTAATGTAAATTAGCATTGAGTTATTAAATGGAATTAACGCACAAAAGGAATATTTATATTCCTGAGCTTTTGCGTATCCTTCTCTCCTCTAAATCATAATTATTTTCTGATAAATTTTAGAGACTAAAATAGAAAAGTCAGAGTTTATGTATTTTTGTAGAAGAGATGGCAAATAAAAAGAAGTTTTGCGCATTATTGGGAGAAAAAATAAATAAAAGCGTATTGTAATGAAAACGAGCATTGAGTTATTAAATGGAATTAACGCACAAAAGAAATAATTATTAGGGTCCTTCGGTGTTCCAAAACATAATTATTGTCTGATAAATTTTATGGATTAAAATAAAAAAAGTCAAAGTTTATACATTTTTGTTGAAGAGATGGCAAGGAAAAGAAACTTCTGCGCATTATTGGTAGAAAAAAATAAATAAAAGCGTATTGTAATGTAAATTAGCATTGAGTTATTAAATGGAATTAACGCACAAAAGGAATATTTATATTCCTGAGCTTTTGCGTATCCTTCTCTCCTCTAAATCATAATTATTTTCTGATAAATTTTAGAGACTAAAATAGAAAAGTCAGAGTTTATGTATTTTTGTAGAAGAGATGGCAAATAAAAAGAAGTTTTGCGCATTATTGGGAGAAAAAATAAATAAAAGCGTATTGTAATGAAAACGAGCATTGAGTTATTAAATGGAATTAACGCACAAAAGAAATAATTATTAGGGTCCTTCGGTGTTCCAAAACATAATTATTGTCTGATAAATTTTATGGATTAAAATAAAAAAAGTCAGAGTTTATACATTTTTGTAGAATAGATATAGATGGCAAGGAAAAGAAACTTTTGCGCATTATTGGGAGAAAAAATAAATAAAAGCGTATTGTAATGTAAAGGAGCATTGAGTTATTAAATGGAATTAACGCACAAAAGAAATAATTATTAGGGTGCTTCGGTGTTCCAAAACATAATTACTGTCTGATAAATTTTATGGATTAAAATAAAAAAAGTCAGAGTTTATACATTTTTGTAGAATAGATATAGATGGCAAGGAAAAGAAACTTTTGCGCATTATTGGGAGAAAAAATAAATAAAAGCGTATTGTAATGTAAAGGAGCATTGAGTTATTAAATGGAATTAACCCACAAAAGGAATATTTATTAAGATCCGTCTGTCGTCTAAATCATAATTATTTTCTGAAAAATTTTAGAGACTAAAATAGAAAAGTCAGAGTTTATGTATTTTTGTAGAAGAGATGGTAAATAAAAAGAAGTTTTGCGCATTATTGGGAGAAAAAATAAATAAAAGCGTATTGTAATGAAAACGAGCATTGAGTTATTAAATGGAATTAACGCACAAAAGAAATAATTATTAGGGTCCTTCGGTGTTCCAAAACATAATTATTGTCTGATAAATTTTATGGATTAAAATAAAAAAAGTCACAGTTTATACATTTTTGTAGAATAGATATAGATGGCAAGGAAAAGAAACTTTTGCGCATTATTGGGAGAAAAAATAAATAAAAGCGTATTGTAATGTAAAGGAGCATTGAGTTATTAAATGGAATTAACCCACAAAAGGAATATTTATTAAGATCCGTCTGTCTTCTAAATCATAATTATTTTCTGAAAAATTTTAGAGACTAAAATAGAAAAGTCAGAGTTTATGTATTTTTGTAGAAGAGATGGCAAATAAAAAGAAGTTTTGCGCATTATTGGGAGAAAAAATAAATAAAAGCGTATTGTAATGTAAACGAGCATTGAGTTATTAAATGGAATTAACGCACAAAACAAATAATTATTAGGGTCCTTCGGTGTTCTAAAACATAATTATTGTCTGATAAATTGTATAGATTAAAATAAAAAAGTCAAAGTTTATACATTTTTGTTGAAGTGATGGCAAGGAAAAGAAACTTCTGCGCATTATTGGTAGAAAAAAATAAATAAAAGCGTATTGTAATGTAAATTAGCATTGAGTTATTAAATGCAATTAACGCACAAAAGGAATATTTATATTCCTGAGCTTTTGCGTATCTTTCTCTCCTCTAAATCATAATTATTTTCTGATAAATTTTAGAGACTAAAATAGAAAAGTCAGAGTTTATGTATTTTTGTAGAAGAGATGGCAAATAAAAAGAAGTTTTGCGCATTATTGGGAGAAAAAATAAATAAAAGCGTATTGTAATGAAAACGAGCATTGAGTTATTAAATGGAATTAACGCACAAAAGAAATAATTATTAGGGTCCTTCGGTGTTCCAAAACATAATTATTGTCTGATAAATTTTATGGATTAAAATAAAAAAAGTCACAGTTTATACATTTTTGTAGAATAGATATAGATGGCAAGGAAAAGAAACTTTTGCGCATTATTGGGAGAAAAAATAAATAAAAGCGTATTGTAATGTAAAGGAGCATTGAGTTATTAAATGGAATTAACCCACAAAAGGAATATTTATTAAGATCCGTCTGTCTTCTAAATCATAATTATTTTCTGAAAAATTTTAGAGACTAAAATAGAAAAGTCAGAGTTTATGTATTTTTGTAGAAGAGATGGCAAATAAAAAGAAGTTTTGCGCATTATTGGGAGAAAAAATAAATAAAAGCGTATTGTAATGTAAACGAGCATTGAGTTATTAAATGGAATTAACGCACAAAACAAATAATTATTAGGGTCCTTCGGTGTTCTAAAACATAATTATTGTCTGATAAATTGTATAGATTAAAATAAAAAAGTCAAAGTTTATACATTTTTGTTGAAGAGATGGCAAGGAAAAGAAACTTCTGCGCATTATTGGTAGAAAAAAATAAATAAAAGCGTATTGTAATGTAAATTAGCATTGAGTTATTAAATGGAATTAACGCACAAAAGGAATATTTATATTCCTGCGCTTTTGCGTATCCTTCTCTCCTCTAAATCATAATTATTTTCTGATAAATTTTAGAGACTAAAATAGAAAAGTCAGAGTTTATGTATTTTTGTAGAAGAGATGGCAAATAAAAAGAAGTTTTGCGCATTATTGGGAGAAAAAATAAATAAAAGCGTATTGTAATGTAAACGAGCATTGAGTTATTAAATGGAATTAACGCACAAAAGGAATATTTATATTCCTGCGCTTTTGCGTATCCTTCTCTCCTCTAAATCATAATTATTTTCTGATAAATTTTAGAGACTAAAATAGAAAAGTCAGAGTTTATGTATTTTTGTAGAAGAGATGGCAAATAAAAAGAAGTTTTGCGCATTATTGGGAGAAAAAATAAATAAAAGCGTATTGTAATGTAAACGAGCATTGAGTTATTAAATGGAATTAACGCACAAAAGAAATAATTATTAGGGTGCTTCAGTGTTCCAAAACATAATTATTGTCTGATAAATTTTATGGATTAAAATAAAAAAAGTCAGAGTTTATACATTTTTGTAGAATAGATATAGATGGCAAGGAAAAGAAACTTTTGCGCATTATTGGGAGAAAAAATAAATAAAAGCGTATTGTAATGTAAAGGAGCATTGAGTTATTAAATGGAATTAACGCACAAAAGAAATAATTATTAGGGTGCTTCGGTGTTCCAAAACATAATTATTGTCTGATAAATTTTATGGATTAAAATAAAAAAAGTCAGAGTTTATACATTTTTGTAGAATAGATATAGATGGCAAGGAAAAGAAACTTTTGCGCATTATTGGGAGAAAAAATAAATAAAAGCGTATTGTAATGTAAAGGAGCATTGAGTTATTAAATGGAATTAACCCACAAAAGGAATATTTATTAAGATCCGTCTGTCGTCTAAATCATAATTATTTTCTGAAAAATTTTAGAGACTAAAATAGAAAAGTCAGAGTTTATGTATTTTTGTAGAAGAGATGGCAAATAAAAAGAAGTTTTGCGCATTATTGGGAGAAAAAATAAATAAAAGCGTATTGTAATGAAAACGAGCATTGAGTTATTAAATGGAATTAACGCACAAAAGAAATAATTATTAGGGTCCTTCGGTGTTCCAAAACATAATTATTGTCTGATAAATTTTATGGATTAAAATAAAAAAAGTCACAGTTTATACATTTTTGTAGAATAGATATAGATGGCAAGGAAAAGAAACTTTTGCGCATTATTGGGAGAAAAAATAAATAAAAGCGTATTGTAATGTAAAGGAGCATTGAGTTATTAAATGGAATTAACCCACAAAAGGAATATTTATTAAGATCCGTCTGTCTTCTAAATCATAATTATTTTCTGAAAAATTTTAGAGACTAAAATAGAAAAGTCAGAGTTTATGTATTTTTGTAGAAGAGATGGCAAATAAAAAGAAGTTTTGCGCATTATTGGGAGAAAAAATAAATAAAAGCGTATTGTAATGTAAACGAGCATTTGTTATTAAATGGAATTAACGCACAAAAGAAATAATTATTAGGGTCCTTCGGTGTTCTAAAACATAATTATTGTCTGATAAATTGTATAGATTAAAGTAAAAAAGTCAAAGTTTATACATTTTTGTTGAAGAGATGGCAAGGAAAAGAAACTTCTGCGCATTATTGGTAGAAAAAAAAATAAATAAAAGCGTATTGTAATGTAAATTAGCATTGAGTTATTAAATGGAATTAACGCACAAAAGGAATATTTATATTCCTGCGCTTTTGCGTATCCTTCTCTCCTCTAAATCATAATTATTTTCTGATAAATTTTAGAGACTAAAATAGAAAAGTCAGAGTTTATGTATTTTTGTAGAAGAGATGGCAAATAAAAAGAAGTTTTGCGCATTATTGGGAGAAAAATTAAATAAAAGCGTATTGTAATGTAAACGAGCATTGGTTATTAAATGGAATTAACGCACAAAAGAAATAATTATTAGGGTCCTTCGGTGTTCTAAAACATAATTATTGTCTGATAAATTGTATAGATTAAAATAAAAAAGTCAAAGTTTATACATTTTTGTTGAAGAGATGGCAAGGAAAAGAAACTTCTGCGCATTATTGGTAGAAAAAAATAAATAAAAGCGTATTGTAATGTAAATTAGCATTGAGTTATTAAATGGAATTAACGCACAAAAGGAATATTTATATTCCTGAGCTTTTGCGTATCCTTCTCTCCTCTAAATCATAATTATTTTCTGATAAATTTTAGAGACTAAAATAGAAAAGTCAGAGTTTATGTATTTTTGTAGAAGAGATGGCAAATAAAAAGAAGTTTTGCGCATTATTGGGAGAAAAAATAAATAAAAGCGTATTGTAATGAAAACGAGCATTGAGTTATTAAATGGAATTAACGCACAAAAGAAATAATTATTAGGGTCCTTCGGTGTTCCAAAACATAATTATTGTCTGATAAATTTTATGGATTAAAATAAAAAAAGTCAGAGTTTATACATTTTTGTAGAATAGATATAGATGGCAAGGAAAAGAAACTTTTGCGCATTATTGGGAGAAAAAATAAATAAAAGCGTATTGTAATGTAAAGGAGCATTGAGTTATTAAATGGAATTAACGCACAAAAGAAATAATTATTAGGGTGCTTCGGTGTTCCAAAACATAATTATTGTCTGATAAATTTTATGGATTAAAATAAAAAAAGTCAGAGTTTATACATTTTTGTAGAATAGATATAGATGGCAAGGAAAAGAAACTTTTGCGCATTATTGGGAGAAAAAATAAATAAAAGCGTATTGTAATGTAAAGGAGCATTGAGTTATTAAATGGAATTAACCCACAAAAGGAATATTTATTAAGATCCGTCTGTCTTCTAAATCATAATTATTTTCTGAAAAATTTTAGAGACTAAAATAGAAAAGTCAGAGTTTATGTATTTTTGTAGAAGAGATGGCAAATAAAAAGAAGTTTTGCGCATTATTGGGAGAAAAAATAAATAAAAGCGTATTGTAATGTAAACGAGCATTGAGTTATTAAATGGAATTAACGCACAAAACAAATAATTATTAGGGTCCTTCGGTGTTCTAAAACATAATTATTGTCTGATAAATTGTATAGATTAAAATAAAAAAGTCAAAGTTTATACATTTTTGTTGAAGTGATGGCAAGGAAAAGAAACTTCTGCGCATTATTGGTAGAAAAAAATAAATAAAAGCGTATTGTAATGTAAATTAGCATTGAGTTATTAAATGCAATTAACGCACAAAAGGAATATTTATATTCCTGAGCTTTTGCGTATCTTTCTCTCCTCTAAATCATAATTATTTTCTGATAAATTTTAGAGACTAAAATAGAAAAGTCAGAGTTTATGTATTTTTGTAGAAGAGATGGCAAATAAAAAGAAGTTTTGCGCATTATTGGGAGAAAAAATAAATAAAAGCGTATTGTAATGAAAACGAGCATTGAGTTATTAAATGGAATTAACGCACAAAAGAAATAATTATTAGGGTCCTTCGGTGTTCCAAAACATAATTATTGTCTGATAAATTTTATGGATTAAAATAAAAAAAGTCACAGTTTATACATTTTTGTAGAATAGATATAGATGGCAAGGAAAAGAAACTTTTGCGCATTATTGGGAGAAAAAATAAATAAAAGCGTATTGTAATGTAAAGGAGCATTGAGTTATTAAATGGAATTAACCCACAAAAGGAATATTTATTAAGATCCGTCTGTCTTCTAAATCATAATTATTTTCTGAAAAATTTTAGAGACTAAAATAGAAAAGTCAGAGTTTATGTATTTTTGTAGAAGAGATGGCAAATAAAAAGAAGTTTTGCGCATTATTGGGAGAAAAAATAAATAAAAGCGTATTGTAATGTAAACGAGCATTGAGTTATTAAATGGAATTAACGCACAAAACAAATAATTATTAGGGTCCTTCGGTGTTCTAAAACATAATTATTGTCTGATAAATTGTATAGATTAAAATAAAAAAGTCAAAGTTTATACATTTTTGTTGAAGAGATGGCAAGGAAAAGAAACTTCTGCGCATTATTGGTAGAAAAAAATAAATAAAAGCGTATTGTAATGTAAATTAGCATTGAGTTATTAAATGGAATTAACGCACAAAAGGAATATTTATAGTCCTGCGCTTTTGCGTATCCTTCTCTCCTCTAAATCATAATTATTTTCTGATAAATTTTAGAGACTAAAATAGAAAAGTCAGAGTTTATGTATTTTTGTAGAAGAGATGGCAAATAAAAAGAAGTTTTGCGCATTATTGGGAGAAAAAATAAATAAAAGCGTATTGTAATGTAAACGAGCATTGAGTTATTAAATGGAATTAACGCACAAAAGAAATAATTATTAGGGTGCTTCAGTGTTCCAAAACATAATTATTGTCTGATAAATTTTATGGATTAAAATAAAAAAAGTCAGAGTTTATACATTTTTGTAGAATAGATATAGATGGCAAGGAAAATAAACTTTTGCGCATTATTGGGAGAAAAAATAAATAAAAGCGTATTGTAATGTAAAGGAGCATTGAGTTATTAAATGGAATTAACGCACAAAAGAAATAATTATTAGGGTGCTTCGGTGTTCCAAAACATAATTATTGTCTGATAAATTTTATGGATTAAAATAAAAAAAGTCAGAGTTTATACATTTTTGTAGAATAGATATAGATGGCAAGGAAAAGAAACTTTTGCGCATTATTGGGAGAAAAAATAAATAAAAGCGTATTGTAATGTAAAGGAGCATTGAGTTATTAAATGGAATTAACCCACAAAAGGAATATTTATTAAGATCCGTCTGTCGTCTAAATCATAATTATTTTCTGAAAAATTTTAGAGACTAAAATAGAAAAGTCAGAGTTTATGTATTTTTGTAGAAGAGATGGCAAATAAAAAGAAGTTTTGCGCATTATTGGGAGAAAAAATAAATAAAAGCGTATTGTAATGAAAACGAGCATTGAGTTATTAAATGGAATTAACGCACAAAAGAAATAATTATTAGGGTCCTTCGGTGTTCCAAAACATAATTATTGTCTGATAAATTTTATGGATTAAAATAAAAAAAGTCACAGTTTATACATTTTTGTAGAATAGATATAGATGGCAAGGAAAAGAAACTTTTGCGCATTATTGGGAGAAAAAATAAATAAAAGCGTATTGTAATGTAAAGGAGCATAGAGTTATTAAATGGAATTAACCCACAAAAGGAATATTTATTAAGATCCGTCTGTCTTCTAAATCATAATTATTTTCTGAAAAATTTTAGAGACTAAAATAGAAAAGTCAGAGTTTATGTATTTTTGTAGAAGAGATGGCAAATAAAAAGAAGTTTTGCGCATTATTGGGAGAAAAAATAAATAAAAGCGTATTGTAATGTAAACGAGCATTTGTTATTAAATGGAATTAACGCACAAAAGAAATAATTATTAGGGTCCTTCGGTGTTCTAAAACATAATTATTGTCTGATAAATTGTATAGATTAAAGTAAAAAAGTCAAAGTTTATACATTTTTGTTGAAGAGATGGCAAGGAAAAGAAACTTCTGCGCATTATTGGTAGAAAAAAAAATAAATAAAAGCGTATTGTAATGTAAATTAGCATTGAGTTATTAAATGGAATTAACGCACAAAAGGAATATTTATATTCCTGCGCTTTTGCGTATCCTTCTCTCCTCTAAATCATAATTATTTTCTGATAAATTTTAGAGACTAAAATAGAAAAGTCAGAGTTTATGTATTTTTGTAGAAGAGATGGCAAATAAAAAGAAGTTTTGCGCATTATTGGGAGAAAAATTAAATAAAAGCGTATTGTAATGTAAACGAGCATTGGTTATTAAATGGAATTAACGCACAAAAGAAATAATTATTAGGGTCCTTCGGTGTTCTAAAACATAATTATTGTCTGATAAATTGTATAGATTAAAATAAAAAAGTCAAAGTTTATACATTTTTGTTGAAGAGATGGCAAGGAAAAGAAACTTCTGCGCATTATTGGTAGAAAAAAATAAATAAAAGCGTATTGTAATGTAAATTAGCATTGAGTTATTAAATGGAATTAACGCACAAAAGGAATATTTATATTCCTGAGCTTTTGCGTATCCTTCTCTCCTCTAAATCATAATTATTTTCTGATAAATTTTAGAGACTAAAATAGAAAAGTCAGAGTTTATGTATTTTTGTAGAAGAGATGGCAAATAAAAAGAAGTTTTGCGCATTATTGGGAGAAAAAATAAATAAAAGCGTATTGTAATGAAAACGAGCATTGAGTTATTAAATGGAATTAACGCACAAAAGAAATAATTATTAGGGTCCTTCGGTGTTCCAAAACATAATTATTGTCTGATAAATTTTATGGATTAAAATAAAAAAAGTCAGAGTTTATACATTTTTGTAGAATAGATATAGATGGCAAGGAAAAGAAACTTTTGCGCATTATTGGGAGAAAAAATAAATAAAAGCGTATTGTAATGTAAAGGAGCATTGAGTTATTAAATGGAATTAACGCACAAAAGAAATAATTATTAGGGTGCTTCGGTGTTCCAAAACATAATTATTGTCTGATAAATTTTATGGATTAAAATAAAAAAAGTCAGAGTTTATACATTTTTGTAGAATAGATATAGATGGCAAGGAAAAGAAACTTTTGCGCATTATTGGGAGAAAAAATAAATAAAAGCGTATTGTAATGTAAAGGAGCATTGAGTTATTAAATGGAATTAACCCACAAAAGGAATATTTATTAAGATCCGTCTGTCGTCTAAATCATAATTATTTTCTGAAAAATTTTAGAGACTAAAATAGAAAAGTCAGAGTTTATGTATTTTTGTAGAAGAGATGGTAAATAAAAAGAAGTTTTGCGCATTATTGGGAGAAAAAATAAATAAAAGCGTATTGTAATGAAAACGAGCATTGAGTTATTAAATGGAATTAACGCACAAAAGAAATAATTATTAGGGTCCTTCGGTGTTCCAAAACATAATTATTGTCTGATAAATTTTATGGATTAAAATAAAAAAAGTCACAGTTTATACATTTTTGTAGAATAGATATAGATGGCAAGGAAAAGAAACTTTTGCGCATTATTGGGAGAAAAAATAAATAAAAGCGTATTGTAATGTAAAGGAGCATTGAGTTATTAAATGGAATTAACCCACAAAAGGAATATTTATTAAGATCCGTCTGTCTTCTAAATCATAATTATTTTCTGAAAAATTTTAGAGACTAAAATAGAAAAGTCAGAGTTTATGTATTTTTGTAGAAGAGATGGCAAATAAAAAGAAGTTTTGCGCATTATTGGGAGAAAAAATAAATAAAAGCGTATTGTAATGTAAACGAGCATTGAGTTATTAAATGGAATTAACGCACAAAACAAATAATTATTAGGGTCCTTCGGTGTTCTAAAACATAATTATTGTCTGATAAATTGTATAGATTAAAATAAAAAAGTCAAAGTTTATACATTTTTGTTGAAGTGATGGCAAGGAAAAGAAACTTCTGCGCATTATTGGTAGAAAAAAATAAATAAAAGCGTATTGTAATGTAAATTAGCATTGAGTTATTAAATGCAATTAACGCACAAAAGGAATATTTATATTCCTGAGCTTTTGCGTATCTTTCTCTCCTCTAAATCATAATTATTTTCTGATAAATTTTAGAGACTAAAATAGAAAAGTCAGAGTTTATGTATTTTTGTAGAAGAGATGGCAAATAAAAAGAAGTTTTGCGCATTATTGGGAGAAAAAATAAATAAAAGCGTATTGTAATGAAAACGAGCATTGAGTTATTAAATGGAATTAACGCACAAAAGAAATAATTATTAGGGTCCTTCGGTGTTCCAAAACATAATTATTGTCTGATAAATTTTATGGATTAAAATAAAAAAAGTCACAGTTTATACATTTTTGTAGAATAGATATAGATGGCAAGGAAAAGAAACTTTTGCGCATTATTGGGAGAAAAAATAAATAAAAGCGTATTGTAATGTAAAGGAGCATTGAGTTATTAAATGGAATTAACCCACAAAAGGAATATTTATTAAGATCCGTCTGTCTTCTAAATCATAATTATTTTCTGAAAAATTTTAGAGACTAAAATAGAAAAGTCAGAGTTTATGTATTTTTGTAGAAGAGATGGCAAATAAAAAGAAGTTTTGCGCATTATTGGGAGAAAAAATAAATAAAAGCGTATTGTAATGTAAACGAGCATTGAGTTATTAAATGGAATTAACGCACAAAACAAATAATTATTAGGGTCCTTCGGTGTTCTAAAACATAATTATTGTCTGATAAATTGTATAGATTAAAATAAAAAAGTCAAAGTTTATACATTTTTGTTGAAGAGATGGCAAGGAAAAGAAACTTCTGCGCATTATTGGTAGAAAAAAATAAATAAAAGCGTATTGTAATGTAAATTAGCATTGAGTTATTAAATGGAATTAACGCACAAAAGGAATATTTATATTCCTGCGCTTTTGCGTATCCTTCTCTCCTCTAAATCATAATTATTTTCTGATAAATTTTAGAGACTAAAATAGAAAAGTCAGAGTTTATGTATTTTTGTAGAAGAGATGGCAAATAAAAAGAAGTTTTGCGCATTATTGGGAGAAAAAATAAATAAAAGCGTATTGTAATGTAAACGAGCATTGAGTTATTAAATGGAATTAACGCACAAAAGAAATAATTATTAGGGTCCTTCGGTGTTCCAAAACATAATTATTGTCTGATAAATTTTATGGATTAAAATTTAAAAAAGTCAGAGTTTATACATTTTTGTAGAATAGATATAGATGGCAAGGAAAAGAAACTTTTGCGCATTATTGGGAGAAAAAATAAATAAAAGCGTATTGTAATGTAAAGGAGCATTGAGTTATTAAATGGAATTAACCCACAAAAGGAATATTTATATTCCTGAGCTTTTGCGTATCCTTCTGTCCTCTAAATCATAATTATTTTCTGATAAATTTTAGAGACTAAAATAGAAAAGTCAGAGTTTATGTATTTTTGTAGATGAGATGGCAAATAAAAAGAAGTTTTGCGCATTATTGGGAGAAAAAATAAATAAAAGCGTATTGTAATGTAAACGAGCATTGAGTTATTAAATGGAATTAACGCACAAAAGAAATAATTATTAGGGTGCTTCAGTGTTCCAAAACATAATTATTGTCTGATAAATTTTATGGATTAAAATAAAAAAAGTCAGAGTTTATACATTTTTGTAGAATAGATATAGATGGCAAGGAAAAGAAACTTTTGCGCATTATTGGGAGAAAAAATAAATAAAAGCGTATTGTAATGTAAAGGAGCATTGAGTTATTAAATGGAATTAACCCACAAAAGGAATATTTATTAAGATCCGTCTGTCGTCTAAATCATAATTATTTTCTGAAAAATTTTAGAGACTAAAATAGAAAAGTCAGAGTTTATGTATTTTTGTAGAAGAGATGGTAAATAAAAAGAAGTTTTGCGCATTATTGGGAGAAAAAATAAATAAAAGCGTATTGTAATGAAAACGAGCATTGAGTTATTAAATGGAATTAACGCACAAAAGAAATAATTATTAGGGTCCTTCGGTGTTCCAAAACATAATTATTGTCTGATAAATTTTATGGATTAAAATAAAAAAAGTCACAGTTTATACATTTTTGTAGAATAGATATAGATGGCAAGGAAAAGAAACTTTTGCGCATTATTGGGAGAAAAAATAAATAAAAGCGTATTGTAATGTAAAGGAGCATTGAGTTATTAAATGGAATTAACCCACAAAAGGAATATTTATTAAGATCCGTCTGTCTTCTAAATCATAATTATTTTCTGAAAAATTTTAGAGACTAAAATAGAAAAGTCAGAGTTTATGTATTTTTGTAGAAGAGATGGCAAATAAAAAGAAGTTTTGCGCATTATTGGGAGAAAAAATAAATAAAAGCGTATTGTAATGTAAACGAGCATTGAGTTATTAAATGGAATTAACGCACAAAACAAATAATTATTAGGGTCCTTCGGTGTTCTAAAACATAATTATTGTCTGATAAATTGTATAGATTAAAATAAAAAAGTCAAAGTTTATACATTTTTGTTGAAGTGATGGCAAGGAAAAGAAACTTCTGCGCATTATTGGTAGAAAAAAATAAATAAAAGCGTATTGTAATGTAAATTAGCATTGAGTTATTAAATGCAATTAACGCACAAAAGGAATATTTATATTCCTGAGCTTTTGCGTATCTTTCTCTCCTCTAAATCATAATTATTTTCTGATAAATTTTAGAGACTAAAATAGAAAAGTCAGAGTTTATGTATTTTTGTAGAAGAGATGGCAAATAAAAAGAAGTTTTGCGCATTATTGGGAGAAAAAATAAATAAAAGCGTATTGTAATGAAAACGAGCATTGAGTTATTAAATGGAATTAACGCACAAAAGAAATAATTATTAGGGTCCTTCGGTGTTCCAAAACATAATTATTGTCTGATAAATTTTATGGATTAAAATAAAAAAAGTCACAGTTTATACATTTTTGTAGAATAGATATAGATGGCAAGGAAAAGAAACTTTTGCGCATTATTGGGAGAAAAAATAAATAAAAGCGTATTGTAATGTAAAGGAGCATTGAGTTATTAAATGGAATTAACCCACAAAAGGAATATTTATTAAGATCCGTCTGTCTTCTAAATCATAATTATTTTCTGAAAAATTTTAGAGACTAAAATAGAAAAGTCAGAGTTTATGTATTTTTGTAGAAGAGATGGCAAATAAAAAGAAGTTTTGCGCATTATTGGGAGAAAAAATAAATAAAAGCGTATTGTAATGTAAACGAGCATTGAGTTATTAAATGGAATTAACGCACAAAACAAATAATTATTAGGGTCCTTCGGTGTTCTAAAACATAATTATTGTCTGATAAATTGTATAGATTAAAATAAAAAAGTCAAAGTTTATACATTTTTGTTGAAGAGATGGCAAGGAAAAGAAACTTCTGCGCATTATTGGTAGAAAAAAATAAATAAAAGCGTATTGTAATGTAAATTAGCATTGAGTTATTAAATGGAATTAACGCACAAAAGGAATATTTATATTCCTGCGCTTTTGCGTATCCTTCTCTCCTCTAAATCATAATTATTTTCTGATAAATTTTAGAGACTAAAATAGAAAAGTCAGAGTTTATGTATTTTTGTAGAAGAGATGGCAAATAAAAAGAAGTTTTGCGCATTATTGGGAGAAAAAATAAATAAAAGCGTATTGTAATGTAAACGAGCATTGAGTTATTAAATGGAATTAACGCACAAAAGAAATAATTATTAGGGTCCTTCGGTGTTCCAAAACATAATTATTGTCTGATAAATTTTATGGATTAAAATTTAAAAAAGTCAGAGTTTATACATTTTTGTAGAATAGATATAGATGGCAAGGAAAAGAAACTTTTGCGCATTATTGGGAGAAAAAATAAATAAAAGCGTATTGTAATGTAAAGGAGCATTGAGTTATTAAATGGAATTAACCCACAAAAGGAATATTTATATTCCTGAGCTTTTGCGTATCCTTCTGTCCTCTAAATCATAATTATTTTCTGATAAATTTTAGAGACTAAAATAGAAAAGTCAGAGTTTATGTATTTTTGTAGATGAGATGGCAAATAAAAAGAAGTTTTGCGCATTATTGGGAGAAAAAATAAATAAAAGCGTATTGTAATGTAAACGAGCATTGAGTTATTAAATGGAATTAACGCACAAAAGAAATAATTATTAGGGTGCTTCAGTGTTCCAAAACATAATTATTGTCTGATAAATTTTATGGATTAAAATAAAAAAAGTCAGAGTTTATACATTTTTGTAGAATAGATATAGATGGCAAGGAAAAGAAACTTTTGCGCATTATTGGGAGAAAAAATAAATAAAAGCGTATTGTAATGTAAAGGAGCATTGAGTTATTAAATGGAATTAACGCACAAAAGAAATAATTATTAGGGTGCTTCGGTGTTCCAAAACATAATTATTGTCTGATAAATTTTATGGATTAAAATAAAAAAAGTCAGAGTTTATACATTTTTGTAGAATAGATATAGATGGCAAGGAAAAGAAACTTTTGCGCATTATTGGGAGAAAAAATAAATAAAAGCGTATTGTAATGTAAAGGAGCATTGAGTTATTAAATGGAATTAACCCACAAAAGGAATATTTATTAAGATCCGTCTGTCGTCTAAATCATAATTATTTTCTGAAAAATTTTAGAGACTAAAATAGAAAAGTCAGAGTTTATGTATTTTTGTAGAAGAGATGGCAAATAAAAAGAAGTTTTGCGCATTATTGGGAGAAAAAATAAATAAAAGCGTATTGTAATGAAAACGAGCATTGAGTTATTAAATGGAATTAACGCACAAAAGAAATAATTATTAGGGTCCTTCGGTGTTCCAAAACATAATTATTGTCTGATAAATTTTATGGATTAAAATAAAAAAAGTCACAGTTTATACATTTTTGTAGAATAGATATAGATGGCAAGGAAAAGAAACTTTTGCGCATTATTGGGAGAAAAAATAAATAAAAGCGTATTGTAATGTAAAGGAGCATTGAGTTATTAAATGGAATTAACCCACAAAAGGAATATTTATTAAGATCCGTCTGTCTTCTAAATCATAATTATTTTCTGAAAAATTTTAGAGACTAAAATAGAAAAGTCAGAGTTTATGTATTTTTGTAGAAGAGATGGCAAATAAAAAGAAGTTTTGCGCATTATTGGGAGAAAAAATAAATAAAAGCGTATTGTAATGTAAACGAGCATTTGTTATTAAATGGAATTAACGCACAAAAGAAATAATTATTAGGGTCCTTCGGTGTTCTAAAACATAATTATTGTCTGATAAATTGTATAGATTAAAGTAAAAAAGTCAAAGTTTATACATTTTTGTTGAAGAGATGGCAAGGAAAAGAAACTTCTGCGCATTATTGGTAGAAAAAAAAATAAATAAAAGCGTATTGTAATGTAAATTAGCATTGAGTTATTAAATGGAATTAACGCACAAAAGGAATATTTATATTCCTGCGCTTTTGCGTATCCTTCTCTCCTCTAAATCATAATTATTTTCTGATAAATTTTAGAGACTAAAATAGAAAAGTCAGAGTTTATGTATTTTTGTAGAAGAGATGGCAAATAAAAAGAAGTTTTGCGCATTATTGGGAGAAAAAATAAATAAAAGCGTATTGTAATGTAAACGAGCATTGGTTATTAAATGGAATTAACGCACAAAAGAAATAATTATTAGGGTCCTTCGGTGTTCTAAAACATAATTATTGTCTGATAAATTGTATAGATTAAAATAAAAAAGTCAAAGTTTATACATTTTTGTTGAAGAGATGGCAAGGAAAAGAAACTTCTGCGCATTATTGGTAGAAAAAAATAAATAAAAGCGTATTGTAATGTAAATTAGCATTGAGTTATTGAATGGAATTAACGCACAAAAGGAATATTTATATTCCTGAGCTTTTGCGTATCCTTCTCTCCTCTAAATCATAATTATTTTCTGATAAATTTTAGAGACTAAAATAGAAAAGTCAGAGTTTATGTATTTTTGTAGAAGAGATGGCAAATAAAAAGAAGTTTTGCGCATTATTGGGAGAAAAAATAAATAAAAGCGTATTGTAATGAAAACGAGCATTGAGTTATTAAATGGAATTAACGCACAAAAGAAATAATTATTAGGGTCCTTCGGTGTTCCAAAACATAATTATTGTCTGATAAATTTTATGGATTAAAATAAAAAAAGTCACAGTTTATACATTTTTGTAGAATAGATATAGATGGCAAGGAAAAGAAACTTTTGCGCATTATTGGGAGAAAAAATAAATAAAAGCGTATTGTAATGTAAAGGAGCATTGAGTTATTAAATGGAATTAACCCACAAAAGGAATATTTATTAAGATCCGTCTGTCTTCTAAATCATAATTATTTTCTGAAAAATTTTAGAGACTAAAATAGAAAAGTCAGAGTTTATGTATTTTTGTAGAAGAGATGGCACATAAAAAGAAGTTTTGCGCATTATTGGGAGAAAAAATAAATAAAAGCGTATTGTAATGTAAACGAGCATTGGTTATTAAATGGAATTAACGCACAAAAGAAATAATTATTAGGGTCCTTCGGTGTTCTAAAACATAATTATTGTCTGATAAATTGTATAGATTAAAATAAAAAAGTCAGAGTTTATACATTTTTGTAGAATAGATATAGATGGCAAGGAAAAGAAACTTTTGCGCATTATTGGGAGAAAAAATAAATAAAAGCGTATTGTAATGTAAAGGAGCATTGAGTTATTAAATGGAATTAACGCACAAAAGAAATAATTATTAGGGTGCTTCGGTGTTCCAAAACATAATTATTGTCTGATAAATTTTATGGATTAAAATAAAAAAAGTCAGAGTTTATACATTTTTGTAGAATAGATATAGATGGCAAGGAAAAGAAACTTTTGCGCATTATTGGGAGAAAAAATAAATAAAAGCGTATTGTAATGTAAAGGAGCATTGAGTTATTAAATGGAATTAACCCACAAAAGGAATATTTATTAAGATCCGTCTGTCGTCTAAATCATAATTATTTTCTGAAAAATTTTAGAGACTAAAATAGAAAAGTCAGAGTTTATGTATTTTTGTAGAAGAGATGGCAAATAAAAAGAAGTTTTGCGCATTATTGGGAGAAAAAATAAATAAAAGCGTATTGTAATGAAAACGAGCATTGAGTTATTAAATGGAATTAACGCACAAAAGAAATAATTATTAGGGTCCTTCGGTGTTCCAAAACATAATTATTGTCTGATAAATTTTATGGATTAAAATAAAAAAAGTCACAGTTTATACATTTTTGTAGAATAGATATAGATGGCAAGGAAAAGAAACTTTTGCGAATTATTGGGAGAAAAAATAAATAAAAGCGTATTGTAATGTAAAGGAGCATTGAGTTATTAAATGGAATTAACCCACAAAAGGAATATTTATTAAGATCCGTCTGTCTTCTAAATCATAATTATTTTCTGAAAAATTTTAGAGACTAAAATAGAAAAGTCAGAGTTTATGTATTTTTGTAGAAGAGATGGCAAATAAAAAGAAGTTTTGCGCATTATTGGGAGAAAAAATAAATAAAAGCGTATTGTAATGTAAACGAGCATTTGTTATTAAATGGAATTAACGCACAAAAGAAATAATTATTAGGGTCCTTCGGTGTTCCAAAACATAATTATTGTCTGATAAATTTTATGGATTAAAATAAAAAAAGTCACAGTTTATACATTTTTGTAGAATAGATATAGATGGCAAGGAAAAGAAACTTTTGCGCATTATTGGGAGAAAAAATAAATAAAAGCGTATTGTAATGTAAAGGAGCATTGAGTTATTAAATGGAATTAACCCACAAAAGGAATATTTATTAAGATCCGTCTGTCTTCTAAATCATAATTATTTTCTGAAAAATTTTAGAGACTAAAATAGAAAAGTCAGAGTTTATGTATTTTTGTAGAAGAGATGGCAAATAAAAAGAAGTTTTGCGCATTATTGGGAGAAAAAATAAATAAAAGCGTATTGTAATGTAAACGAGCATTGAGTTATTAAATGGAATTAACGCACAAAACAAATAATTATTAGGGTCCTTCGGTGTTCTAAAACATAATTATTGTCTGATAAATTGTATAGATTAAAATAAAAAAGTCAAAGTTTATACATTTTTGTTGAAGTGATGGCAAGGAAAAGAAACTTCTGCGCATTATTGGTAGAAAAAAATAAATAAAAGCGTATTGTAATGTAAATTAGCATTGAGTTATTAAATGCAATTAACGCACAAAAGGAATATTTATATTCCTGAGCTTTTGCGTATCTTTCTCTCCTCTAAATCATAATTATTTTCTGATAAATTTTAGAGACTAAAATAGAAAAGTCAGAGTTTATGTATTTTTGTAGAAGAGATGGCAAATAAAAAGAAGTTTTGCGCATTATTGGGAGAAAAAATAAATAAAAGCGTATTGTAATGAAAACGAGCATTGAGTTATTAAATGGAATTAACGCACAAAAGAAATAATTATTAGGGTCCTTCGGTGTTCCAAAACATAATTATTGTCTGATAAATTTTATGGATTAAAATAAAAAAAGTCACAGTTTATACATTTTTGTAGAATAGATATAGATGGCAAGGAAAAGAAACTTTTGCGCATTATTGGGAGAAAAAATAAATAAAAGCGTATTGTAATGTAAAGGAGCATTGAGTTATTAAATGGAATTAACCCACAAAAGGAATATTTATTAAGATCCATCTGTCTTCTAAATCATAATTATTTTCTGAAAAATTTTAGAGACTAAAATAGAAAAGTCAGAGTTTATGTATTTTTGTAGAAGAGATGGCAAATAAAAAGAAGTTTTGCGCATTATTGGGAGAAAAAATAAATAAAAGCGTATTGTAATGTAAACGAGCATTGAGTTATTAAATGGAATTAACGCACAAAACAAATAATTATTAGGGTCCTTCGGTGTTCTAAAACATAATTATTGTCTGATAAATTGTATAGATTAAAATAAAAAAGTCAAAGTTTATACATTTTTGTTGAAGAGATGGCAAGGAAAAGAAACTTCTGCGCATTATTGGTAGAAAAAAATAAATAAAAGCGTATTGTAATGTAAATTAGCATTGAGTTATTAAATGGAATTAACGCACAAAAGGAATATTTATATTCCTGCGCTTTTGCGTATCCTTCTCTCCTCTAAATCATAATTATTTTCTGATAAATTTTAGAGACTAAAATAGAAAAGTCAGAGTTTATGTATTTTTGTAGAAGAGATGGCAAATAAAAAGAAGTTTTGCGCATTATTGGGAGAAAAAATAAATAAAAGCGTATTGTAATGTAAACGAGCATTGAGTTATTAAATGGAATTAACGCACAAAAGAAATAATTATTAGGGTGCTTCAGTGTTCCAAAACATAATTATTGTCTGATAAATTTTATGGATTAAAATAAAAAAAGTCAGAGTTTATACATTTTTGTAGAATAGATATAGATGGCAAGGAAAAGAAACTTTTGCGCATTATTGGGAGAAAAAATAAATAAAAGCGTATTGTAATGTAAAGGAGCATTGAGTTATTAAATGGAATTAACGCACAAAAGAAATAATTATTAGGGTGCTTCGGTGTTCCAAAACATAATTATTGTCTGATAAATTTTATGGATTAAAATAAAAAAAGTCAGAGTTTATACATTTTTGTAGAATAGATATAGATGGCAAGGAAAAGAAACTTTTGCGCATTATTGGGAGAAAAAATAAATAAAAGCGTATTGTAATGTAAAGGAGCATTGAGTTATTAAATGGAATTAACCCACAAAAGGAATATTTATTAAGATCCGTCTGTCGTCTAAATCATAATTATTTTCTGAAAAATTTTAGAGACTAAAATAGAAAAGTCAGAGTTTATGTATTTTTGTAGAAGAGATGGCAAATAAAAAGAAGTTTTGCGCATTATTGGGAGAAAAAATAAATAAAAGCGTATTGTAATGAAAACGAGCATTGAGTTATTAAATGGAATTAACGCACAAAAGAAATAATTATTAGGGTCCTTCGGTGTTCCAAAACATAATTATTGTCTGATAAATTTTATGGATTAAAATAAAAAAAGTCACAGTTTATACATTTTTGTAGAATAGATATAGATGGCAAGGAAAAGAAACTTTTGCGCATTATTGGGAGAAAAAATAAATAAAAGCGTATTGTAATGTAAAGGAGCATTGAGTTATTAAATGGAATTAACCCACAAAAGGAATATTTATTAAGATCCGTCTGTCTTCTAAATCATAATTATTTTCTGAAAAATTTTAGAGACTAAAATAGAAAAGTCAGAGTTTATGTATTTTTGTAGAAGAGATGGCAAATAAAAAGAAGTTTTGCGCATTATTGGGAGAAAAAATAAATAAAAGCGTATTGTAATGTAAACGAGCATTTGTTATTAAATGGAATTAACGCACAAAAGAAATAATTATTAGGGTCCTTCGGTGTTCTAAAACATAATTATTGTCTGATAAATTGTATAGATTAAAGTAAAAAAGTCAAAGTTTATACATTTTTGTTGAAGAGATGGCAAGGAAAAGAAACTTCTGCGCATTATTGGTAGAAAAAAAAATAAATAAAAGCGTATTGTAATGTAAATTAGCATTGAGTTATTAAATGGAATTAACGCACAAAAGGAATATTTATATTCCTGCGCTTTTGCGTATCCTTCTCTCCTCTAAATCATAATTATTTTCTGATAAATTTTAGAGACTAAAATAGAAAAGTCAGAGTTTATGTATTTTTGTAGAAGAGATGGCAAATAAAAAGAAGTTTTGCGCATTATTGGGAGAAAAAATAAATAAAAGCGTATTGTAATGTAAACGAGCATTGGTTATTAAATGGAATTAACGCACAAAAGAAATAATTATTAGGGTCCTTCGGTGTTCTAAAACATAATTATTGTCTGATAAATTGTATAGATTAAAATAAAAAAGTCAAAGTTTATACATTTTTGTTGAAGAGATGGCAAGGAAAAGAAACTTCTGCGCATTATTGGTAGAAAAAAATAAATAAAAGCGTATTGTAATGTAAATTAGCATTGAGTTATTAAATGGAATTAACGCACAAAAGGAATATTTATATTCCTGAGCTTTTGCGTATCCTTCTCTCCTCTAAATCATAATTATTTTCTGATAAATTTTAGAGACTAAAATAGAAAAGTCAGAGTTTATGTATTTTTGTAGAAGAGATGGCAAATAAAAAGAAGTTTTGCGCATTATTGGGAGAAAAAATAAATAAAAGCGTATTGTAATGAAAACGAGCATTGAGTTATTAAATGGAATTAACGCACAAAAGAAATAATTATTAGGGTCCTTCGGTGTTCCAAAACTTAATTATTGTCTGATAAATTTTATGGATTAAAATAAAAAAAGTCACAGTTTATACATTTTTGTAGAATAGATATAGATGGCAAGGAAAAGAAACTTTTGCGCATTATTGGGAGAAAAAATAAATAAAAGCGTATTGTAATGTAAAAGAGCATTGAGTTATTAAATGGAATTAACCCACAAAAGGAGTATTTATATTCCTGAGCTTTTGCGTATCCTTCTGTCCTCTAAATCATAATTATTTTCTGATAAATTTTAGAGACTAAAATAGAAAAGTCAGAGTTTATGTATTTTTGTAGAAGAGATGGCAAATAAAAAGAAGTTTTGCGCATTATTGGGAGAAAAAATAAATAAAAGCGTATTGTAATGAAAACGAGCATTGAGTTATTAAATGGAATTAACGCACAAAAGAAATAATTATTAGGGTCCTTCGGTGTTCCAAAACATAATTATTGTCTGATAAATTTTATGGATTAAAATAAAAAAAGTCACAGTTTATACATTTTTGTAGAATAGATATAGATGGCAAGGAAAAGAAACTTTTGCGAATTATTGGGAGAAAAAATAAATAAAAGCGTATTGTAATGTAAAGGAGCATTGAGTTATTAAATGGAATTAACCCACAAAAGGAATATTTATTAAGATCCGTCTGTCTTCTAAATCATAATTATTTTCTGAAAAATTTTAGAGACTAAAATAGAAAAGTCAGAGTTTATGTATTTTTGTAGAAGAGATGGCAAATAAAAAGAAGTTTTGCGCATTATTGGGAGAAAAAATAAATAAAAGCGTATTGTAATGTAAACGAGCATTTGTTATTAAATGGAATTAACGCACAAAAGAAATAATTATTAGGGTCCTTCGGTGTTCCAAAACATAATTATTGTCTGATAAATTTTATGGATTAAAATAAAAAAAGTCACAGTTTATACATTTTTGTAGAATAGATATAGATGGCAAGGAAAAGAAACTTTTGCGCATTATTGGGAGAAAAAATAAATAAAAGCGTATTGTAATGTAAAGGAGCATTGAGTTATTAAATGGAATTAACCCACAAAAGGAATATTTATTAAGATCCGTCTGTCTTCTAAATCATAATTATTTTCTGAAAAATTTTAGAGACTAAAATAGAAAAGTCAGAGTTTATGTATTTTTGTAGAAGAGATGGCAAATAAAAAGAAGTTTTGCGCATTATTGGGAGAAAAAATAAATAAAAGCGTATTGTAATGTAAACGAGCATTGAGTTATTAAATGGAATTAACGCACAAAACAAATAATTATTAGGGTCCTTCGGTGTTCTAAAACATAATTATTGTCTGATAAATTGTATAGATTAAAATAAAAAAGTCAAAGTTTATACATTTTTGTTGAAGTGATGGCAAGGAAAAGAAACTTCTGCGCATTATTGGTAGAAAAAAATAAATAAAAGCGTATTGTAATGTAAATTAGCATTGAGTTATTAAATGCAATTAACGCACAAAAGGAATATTTATATTCCTGAGCTTTTGCGTATCTTTCTCTCCTCTAAATCATAATTATTTTCTGATAAATTTTAGAGACTAAAATAGAAAAGTCAGAGTTTATGTATTTTTGTAGAAGAGATGGCAAATAAAAAGAAGTTTTGCGCATTATTGGGAGAAAAAATAAATAAAAGCGTATTGTAATGAAAACGAGCATTGAGTTATTAAATGGAATTAACGCACAAAAGAAATAATTATTAGGGTCCTTCGGTGTTCCAAAACATAATTATTGTCTGATAAATTTTATGGATTAAAATAAAAAAAGTCACAGTTTATACATTTTTGTAGAATAGATATAGATGGCAAGGAAAAGAAACTTTTGCGCATTATTGGGAGAAAAAATAAATAAAAGCGTATTGTAATGTAAAGGAGCATTGAGTTATTAAATGGAATTAACCCACAAAAGGAATATTTATTAAGATCCGTCTGTCTTCTAAATCATAATTATTTTCTGAAAAATTTTAGAGACTAAAATAGAAAAGTCAGAGTTTATGTATTTTTGTAGAAGAGATGGCAAATAAAAAGAAGTTTTGCGCATTATTGGGAGAAAAAATAAATAAAAGCGTATTGTAATGTAAACGAGCATTTGTTATTAAATGGAATTAACGCACAAAAGAAATAATTATTAGGGTCCTTCGGTGTTCTAAAACATAATTATTGTCTGATAAATTGTATAGATTAAAGTAAAAAAGTCAAAGTTTATACATTTTTGTTGAAGAGATGGCAAGGAAAAGAAACTTCTGCGCATTATTGGTAGAAAAAAAAATAAATAAAAGCGTATTGTAATGTAAATTAGCATTGAGTTATTAAATGGAATTAACGCACAAAAGGAATATTTATATTCCTGCGCTTTTGCGTATCCTTCTCTCCTCTAAATCATAATTATTTTCTGATAAATTTTAGAGACTAAAATAGAAAAGTCAGAGTTTATGTATTTTTGTAGAAGAGATGGCAAATAAAAAGAAGTTTTGCGCATTATTGGGAGAAAAAATAAATAAAAGCGTATTGTAATGTAAACGAGCATTGGTTATTAAATGGAATTAACGCACAAAAGAAATAATTATTAGGGTCCTTCGGTGTTCTAAAACATAATTATTGTCTGATAAATTGTATAGATTAAAATAAAAAAGTCAAAGTTTATACATTTTTGTTGAAGAGATGGCAAGGAAAAGAAACTTCTGCGCATTATTGGTAGAAAAAAATAAATAAAAGCGTATTGTAATGTAAATTAGCATTGAGTTATTAAATGGAATTAACGCACAAAAGGAATATTTATATTCCTGAGCTTTTGCGTATCCTTCTCTCCTCTAAATCATAATTATTTTCTGATAAATTTTAGAGACTAAAATAGAAAAGTCAGAGTTTATGTATTTTTGTAGAAGAGATGGCAAATAAAAAGAAGTTTTGCGCATTATTGGGAGAAAAAATAAATAAAAGCGTATTGTAATGAAAACGAGCATTGAGTTATTAAATGGAATTAACGCACAAAAGAAATAATTATTAGGGTCCGTCGGTGTTCCAAAACATAATTATTGTCTGATAAATTTTATGGATTAAAATAAAAAAAGTCACAGTTTATACATTTTTGTAGAATAGATATAGATGGCAAGGAAAAGAAACTTTTGCGCATTATTGGGAGAAAAAATAAATAAAAGCGTATTGTAATGTAAAGGAGCATTGAGTTATTAAATGGAATTAACCCACAAAAGGAATATTTATTAAGATCCGTCTGTCTTCTAAATCATAATTATTTTCTGAAAAATTTTAGAGACTAAAATAGAAAAGTCAGAGTTTATGTATTTTTGTAGAAGAGATGGCAAATAAAAAGAAGTTTTGCGCATTATTGGGAGAAAAAATAAATAAAAGCGTATTGTAATGTAAACGAGCATTGGTTATTAAATGGAATTAACGCACAAAAGAAATAATTATTAGGGTCCTTCGGTGTTCTAAAACATAATTATTGTCTGATAAATTGTATAGATTAAAATAAAAAAGTCAAAGTTTATACATTTTTGTTGAAGAGATGGCAAGGAAAAGAAACTTCTGCGCATTATTGGTAGAAAAAAATAAATAAAAGCGTATTGTAATGTAAATTAGCATTGAGTTATTAAATGGAATTAACGCACAAAAGGAATAATTATTAGGGTGCTTCGGTGTTCCAAAACATAATTATTGTCTGATAAATTTTATGGATTAAAATTTAAAAAAGTCAGAGTTTATACATTTTTGTAGAATAGATATAGATGGCAAGGAAAAGAAACTTTTGCGCATTATTGGGAGAAAAAATAAATAAAAGCGTATTGTAATGTAAAGGAGCATTGAGTTATTAAATGGAATTAACGCACAAAAGAAATAATTATTAGGGTGCTTCGGTGTTCCAAAACATAATTATTGTCTGATAAATTTTATGGATTAAAATAAAAAAAGTCAGAGTTTATACATTTTTGTAGAATAGATATAGATGGCAAGGAAAAGAAACTTTTGCGCATTATTGGGAGAAAAAATAAATAAAAGCGTATTGTAATGTAAAGGAGCATTGAGTTATTAAATGGAATTAACCCACAAAAGGAATATTTATATTCCTGAGCTTTTGCGTATCCTTCTGTCCTCTAAATCATAATTATTTTCTGATAAATTTTAGAGACTAAAATAGAAAAGTCAGAGTTTATGTATTTTTGTAGATGAGATGGCAAATAAAAAGAAGTTTTGCGCATTATTGGGAGAAAAAATAAATAAAAGCGTATTGTAATGTAAACGAGCATTGAGTTATTAAATGGAATTAACGCACAAAAGAAATAATTATTAGGGTGCTTCGGTGTTCCAAAACATAATTATTGTCTGATAAATTTTATGGATTAAAATAAAAAAAGTCAGAGTTTATACATTTTTGTAGAATAGATATAGATGGCAAGGAAAAGAAACTTTTGCGCATTATTGGGAGAAAAAATAAATAAAAGCGTATTGTAATGTAAAGGAGCATTGAGTTATTAAATGGAATTAACCCACAAAAGGAATATTTATTAAGATCCGTCTGTCGTCTAAATCATAATTATTTTCTGAAAAATTTTAGAGACTAAAATAGAAAAGTCAGAGTTTATGTATTTTTGTAGAAGAGATGGCAAATAAAAAGAAGTTTTGCGCATTATTGGGAGAAAAAATAAATAAAAGCGTATTGTAATGAAAACGAGCATTGAGTTATTAAATGGAATTAACGCACAAAAGAAATAATTATTAGGGTCCTTCGGTGTTCCAAAACATAATTATTGTCTGATAAATTTTATGGATTAAAATAAAAAAATTCACAGTTTATACATTTTTGTAGAATAGATATAGATGGCAAGGAAAAGAAACTTTTGCGCATTATTGGGAGAAAAAATAAATAAAAGCGTATTGTAATGTAAAGGAGCATTGAGTTATTAAATGGAATTAACCCACAAAAGGAATATTTATTAAGATCCGTCTGTCTTCTAAATCATAATTATTTTCTGAAAAATTTTAGAGACTAAAATAGAAAAGTCAGAGTTTATGTATTTTTGTAGAAGAGATGGCAAATAAAAAGAAGTTTTGCGCATTATTGGGAGAAAAAATAAATAAAAGCGTATTGTAATGTAAACGAGCATTTGTTATTAAATGGAATTAACGCACAAAAGAAATAATTATTAGGGTCCTTCGGTGTTCTAAAACATAATTATTGTCTGATAAATTGTATAGATTAAAGTAAAAAAGTCAAAGTTTATACATTTTTGTTGAAGAGATGGCAAGGAAAAGAAACTTCTGCGCATTATTGGTAGAAAAAAAAATAAATAAAAGCGTATTGTAATGTAAATTAGCATTGAGTTATTAAATGGAATTAACGCACAAAAGGAATATTTATATTCCTGCGCTTTTGCGTATCCTTCTCTCCTCTAAATCATAATTATTTTCTGATAAATTTTAGAGACTAAAATAGAAAAGTCAGAGTTTATGTATTTTTGTAGAAGAGATGGCAAATAAAAAGAAGTTTTGCGCATTATTGGGAGAAAAAATAAATAAAAGCGTATTGTAATGTAAACGAGCATTGGTTATTAAATGGAATTAACGCACAAAAAAATAATTATTAGGGTCCTTCGGTGTTCCAAAACATAATTATTGTCTGATAAATTTTATGGATTAAAATTAAAAAAAGTCAGAGTTTATACATTTTTGTAGAATAGATATAGATGGCAAGGAAAAGAAACTTTTGCGCATTATTGGGAGAAAAAATAAATAAAAGCGTTTTGTAATGTAAAGGAGCATTGAGTTATTAAATGGAATTAACCCACAAAAGAAATATTTATTAAGATCCGTCTGTCGTATTAATCATAATTATTTTCTGAAAAATTTTAGAGACTAAAATAGAAAAGTCAGAGTTTATGTATTTTTGTAGAAGAGATGGCAAATAAAAAGAAGTTTTGCGCATTATTGGGAGAAAAAATAAATAAAAGCGTATTGTAATGTAAACGAGCATTGAGTTATTAAATGGAATTAACGCACAAAAGAAATAATTATTAGGGTCCTTCGGTGTTCTAAAACATAATTATTGTCTGATAAATTGTATAGATTAAAATAAAAAAGTCAAAGTTTATACATTTTTGTTGAAGAGATGGCAAGGAAAAGAAACTTCTGCGCATTATTGGTAGAAAAAAATAAATAAAAGCGTATTGTAATGTAAATTAACTTTGAGTTATTAAATGGAATTAACGCACAAAAGGAATATTTATATTCCTGAGCTTTTGCGTATCCTTCTGTCCTCTAAATCATAATTATTTTCTGATAAATTTTAGAGACTAAAATAGAAAAGTCAGAGTTTATGTATTTTTGTAGATGAGATGGCAAATAAAAAGAAGTTTTGCGCATTATTGGGAGAAAAAATAAATAAAAGCGTATTGTAATGTAAACGAGCATTGAGTTATTAAATGGAATTAACGCACAAAAGAAATAATTATTAGGGTGCTTCGGTGTTCCAAAACATAATTATTGTCTGATAAATTTTATGGATTAAAATAAAAAAAGTCAGAGTTTATACATTTTTGTAGAATAGATATAGATGGCAAGGAAAAGAAACTTTTGCGCATTATTGGGAGAAAAAATAAATAAAAGCGTATTGTAATGTAAAGGAGCATTGAGTTATTAAATGGAATTAACGCACAAAAGAAATAATTATTAGGGTGCTTCGGTGTTCCAAAACATAATTATTGTCTGATAAATTTTATGGATTAAAATAAAAAAAGTCAGAGTTTATACATTTTTGTAGAATAGATATAGATGGCAAGGAAAAGAAACTTTTGCGCATTATTGGGAGAAAAAATAAATAAAAGCGTATTGTAATGTAAAGGAGCATTGAGTTATTAAATGGAATTAACCCACAAAAGGAGTATTTATTAAGATCCGTCTGTCGTCTAAATCATAATTATTTTCTGAAAAATTTTAGAGACTAAAATAGAAAAGTCAGAGTTTATGTATTTTTGTAGAAGAGATGGCAAATAAAAAGAAGTTTTGCGCATTATTGGGAGAAAAAATAAATAAAAGCGTATTGTAATGAAAACGAGCATTGAGTTATTAAATGGAATTAACGCACAAAAGAAATAATTATTAGGGTCCTTCGGTGTTCCAAAACATAATTATTGTCTGATAAATTTTATGGATTAAAATAAAAAAAGTCACAGTTTATACATTTTTGTAGAATAGATATAGATGGCAAGGAAAAGAAACTTTTGCGCATTATTGGGAGAAAAAATAAATAAAAGCGTATTGTAATGTAAAGGAGCATTGAGTTATTAAATGGAATTAACCCACAAAAGGAATATTTATTAAGATCCGTCTGTCTTCTAAATCATAATTATTTTCTGAAAAATTTTAGAGACTAAAATAGAAAAGTCAGAGTTTATGTATTTTTGTAGAAGAGATGGCAAATAAAAAGAAGTTTTGCGCATTATTGGGAGAAAAAATAAATAAAAGCGTATTGTAATGTAAACGAGCATTTGTTATTAAATGGAATTAACGCACAAAAGAAATAATTATTAGGGTCCTTCGGTGTTCTAAAACATAATTATTGTCTGATAAATTGTATAGATTAAAGTAAAAAAGTCAAAGTTTATACATTTTTGTTGAAGAGATGGCAAGGAAAAGAAACTTCTGCGCATTATTGGTAGAAAAAAAAATAAATAAAAGCGTATTGTAATGTAAATTAGCATTGAGTTATTAAATGGAATTAACGCACAAAAGGAATATTTATATTCCTGCGCTTTTGCGTATCCTTCTCTCCTCTAAATCATAATTATTTTCTGATAAATTTTAGAGACTAAAATAGAAAAGTCAGAGTTTATGTATTTTTGTAGAAGAGATGGCAAATAAAAAGAAGTTTTGCGCATTATTGGGAGAAAAAATAAATAAAAGCGTATTGTAATGTAAACGAGCATTGAGTTATTAAATGGAATTAACGCACAAAAGAAATAATTATTAGGGTCCTTCGGTGTTCCAAAACATAATTATTGTCTGATAAATTTTATGGATTAAAATTTAAAAAAGTCAGAGTTTATACATTTTTGTAGAATAGATATAGATGGCAAGGAAAAGAAACTTTTGCGCATTATTGGGAGAAAAAATAAATAAAAGCGTATTGTAATGTAAAGGAGCATTGAGTTATTAAATGGAATTAACCCACAAAAGGAATATTTATATTCCTGAGCTTTTGCGTATCCTTCTGTCCTCTAAATCATAATTATTTTCTGATAAATTTTAGAGACTAAAATAGAAAAGTCAGAGTTTATGTATTTTTGTAGATGAGATGGCAAATAAAAAGAAGTTTTGCGCATTATTGGGAGAAAAAATAAATAAAAGTGTATTGTAATGTAAACGAGCATTGAGTTATTAAATGGAATTAACGCACAAAAGAAATAATTATTAGGGTGCTTCGGTGTTCCAAAACATAATTATTGTCTGATAAATTTTATGGATTAAAATAAAAAAAGTCAGAGTTTATACATTTTTGTAGAATAGATATAGATGGCAAGGAAAAGAAACTTTTGCGCATTATTGGGAGAAAAAATAAATAAAAGCGTATTGTAATGTAAAGGAGCATTGAGTTATTAAATGGAATTAACGCACAAAAGAAATAATTATTAGGGTGCTTCGGTGTTCCAAAACATAATTATTGTCTGATAAATTTTATGGATTAAAATAAAAAAAGTCAGAGTTTATACATTTTTGTAGAATAGATATAGATGGCAAGGAAAAGAAACTTTTGCGCATTATTGGGAGAAAAAATAAATAAAAGGAAATTGTAATGTAAAGGAGCATTGAGTTATTAAATGGAATTAACCCACAAAAGGAATATTTATTAAGATCCGTCTGTCGTCTAAATCATAATTATTTTCTGAAAAATTTTAGAGACTAAAATAGAAAAGTCAGAGTTTATGTATTTTTGTAGAAGAGATGGCAAATAAAAAGAAGTTTTGCGCATTATTGGGAGAAAAAATAAATAAAAGCGTATTGTAATGAAAACGAGCATTGAGTTATTAAATGGAATTAACGCACAAAGAAATAATTATTAGGGTCCTTCGGTGTTCCAATACATAATTATTGTCTGATAAATTTTATGGATTAAAATAAAAAAAGTCACAGTTTATACATTTTTGTAGAATAGATATAGATGGCAAGGAAAAGAAACTTTTGCGCATTATTGGGAGAAAAAATAAATAAAAGCGTATTGTAATGTAAAGGAGCATTGAGTTATTAAATGGAATTAACCCACAAAAGGAATATTTATTAAGATCCGTCTGTCTTCTAAATCATAATTATTTTCTGAAAAATTTTAGAGACTAAAATAGAAAAGTCAGAGTTTATGTATTTTTGTAGAAGAGATGGCAAATAAAAAGAAGTTTTGCGCATTATTGGGAGAAAAAATAAATAAAAGCGTATTGTAATGTAAACGAGCATTTGTTATTAAATGGAATTAACGCACAAAAGAAATAATTATTAGGGTCCTTCGGTGTTCTAAAACATAATTATTGTCTGATAAATTGTATAGATTAAAGTAAAAAAGTCAAAGTTTATACATTTTTGTTGAAGAGATGGCAAGGAAAAGAAACTTCTGCGCATTATTGGTAGAAAAAAAAATAAATAAAAACGTATTGTAATGTAAATTAGCATTGAGTTATTAAATGGAATTAACGCACAAAAGGAATATTTATATTCCTGCGCTTTTGCGTATCCTTCTCTCCTCTAAATCATAATTATTTTCTGAAAAATTTTAGAGACTAAAATAGAAAAGTCAGAGTTTATGTATTTTTGTAGAAGAGATGGCAAATAAAAAGAAGTTTTGCGCATTATTGGGAGAAAAAATAAATAAAAGCGTATTGTAATGTAAACGAGCATTGAGTTATTAAATGGAATTAACGCACAAAAGAAATAATTATTAGGGTCCTTCGGTGTTCTAAAACATAATTATTGTCTGATAAATTGTATAGATTAAAATAAAAAAGTCAAAGTTTATACATTTTTGTTGAAGAGATGGCAAGGAAAAGAAACTTCTGCGCATTATTGGTAGAAAAAAATAAATAAAAGCGTATTGTAATGTAAATTAACTTTGAGTTATTAAATGGAATTAACGCACAAAAGGAATATTTATATTCCTGAGCTTTTGCGTATCCTTCTGTCCTCTAAATCATAATTATTTTCTGATAAATTTTAGAGACTAAAATAGAAAAGTCAGAGTTTATGTATTTTTGTAGATGAGATGGCAAATAAAAAGAAGTTTTGCGCATTATTGGGAGAAAAAATAAATAAAAGCGTATTGTAATGAAAACGAGCATTGAGTTATTAAATGGAATTAACGCACAAAAGAAATAATTATTAGGGTCCTTCGGTGTTCCAAAACATAATTATTGTCTGATAAATTTTATGGATTAAAATAAAAAAATTCACAGTTTATACATTTTTGTAGAATAGATATAGATGGCAAGGAAAAGAAACTTTTGCGCATTATTGGGAGAAAAAATAAATAAAAGCGTATTGTAATGTAAAGGAGCATTGAGTTATTAAATGGAATTAACCCACAAAAGGAATATTTATTAAGATCCGTCTGTCTTCTAAATCATAATTATTTTCTGAAAAATTTTAGAGACTAAAATAGAAAAGTCAGAGTTTATGTATTTTTGTAGAAGAGATGGCAAATAAAAAGAAGTTTTGCGCATTATTGGGAGAAAAAATAAATAAAAGCGTATTGTAATGTAAACGAGCATTTGTTATTAAATGGAATTAACGCACAAAAGAAATAATTATTAGGGTCCTTCGGTGTTCTAAAACATAATTATTGTCTGATAAATTGTATAGATTAAAGTAAAAAAGTCAAAGTTTATACATTTTTGTTGAAGAGATGGCAAGGAAAAGAAACTTCTGCGCATTATTGGTAGAAAAAAAAATAAATAAAAGCGTATTGTAATGTAAATTAGCATTGAGTTATTAAATGGAATTAACGCACAAAAGGAATATTTATATTCCTGCGCTTTTGCGTATCCTTCTCTCCTCTAAATCATAATTATTTTCTGATAAATTTTAGAGACTAAAATAGAAAAGTCAGAGTTTATGTATTTTTGTAGAAGAGATGGCAAATAAAAAGAAGTTTTGCGCATTATTGGGAGAAAAAATAAATAAAAGCGTATTGTAATGTAAACGAGCATTGGTTATTAAATGGAATTAACGCACAAAAAAATAATTATTAGGGTCCTTCGGTGTTCCAAAACATAATTATTGTCTGATAAATTTTATGGATTAAAATTAAAAAAAGTCAGAGTTTATACATTTTTGTAGAATAGATATAGATGGCAAGGAAAAGAAACTTTTGCGCATTATTGGGAGAAAAAATAAATAAAAGCGTTTTGTAATGTAAAGGAGCATTGAGTTATTAAATGGAATTAACCCACAAAAGAAATATTTATTAAGATCCGTCTGTCGTATTAATCATAATTATTTTCTGAAAAATTTTAGAGACTAAAATAGAAAAGTCAGAGTTTATGTATTTTTGTAGAAGAGATGGCAAATAAAAAGAAGTTTTGCGCATTATTGGGAGAAAAAATAAATAAAAGCGTATTGTAATGTAAACGAGCATTGAGTTATTAAATGGAATTAACGCACAAAAGAAATAATTATTAGGGTCCTTCGGTGTTCTAAAACATAATTATTGTCTGATAAATTGTATAGATTAAAATAAAAAAGTCAAAGTTTATACATTTTTGTTGAAGAGATGGCAAGGAAAAGAAACTTCTGCGCATTATTGGTAGAAAAAAATAAATAAAAGCGTATTGTAATGTAAATTAACTTTGAGTTATTAAATGGAATTAACGCACAAAAGGAATATTTATATTCCTGAGCTTTTGCGTATCCTTCTGTCCTCTAAATCATAATTATTTTCTGATAAATTTTAGAGACTAAAATAGAAAAGTCAGAGTTTATGTATTTTTGTAGATGAGATGGCAAATAAAAAGAAGTTTTGCGCATTATTGGGAGAAAAAATAAATAAAAGCGTATTGTAATGTAAACGAGCATTGAGTTATTAAATGGAATTAACGCACAAAAGAAATAATTATTAGGGTGCTTCGGTGTTCCAAAACATAATTATTGTCTGATAAATTTTATGGATTAAAATAAAAAAAGTCAGAGTTTATACATTTTTGTAGAATAGATATAGATGGCAAGGAAAAGAAACTTTTGCGCATTATTGGGAGAAAAAATAAATAAAAGCGTATTGTAATGTAAAGGAGCATTGAGTTATTAAATGGAATTAACGCACAAAAGAAATAATTATTAGGGTGCTTCGGTGTTCCAAAACATAATTATTGTCTGATAAATTTTATGGATTAAAATAAAAAAAGTCAGAGTTTATACATTTTTGTAGAATAGATATAGATGGCAAGGAAAAGAAACTTTTGCGCATTATTGGGAGAAAAAATAAATAAAAGCGTATTGTAATGTAAAGGAGCATTGAGTTATTAAATGGAATTAACCCACAAAAGGAGTATTTATTAAGATCCGTCTGTCGTCTAAATCATAATTATTTTCTGAAAAATTTTAGAGACTAAAATAGAAAAGTCAGAGTTTATGTATTTTTGTAGAAGAGATGGCAAATAAAAAGAAGTTTTGCGCATTATTGGGAGAAAAAATAAATAAAAGCGTATTGTAATGAAAACGAGCATTGAGTTATTAAATGGAATTAACGCACAAAAGAAATAATTATTAGGGTCCTTCGGTGTTCCAAAACATAATTATTGTCTGATAAATTTTATGGATTAAAATAAAAAAAGTCACAGTTTATACATTTTTGTAGAATAGATATAGATGGCAAGGAAAAGAAACTTTTGCGCATTATTGGGAGAAAAAATAAATAAAAGCGTATTGTAATGTAAAGGAGCATTGAGTTATTAAATGGAATTAACCCACAAAAGGAATATTTATTAAGATCCGTCTGTCTTCTAAATCATAATTATTTTCTGAAAAATTTTAGAGACTAAAATAGAAAAGTCAGAGTTTATGTATTTTTGTAGAAGAGATGGCAAATAAAAAGAAGTTTTGCGCATTATTGGGAGAAAAAATAAATAAAAGCGTATTGTAATGTAAACGAGCATTTGTTATTAAATGGAATTAACGCACAAAAGAAATAATTATTAGGGTCCTTCGGTGTTCTAAAACATAATTATTGTCTGATAAATTGTATAGATTAAAGTAAAAAAGTCAAAGTTTATACATTTTTGTTGAAGAGATGGCAAGGAAAAGAAACTTCTGCGCATTATTGGTAGAAAAAAAAATAAATAAAAGCGTATTGTAATGTAAATTAGCATTGAGTTATTAAATGGAATTAACGCACAAAAGGAATATTTATATTCCTGCGCTTTTGCGTATCCTTCTCTCCTCTAAATCATAATTATTTTCTGATAAATTTTAGAGACTAAAATAGAAAAGTCAGAGTTTATGTATTTTTGTAGAAGAGATGGCAAATAAAAAGAAGTTTTGCGCATTATTGGGAGAAAAAATAAATAAAAGCGTATTGTAATGTAAACGAGCATTGAGTTATTAAATGGAATTAACGCACAAAAGAAATAATTATTAGGGTCCTTCGGTGTTCCAAAACATAATTATTGTCTGATAAATTTTATGGATTAAAATTTAAAAAAGTCAGAGTTTATACATTTTTGTAGAATAGATATAGATGGCAAGGAAAAGAAACTTTTGCGCATTATTGGGAGAAAAAATAAATAAAAGCGTATTGTAATGTAAAGGAGCATTGAGTTATTAAATGGAATTAACCCACAAAAGGAATATTTATATTCCTGAGCTTTTGCGTATCCTTCTGTCCTCTAAATCATAATTATTTTCTGATAAATTTTAGAGACTAAAATAGAAAAGTCAGAGTTTATGTATTTTTGTAGATGAGATGGCAAATAAAAAGAAGTTTTGCGCATTATTGGGAGAAAAAATAAATAAAAGTGTATTGTAATGTAAACGAGCATTGAGTTATTAAATGGAATTAACGCACAAAAGAAATAATTATTAGGGTGCTTCGGTGTTCCAAAACATAATTATTGTCTGATAAATTTTATGGATTAAAATAAAAAAAGTCAGAGTTTATACATTTTTGTAGAATAGATATAGATGGCAAGGAAAAGAAACTTTTGCGCATTATTGGGAGAAAAAATAAATAAAAGCGTATTGTAATGTAAAGGAGCATTGAGTTATTAAATGGAATTAACGCACAAAAGAAATAATTATTAGGGTGCTTCGGTGTTCCAAAACATAATTATTGTCTGATAAATTTTATGGATTAAAATAAAAAAAGTCAGAGTTTATACATTTTTGTAGAATAGATATAGATGGCAAGGAAAAGAAACTTTTGCGCATTATTGGGAGAAAAAATAAATAAAAGGAAATTGTAATGTAAAGGAGCATTGAGTTATTAAATGGAATTAACCCACAAAAGGAATATTTATTAAGATCCGTCTGTCGTCTAAATCATAATTATTTTCTGAAAAATTTTAGAGACTAAAATAGAAAAGTCAGAGTTTATGTATTTTTGTAGAAGAGATGGCAAATAAAAAGAAGTTTTGCGCATTATTGGGAGAAAAAATAAATAAAAGCGTATTGTAATGAAAACGAGCATTGAGTTATTAAATGGAATTAACGCACAAAGAAATAATTATTAGGGTCCTTCGGTGTTCCAATACATAATTATTGTCTGATAAATTTTATGGATTAAAATAAAAAAAGTCACAGTTTATACATTTTTGTAGAATAGATATAGATGGCAAGGAAAAGAAACTTTTGCGCATTATTGGGAGAAAAAATAAATAAAAGCGTATTGTAATGTAAAGGAGCATTGAGTTATTAAATGGAATTAACCCACAAAAGGAATATTTATTAAGATCCGTCTGTCTTCTAAATCATAATTATTTTCTGAAAAATTTTAGAGACTAAAATAGAAAAGTCAGAGTTTATGTATTTTTGTAGAAGAGATGGCAAATAAAAAGAAGTTTTGCGCATTATTGGGAGAAAAAATAAATAAAAGCGTATTGTAATGTAAACGAGCATTTGTTATTAAATGGAATTAACGCACAAAAGAAATAATTATTAGGGTCCTTCGGTGTTCTAAAACATAATTATTGTCTGATAAATTGTATAGATTAAAGTAAAAAAGTCAAAGTTTATACATTTTTGTTGAAGAGATGGCAAGGAAAAGAAACTTCTGCGCATTATTGGTAGAAAAAAAAATAAATAAAAACGTATTGTAATGTAAATTAGCATTGAGTTATTAAATGGAATTAACGCACAAAAGGAATATTTATATTCCTGCGCTTTTGCGTATCCTTCTCTCCTCTAAATCATAATTATTTTCTGAAAAATTTTAGAGACTAAAATAGAAAAGTCAGAGTTTATGTATTTTTGTAGAAGAGATGGCAAATAAAAAGAAGTTTTGCGCATTATTGGGAGAAAAAATAAATAAAAGCGTATTGTAATGTAAACGAGCATTGAGTTATTAAATGGAATTAACGCACAAAAGAAATAATTATTAGGGTCCTTCGGTGTTCTAAAACATAATTATTGTCTGATAAATTGTATAGATTAAAATAAAAAAGTCAAAGTTTATACATTTTTGTTGAAGAGATGGCAAGGAAAAGAAACTTCTGCGCATTATTGGTAGAAAAAAATAAATAAAAGCGTATTGTAATGTAAATTAACTTTGAGTTATTAAATGGAATTAACGCACAAAAGGAATATTTATATTCCTGAGCTTTTGCGTATCCTTCTGTCCTCTAAATCATAATTATTTTCTGATAAATTTTAGAGACTAAAATAGAAAAGTCAGAGTTTATGTATTTTTGTAGATGAGATGGCAAATAAAAAGAAGTTTTGCGCATTATTGGGAGAAAAAATAAATAAAAGCGTATTGTAATGTAAACGAGCATTGAGTTATTAAATGGAATTAACGCACAAAAGAAATAATTATTAGGGTGCTTCGGTGTTCCAAAACATAATTATTGTCTGATAAATTTTATGGATTAAAATAAAAAAAGTCAGAGTTTATACATTTTTGTAGAATAGATATAGATGGCAAGGAAAAGAAACTTTTGCGCATTATTGGGAGAAAAAATAAATAAAAGCGTATTGTAATGTAAAGGAGCATTGAGTTATTAAATGGAATTAACGCACAAAAGAAATAATTATTAGGGTGCTTCGGTGTTCCAAAACATAATTATTGTCTGATAAATTTTATGGATTAAAATAAAAAAAGTCAGAGTTTATACATTTTTGTAGAATAGATATAGATGGCAAGGAAAAGAAACTTTTGCGCATTATTGGGAGAAAAAATAAATAAAAGCGTATTGTAATGTAAAGGAGCATTGAGTTATTAAATGGAATTAACCCACAAAAGGAATATTTATTAAGATCCGTCTGTCGTCTAAATCATAATTATTTTCTGAAAAATTTTAGAGACTAAAATAGAAAAGTCAGAGTTTATGTATTTTTGTAGAAGAGATGGCAAATAAAAAGAAGTTTTGCGCATTATTGGGAGAAAAAATAAATAAAAGCGTATTGTAATGAAAACGAGCATTGAGTTATTAAATGGAATTAACGCACAAAAGAAATAATTATTAGGGTCCTTCGGTGTTCCAAAACATAATTATTGTCTGATAAATTTTATGGATTAAAATAAAAAAAGTCACAGTTTATACATTTTTGTAGAATAGATATAGATGGCAAGGAAAAGAAACTTTTGCGCATTATTGGGAGAAAAAATAAATAAAAGCGTATTGTAATGTAAAGGAGCATTGAGTTATTAAATGGAATTAACCCACAAAAGGAATATTTATTAAGATCCGTCTGTCTTCTAAATCATAATTATTTTCTGAAAAATTTTAGAGACTAAAATAGAAAAGTCAGAGTTTATGTATTTTTGTAGAAGAGATGGCAAATAAAAAGAAGTTTTGCGCATTATTGGGAGAAAAAATAAATAAAAGCGTATTGTAATGTAAACGAGCATTTGTTATTAAATGGAATTAACGCACAAAAGAAATAATTATTAGGGTCCTTCGGTGTTCTAAAACATAATTATTGTCTGATACATTGTATAGATTAAAGTAAAAAAGTCAAAGTTTATACATTTTTGTTGAAGAGATGGCAAGGAAAAGAAACTTCTGCGCATTATTGGTAGAAAAAAAAATAAATAAAAGCGTATTGTAATGTAAATTAGCATTGAGTTTTTAAATGGAATTAACGCACAAAAGGAATATTTATATTCCTGCGCTTTTGCGTATCCTTCTCTCCTCTAAATCATAATTATTTTCTGATAAATTTTAGAGACTAAAATAGAAAAGTCAGAGTTTATGTATTTTTGTAGAAGAGATGGCAAATAAAAAGAAGTTTTGCGCATTATTGGGAGAAAAAATAAATAAAAGCGTATTGTAATGTAAACGAGCATTGGTTATTAAATGGAATTAACGCACAAAAGAAATAATTATTAGGGTCCTTCGGTGTTCTAAAACATAATTATTGTCTGATAAATTGTATAGATTAAAATAAAAAAGTCAAAGTTTATACATTTTTGTTGAAGAGATGGCAAGGAAAAGAAACTTCTGCGCATTATTGGTAGAAAAAAATAAATAAAAGCGTATTGTAATGTAAATTAGCATTGAGTTATTAAATGGAATTAACGCACAAAAGGAATATTTATATTCCTGAGCTTTTGCGTATCCTTCTCTCCTCTAAATCATAATTATTTTCTGATAAATTTTAGAGACTAAAATAGAAAAGTCAGAGTTTATGTATTTTTGTAGAAGAGATGGCAAATAAAAAGAAGTTTTGCGCATTATTGGGAGAAAAAATAAATAAAAGCGTATTGTAATGTAAACGAGCATTGAGTTATTAAATGGAATTAACGCACAAAAGAAATAATTATTAGGGTCCTTCGGTGTTCCAAAACATAATTATTGTCTGATAAATTTTATGGATTAAAATTTAAAAAAGTCAGAGTTTATACATTTTTGTAGAATAGATATAGATGGCAAGGAAAAGAAACTTTTGCGCATTATTGGGAGAAAAAATAAATAAAAGCGTATTGTAATGTAAAGGAGCATTGAGTTATTAAATGGAATTAACCCACAAAAGGAATATTTATATTCCTGAGCTTTTGCGTATCCTTCTGTCCTCTAAATCATAATTATTTTCTGATAAATTATAGAGACTAAAATAGAAAAGTCAGAGTTTATGTATTTTTGTAGATGAGATGGCAAATAAAAAGAAGTTTTGCGCATTATTGGGAGAAAAAATAAATAAAAGCGTATTGTAATGTAAACGAGCATTGAGTTATTAAATGGAATTAACGCACAAAAGAAATAATTATTAGGGTGCTACGGTGTTCCAAAACATAATTATTGTCTGATAAATTTTATGGACTAAAATAAAAAAAGTCAGAGTTTATACATTTTTGTAGAATAGATATAGATGGCAAGGAAAAGAAACTTTTGCGCATTATTGGGAGAAAAAATAAATAAAAGCGTATTGTAATGTAAAGGAGCATTGAGTTATTAAATGGAATTAACGCACAAAAGAAATAATTATTAGGGTGCTTCGGTGTTCCAAAACATAATTATTGTCTGATAAATTTTATGGATTAAAATAAAAAAAGTCAGAGTTTATACATTTTTGTAGAATAGATATAGATGGCAAGGAAAAGAAACTTTTGCGCATTATTGGGAGAAAAAATAAATAAAAGCGTATTGTAATGTAAAGGAGCATTGAGTTATTAAATGGAATTAACCCACAAAAGGAATATTTATTAAGATCCGTCTGTCGTCTAAATCATAATTATTTTCTGAAAAATTTTAGAGACTAAAATAGAAAAGTCAGAGTTTATGTATTTTTGTAGAAGAGATGGCAAATAAAAAGAAGTTTTGCGCATTATTGGGAGAAAAAATAAATAAAAGCGTATTGTAATGAAAACGAGCATTGAGTTATTAAATGGAATTAACGCACAAAAGAAATAATTATTAGGGTCCTTCGGTGTTCCAAAACATAATTATTGTCTGATAAATTTTATGGATTAAAATAAAAAAAGTCACAGTTTATACATTTTTGTAGAATAGATATAGATGGCAAGGAAAAGAAACTTTTGCGCATTATTGGGAGAAAAAATAAATAAAAGCGTATTGTAATGTAAAGGAGCATTGAGTTATTAAATGGAATTAACCCACAAAAGGAATATTTATTAAGATCCGTCTGTCTTCTAAATCATAATTATTTTCTGAAAAATTTTAGAGACTAAAATAGAAAAGTCAGAGTTTATGTATTTTTGTAGAAGAGATGGCAAATAAAAAGAAGTTTTGCGCATTATTGGGAGAAAAAATAAATAAAAGCGTATTGTAATGTAAACGAGCATTTGTTATTAAATGGAATTAACGCACAAAAGAAATAATTATTAGGGTCCTTCGGTGTTCTAAAACATAATTATTGTCTGATAAATTGTATAGATTAAAGTAAAAAAGTCAAAGTTTATACATTTTTGTTGAAGAGATGGCAAGGAAAAGAAACTTCTGCGCATTATTGGTAGAAAAAAAAATAAATAAAAGCGTATTGTAATGTAAATTAGCATTGAGTTATTAAATGGAATTAACGCACAAAAGGAATATTTATATTCCTGCGCTTTTGCGTATCCTTCTCTCCTCTAAATCATAATTATTTTCTGATAAATTTTAGAGACTAAAATAGAAAAGTCAGAGTTTATGTATTTTTGTAGAAGAGATGGCAAATAAAAAGAAGTTTTGCGCATTATTGGGAGAAAAAATAAATAAAAGCGTATTGTAATGTAAACGAGCATTGGTTATTAAATGGAATTAACGCACAAAAGAAATAATTATTAGGGTCCTTCGGTGTTCTAAAACATAATTATTGTCTGATAAATTGTATAGATTAAAATAAAAAAGTCAAAGTTTATACATTTTTGTTGAAGAGATGGCAAGGAAAAGAAACTTCTGCGCATTATTGGTAGAAAAAAATAAATAAAAGCGTATTGTAATGTAAATTAGCATTGAGTTATTAAATGGAATTAACGCACAAAAGGAATATTTATATTCCTGAGCTTTTGCGTATCCTTCTCTCCTCTAAATCATAATTATTTTCTGATAAATTTTAGAGACTAAAATAGAAAAGTCAGAGTTTATGTATTTTTGTAGAAGAGATGGCAAATAAAAAGAAGTTTTGCGCATTATTGGGAGAAAAAATATATAAAAGCGTATTGTAATGAAAACGAGCATTGAGTTATTAAATGGAATTAACGCACAAAAGAAATAATTATTAGGGTCCTTCGGTGTTCCAAAACATAATTATTGTCTGATAAATTTTATGGATTAAAATAAAAAAAGTCACAGTTTATACATTTTTGTAGAATAGATATAGATGGCAAGGAAAAGAAACTTTTGCGCATTATTGGGAGAAAAAATAAATAAAAGCGTATTGTAATGTAAAGGAGCATTGAGTTATTAAATGGAATTAACCCACAAAAGGAATATTTATTAAGATCCGTCTGTCTTCTAAATCATAATTATTTTCTGAAAAATTTTAGAGACTAAAATAGAAAAGTCAGAGTTTATGTATTTTTGTAGAAGAGATGGCAAATAAAAAGAAGTTTTGCGCATTATTGGGAGAAAAAATAAATAAAAGCGTATTGTAATGTAAACGAGCATTGGATATTAAATGGAATTAACGCACAAAAGAAATAATTATTAGGGTCCTTCGGTGTTCTAAAACATAATTATTGTCTGATAAATTGTATAGATTAAAATAAAAAAGTCAAAGTTTATACATTTTTGTTGAAGAGATGGCAAGGAAAAGAAACTTCTGCGCATTATTGGTAGAAAAAAATAAATAAAAGCGTATTGTAATGTAAATTAACTTTGAGTTATTAAATGGAATTAACGCACAAAAGGAATATTTATATTCCTGAGCTTTTGCGTATCCTTCTGTCCTCTAAATCATAATTATTTTCTGATAAATTTTAGAGACTAAAATAGAAAAGTCAGAGTTTATGTATTTTTGTAGATGAGATGGCAAATAAAAAGAAGTTTTGCGCATTATTGGGAGAAAAAATAAATAAAAGCGTATTGTAATGTAAACGAGCATTGAGTTATTAAATGGAATTAACGCACAAAAGAAATAATTATTAGGGTGCTTCGGTGTTCCAAAACATAATTATTGTCTGATAAATTTTATGGATTAAAATAAAAAAAGTCAGAGTTTATACATTTTTGTAGAATAGATATAGATGGCAAGGAAAAGAAACTTTTGCGCATTATTGGGAGAAAAAATAAATAAAAGCGTATTGTAATGTAAAGGAGCATTGAGTTATTAAATGGAATTAACCCACAAAAGGAATATTTATTAAGATCCGTCTGTCGTCTAAATCATAATTATTTTCTGAAAAATTTTAGAGACTAAAATAGAAAAGTCAGAGTTTATGTATTTTTGTAGAAGAGATGGCAAATAAAAAGAAGTTTTGCGCATTATTGGGAGAAAAAATAAATAAAAGCGTATTGTAATGAAAACGAGCATTGAGTTATTAAATGGAATTAACGCACAAAAGAAATAATTATTAGGGTCCTTCGGTGTTCCAAAACATAATTATTGTCTGATAAATTTTATGGATTAAAATAAAAAAAGTCACAGTTTATACATTTTTGTAGAATAGATATAGATGGCAAGGAAAAGAAACTTTTGCGCATTATTGGGAGAAAAAATAAATAAAAGCGTATTGTAATGTAAAGGAGCATTGAGTTATTAAATGGAATTAACCCACAAAAGGAATATTTATTAAGATCCGTCTGTCTTCTAAATCATAATTATTTTCTGAAAAATTTTAGAGACTAAAATAGAAAAGTCAGAGTTTATGTATTTTTGTAGAAGAGATGGCAAATAAAAAGAAGTTTTGCGCATTATTGGGAGAAAAAATAAATAAAAACGTATTGTAATGTAAACGAGCATTTGTTATTAAATGGAATTAACGCACAAAAGAAATAATTATTAGGGTCCTTCGGTGTTCTAAAACATAATTATTGTCTGATACATTGTATAGATTAAAGTAAAAAAGTCAAAGTTTATACATTTTTGTTGAAGAGATGGCAAGGAAAAGAAACTTCTGCGCATTATTGGTAGAAAAAAAAATAAATAAAAGCGTATTGTAATGTAAATTAGCATTGAGTTTTTAAATGGAATTAACGCACAAAAGGAATATTTATATTCCTGCGCTTTTGCGTATCCTTCTCTCCTCTAAATCATAATTATTTTCTGATAAATTTTAGAGACTAAAATAGAAAAGTCAGAGTTTATGTATTTTTGTAGAAGAGATGGCAAATAAAAAGAAGTTTTGCGCATTATTGGGAGAAAAAATAAATAAAAGCGTATTGTAATGTAAACGAGCATTGGTTATTAAATGGAATTAACGCACAAAAGAAATAATTATTAGGGTCCTTCGGTGTTCTAAAACATAATTATTGTCTGATAAATTGTATAGATTAAAATAAAAAAGTCAAAGTTTATACATTTTTGTTGAAGAGATGGCAAGGAAAAGAAACTTCTGCGCATTATTGGTAGAAAAAAATAAATAAAAGCGTATTGTAATGTAAATTAGCATTGAGTTATTAAATGGAATTAACGCACAAAAGGAATATTTATATTCCTGAGCTTTTGCGTATCCTTCTCTCCTCTAAATCATAATTATTTTCTGATAAATTTTAGAGACTAAAATAGAAAAGTCAGAGTTTATGTATTTTTGTAGAAGAGATGGCAAATAAAAAGAAGTTTTGCGCATTATTGGGAGAAAAAATAAATAAAAGCGTATTGTAATGAAAACGAGCATTGAGTTATTAAATGGAATTAACGCACAAAAGAAATAATTATTAGGGTCCTTCGGTGTTCCAAAACATAATTATTGTCTGATAAATTTTATGGATTAAAATAAAAAAAGTCACAGTTTATACATTTTTGTAGAATAGATATAGATGGCAAGGAAAAGAAACTTTTGCGCATTATTGGGAGAAAAAATAAATAAAAGCGTATTGTAATGTAAAGGAGCATTGAGTTATTAAATGGAATTAACCCACAAAAGGAATATTTATTAAGATCCGTCTCTCTTCTAAATCATAATTATTTTCTGAAAAATTTTAGAGACTAAAATAGAAAAGTCAGAGTTTATGTATTTTTGTAGAAGAGATGGCAAATAAAAAGAAGTTTTGCGCATTATTGGGAGAAAAAATAAATAAAAGCGTATTGTAATGTAAACGAGCATTGGTTATTAAATGGAATTAACGCACAAAAGAAATAATTATTAGGGTCCTTCGGTGTTCTAAAACATAATTATTGTCTGATAAATTGTATAGATTAAAATAAAAAAGTCAAAGTTTATACATTTTTGTTGAAGAGATGGCAAGGAAAAGAAACTTCTGCGCATTATTGGTAGAAAAAAATAAATAAAAGCGTATTGTAATGTAAATTAGCATTGAGTTATTAAATGGAATTAACGCACAAAAGGAATATTTATATTCCTGCGCTTTTGCGTATCCTTCTCTCCTCTAAATCATAATTATTTTCTGATAAATTTTAGAGACTAAAATAGAAAAGTCAGAGTTTATGTATTTTTGTAGAAGAGATGGCAAATAAAAAGAAGTTTTGCGCATTATTGGGAGAAAAAATAAATAAAAGCGTATTGTAATGTAAACGAGCATTGAGTTATTAAATGGAATTAACGCACAAAAGAAATAATTATTAGGGTCCTTCGGTGTTCCAAAACATAATTATTGTCTGATAAATTTTATGGATTAAAATTTAAAAAAGTCAGAGTTTATACATTTTTGTAGAATAGATATAGATGGCAAGGAAAAGAAACTTTTGCGCATTATTGGGAGAAAAAATAAATAAAAGCGTATTGTAATGTAAAGGAGCATTGAGTTATTAAATGGAATTAACCCACAAAAGGAATATTTATATTCCTGAGCTTTTGCGTATCCTTCTGTCCTCTAAATCATAATTATTTTCTGATAAATTTTAGAGACTAAAATAGAAAAGTCAGAGTTTATGTATTTTTGTAGATGAGATGGCAAATAAAAAGAAGTTTTGCGCATTATTGGGAGAAAAAATAAATAAAAGCGTATTGTAATGTAAACGAGCATTGAGTTATTAAATGGAATTAACGCACAAAAGAAATAATTATTAGGGTGCTACGGTGTTCCAAAACATAATTATTGTCTGATAAATTTTATGGACTAAAATAAAAAAAGTCAGAGTTTATACATTTTTGTAGAATAGATATAGATGGCAAGGAAAAGAAACTTTTGCGCATTATTGGGAGAAAAAATAAATAAAAGCGTATTGTAATGTAAAGGAGCATTGAGTTATTAAATGGAATTAACGCACAAAAGAAATAATTATTAGGGTGCTTCGGTGTTCCAAAACATAATTATTGTCTGATAAATTTTATGGATTAAAATAAAAAAAGTCAGAGTTTATACATTTTTGTAGAATAGATATAGATGGCAAGGAAAAGAAACTTTTGCGCATTATTGGGAGAAAAAATAAATAAAAGCGTATTGTAATGTAAAGGAGCATTGAGTTATTAAATGGAATTAACCCACAAAAGGAATATTTATTAAGATCCGTCTGTCGTCTAAATCATAATTATTTTCTGAAAAATTTTAGAGACTAAAATAGAAAAGTCAGAGTTTATGTATTTTTGTAGAAGAGATGGCAAATAAAAAGAAGTTTTGCGCATTATTGGGAGAAAAAATAAATAAAAGCGTATTGTAATGAAAACGAGCATTGAGTTATTAAATGGAATTAACGCACAAAAGAAATAATTATTAGGGTCCTTCGGTGTTCCAAAACATAATTATTGTCTGATAAATTTTATGGATTAAAATAAAAAAAGTCACAGTTTATACATTTTTGTAGAATAGATATAGATGGCAAGGAAAAGAAACTTTTGCGCATTATTGGGAGAAAAAATAAATAAAAGCGTATTGTAATGTAAAGGAGCATTGAGTTATTAAATGGAATTAACCCACAAAAGGAATATTTATTAAGATCCGTCTGTCTTCTAAATCATAATTATTTTCTGAAAAATTTTAGAGACTAAAATAGAAAAGTCAGAGTTTATGTATTTTTGTAGAAGAGATGGCAAATAAAAAGAAGTTTTGCGCATTATTGGGAGAAAAAATAAATAAAAGCGTATTGTAATGTAAACGAGCATTTGTTATTAAATGGAATTAACGCACAAAAGAAATAATTATTAGGGTCCTTCGGTGTTCTAAAACATAATTATTGTCTGATAAATTGTATAGATTAAAGTAAAAAAGTCAAAGTTTATACATTTTTGTTGAAGAGATGGCAAGGAAAAGAAACTTCTGCGCATTATTGGTAGAAAAAAAAATAAATAAAAGCGTATTGTAATGTAAATTAGCATTGAGTTATTAAATGGAATTAACGCACAAAAGGAATATTTATATTCCTGCGCTTTTGCGTATCCTTCTCTCCTCTAAATCATAATTATTTTCTGATAAATTTTAGAGACTAAAATAGAAAAGTCAGAGTTTATGTATTTTTGTAGAAGAGATGGCAAATAAAAAGAAGTTTTGCGCATTATTGGGAGAAAAAATAAATAAAAGCGTATTGTAATGTAAACGAGCATTGGTTATTAAATGGAATTAACGCACAAAAGAAATAATTATTAGGGTCCTTCGGTGTTCTAAAACATAATTATTGTCTGATAAATTGTATAGATTAAAATAAAAAAGTCAAAGTTTATACATTTTTGTTGAAGAGATGGCAAGGAAAAGAAACTTCTGCGCATTATTGGTAGAAAAAAATAAATAAAAGCGTATTGTAATGTAAATTAGCATTGAGTTATTAAATGGAATTAACGCACAAAAGGAATATTTATATTCCTGAGCTTTTGCGTATCCTTCTCTCCTCTAAATCATAATTATTTTCTGATAAATTTTAGAGACTAAAATAGAAAAGTCAGAGTTTATGTATTTTTGTAGAAGAGATGGCAAATAAAAAGAAGTTTTGCGCATTATTGGGAGAAAAAATATATAAAAGCGTATTGTAATGAAAACGAGCATTGAGTTATTAAATGGAATTAACGCACAAAAGAAATAATTATTAGGGTCCTTCGGTGTTCCAAAACATAATTATTGTCTGATAAATTTTATGGATTAAAATAAAAAAAGTCACAGTTTATACATTTTTGTAGAATAGATATAGATGGCAAGGAAAAGAAACTTTTGCGCATTATTGGGAGAAAAAATAAATAAAAGCGTATTGTAATGTAAAGGAGCATTGAGTTATTAAATGGAATTAACCCACAAAAGGAATATTTATTAAGATCCGTCTGTCTTCTAAATCATAATTATTTTCTGAAAAATTTTAGAGACTAAAATAGAAAAGTCAGAGTTTATGTATTTTTGTAGAAGAGATGGCAAATAAAAAGAAGTTTTGCGCATTATTGGGAGAAAAAATAAATAAAAGCGTATTGTAATGTAAACGAGCATTGGATATTAAATGGAATTAACGCACAAAAGAAATAATTATTAGGGTCCTTCGGTGTTCTAAAACATAATTATTGTCTGATAAATTGTATAGATTAAAATAAAAAAGTCAAAGTTTATACATTTTTGTTGAAGAGATGGCAAGGAAAAGAAACTTCTGCGCATTATTGGTAGAAAAAAATAAATAAAAGCGTATTGTAATGTAAATTAGCATTGAGTTATTAAATGGAATTAACGCACAAAAGGAATATTTATATTCCTGCGCTTTTGCGTATCCTTCTCTCCTCTAAATCATAATTATTTTCTGATAAATTTTAGAGACTAAAATAGAAAAGTCAGAGTTTATGTATTTTTGTAGAAGAGATGGCAAATAAAAAGAAGTTTTGCGCATTATTGGGAGAAAAAATAAATAAAAGCGTATTGTAATGTAAACGAGCATTGAGTTATTAAATGGAATTAACGCACAAAAGAAATAATTATTAGGGTCCTTCGGTGTTCCAAAACATAATTATTGTCTGATAAATTTTATGGATTAAAATTTAAAAAAGTCAGAGTTTATACATTTTTGTAGAATAGATATAGATGGCAAGGAAAAGAAACTTTTGCGCATTATTGGGAGAAAAAATAAATAAAAGCGTATTGTAATGTAAAGGAGCATTGAGTTATTAAATGGAATTAACCCACAAAAGGAATATTTATATTCCTGAGCTTTTGCGTATCCTTCTGTCCTCTAAATCATAATTATTTTCTGATAAATTTTAGAGACTAAAATAGAAAAGTCAGAGTTTATGTATTTTTGTAGATGAGATGGCAAATAAAAAGAAGTTTTGCGCATTATTGGGAGAAAAAATAAATAAAAGCGTATTGTAATGTAAACGAGCATTGAGTTATTAAATGGAATTAACGCACAAAAGAAATAATTATTAGGGTGCTTCGGTGTTCCAAAACATAATTATTGTCTGATAAATTTTATGGATTAAAATAAAAAAAGTCAGAGTTTATACATTTTTGTAGAATAGATATAGATGGCAAGGAAAAGAAACTTTTGCGCATTATTGGGAGAAAAAATAAATAAAAGCGTATTGTAATGTAAAGGAGCATTGAGTTATTAAATGGAATTAACCCACAAAAGGAATATTTATTAAGATCCGTCTGTCGTCTAAATCATAATTATTTTCTGAAAAAATTTAGAGACTAAAATAGAAAAGTCAGAGTTTATGTATTTTTGTAGAAGAGATGGCAAATAAAAAGAAGTTTTGCGCATTATTGGGAGAAAAAATAAATAAAATCGTATTGTAATGAAAACGAGCATTGAGTTATTAAATGGAATTAACGCACAAAAGAAATAATTATTAGGGTCCTTCGGTGTTCCAAAACATAATTATTGTCTGATAAATTTTATGGATTAAAATAAAAAAAGTCACAGTTTATACATTTTTGTAGAATAGATATAGATGGCAAGGAAAAGAAACTTTTGCGCATTATTGGGAGAAAAAATAAATAAAAGCGTATTGTAATGTAAAGGAGCATTGAGTTATTAAATGGAATTAACCCACAAAAGGAATATTTATTAAGATCCGTCTGTCTTCTAAATCATAATTATTTTCTGAAAAATTTTAGAGACTAAAATAGAAAAGTCAGAGTTTATGTATTTTTGTAGAAGAGATGGCAAATAAAAAGAAGTTTTGCGCATTATTGGGAGAAAAAATAAATAAAAGCGTATTGTAATGTAAACGAGCATTTGTTATTAAATGGAATTAACGCACAAAAGAAATAATTATTAGGGTCCTTCGGTGTTCTAAAACATAATTATTGTCTGATAAATTGTATAGATTAAAATAAAAAAGTCAAAGTTTATACATTTTTGTTGAAGAGATGGCAAGGAAAAGAAATTTCTGCGCATTATTGGTAGAAAAAAATAAATAAAAGCGTATTGTAATGTAAATTAGCATTGAGTTATTAAATGGAATTAACGCACAAAAGGAATATTTATATTCCTGCGCTTTTGCGTATCCTTCTCTCCTCTAAATCATAATTATTTTCTGATAAATTTTAGAGGCTAAAATAGAAAAGTCAGAGTTTATGTATTTTTGTAGAAGAGATTTCAAATAAAAAGAAGTTTTGCGCATTATTGGGAGAAAAAATAAATAAAAGCGTATTGTAATGTAAACGAGCATTGAGTTATTAAATGGAATTAACGCACAAAAGAAATAATTATTAGGGTCCTTCGGTGTTCCAAAACATAATTATTGTCTGATAAATTTTATGGATTAAAATTTAAAAAAGTCAGAGTTTATACATTTTTGTAGAATAGATATAGATGGCAAGGAAAAGAAACTTTTGCGCATTATTGGGAGAAAAAATAAATAAAAGCGTATTGTAATGTAAAGGAGCATTGAGTTATTAAATGGAATTAACCCACAAAAGGAATATTTATATTCCTGAGCTTTTGCGTATCCTTCTGTCCTCTAAATCATAATTATTTTCTGATAAATTTTAGAGACTAAAATAGAAAAGTCAGAGTTTATGTATTTTTGTAGATGAGATGGCAAATAAAAAGAAGTTTTGCGCATTATTGGGAGAAAAAATAAATAAAAGTGTATTGTAATGTAAACGAGCATTGAGTTATTAAATGGAATTAACGCACAAAAGAAATAATTATTAGGGTGCTTCGGTGTTCCAAAACATAATTATTGTCTGATAAATTTTATGGATTAAAATAAAAAAAGTCAGAGTTTATACATTTTTGTAGAATAGATATAGATGGCAAGGAAAAGAAACTTTTGCGCATTATTGGGAGAAAAAATAAATAAAAGCGTATTGTAATGTAAAGGAGCATTGAGTTATTAAATGGAATTAACCCACAAAAGGAATATTTATTAAGATCCGTCTGTCGTCTAAATCATAATTATTTTCTGAAAAATTTTAGAGACTAAAATAGAAAAGTCAGAGTTTATGTATTTTTGTAGAAGAGATGGCAAATAAAAAGAAGTTTTGCGCATTATTGGGAGAAAAAATAAATAAAAGCGTATTGTAATGAAAACGAGCATTGAGTTATTAAATGGAATTAACGCACAAAAGAAATAATTATTAGGGTCCTTCGGTGTTCCAAAACATAATTATTGTCTGATAAATTTTATGGATTAAAATAAAAAAAGTCACAGTTTATACATTTTTGTAGAATAGATATAGATGGCAAGGAAAAGAAACTTTTGCGCATTATTGGGAGAAAAAATAAATAAAAGCGTATTGTAATGTAAAGGAGCATTGAGTTATTAAATGGAATTAACCCACAAAAGGAATATTTATTAAGATCCGTCTGTCTTCTAAATCATAATTATTTTCTGAAAAATTTTAGAGACTAAAATAGAAAAGTCAGAGTTTATGTATTTTTGTAGAAGAGATGGCAAATAAAAAGAAGTTTTGCGCATTATTGGGAGAAAAAATAAATAAAAGCGTATTGTAATGTAAACGAGCATTTGTTATTAAATGGAATTAACGCACAAAAGAAATAATTATTAGGGTCCTTCGGTGTTCTAAAACATAATTATTGTCTGATAAATTGTATAGATTAAAGTAAAAAAGTCAAAGTTTATACATTTTTGTTGAAGAGATGGCAAGGAAAAGAAACTTCTGCGCATTATTGGTAGAAAAAAAAATAAATAAAAGCGTATTGTAATGTAAATTAGCATTGAGTTATTAAATGGAATTAACGCACAAAAGGAATATTTATATTCCTGCGCTTTTGCGTATCCTTCTCTCCTCTAAATCATAATTATTTTCTGATAAATTTTAGAGACTAAAATAGAAAAGTCAGAGTTTATGTATTTTTGTAGAAGAGATGGCAAATAAAAAGAAGTTTTGCGCATTATTGGGAGAAAAAATAAATAAAAGCGTATTGTAATGTAAACGAGCATTGGTTATTAAATGGAATTAACGCACAAAAGAAATAATTATTAGGGTCCTTCGGTGTTCTAAAACATAATTATTGTCTGATAAATTGTATAGATTAAAATAAAAAAGTCAAAGTTTATACATTTTTGTTGAAGAGATGGCAAGGAAAAGAAACTTCTGCGCATTATTGGTAGAAAAAAATAAATAAAAGCGTATTGTAATGTAAATTAGCATTGAGTTATTAAATGGAATTAACGCACAAAAGGAATATTTATATTCCTGAGCTTTTGCGTATCCTTCTCTCCTCTAAATCATAATTATTTTCTGATAAATTTTAGAGACTAAAATAGAAAAGTCAGAGTTTATGTATTTTTGTAGAAGAGATGGCAAATAAAAAGAAGTTTTGCGCATTATTGGGAGAAAAAATATATAAAAGCGTATTGTAATGAAAACGAGCATTGAGTTATTAAATGGAATTAACGCACAAAAGAAATAATTATTAGGGTCCTTCGGTGTTCCAAAACATAATTATTGTCTGATAAATTTTATGGATTAAAATAAAAAAAGTCACAGTTTATACATTTTTGTAGAATAGATATAGATGGCAAGGAAAAGAAACTTTTGCGCATTATTGGGAGAAAAAATAAATAAAAGCGTATTGTAATGTAAAGGAGCATTGAGTTATTAAATGGAATTAACCCACAAAAGGAATATTTATTAAGATCCGTCTGTCTTCTAAATCATAATTATTTTCTGAAAAATTTTAGAGACTAAAATAGAAAAGTCAGAGTTTATGTATTTTTGTAGAAGAGATGGCAAATAAAAAGAAGTTTTGCGCATTATTGGGAGAAAAAATAAATAAAAGCGTATTGTAATGTAAACGAGCATTGGATATTAAATGGAATTAACGCACAAAAGAAATAATTATTAGGGTCCTTCGGTGTTCTAAAACATAATTATTGTCTGATAAATTGTATAGATTAAAATAAAAAAGTCAAAGTTTATACATTTTTGTTGAAGAGATGGCAAGGAAAAGAAACTTCTGCGCATTATTGGTAGAAAAAAATAAATAAAAGCGTATTGTAATGTAAATTAGCATTGAGTTATTAAATGGAATTAACGCACAAAAGGAATATTTATATTCCTGCGCTTTTGCGTATCCTTCTCTCCTCTAAATCATAATTATTTTCTGATAAATTTTAGAGACTAAAATAGAAAAGTCAGAGTTTATGTATTTTTGTAGAAGAGATGGCAAATAAAAAGAAGTTTTGCGCATTATTGGGAGAAAAAATAAATAAAAGCGTATTGTAATGTAAACGAGCATTGAGTTATTAAATGGAATTAACGCACAAAAGAAATAATTATTAGGGTCCTTCGGTGTTCCAAAACATAATTATTGTCTGATAAATTTTATGGATTAAAATTTAAAAAAGTCAGAGTTTATACATTTTTGTAGAATAGATATAGATGGCAAGGAAAAGAAACTTTTGCGCATTATTGGGAGAAAAAATAAATAAAAGCGTATTGTAATGTAAAGGAGCATTGAGTTATTAAATGGAATTAACCCACAAAAGGAATATTTATATTCCTGAGCTTTTGCGTATCCTTCTGTCCTCTAAATCATAATTATTTTCTGATAAATTTTAGAGACTAAAATAGAAAAGTCAGAGTTTATGTATTTTTGTAGATGAGATGGCAAATAAAAAGAAGTTTTGCGCATTATTGGGAGAAAAAATAAATAAAAGCGTATTGTAATGTAAACGAGCATTGAGTTATTAAATGGAATTAACGCACAAAAGAAATAATTATTAGGGTGCTTCGGTGTTCCAAAACATAATTATTGTCTGATAAATTTTATGGATTAAAATAAAAAAAGTCAGAGTTTATACATTTTTGTAGAATAGATATAGATGGCAAGGAAAAGAAACTTTTGCGCATTATTGGGAGAAAAAATAAATAAAAGCGTATTGTAATGTAAAGGAGCATTGAGTTATTAAATGGAATTAACGCACAAAAGAAATAATTATTAGGGTGCTTCGGTGTTCCAAAACATAATTATTGTCTGATAAATTTTATGGATTAAAATAAAAAAAGTCAGAGTTTATACATTTTTGTAGAATAGATATAGATGGCAAGGAAAAGAAACTTTTGCGCATTATTGGGAGAAAAAATAAATAAAAGCGTATTGTAATGTAAAGGAGCATTGAGTTATTAAATGGAATTAACCCACAAAAGGAATATTTATTAAGATCCGTCTGTCGTCTAAATCATAATTATTTTCTGAAAAAATTTAGAGACTAAAATAGAAAAGTCAGAGTTTATGTATTTTTGTAGAAGAGATGGCAAATAAAAAGAAGTTTTGCGCATTATTGGGAGAAAAAATAAATAAAATCGTATTGTAATGAAAACGAGCATTGAGTTATTAAATGGAATTAACGCACAAAAGAAATAATTATTAGGGTCCTTCGGTGTTCCAAAACATAATTATTGTCTGATAAATTTTATGGATTAAAATAAAAAAAGTCACAGTTTATACATTTTTGTAGAATAGATATAGATGGCAAGGAAAAGAAACTTTTGCGCATTATTGGGAGAAAAAATAAATAAAAGCGTATTGTAATGTAAAGGAGCATTGAGTTATTAAATGGAATTAACCCACAAAAGGAATATTTATTAAGATCCGTCTGTCTTCTAAATCATAATTATTTTCTGAAAAATTTTAGAGACTAAAATAGAAAAGTCAGAGTTTATGTATTTTTGTAGAAGAGATGGCAAATAAAAAGAAGTTTTGCGCATTATTGGGAGAAAAAATAAATAAAAGCGTATTGTAATGTAAACGAGCATTTGTTATTAAATGGAATTAACGCACAAAAGAAATAATTATTAGGGTCCTTCGGTGTTCTAAAACATAATTATTGTCTGATAAATTGTATAGATTAAAATAAAAAAGTCAAAGTTTATACATTTTTGTTGAAGAGATGGCAAGGAAAAGAAATTTCTGCGCATTATTGGTAGAAAAAAATAAATAAAAGCGTATTGTAATGTAAATTAGCATTGAGTTATTAAATGGAATTAACGCACAAAAGGAATATTTATATTCCTGCGCTTTTGCGTATCCTTCTCTCCTCTAAATCATAATTATTTTCTGATAAATTTTAGAGGCTAAAATAGAAAAGTCAGAGTTTATGTATTTTTGTAGAAGAGATTTCAAATAAAAAGAAGTTTTGCGCATTATTGGGAGAAAAAATAAATAAAAGCGTATTGTAATGTAAACGAGCATTGAGTTATTAAATGGAATTAACGCACAAAAGAAATAATTATTAGGGTCCTTCGGTGTTCCAAAACATAATTATTGTCTGATAAATTTTATGGATTAAAATTTAAAAAAGTCAGAGTTTATACATTTTTGTAGAATAGATATAGATGGCAAGGAAAAGAAACTTTTGCGCATTATTGGGAGAAAAAATAAATAAAAGCGTATTGTAATGTAAAGGAGCATTGAGTTATTAAATGGAATTAACCCACAAAAGGAATATTTATATTCCTGAGCTTTTGCGTATCCTTCTGTCCTCTAAATCATAATTATTTTCTGATAAATTTTAGAGACTAAAATAGAAAAGTCAGAGTTTATGTATTTTTGTAGATGAGATGGCAAATAAAAAGAAGTTTTGCGCATTATTGGGAGAAAAAATAAATAAAAGTGTATTGTAATGTAAACGAGCATTGAGTTATTAAATGGAATTAACGCACAAAAGAAATAATTATTAGGGTGCTTCGGTGTTCCAAAACATAATTATTGTCTGATAAATTTTATGGATTAAAATAAAAAAAGTCAGAGTTTATACATTTTTGTAGAATAGATATAGATGGCAAGGAAAAGAAACTTTTGCGCATTATTGGGAGAAAAAATAAATAAAAGCGTATTGTAATGTAAAGGAGCATTGAGTTATTAAATGGAATTAACGCACAAAAGAAATAATTATTAGGGTGCTTCGGTGTTCCAAAACATAATTATTGTCTGATAAATTTTATGGATTAAAATAAAAAAAGTCAGAGTTTATACATTTTTGTAGAATAGATATAGATGGCAAGGAAAAGAAACTTTTGCGCATTATTGGGAGAAAAAATAAATAAAAGGAAATTGTAATGTAAAGGAGCATTGAGTTATTAAATGGAATTAACCCACAAAAGGAATATTTATTAAGATCCGTCTGTCGTCTAAATCATAATTATTTTCTGAAAAATTTTAGAGACTAAAATAGAAAAGTCAGAGTTTATGTATTTTTGTAGAAGAGATGGCAAATAAAAAGAAGTTTTGCGCATTATTGGGAGAAAAAATAAATAAAAGCGTATTGTAATGAAAACGAGCATTGAGTTATTAAATGGAATTAACGCACAAAGAAATAATTATTAGGGTCCTTCGGTGTTCCAAAACATAATTATTGTCTGATAAATTTTATGGATTAAAATAAAAAAAGTCACAGTTTATACATTTTTGTAGAATAGATATAGATGGCAAGGAAAAGAAACTTTTGCGCATTATTGGGAGAAAAAATAAATAAAAGCGTATTGTAATGTAAAGGAGCATTGAGTTATTAAATGGAATTAACCCACAAAAGGAATATTTATTAAGATCCGTCTGTCTTCTAAATCATAATTATTTTCTGAAAAATTTTAGAGACTAAAATAGAAAAGTCAGAGTTTATGTATTTTTGTAGAATAGATGGCAAATAAAAAGAAGTTTTGCGCATTATTGGGAGAAAAAATAAATAAAAGCGTATTGTAATGTAAACGAGCATTTGTTATTAAATGGAATTAACGCACAAAAGAAATAATTATTAGGGTCCTTCGGTGTTCTAAAACATAATTATTGTCTGATAAATTGTATAGATTAAAGTAAAAAAGTCAAAGTTTATACATTTTTGTTGAAGAGATGGCAAGGAAAAGAAACTTCTGCGCATTATTGGTAGAAAAAAAAAAAATAAAAGCGTATTGTAATGTAAATTAGCATTGAGTTATTAAATGGAATTAACGCACAAAAGGAATATTTATATTCCTGCGCTTTTGCGTATCCTTCTCTCCTCTAAATCATAATTATTTTCTGATAAATTTTAGAGACTAAAATAGAAAAGTCAGAGTTTATGTATTTTTGTAGAAGAGATGGCAAATAAAAAGAAGTTTTGCGCATTATTGGGAGAAAAAATAAATAAAAGCGTATTGTAATGTAAACGAGCATTGAGTTATTAAATGGAATTAACGCACAAAAGAAATAATTATTAGGGTCCTTCGGTGTTCCAAAACATAATTATTGTCTGATAAATTTTATGGATTAAAATTTAAAAAAGTCAGAGTTTATACATTTTTGTAGAATAGATATAGATGGCAAGGAAAAGAAACTTTTGCGCATTATTGGGAGAAAAAATAAATAAAAGCGTATTGTAATGTAAAGGAGCATTGAGTTATTAAATGGAATTAACCCACAAAAGGAATATTTATATTCCTGAGCTTTTGCGTATCCTTCTGTCCTCTAAATCATAATTATTTTCTGATAAATTTTAGAGACTAAAATAGAAAAGTCAGAGTTTATGTATTTTTGTAGATGAGATGGCAAATAAAAAGAAGTTTTGCGCATTATTGGGAGAAAAAATAAATAAAAGTGTATTGTAATGTAAACGAGCATTGAGTTATTAAATGGAATTAACGCACAAAAGAAATAATTATTAGGGTGCTTCGGTGTTCCAAAACATAATTATTGTCTGATAAATTTTATGGATTAAAATAAAAAAAGTCAGAGTTTATACATTTTTGTAGAATAGATATAGATGGCAAGGAAAAGAAACTTTTGCGCATTATTGGGAGAAAAAATAAATAAAAGCGTATTGTAATGTAAAGGAGCATTGAGTTATTAAATGGAATTAACGCACAAAAGAAATAATTATTAGGGTGCTTCGGTGTTCCAAAACATAATTATTGTCTGATAAATTTTATGGATTAAAATAAAAAAAGTCAGAGTTTATACATTTTTGTAGAATAGATATAGATGGCAAGGAAAAGAAACTTTTGCGCATTATTGGGAGAAAAAATAAATAAAAGGAAATTGTAATGTAAAGGAGCATTGAGTTATTAAATGGAATTAACCCACAAAAGGAATATTTATTAAGATCCGTCTGTCGTCTAAATCATAATTATTTTCTGAAAAATTTTAGAGACTAAAATAGAAAAGTCAGAGTTTATGTATTTTTGTAGAAGAGATGGCAAATAAAAAGAAGTTTTGCGCATTATTGGGAGAAAAAATAAATAAAAGCGTATTGTAATGAAAACGAGCATTGAGTTATTAAATGGAATTAACGCACAAAGAAATAATTATTAGGGTCCTTCGGTGTTCCAATACATAATTATTGTCTGATAAATTTTATGGATTAAAATAAAAAAAGTCACAGTTTATACATTTTTGTAGAATAGATATAGATGGCAAGGAAAAGAAACTTTTGCGCATTATTGGGAGAAAAAATAAATAAAAGCGTATTGTAATGTAAAGGAGCATTGAGTTATTAAATGGAATTAACCCACAAAAGGAATATTTATTAAGATCCGTCTGTCTTCTAAATCATAATTATTTTCTGAAAAATTTTAGAGACTAAAATAGAAAAGTCAGAGTTTATGTATTTTTGTAGAATAGATGGCAAATAAAAAGAAGTTTTGCGCATTATTGGGAGAAAAAATAAATAAAAGCGTATTGTAATGTAAACGAGCATTTGTTATTAAATGGAATTAACGCACAAAAGAAATAATTATTAGGGTCCTTCGGTGTTCTAAAACATAATTATTGTCTGATAAATTGTATAGATTAAAGTAAAAAAGTCAAAGTTTATACATTTTTGTTGAAGAGATGGCAAGGAAAAGAAACTTCTGCGCATTATTGGTAGAAAAAAAAAAAATAAAAGCGTATTGTAATGTAAATTAGCATTGAGTTATTAAATGGAATTAACGCACAAAAGGAATATTTATATTCCTGCGCTTTTGCGTATCCTTCTCTCCTCTAAATCATAATTATTTTCTGATAAATTTTAGAGACTAAAATAGAAAAGTCAGAGTTTATGTATTTTTGTAGAAGAGATGGCAAATAAAAAGAAGTTTTGCGCATTATTGGGAGAAAAAATAAATAAAAGCGTATTGTAATGTAAACGAGCATTGAGTTATTAAATGGAATTAACGCACAAAAGAAATAATTATTAGGGTCCTTCGGTGTTCCAAAACATAATTATTGTCTGATAAATTTTATGGATTAAAATTTAAAAAAGTCAGAGTTTATACATTTTTGTAGAATAGATATAGATGGCAAGGAAAAGAAACTTTTGCGCATTATTGGGAGAAAAAATAAATAAAAGCGTATTGTAATGTAAAGGAGCATTGAGTTATTAAATGGAATTAACCCACAAAAGGAATATTTATATTCCTGAGCTTTTGCGTATCCTTCTGTCCTCTAAATCATAATTATTTTCTGATAAATTTTAGAGACTAAAATAGAAAAGTCAGAGTTTATGTATTTTTGTAGATGAGATGGCAAATAAAAAGAAGTTTTGCGCATTATTGGGAGAAAAAATAAATAAAAGTGTATTGTAATGTAAACGAGCATTGAGTTATTAAATGGAATTAACGCACAAAAGAAATAATTATTAGGGTGCTTCGGTGTTCCAAAACATAATTATTGTCTGATAAATTTTATGGATTAAAATAAAAAAAGTCAGAGTTTATACATTTTTGTAGAATAGATATAGATGGCAAGGAAAAGAAACTTTTGCGCATTATTGGGAGAAAAAATAAATAAAAGCGTATTGTAATGTAAAGGAGCATTGAGTTATTAAATGGAATTAACGCACAAAAGAAATAATTATTAGGGTGCTTCGGTGTTCCAAAACATAATTATTGTCTGATAAATTTTATGGATTAAAATAAAAAAAGTCAGAGTTTATACATTTTTGTAGAATAGATATAGATGGCAAGGAAAAGAAACTTTTGCGCATTATTGGGAGAAAAAATAAATAAAAGGAAATTGTAATGTAAAGGAGCATTGAGTTATTAAATGGAATTAACCCACAAAAGGAATATTTATTAAGATCCGTCTGTCGTCTAAATCATAATTATTTTCTGAAAAATTTTAGAGACTAAAATAGAAAAGTCAGAGTTTATGTATTTTTGTAGAAGAGATGGCAAATAAAAAGAAGTTTTGCGCATTATTGGGAGAAAAAATAAATAAAAGCGTATTGTAATGAAAACGAGCATTGAGTTATTAAATGGAATTAACGCACAAAGAAATAATTATTAGGGTCCTTCGGTGTTCCAATACATAATTATTGTCTGATAAATTTTATGGATTAAAATAAAAAAAGTCACAGTTTATACATTTTTGTAGAATAGATATAGATGGCAAGGAAAAGAAACTTTTGCGCATTATTGGGAGAAAAAATAAATAAAAGCGTATTGTAATGTAAAGGAGCATTGAGTTATTAAATGGAATTAACCCACAAAAGGAATATTTATTAAGATCCGTCTGTCTTCTAAATCATAATTATTTTCTGAAAAATTTTAGAGACTAAAATAGAAAAGTCAGAGTTTATGTATTTTTGTAGAAGAGATGGCAAATAAAAAGAAGTTTTGCGCATTATTGGGAGAAAAAATAAATAAAAGCGTATTGTAATGTAAACGAGCATTTGTTATTAAATGGAATTAACGCACAAAAGAAATAATTATTAGGGTCCTTCGGTGTTCTAAAACATAATTATTGTCTGATAAATTGTATAGATTAAAGTAAAAAAGTCAAAGTTTATACATTTTTGTTGAAGAGATGGCAAGGAAAAGAAACTTCTGCGCATTATTGGTAGAAAAAAAAATAAATAAAAACGTATTGTAATGTAAATTAGCATTGAGTTATTAAATGGAATTAACGCACAAAAGGAATATTTATATTCCTGCGCTTTTGCGTATCCTTCTCTCCTCTAAATCATAATTATTTTCTGATAAATTTTACAGACTAAAATAGAAAAGTCAGAGTTTATGTATTTTTGTAGAAGAGATGGCAAATAAAAAGAAGTTTTGCGCATTATTGGGAGAAAAAATAAATAAAAGCGTATTGTAATGTAAACGAGCATTGAGTTATTAAATGGAATTAACGCACAAAAAAATAATTATTAGGGTCCTTCGGTGTTCCAAAACATAATTATTGTCTGATAAATTTTATGGATTAAAATTAAAAAAAGTCAGAGTTTATACATTTTTGTAGAATAGATATAGATGGCAAGGAAAAGAAACTTTTGCGCATTATTGGGAGAAAAAATAAATAAAAGCGTATTGTAATGTAAAGGAGCATTGAGTTATTAAATGGAATTAACCCACAAAAGAAATATTTATTAAGATCCGTCTGTCGTATTAATCATAATTATTTTCTGAAAAATTTTAGAGACTAAAATAGAAAAGTCAGAGTTTATGTATTTTTGTAGAAGAGATGGCAAATAAAAAGAAGTTTTGCGCATTATTGGGAGAAAAAATAAATAAAAGCGTATTGTAATGTAAACGAGCATTGAGTTATTAAATGGAATTAACGCACAAAAGAAATAATTATTAGGGTCCTTCGGTGTTCTAAAACATAATTATTGTCTGATAAATTGTATAGATTAAAATAAAAAAGTCAAAGTTTATACATTTTTGTTGAAGAGATGGCAAGGAAAAGAAACTTCTGCGCATTATTGGTAGAAAAAAATAAATAAAAGCGTATTGTAATATAAATTAACTTTGAGTTATTAAATGGAATTAACGCACAAAAGGAATATTTATATTCCTGAGCTTTTGCGTATCCTTCTGTCCTCTAAATCATAATTATTTTCTGATAAATTTTAGAGACTAAAATAGAAAAGTCAGAGTTTATGTATTTTTGTAGAAAAGATGGCAAATAAAAAGAAGTTTTGCGCATTATTGGGAGAAAAAATAAATAAAAGCGTATTGTAATGTAAACGAGCATTGAGTTATTAAATGGAATTAACGCACAAAAGAAATAATTATTAGGGTCCTTCGGTGTTTCAAAACATAATTGTTGTCTGATAAATTTTATGGATTAAAATAAAAAAAAAGTCAGAGTTTATACATTTTTGTAGAATAGATATAGATGGCAAGGAAAAGAAACTTTTGCGCATTATTGGGAGAAAAAATAAATAAAAGCGTATTGTAATGTAAAGGAGCATTGAGTTATTAAATGGAATTAACCCACAAAAGGAGTATTTATATTCCTGAGCTTTTGCGTATCCTTCTGTCCTCTAAATCATAATTATTTTCTGATAAATTTTAGAGACTAAAATAGAAAAGTCAGAGTTTATGTATTTTTGTAGAAGAGATGGCAAATAAAAAGAAGTTTTGCGCATTATTGGGAGATAAAATAAATAAAAGCGTATTGTAATGTAAACGAGCATTGAGTTATTAAATGGAATTAATGCACAAAAGAAATAATTATTAGGGTCCTTCGGAGTTCCAAAACATAATTATTGTCTGATAAATTTTATGGATTAAAATAAAAAAAAGTCAGAGTTTATACATTTTTGTAGAATAGATATAGATGGCAAGGAAAAGAAACTTTTGCGCATTATTGTGAGAAAAAAATAAATAAAAGCGTTTTGTAATGTAAAGGAGCATTGAGTTATTAAATGGAATTAACCCACAAAAGGAATATTTATTAAGATCCGTCTGTCTTCTAAATCATAATTATTTTCTGATAAATTTTAGAGACTAAAATAGAAAAGTCAGAGTTTATATATTTTTGTAGAAGAGATGGCAAATAAAAAGAAGTTTTCGCATTATTGGGAGAAAAAATAAATAAAAGCGTATTGTAATGTAAACGAGCATTGAGTTATTAAATGGAATTAACGCACAAAAGAAATAATTATTAGGGTGCTTCGGTGTTCCAAAACATAATTATTGTCTGATAAATTTTATGGATTAAAATAAAAAAAGTCAGAGTTTATACATTTTTGTAGAATAGATATAGATGGCAAGGAAAAGAAACTTTTGCGCATTATTGGGAGAAAAAATAAATAAAAGCGTATTGTAATGTAAAGGAGCATTGAGTTATTAAATGGAATTAACGCACAAAAGAAATAATTATTAGGGTGCTTCGGTGTTCCAAAACATAATTATTGTCTGATAAATTTTATGGATTAAAATAAAAAAAGTCAGAGTTTATACATTTTTGTAGAATAGATATAGATGGCAAGGAAAAGAAACTTTTGCGCATTATTGGGAGAAAAAATAAATAAAAGCGTATTGTAATGTAAAGGAGCATTGAGTTATTAAATGGAATTAACCCACAAAAGGAATATTTATTAAGATCCGTCTGTCGTCTAAATCATAATTATTTTCTGAAAAATTTTAGAGACTAAAATAGAAAAGTCAGAGTTTATGTGTTTTTGTAGAAGAGATGGCAAATAAAAAGAAGTTTTGCGCATTATTGGGAGAAAAAATAAATAAAAGCGTATTGTAATGAAAACGAGCATTGAGTTATTAAATGGAATTAACGCACAAAAGAAATAATTATTAGGGTCCTTCGGTGTTCCAAAACATAATTATTGTCTGATAAATTTTATGGATTAAAATAAAAAAAGTCACAGTTTATACATTTTTGTAGAATAGATATAGATGGCAAGGAAAAGAAACTTTTGCGCATTATTGGGAGAAAAAATAAATAAAAGCGTATTGTAATGTAAAGGAGCATTGAGTAATTAAATGGAATTAACCCACAAAAGGAATGTTTATTAAGATCCGTCTGTCTTCTAAATCATAATTATTTTCTGAAAAATTTTAGAGACTAAAATAGAAAAGTCAGAGTTTATGTATTTTTGTAGAAGAGATGGCAAATAAAAAGAAGTTTTGCGCATTATTGGGAGAAAAAATAAATAAAAGCGTATTGTAATGTAAACGAGCATTTGTTATTAAATGGAATTAACGCACAAAAGAAATAATTATTAGGGTCCTTCGGTGTTCTAAAACATAATTATTGTCTGATAAATTGTATAGATTAAAGTAAAAAAGTCAAAGTTTATACATTTTTGTTGAAGAGATGGCAAGGAAAAGAAACTTCTGCGCATTATTGGTAGAAAAAAAAATAAATAAAAGCGTATTGTAATGTAAATTAGCATTGAGTTATTAAATGGAATTAACGCACAAAAGGAATATTTATATTCCTGCGCTTTTGCGTATCCTTCTCTCCTCTAAATCATAATTATTTTCTGATAAATTTTAGAGACTAAAATAGAAAAGTCAGAGTTTATGTATTTTTGTAGAAGAGATGGCAAATAAAAAGAAGTTTTGCGCATTATTGGGAGAAAAAATAAATAAAAGCGTATTGTAATGTAAACGAGCATTGGTTATTAAATGGAATTAACGCACAAAAGAAATAATTATTAGGGTCCTTCGGTGTTCTAAAACATAATTATTGTCTGATAAATTTTATAGATTAAAATAAAAAAGTCAAAGTTTATACATTTTTGTTGAAGAGATGGCAAGGAAAAGAAACTTCTGCGCATTATTGGTAGAAAAAAATAAATAAAAGCGTATTGTAATGTAAATTAGCATTGAGTTATTAAATGGAATTAACGCACAAAAGGAATATTTATATTCCTGCGCTTTTGCGTATCCTTCTCTCCTCTAAATCATAATTATTTTCTGATAAATTTTAGAGACTAAAATAGAAAAGTCAGAGTTTATGTATTTTTGTAGAAGAGATGGCAAATAAAAAGAAGTTTTGCGCATTATTGGGAGAAAAAATAAATAAAAGCGTATTGTAATGTAAACGAGCATTGAGTTATTAAATGGAATTAACGCACAAAAGAAATAATTATTAGGGTCCTTCGGTGTTCCAAAACATAATTATTGTCTGATAAATTTTATGGATTAAAATTTAAAAAAGTCAGAGTTTATACATTTTTGTAGAATAGATATAGATGGCAAGGAAAAGAAACTTTTGCGCATTATTGGGAGAAAAAATAAATAAAAGCGTATTGTAATGTAAAGGAGCATTGAGTTATTAAATGGAATTAACCCACAAAAGGAATATTTATATTCCTGAGCTTTTGCGTATCCTTCTGTCCTCTAAATCATAATTATTTTTTGATAAATTTTAGAGACTAAAATAGAAAAGTCAGAGTTTATGTATTTTTGTAGATGAGATGGCAAATAAAAAGAAGTTTTGCTCATTATTGGGAGAAAAAATAAATAAAAGTGTATTGTAATGTAAACGAGCATTGAGTTATTAAATGGAATTAACGCACAAAAGAAATAATTATTAGGGTGCTTCGGTGTTCCAAAACATAATTATTGTCTGATCAATTTTATGGATTAAAATAAAAAAAGTCAGAGTTTATACATTTTTGTAGAATAGATATAGATGGCAAGGAAAAGAAACTTTTCGGCATTATTGGGAGGAAAAATAAATAAAAGCGTATTGTAATGTAAAGGAGCATTGAGTTATTAAATGGAATTAACGCACAAAAGAAATAATTATTAGGGTGCTTCGGTGTTCCAAAACATAATTATTGTCTGATAAATTTTATGGATTAAAATAAAAAAAGTCAGAGTTTATACATTTTTGTAGAATAGATATAGATGGCAAGGAAAAGAAACTTTTGCGCATTATTGGGAGAAAAAATAAATAAAAGCGTATTGTAATGTAAAGGAGCATTGAGTTATTAAATGGAATTAACCCACAAAAGAAATATTTATTAAGATCCGTCTGTCGTATTAATCATAATTATTTTCTGAAAAATTTTAGAGACTAAAATAGAAAAGTCAGAGTTTATGTATTTTTGTAGAAGAGATGGCAAATAAAAAGAAGTTTTGCGCATTATTGGGAGAAAAAATAAATAAAAGCGTATTGTAATGTAAACGAGCATTGAGTTATTAAATGGAATTAACGCACAAAAGAAATAATTATTAGGGTCCTTCGGTGTTCTAAAACATAATTATTGTCTGATAAATTGTATAGATTAAAATAAAAAAGTCAAAGTTTATACATTTTTGTTGAAGAGATGGCAAGGAAAAGAAATTTCTGCGCATTATTGGTAGAAAAAAATAAATAAAAGCGTATTGTAATGTAAATTAGCTTTGAGTTATTAAATGGAATTAACGCACAAAAGGAATATTTATATTCCTGAGCTTTTGCGTATCCTTCTGTCCTCTAAATCATAATTATTTTCTGATAAATTTTAGAGACTAAAATAGAAAAGTCAGAGTTTATGTATTTTTGTAGAAAAGATGGCAAATAAAAAGAAGTTTTGCGCATTATTGGGAGAAAAAATAAATAAAAGCGTATTGTAATGTAAACGAGCATTGAGTTATTAAATGGAATTAACGCACAAAAGAAATAATTATTAGGGTCCTTCGGTGTTTCAAAACATAATTGTTGTCTGATAAATTTTATGGATTAAAATAAAAAAAAAGTCAGAGTTTATACATTTTTGTAGAATAGATATAGATGGCAAGGAAAAGAAACTTTTGCGCATTATTGGGAGAAAAAATAAATAAAAGCGTATTGTAATGTAAAGGAGCATTGAGTTATTAAATGGAATTAACCCACAAAAGAGTATTTATATTCCTGAGCTTTTGCGTATCCTCCTGTCCTCTAAATCATAATTATTTTCTGATAAATTTTAGAGACTAAAATAGAAAAGTCAGAGTTTATGTATTTTTGTAGAAGAGATGGCAAATAAAAAGAAGTTTTGCGCATTATTGGGAGATAAAATAAATAAAAGCGTATTGTAATGTAAACGAGCATTGAGTTATTAAATGGAATTAATGCACAAAAGAAATAATTATTAGGGTCCTTCGGAGTTCCAAAACATAATTATTGTCTGATAAATTTTATGGATTAAAATAAAAAAAAGTCAGAGTTTATACATTTTTGTAGAATAGATATAGATGGCAAGGAAAAGAAACTTTTGCGCATTATTGTGAGAAAAAAATAAATAAAAGCGTTTTGTAATGTAAAGGAGCATTGAGTTATTAAATGGAATTAACCCACAAAAGGAATATTTATTAAGATCCGTCTGTCTTCTAAATCATAATTATTTTCTGATAAATTTTAGAGACTAAAATAGAAAAGTCTGAGTTTATATATTTTTGTAGAAGAGATGGCAAATAAAAAGAAGTTTTCGCATTATTGGGAGAAAAAATAAATAAAAGCGTATTGTAATGTAAACGAGCATTGAGTTATTAAATGGAATTAACGCACAAAAGAAATAATTATTAGGGTCCGTCGGTGTTCTAAAACATAATTATTGTCTGATAAATTGTATAGATTAAAATAAAAAAGTCAAAGTTTATACATTTTTGTTGAAGAGATGGCAAGGAAAAGAAACTTTTGCGCATTATTGGTAGAAAAAAATAAATAAAAGCGTATTGTAATGTAAATTAGCATTGATTTATTAAATGGAATTAACGCACAAAAGGAATATTTATATTCCTGAGCTTTTGCGTCGTATCCTTCTGTCCTCTAAATCATAATTATTTTCTGATAAATTTTAGAGACTAAAATAGAAAAGTCAGAGTTTATGTATTTTTGTAGAAGAGATGGCAAATAAAAAGAAGTTTTGCGCATTATTGGGAGATAAAATAAATAAAAGCGTATTGTAATGTAAACGAGCATTGAGTTATTAAATGGAATTAATGCACAAAAGAAATAATTATTAGGGTCCTTCGGAGTTCCAAAACATAATTATTGTCTGATAAATTTTATGGATTAAAATAAAAAAAAGTCAGAGTTTATACATTTTTGTAGAATAGATATAGATGGCAAGGAAAAGAAACTTTTGCGCATTATTGTGAGAAAAAAATAAATAAAAGCGTTTTGTAATGTAAACGAGCATTGAGTTATTAAATGGAATTAACGCACAAAAGAAATAATTATTAGGGTCCGTCGGTGTTCTAAAACATAATTATTGTCTGATAAATTGTATAGATTAAAATAAAAAAGTCAAAGTTTATACATTTTTGTTGAAGAGATGGCAAGGAAAAGAAACTTTTGCGCATTATTGGGAGAAAAAATAAATAAAAGCGTATTGTAATGTAAAGGAGCATTGAGTTATTAAATGGAATTAACCCACAAAAGGAATATTTATATTCCTGAGCTTTTGTGTATCCTTCTGTCCTCTAAATCATAATTATTTTCTGATAAATTTTAGAGACTAAAATAGAAAAGTCAGAGTTTATGTATTTTTGTAGATGAGATGGCAAATAAAAAGAAGTTTTGCGCATTATTGGGAGAAAAAATAAATAAAAGCGTATTGTAATGTAAACGAGCATTGAGTTATTAAATGGAATTAACGCACAAAAGAAATAATTATTAGGGTGCTTCGGTGTTCCAAAACATAATTATTGTCTGATAAATTTTATGGATTAAAATAAAAAAAGTCAGAGTTTATACATTTTTGTAGAATAGATATAGATGGCAAGGAAAAGAAACTTTTGCGCATTATTGGGAGAAAAAATAAATAAAAGCGTATTGTAATGTAAAGGAGCATTGAGTTATTAAATGGAATTAACGCACAAAAGAAATAATTATTAGGGTGCTTCGGTGTTCCAAAACATAATTATTGTCTGATAAATTTTATGGATTAAAATAAAAAAAGTCAGAGTTTATACATTTTTGTAGAATAGATATAGATGGCAAGGAAAAGAAACTTTTGCGCATTATTGGGAGAAAAAATAAATAAAAGCGTATTGTAATGTAAAGGAGCATTGAGTTATTAAATGGAATTAACCCACAAAAGGAATATTTATTAAGATCCGTCTGTCGTCTAAATCATAATTATTTTCTGAAAAATTTTAGAGACTAAAATAGAAAAGTCAGAGTTTATGTATTTTTGTAGAAGAGATGGCAAATAAAAAGAAGTTTTGCGCATTATTGGGAGAAAAAATAAATAAAAGCGTATTGTAATGAAAACGAGCATTGAGTTATTAAATGGAATTAACGCACAAAAGAAATAATTATTAGGGTCCTTCGGTGTTCCAAAACATAATTATTGTCTGATAAATTTTATGGATTAAATTAAAAAAAGTCACAGTTTATACATTTTTGTAGAATAGATATAGATGGCAAGGAAAAGAAACTTTTGCGCATTATTGGGAGAAAAAATAAATAAAAGCGTATTGTAATGTAAAGGAGCATTGAGTAATTAAATGGAATTAACCCACAAAAGGAATATTTATTAAGATCCGTCTGTCTTCTAAATCATAATTATTTTCTGAAAAATTTTAGAGACTAAAATAGAAAAGTCAGAGTTTATGTATTTTTGTAGAAGAGATGGCAAATAAAAAGAAGTTTTGCGCATTATTGGGAGAAAAAATAAATAAAAGCGTATTGTAATGTAAACGAGCATTTGTTATTAAATGGAATTAACGCACAAAAGAAATAATTATTAGGGTCCTTCGGTGTTCTAAAACATAATTATTGTCTGATAAATTGTATAGATTAAAGTAAAAAAGTCAAAGTTTATACATTTTTGTTGAAGAGATGGCAAGGAAAAGAAACTTCTGCGCATTATTGGTAGAAAAAAAAATAAATAAAAGCGTATTGTAATGTAAATTAGCATTGAGTTATTAAATGGAATTAACGCACAAAAGGAATATTTATATTCCTGCGCTTTTGCGTATCCTTCTCTCCTCTAAATCATAATTATTTTCTGATAAATTTTAGAGACTAAAATAGAAAAGTCAGAGTTTATGTATTTTTGTAGAAGAGATGGCAAATAAAAAGAAGTTTTGCGCATTATTGGGAGAAAAAATAAATAAAAGCGTATTGTAATGTAAACGAGCATTGGTTATTAAATGGAATTAACGCACAAAAGAAATAATTATTAGGGTCCTTCGGTGTTCTAAAACATAATTATTGTCTGATAAATTGTATAGATTAAAATAAAAAAGTCAAAGTTTATACATTTTTGTTGAAGAGATGGCAAGGAAAAGAAACTTTTGCGCATTATTGGTAGAAAAAAATAAATAAAAGCGTATTGTAATGTAAATTAGCATTGATTTATTAAATGGAATTAACGCACAAAAGGAATATTTATATTCCTGAGCTTTTGCGTCGTATCCTTCTGTCCTCTAAATCATAATTATTTTCTGATAAATTTTAGAGACTAAAATAGAAAAGTCAGAGTTTATGTATTTTTGTAGAAGAGATGGCAAATAAAAGCGTATTGTAATGTAAACGAGCATTGGTTATTAAATGGAATTAACGCACAAAAGAAATAATTATTAGGGTCCTTCGGTGTTCTAAAACATAATTATTGTCTGATAAATTGTATAGATTAAAATAAAAAAGTCAAAGTTTATACATTTTTGTTGAAGAGATGGCAAGGAAAAGAAACTTTTGCGCATTATTGGTAGAAAAAAATAAATAAAAGCGTATTGTAATGTAAATTAGCATTGATTTATTAAATGGAATTAACGCACAAAAGGAATATTTATATTCCTGAGCTTTTGCGTCGTATCCTTCTGTCCTCTAAATCATAATTATTTTCTGATAAATTTTAGAGACTAAAATAGAAAAGTCAGAGTTTATGTATTTTTGTAGAAGAGATGGCAAATAAAAAGAAGTTTTGCGCATTATTGGGAGAAAAAATAAATAAAAGCGTATTGTAATGTAAACGAGCATTGAGTTATTAAATGGAATTAACGCACAAAAGAAATAATTATTAGGGTCCTTCGGTGTTCCAAAACATAATTATTGTCTGATAAATTTTATGGATTAAAATTTAAAAAAGTCAGAGTTTATACATTTTTGTAGAATAGATATAGATGGCAAGGAAAAGAAACTTTTGCGCATTATTGGGAGAAAAAATAAATAAAAGCGTATTGTAATGTAAAGGAGCATTGAGTTATTAAATGGAATTAACCCACAAAAGGAATATTTATATTCCTGAGCTTTTGCGTATCCTTCTGTCCTCTAAATCATAATTATTTTCTGATAAATTTTAGAGACTAAAATAGAAAAGTCAGAGTTTATGTATTTTTGTAGATGAGATGGCAAATAAAAAGAAGTTTTGCGCATTATTGGGAGAAAAAATAAATAAAAGTGTATTGTAATGTAAACGAGCATTGAGTTATTAAATGGAATTAACGCACAAAAGAAATAATTATTAGGGTGCTTCGGTGTTCCAAAACATAATTATTGTCAGATAAATTTTATGGATTAAAATAAAAAAAGTCAGAGTTTATACATTTTTGTAGAATAGATATAGATGGCAAGGAAAAGAAACTTTTCGGCATTATTGGGAGAAAAAATAAATAAAAGCGTATTGTAATGTAAAGGAGCATTGAGTTATTAAATGGAATTAACGCACAAAAGAAATAATTATTAGGGTGCTTCGGTGTTCCAAAACATAATTATTGTCTGATAAATTTTATGGATTAAAATAAAAAAAGTCAGAGTTTATACATTTTTGTAGAATAGATATAGATGGCAAGGAAAAGAAACTTTTGCGCATTATTGGGAGAAAAAATAAATAAAAGCGTATTGTAATGTAAAGGAGCATTGAGTTATTAAATGGAATTAACCCACAAAAGGAATATTTATTAAGATCCGTCTGTCGTCTAAATCATAATTATTTTCTGAAAAATTTTAGAGACTAAAATAGAAAAGTCAGAGTTTATGTATTTTTGTAGAAGAGATGGCAAATAAAAAGAAGTTTTGCGCATTATTGGGAGAAAAAATAAATAAAAGCGTATTGTAATGTAAACGAGCATTTGTTATTAAATGGAATTAACGCACAAAAGAAATAATTATTAGGGTCCTTCGGTGTTCTAAAACATAATTATTGTCTGATAAATTGTATAGATTAAAGTAAAAAAGTCAAAGTTTATACATTTTTGTTGAAGAGATGGCAAGGAAAAGAAACTTCTGCGCATTATTGGTAGAAAAAAAAATAAATAAAAGCGTATTGTAATGTAAATTAGCATTGAGTTATTAAATGGAATTAACGCACAAAAGGAATATTTATATTCCTGCGCTTTTGCGTATCCTTCTCTCCTCTAAATCATAATTATTTTCTGATAAATTTTAGAGACTAAAATAGAAAAGTCAGAGTTTATGTATTTTTGTAGAAGAGATGGCAAATAAAAAGAAGTTTTGCGCATTATTGGGAGAAAAAATAAATAAAAGCGTATTGTAATGTAAACGAGCATTGAGTTATTAAATGGAATTAACGCACAAAAAAATAATTATTAGGGTCCTTCGGTGTTCCAAAACATAATTATTGTCTGATAAATTTTATGGATTAAAATTAAAAAAAGTCAGAGTTTATACATTTTAGTAGAATAGATATAGATGGCAAGGAAAAGAAACTTTTGCGCATTATTGGGAGAAAAAATAAATAAAAGCGTATTGTAATGTAAAGGAGCATTGAGTTATTAAATGGAATTAACCCACAAAAGAAATATTTATTAAGATCCGTCTGTCGTATTAATCATAATTATTTTCTGAAAAATTTTAGAGACTAAAATAGAAAAGTCAGAGTTTATGTATTTTTGTAGAAGAGATGGCAAATAAAAAGAAGTTTTGCGCATTATTGGGAGAAAAAATAAATAAAAGCGTATTGTAATGTAAACGAGCATTGAGTTATTAAATGGAATTAACGCACAAAAGAAATAATTATTAGGGTCCTTCGGTGTTCTAAAACATAATTATTGTCTGATAAATTGTATAGATTAAAATAAAAAAGTCAAAGTTTATACATTTTTGTTGAAGAGATGGCAAGGAAAAGAAACTTCTGCGCATTATTGGTAGAAAAAAATAAATAAAAGCGTATTGTAATGTAAATTAGCTTTGAGTTATTAAATGGAATTAACGCACAAAAGGAATATTTATATTCCTGAGCTTTTGCGTATCCTTCTGTCCTCTAAATCATAATTATTTTCTGATAAATTTTAGAGACTAAAATAGAAAAGTCAGAGTTTATGTATTTTTGTAGAAAAGATGGCAAATAAAAAGAAGTTTTGCGCATTATTGGGAGAAAAAATAAATAAAAGCGTATTGTAATGTAAACGAGCATTGAGTTATTAAATGGAATTAACGCACAAAAGAAATAATTATTAGGGTCCTTCGGTGTTTCAAAACATAATTGTTGTCTGATAAATTTTATGGATTAAAATAAAAAAAAAAGTCAGAGTTTATACATTTTTGTAGAATAGATATAGATGGCAAGGAAAAGAAACTTTTGCGCATTATTGGGAGAAAAAATAAATAAAAGCGTATTGTAATGTAAAGGAGCATTGAGTTATTAAATGGAATTAACCCACAAAAGAGTATTTATATTCCTGAGCTTTTGCGTATCCTTCTGTCCTCTAAATCATAATTATTTTCTGATAAATTTTAGAGACTAAAATAGAAAAGTCAGAGTTTATGTATTTTTGTAGAAGAGATGGCAAATAAAAAGAAGTTTTGCGCATTATTGGGAGATAAAATAAATAAAAGCGTATTGTAATGTAAACGAGCATTGAGTTATTAAATGGAATTAATGCACAAAAGAAATAATTATTAGGGTCCTTCGGAGTTCCAAAACATAATTATTGTCTGATAAATTTTATGGATTAAAATAAAAAAAAGTCAGAGTTTATACATTTTTGTAGAATAGATATAGATGGCAAGGAAAAGAAACTTTTGCGCATTATTGTGAGAAAAAAATAAATAAAAGCGTTTTGTAATGTAAAGGAGCATTGAGTTATTAAATGGAATTAACCCACAAAAGGAATATTTATTAAGATCCGTCTGTCTTCTAAATCATAATTATTTTCTGATAAATTTTAGAGACTAAAATAGAAAAGTCTGAGTTTATATATTTTTGTAGAAGAGATGGCAAATAAAAAGAAGTTTTCGCATTATCTGGAGAAAAAATAAATAAAAGCGTATTGTAATGTAAACGAGCATTGAGTTATTAAATGGAATTAACGCACAAAAGAAATAATTATTAGGGTCCGTCGGTGTTCTAAAACATAATTATTGTCTGATAAATTGTATAGATTAAAATAAAAAAGTCAAAGTTTATACATTTTTGTTGAAGAGATGGCAAGGAAAAGAAACTTTTGCGCATTATTGGTAGAAAAAAATAAATAAAAGCGTATTGTAATGTAAATTAGCATTGATTTATTAAATGGAATTAACGCACAAAAGGAATATTTATATTCCTGAGCTTTTGCGTCGTATCCTTCTGTCCTCTAAATCATAATTATTTTCTGATAAATTTTAGAGACTAAAATAGAAAAGTCAGAGTTTATGTATTTTTGTAGAAGAGATGGCAAATAAAAAGAAGTTTTGCGCATTATTGGGAGAAAAAATAAATAAAAGCGTATTGTAATGTAAACGAGCATTGAGTTATTAAATGGAATTAACGCACAAAAGAAATAATTATTAGGGTGCTTCGGTGTTCCAAAACATAATTATTGTCTGATAAATTTTATGGATTAAAATAAAAAAAGTCAGAGTTTATACATTTTTGTAGAATAGATATAGATGGCAAGGAAAAGAAACTTTTGCGCATTATTGGGAGAAAAAATAAATAAAAGCGTATTGTAATGTAAAGGAGCATTGAGTTATTAAATGGAATTAACCCACAAAAGAAATATTTATTAAGATCCGTCTGTCGTATTAATCATAATTATTTTCTGAAAAATTTTAGAGACTAAAATAGAAAAGTCAGAGTTTATGTATTTTTGTAGAAGAGATGGCAAATAAAAAGAAGTTTTGCGCATTATTGGGAGAAAAAATAAATAAAAGCGCATTGTAATGTAAACGAGCATTGAGTTATTAAATGGAATTAACGCACAAAAGAAATAATTATTAGGGTCCTTCGGTATTCTAAAACATAATTATTGTCTGATAAATTGTATAGATTAAAATAAAAAAGTCAAAGTTTATACATTTTTGTTGAAGAGATGGCAAGGAAAAGAAACTTCTGCGCATTATTGGTAGAAAAAAATAAATAAAAGCGTATTGTAATGTAAATTAGCATTGAGTTATTAAATGGAATTAACGCACAAAAGGAATATTTATATTCCTGAGCTTTTGCGTATCCTTCTGTCCTCTAAATCATAATTATTTTCTGATAAATTTTAGAGACTAAAATAGAAAAGTCAGAGTTTATGTATTTTTGTAGAAGAGATGGCAAATAAAAAGAAGTTTTGCGCATTATTGGGAGAAAAAATAAATAAAAGCGTATTGTAATGTAAACGAGCATTGAGTTATTAAATGGAATTAACGCACAAAAGAAATAATTATTAGGGTCCTTCGGTGTTCCAAGACATAATTATTGTCTGATAAATTTTATGGATTAAAATAAAAAAAAGTCAGAGTTTATACATTTTTGTAGAATAGATATAGATGGCAAGGAAAAGAAACTTTTGCGCATTATTGGGAGAAAAAATAAATAAAAGCGTATTGTAATGTAAAAGAGCATTGAGTTATTAAATGGAATTAACCCACAAAAGGAGTATTTATATTCCTGAGCTTTTGCGTATCCTTCTGTCCTCTAAATCATAATTATTTTCTGATAAATTTTAGAGACTAAAATAGAAAAGTCAGAGTTTATGTATTTTTGTAGAAGAGATGGCAAATAAAAAGAAGTTTCGCGCATTATTGGGAGAAAAAATAAATAAAAGCGTATTGTAATGTAAACGAGCATTGAGTTATTAAATGGAATTAACGCACAAAAGAAATAATTATTAGGGTCCTTCGGTGTTCCAAGACATAATTATTGTCTGATAAATTTTATGGATTAAAATAAAAAAAAGTCAGAGTTTATACATTTTTGTAGAATAGATATAGATGGCAAGGAAAAGAAACTTTTGCGCATTATTGGGAGAAAAAATAAATAAAAGCGTATTGTAATGTAAAAGAGCATTGAGTTATTAAATGGAATTAACCCACAAAAGGAGTATTTATATTCCTGAGCTTTTGCGTATCCTTCTGTCCTCTAAATCATAATTATTTTCTGATAAATTTTAGAGACTAAAATAGAAAAGTCAGAGTTTATGTATTTTTGTAGAAGAGATGGCAAATAAAAAGAAGTTTCGAGCATTATTGGGAGAAAAAATAAATAAAAGCGTATTGTAATGTAAACGAGCATTGAGTTATTAAATGGAATTAATGCACAAAAGAAATAATTATTAGGGTCCTTCGGTGTTCCAAAACATAATTATTGTCTGATAAATTTTATGGATTAAAATAAAAAAAAGTCAGAGTTTATACATTTTTGTAGAATAGATATAGATGGCAAGGAAAAGAAACTTTTGCGCATTATTGTGAGAAAAAAATAAATAAAAGCGTTTTGTAATGTAAAGGAGCATTGAGTTATTAAATGGAATTAACCCACAAAAGGAATATTTATTAAGATCCGTCTGTCTTCTAAATCATAATTATTTTCTGATAAATTTTAGAGACTAAAATAGAAAAGTCAGAGTTTATATATTTTTGTAGAAGAGATGGCAAATAAAAAGAAGTTTTCGCATTATTGGGAGAAAAAATAAATAAAAGCGTATTGTAATGTAAACGAGCATTGAGTTATTAAATGGAATTAACGCACAAAAGAAATAATTATTAGGGTCCGTCGGTGTTCTAAAACATAATTATTGTCTGATAAATTGTATAGATTAAAATAAAAAAGTCAAAGTTTATACATTTTTGTTGAAGAGATGGCAAGGAAAAGAAACTTTTGCGCATTATTGGTAGAAAAAAATAAATAAAAGCGTATTGTAATGTAAATTAGCATTGAGTTATTAAATGGAATTAACGCACAAAAGGAATATTTATATTCCTGAGCTTTTGCGTCGTATCCTTCTGTCCTCTAAATCATAATTATTTTCTGATAAATTTTAGAGACTAAAATAGAAAAGTCAGAGTTTATGTATTTTTGTAGAAGAGATGGCAAATAAAAAGAAGTTTTGCGCATTATTGGGAGAAAAAATAAATAAAAGCGTATTGTAATGTAAACGAGCATTGAGTTATTAAATGGAATTAACGCACAAAAGAAATATTTATTAAGATCCGTCTGTCGTATTAATCATAATTATTTTCTGAAAAATTTTAGAGACTAAAATAGAAAAGTCAGAGTTTATGTATTTTTGTAGAAGAGATGGCAAATAAAAAGAAGTTTTGCGCATTATTGGGAGAAAAAATAAATAAAAGCGCATTGTAATGTAAACGAGCATTGAGTTATTAAATGGAATTAACGCACAAAAGAAATAATTATTAGGGTCCTTCGGTATTCTAAAACATAATTATTGTCTGATAAATTGTATAGATTAAAATAAAAAAGTCAAAGTTTATACATTTTTGTTGAAGAGATGGCAAGGAAAAGAAACTTCTGCGCATTATTGGTAGAAAAAAATAAATAAAAGCGTATTGTAATGTAAATTAGCATTGAGTTATTAAATGGAATTAACGCACAAAAGGAATATTTATATTCCTGAGCTTTTGCGTATCCTTCTGTCCTCTAAATCATAATTATTTTCTGATAAATTTTAGAGACTAAAATAGAAAAGTCAGAGTTTATGTATTTTTGTAGAAGAGATGGCAAATAAAAAGAAGTTTTGCGCATTATTGGGAGAAAAAATAAATAAAAGCGTATTGTAATGTAAACGAGCATTGAGTTATTAAATGGAATTAACGCACAAAAGAAATAATTATTAGGGTCCTTCGGTGTTCCAAGACATAATTATTGTCTGATAAATTTTATGGATTAAAATTAAAAAAAGTCAGAGTTTATACATTTTTGTAGAATAGATATAGATGGCAAGGAAAAGAAACTTTTGCGCATTATTGGGAGAAAAAATAAATAAAAGCGTATTGTAATGTAAAAGAGCATTGAGTTATTAAATGGAATTAACCCACAAAAGGAGTATTTATATTCCTGAGCTTTTGCGTATCCTTCTGTCCTCTAAATCATAATTATTTTCTGATAAATTTTAGAGACTAAAATAGAAAAGTCAGAGTTTATGTATTTTTGTAGAAGAGATGGCAAATAAAAAGAAGTTTCGCGCATTATTGGGAGAAAAAATAAATAAAAGCGTATTGTAATGTAAACGAGCATTGAGTTATTAAATGGAATTAATGCACAAAAGAAATAATTATTAGGGTCCTTCGGTGTTCCAAAACATAATTATTGTCTGATAAATTTTATGGATTAAAATAAAAAAAAGTCAGAGTTTATACATTTTTGTAGAATAGATATAGATGGCAAGGAAAAGAAACTTTTGCGCATTATTGTGAGAAAAAAATAAATAAAAGCGTTTTGTAATGTAAAGGAGCATTGAGTTATTAAATGGAATTAACCCACAAAAGGAATATTTATTAAGATCCGTCTGTCTTCTAAATCATAATTATTTTCTGATAAATTTTAGAGACTAAAATAGAAAAGTCAGAGTTTATATATTTTTGTAGAAGAGATGGCAAATAAAAAGAAGTTTTCGCATTATTGGGAGAAAAAATAAATAAAAGCGTATTGTAATGTAAACGAGCATTGAGTTATTAAATGGAATTAACGCACAAAAGAAATAATTATTAGGGTCCGTCGGTGTTCTAAAACATAATTATTGTCTGATAAATTGTATAGATTAAAATAAAAAAGTCAAAGTTTATACATTTTTGTTGAAGAGATGGCAAGGAAAAGAAACTTTTGCGCATTATTGGTAGAAAAAAATAAATAAAAGCGTATTGTAATGTAAATTAGCATTGAGTTATTAAATGGAATTAACGCACAAAAGGAATATTTATATTCCTGAGCTTTTGCGTCGTATCCTTCTGTCCTCTAAATCATAATTATTTTCTGATAAATTTTAGAGACTAAAATAGAAAAGTCAGAGTTTATGTATTTTTGTAGAAGAGATGGCAAATAAAAAGAAGTTTTGCGCATTATTGGGAGAAAAAATAAATAAAAGCGTATTGTAATGTAAACGAGCATTGAGTTATTAAATGGAATTAACGCAGAAAAGAAATAATTATTAGGGTCCTTCGGTGTTCTAAAACATAATTATTGTAGATAAGTTTTATAGATTAAAATATAAAATGTCAGAGTTTATACATTTTTGTAGAAGAGACGGCAAGGAAAAAGAAGCTTTTGCACATTATTGAGGGAATAAATAAATAAAAGCATATTGTAACGTAAATGAGTATTGAGTTATTAAATGAAATTAACACACAAAGGGGATAATTATTATTGTCCTTCATTGTTCTAAAACATAATTATTTTCTGATAAACTTTAGAAACTAAAATAGAAAAGTCAAAATTTATATATTTTTGTAAAAGAGATGCCAAGGAAAAAGAAGCTTTTGCGCATTATTGAGAGAAAATATAAATAAAAGCGTATTCTAATGTAAAAGAACATTGAGTTGTTAAATGAAATTTAATGTACAAAGGGGATATTTATTAAGGACACTTCGGTGTTCTAAAACATAATTATTTTCTGATATTTTATGAACTTTATTACTTTTTTATTTTCTGAACTTTATAAATTAAAATAGAAAAAGTCAGAGTTTATACATTTTTGTAGACGAGATGGCAAGGAAAAGAAACTTTTGTGCATTATTGAGATAAAACATAAATAAAAGCGTATTGTAACGTAATGAGCATTGAGTTATTAAGTTAAATTAACGCACAAAAGGGATATTTATTATGGGCACTTCGGTGTTCTAAAACATAATTATGGTCTGATAAGCTTTATAGATTAAAATAGAATAAGTGAGAATTTATATATTTTTGTAGAAGATCTGATAAGAAGAAAAAGATGTTTTTACGAATTAGTGGGATAAAAATGATATCCAAATTCAGCAAAAAAATACATGTTTTACTTTAAAGGATTATAAATAGACAAATTTGCTTATTGCTTTCAGACGAAAAAAAATTATTTATGATAAAAGCACCCCGATCATGGAAAAAGACATTAATCTTATGTGTAGAAAAATTAATTACTAATTCATTTCTATAAACTAATCATTCTAAATAAAAATTAAATGCTATAACTTCTTCACTAAACTAATTAAGTTTTACTTGAATTAGGATTATGTAAGCTCCTTTTATAACTACTACTTTCATTTATTGAAGAAACTGTTATTATATATTCAGCCTGTATTGAAAGTTATTGTGTATAAGTAGACTTGTATGTATGTTATAAAATGTATGTATGTAAGATGTAAAGTAATTCAAAGATGTATTAGGCATGTATGGAGAAAATATATTAAGTATGGAGTGTTCAGAAGGAGGGTAATTTAAAAATTAAAAAGTACTTATTAATCTTAACCAAGTTTGATTGTAAATCTTGTTTACATTTATTTATTTTCTATTTCCTGTTTTGGCACAAGAGCATAACATTTTTAGGCAAAAACTCAATATTTTTTTTGCTGTAAAAAAAGAAAAAACTTATTGACATTTACTTCAACAGTCAGATGAGGAATATGGCGGGAGAAGAAAAAGTATGGCTTATTATGATAATAATGATTATTATGATTATATCCCTATTATATTATGTATTATGATTATTATGATAATATCCCAAAAAAGTTAATTACATTTGTCTTCATTCGCATAATGGGTCTAGAAGAATTTTGATGCTATATCACACAGCGATTAAAGAGGAAAAAATCCATTATCAAGTGGCATTAGGCTTTCATTTTCATAATGTAAATGAGCAACGAGTTATTAAATAGAATTAACACAGGAAATAAATATTTATTAGGCTCCTTCTGTTTTCTAAAACACTTGTTTCTGAAAACTTTAGAGATTAAGATAGAAAGAGTCAGAGATTTTTTTTATAGAGGAGATGGCAGGGAAAAAGAAGCTTTGGAGATTAAAATAGAAAAAGTCAGAGATTTTTTTATAGAGGAGATGGCAGAGAAAAGGAAGCTTTTCCTGAAACATTAATTTTCTGAAAAACTTTTTAAAGAATTAACATAGAAAATAAATATTTATTAGGCTCCTTCTGTTTTCTAAAACACTTTTGTTTCTGAAAACTTTAGATATTAAAATAGAAAAAGTCACAGACTTTCTTTGTAGAACAGATGGCAGGGAAAAAGAAGCCTTTCTAAAACACTTATTTTCTAAAAGAGAACTTTGGAGATTAAAATAGAAAAGGTCAGTTTTTGTTTGTTTGTTTGTTTTTTGTAGAGGAAACAGCAGAGAAAAAGAAGCTTTTTCTAAAACACTTATTTTCTAAAAAACTTTGGAGATTAAAATAGAAAAAGTCAGAGATTTTTTTGTAGAGGAAATGGCAGGGAAAAAGAAGCTTTTTCTAAAACACTTATTTTCTAAAAAACTTTGGAGATTAAAATAGAAAAAGCCAGAGATTTTTTTATAGAGGATATGGCAAGGAAAAAGAAGCTTTTTCTGAGACATTAATTTTCTGAAAAACTTTGGAGATTAAAATAGAAAAAGTCAGACTTTTTTTGTAGAGCAGATTGCAAGGAAAAGGAAGCTTTTCTAAAACACTCATTTTCTATAAAACTTTGGAGATTAAAATAGAAAAAGCCAGAGATTTTTTTGTAGAGGATATGGCAAGGAAAAGGAAGCTTTTTCTGAGACATTAATTTTCTGAAAAACTTTGGAGATTAAAATAGAAAAAGTCACAGACTTTTTTGTAGAGCAGATTGCAAAGAAAAAGAAGCTTTTCTAAAACACTCATTTTTAAAAAAAACTTTGGAGATTAAAATAAAAAAAGTCAGATATATATTTTTTTTCTTGTAGAGGGAAAAAGAAGCTTTTTCTAAAACACTTATTTTCTAAAAAAAACTTTGGAGATTAAAATAGGAAAAGTCAGAGATTTTTTGTAGAGGAGATGTTAAGGAAAAAGAAGCTTTTGCACATTATTAAAAGGAAAAATAACTAAAAGTGGTTTTTTTTATATATATATATATATTATTATTATTATTAAATATTTTTAATTTTTATTTTATTTTGTACATTTTAGCTTTTGAATTATTTCATTGTTGCAATCGCACAGCCAGTTGGCCTATTTTAGCAAGCGTGGTTTGGCGCATAATTAACTTCATTGATTTATAACTTTTTATACAGTTGTAACCATAAAGAATATTCGGCGATTTATCATAAGTACGCGAAACGGTAAAATGGCTTAAAATTTATTTATTAATTCCTAATCAAGTTCTAAAAAAATTTAAAATTCGAATTGTCATCGGAAACACACCTGTATAAAAACTTTTTATAATTCTAACATATAAAAAAGTGGTTGAAAAATTGATTACACAAACTCAAACTTTACATCCATGAACTAAGTTAATTTAAACAAGTTGGAAATTGTAAGTCAAACATAACAAATGAGGTGCGTTCGTACTATAACTAGTTTCATAAATATTCAGATCTTGGTGCAAAGCTGTTACACTCTTATGCAAAAATGCATGAATACAAAATTTATTTTATGTGCAGATTTTCATAATATAGATATTTATTTTATTTTATGAAATTAGGTTTCAACATACTTTTACAAACAGTTAATCACAATTCTGTTACACTAAAATTATACTATGCGCAAGTATCCAATACAAGACAATGTAATAAAAAAATCATCGTTATTATTTCAGTGAAAAAAGGAATTATATCGTCTGTTATTATATGATTAATTTCCGTAATAAAACAAGTACATTTTAAGTTTGCAATATTTTATCTTGTGTTACATTTACTGAAAATTCCAATGGGAAACTTAAGCCTAGCTTTAAAAATTTCCAAACTTGAAATCCATATTTAGACTCTTTTCCATTTAATGTCTATTTCTCCGGAAACATCTATCCAAAAAACTGTCGGTAGATGATAGGAATGCTATAATTAAATAATTTTAGTATACAAATTCGGTTTTTAAATTCAGTAATACGAAAATAATAGGACTCCATCTCAAATAGTGCGTAATCACCATGGCAATGTAGAGCCATTACCTATCATGGGATACCATTGAATTAATTAAGTATGGTGGGGTTTAATAAAATGAAGAAAACTTTTATTAATATATTTTTAAGTTTTGATTCGCTTTTCATAAAATTTGAAATGACTGGACAAAATTCTGCAACAATTATATATCTTAAATTTCAAACCATTCAGTTGGGTAGTTTTTGCGCTGTTATATGCGGACAGACGGACGGACCAGACGACGACTATAGGTGCTATGTATTTATATAATTACGAACGCACCTAATAAGAGAGCATACAACAAACGTTATACATCGAAATTCAAGAAAATGTAGGTTTTATTTTTGACACTTATCATAGCTGCCAACTTTTACACTTTTTTGCTACCGATAAAATTTTATGGTAAATTTTACCTTATTAAATCTCCGAAATCACGTAATTCAATAAGGCAAAAATTTCTATTAAATTTTAGTGGTATCAAAAAAGCGTAAAAGTTGGCAGCTGTGCACTTATTATAGTTTTTTTTTTTTTCATAAAATCAGGGTGGAAATTCCAGTTCTGTATTTCATTTTTATAACGATGTTACTGCATTTTATACCGCATTAAAACTTATATTGATGCAAACTGCATGTGTAACTACATATTATAATAGGTATAACGCACATTATTATAGATGTGTAGTTTATAATTTATTATATTGAATGTAAAAGATCTCAATTTCTTAACTTGTAACATTTTCCTAATAATTAATTATAAAATTTTTACATATTTACATGTTTACATGTTATATTTACAATTTTTACATGTAAAATATCTCAATTTCTTAACTTGTAACATTTTCCTAATAATGAATTATAAAATTTTTACATATCTAATTTGTGATGATTCAACTTTTAAAAACATTAAGTTGTCTTGATATTTATATGACATTCTAATATCATTTTATTTATTTATTGACTTTATTTTATTTTACATACTTTTACTCACTACAAAAAGTATCAGAGGGTTTTTTTTTTTATTTTTTCTGGAAATCGTTCTTTTTTTTTCTGTTGAAAGAAGGAAAAATTCCAAGGCATTTATTTCTCTTTTAACACCTATTTCAACAGTCAGGTGGTGAAAAAAAAAAGTAGGAGAAAAAAGAAAAAATAGGGTTAGTATGATATATCTATCTAGTTATTATGAATGAGGGTGGGAATTCCAATTCTATATTTCTTATTTACGACGATGTTTTAGTATTTTACTGGACATTAAAACTTATATTGATGCAGACTGCATCTATAAATACATATTATAATAAATATAATACTTATTATTATAGATGTAGGGAAGAAAAATTATTACATTGAATATAAAAGATCTTAATTTTTTAAATTGGAAACTTTTCCTAATAATTAATTGCAAAAATATTTACATATATAATTTGTGATGGTTCAACATTTAAAAACATTAAGTTGTTTTAATATTTATATCACATTTTAATATTTTATTTATTTATTTATATTTATTTTTTGTTTTATTTAACTTTTGCTTTTACTTACTGCAAAATTATCAGAGATTTTTTTCATCTGAAAATCTTTTTTTTTTTTTTCTCTCTCTCTCTCTGTTGAAAGAAGGAAAAAACTAGAAGGCATTTATTTATCTTTCAACACCTATTTCAACAGTAAGATGGAAAAAAAAAAAAAAAGTAGAGTTATTATGACATCTCTATCTAGTTAATTACTTTTCCTTCATTCGCGTAATGGGTCTAGATTCTAGAAGAATTTCCATGCGATATCACATCACGATAAAAGAAAGGAAAAATCTATTATCAAGTGGTGAAAGCGCGAAATAATAAATTAAGGCTTTTAGTTTTGTGATGTAGATGAGCATTGAGCTATTAAATGGAATTAACGCACAAAAGGAGTATTTATTATACTTCGTCGGTGTTCTAAAACATAATTATTATCCGGGAAAACTTTTGAGATTAAAGTAGGGGAAAAAAAAACAGAGTTTATATACTTTTGTGTAACAGCTAGCAAGAAGAAAGAAGCTTTGTACATTATTGAATGTAAAATAAATAAATAAATAAAAAGAGAGAGACAACATTATACATTGACCAGTGAACCTGTGCGTCGATTTCGCACTGCGGTCTAATAATTTTTAGCAATATCTAATATTTTTTAGATGCAGGTTTAAACTTCTAAAGAAAAAATAAAGATAAAAATATCTACAAAGAACATTAGTCAAGCCAGAATATCGTTCCATTGATTCCATCAAAGTTACAATAAAAACTGATCGGAGATAGCAAAAGACACGCGCGAGGAAAATAATAATAATAATAACAATCGTATTTTAACTGTATTAGAGGAAGGCGTCATCATCTTCTAAAAAAACACGGGAGTAAGAAAAATAAATTGAATACATATAAAATGCAATTTAATTTAATTTAATATAACAAAGCATATATTTTAGTCTACACGTGGAGTACCACTGCTTCGATTGATCGATGGTGTATTTTTCTTCAAAATATTTCAATTTCAATTTTGCAGACAAACAAATCTCTTTCCTTATTATTATAGAAGATATTGATATTTTAATTAGATAAACATCTACAGATTTATTTTCAAATATTTTTCGAATTCATAATAAAAGCAATATTTTGTAGAATTTATTGTTGGAATAACATATAATGAAAAAAAAAATTTTTTTAAGTCCATCGTACACTTAAAATATTAGATAAACATCTACTGATAATTTTTGTCCAAAACATTTCTAATTACCAGAAAATTTTATGAGGAAAATTACTATTTTATAGTAATGAAACGTCATACTAATTTTGAACATCCTGATTATTTTGACAACTCAGGTAATACGATTGTCCCCTTCGTCTAAATCTAAAGGCAAATTAGGGCTGTTCTCAAATCCACAAGAGCTATGACACATATCTAAAATGTTACGAAACGCGCGGAACTGGCAGGTGTTCTTATTCAGAAACTAGGTAATCGAAAATCGCTATTCGATTACCTAGTTTCTGAATAAGAACACCTGCCAGTTTTCCATCTTTTAGTAAAGGCAGACGATCTTTCAGAAAATACTGTCAAAGTTAGTGTTTTGAACCGAATTTCCGGACGAGAAAACCGAAAAACCTGTTATTCCGTGACAGCAATAGCTTATAACTCGATAAGTAATTTGTTTATCAAAAAATGGAAAGCGCTATTAGATTCTAAATCGCATCAACAGTCAGGCCTGCCAATTTGATGTCTTTACGTTTAAAAATGAGGTAGAAAATGTGTTCGAAAGTTTCGTTTTGTGGAGCAGGGAATTTGAAAACAGCCTTAATAGCAAAAAAGAAAAATCTAAGCGGTTTTTTATTTTTAAATATTTATTGAATTTGTGATACAGAATCTTTTTTTAAATTTTTTTCCTTGGTATAACATGACTTATAAAAAACTTAGTCGTTGGGGGCCACCGTAATACTTACCCATCATGGATATGCAAATGTAAAATATTAAAATAAAAATGTGTAAACTACTTATAAAATGCATTGCAATTCAAATAAAATCGTGGCTTGATGACGTCATAAACTTTAAAGGCTCGATTACTGAATTGCTTGAAAGAGGTTTTTCCTTATAACTCCAAAAATAATAATCCTATTAACTAGCGGTTTATTGCATCTGATTAAGCGTCCAATTTCCAATTAAAATATATCTTTAAAGTAAAATTTGGATGAAATACAGGGTCATGAAAAATCGAAGAGTGTGGAAAATAGGATTCCAAATATCTCGGCAACTGATTATCCGATCGACTATGCAAAATTTATGTTGTTTTATTGTATGTTATATTCATTTCTTAAAATAACCAATTTCGAAATTTTTTATATACCTATATACCTATTATCAGAACGAATATTTCGAGAGTCCGAAAAAAATAGTTCCGGTTAATCGAGGTTATTGAAATGAAATAGGCTTCTTCCCATTATTACATACTAAGTACATACCAAATTGCAAGTCTCTATCTCAATTTTTTCGGGAGATAGAGCGTTTACAGACACACAGACGAACGGCATTTTTTTTTTCTAAAAATATATTTTTCGTAATCTCCAGTGTCTGAAACGTGTAAATCCGTCAAAAATTTTTTTTCGATTTTCAAAACGATTACAACCCTATACTACGTATGATGGGTAAGTAATAACGTTTGATGTCTAACATCTCCTTAAGTTTTCGGTGCTAAAATATATCAAAAACAGGTGTTCACTGCCCGGCTAGTGACTACCTTTTCTTCTCTTATCCCTTCCTTTTACTTCAGCTGAAAATTTTATTGTAAATTCCAAACAGCGTATAACGGGATTTTTCGATAAATGTACTATATCATGAGTTAGGCAACGGCGCTTTTATGACAAAACTAGAGGGAGGAGCAGACGGGCAACTCGCTGAATTTTGTAGAGTGCACAAAAATGACGAATTATGTAAAGATTTCGAAACTTAGAGCATCTAAATTTTTTTCTATTATAGCATGTGTGTGAATAATGTGTTTTACTTAAGTTTTAAATTAAAATTATTTACTCAGAGTTTGGTCTAATATTTTATGTGATATGGGAGCGCCGATCTTACTATCTTGTTGCCTCTATCAAAAGAAAAAAGAAAGAAAATAAAGAAAGAAAAACACTATTTAATTTCATATAATGGCGCACCCAGAGGGTTAATAGATACTACTATTTTCGAATAGCAATCAACATCTTATTTAATCATATAATTATGCAATTAGAAACGACGAAATTTGCTATCCGAAAACCTATCTATTCATTTCATACTCCTCCCTCCCCCTGGCTACGCCACTGAATTCACAGCAGCGTTGCATTCAGACATTTTGATCCGGGACGGGAGTATTCCTACTTTTAAATATAGTATAAGTGCAAAATCCCCCCTCCCCCCACTTCTCCATCGGGCCACTCCCTGGATTCATCTATATATTTAAAACGAAAAGCGCATTCTGTCAAAACCACACTGTATTTTCCATACGAAAATTGTCTCTTTGCGCATGCTTCAACTTTTTTTTTTAAAGCTTCTACCCTCAGAAACGGGAAACCTGATTGATTAACCCTCACCTGTTTAGCGTAGGGGGATTGAAAAGGATTGATTGAAAACGGATGCCATTGCATTGAGAGCATAACCTTCTAATATATTTTTCCTCGGATGTTTAAAGCTAAAACTTTTTTTAAAGAACTCATGTTTTCGCTACTAAATACCATATTTTTTTTCCGCAAAATTTTAAAGAGAGCTTGTATATAGTTATATTTATAAACTTTGAAATGTCAGAGAGTTCGGAAAATAAAAACTATTTTTTTATTGCTATGTTAAAGTATCCGACGCGAAAACAAACAAACAAACAAAAAAGCGAGGAGAAAACATTTCTTTTACAACTAGATAACAATATTTTTTCACAAAATTTTTACACGGGCTGTAAAACTGTTTTATTTATCACCAATAAAGATTTCAAAGAGTTCGGACAGAAAGAACAAGAAAATGAGCGCTTTTATCACTAAACATCAATATTTTTTCGCGAATTTTTCATCTTAAAATATAAAATTTCATACAAAATCGGGTTAAAAATATAAAATAATAAAAACTTGATTTTATTATTATTATTATTATTTATTATTATCACGGCCCCGGGCAACGCCGGGCGGGCCAGCTAGTATTATTTTACTCCAGTTTATTTAAAAATGTATTTCCTGTTTTCGGTGCGAAAAAATGTTAAGAACAGGTGTTCACTTCATCGTTTCGTCTAGTGAACACCTGTTCTTCAACGTTTTCTTCTCTTCTCCCCTCCTTTTACTCTTGTTGAAAAATTTACTGCATATTCCAGACAGCATATGACCGGATTTTTACTTGAAGTCGCGGACGCGGGGTCGATACGGTATCACGTTCTGCCCCACCTCTCGGCAGGAAATTCTCTTTCCCGTCCGTCCTTCGCTTTGGCCCTTGCCCCCTGCCTTCAAAACAATCCTCAGGAAATCTTTTTCACCTCCACTGATTTTCCGTTTTCCTCCTGAACAATAAAATAGACATAAAGGATTTTTGCATAAATCAAAATAATTTAATGTAAATAAAACTAACCAGTGGACCCGTGCAACGATTTCGCACTGCAATCTAATATTTTGTAGATGCTGATTTAAACTACTATAAAAAAAAGAATAATAATAAATAAGGATAAAAATATCTGCAAACAGGAAGCCAGAATATCATCTCATTTATTCCATCAAAACTACAGTAAAAACTAAAAACTGATCGAAGACAGCTAACGGCATAAGCGTAGAGTTGTATGAGCTCGAGCGGTTAGAGCCCCACCAATAATTTCTAAAATGGACTCTCTTTTTTTTTTCCGTTTTAATATATAAAAAAGTCTAGTTTTTTTTGTTTTTAGTATTTTATAGAATTTTTAAAAGTTTCATTTTTTCCTATTTTTCTTTTGTTATAGGGATAAACGACATTAGGAAAACTTTTTCACTTTATGTTCTTTTCTTGTTTTTGTTTTTTAAATTAGAATAAAATGTGCAACGTTTAAACTTTTCATATAAAAAATGAAAAATAAAATAAAAAAGAGGACGTTATTTAAAGTTAACTTTCGTTATGATCTCATTATAGACGATTCGCGAATATCATTTTATAAACGGGTCTGTACATTCGAATTTTTATATTGTCTTAATGTTTTATTTACTTTGTGATTATTTATTAATATATTATTCTGTTTAATTTCTTTAAAAGGAACATAAAAACGCAGCATTCAATTGGTAATCGATCTTTTTTTTTTACACTCAAATACACATATTTATGTAAAAAAGAGTTGAGCCCCACCAATAATTTTCAAAACTGTACGCCTATGGCAAAAGGCACAGTCCAGAAAAATATTGACAATCGTATTTTAACGGCATTAAAAGATGATGTCATCCGCTTCGGAAAAAACTTAAAAACAAATAAAAATAATTTGAATACATATATAATACAATTTAATCTAATATACCTTTTACGCTACACGTGAAATGCCATTACTTCGATCAATCGATCGATGGTGTCTTTTTCTTCTAAACTTTTGAATTTTGCTTTTTAATCATAAATGTAAAATAAACACTTGCGGAGACATCCCACTTTATCCTCTTTATTTTTTTTATAAACATTGTTGTGCACGATACAATGCGATATTTTATTTTTTGGCGAAATCGATTTGAGAAGAACCTTTCATTTCATTTATGAAAACAACTCTGATTTAATTTTAATTTAACAGAATATTTTTATCGAAAAACATGTTTTAGTGAAATATGAATTCACTATGTCAGAAGCCGGTTCAAAAACCTTTAGAATGATACTTCATTCATTCTTGCGCGTTTCGTAAATGCATAGAAAGAGGGATGTTGACATCAGAAATAATATATATAATTATTAATTCATTAATATAAGTGGGCAATCAAGTTAAAGATGCCGGATTACTGAACATTACATGAACATCGATTTTAATTTAAAATTGTGGCACTTTTCTAAATTCATTTTTGTTGGGAAACACGTAAAATTGGCAAGTGTTCTTATTCAGAAACTATGTAATCGAAAGAGGTTTTCCATTTTATGGTAAAGGCTTCAGAAAATACTGTCAAGGTTGGCGTTTAGAACCGAATTCCCGACGCGGCCGCCCGAGAAAGGTTAAAAACTTGGCGCCACGAGACAAGAATGGCTTATAACTCGATAGGTAATTTATTTATCAAAAAATGGAAAACTCATTTCCAAGCCGCTTCAATAGTGAAGCATGTCAATTTTATGCCTTTGCGTTTAAAAAATGAGGCAAAAGAAAAGTCAGAAAGTTTCGAGTGGGGAATTTGAGAACCACCTTAAGTTGCCCAACAACTGCACCAAAAAACATTTTTGGTACTGTCGCATTAACCGCATGCTAGCGGTCAATCATGAAACATTTCGCTATTTATATAGAAGCATTTGTGATTATGATTATTTCAGCGTTTAGAAGCGTTGTTCGATTCCATATCTAGGAAATTTCGTGTCTTGCTCATTTATTTGTGAAGAAACAAAAAACAAATACTGAAATATTTACATTCGTATAGGTGCAAACGGGTTAATCTTCCGTAATTGGGTTGCACGCTGATAGAAAAATATTTTTTAATCCATACACAGTAAATTGAGATACAGTTTTCAAACAAATTGCATTTGAAAGTACTTTTTTTTCCCTATTCGACAGTTTAAGAAAACAAAATTGTGCGATGTTTAGAAGTTTAAAAAAATTACAATAAAAGTGCAATGTACTTGTCAGGTCGTTGTCACCGTCTTTGATTTCAGTTCAGCGTTACTCATGAATTGTTTTATAATATAGATGTATAGACTTATTAAATATAATGAAATCAGAAAAAACTTTTTAAATAAGTTGGCTTCTCTGAACTATGGCATTTTTTTAAACTGTTGTTTTAGCACGAATTAGTGACTCTTTTTTCTTTTAGGATGCTTTCAATACAAAAAGCTACCATTTATTTTCACCGATCATGACCCCCAGACCCCAATCCACACTCCATTCAAATGTTGATTTATATATATCCATATATATATCTGACATATGTCATGCTGTAACTCTCTTATTTATGAACCGATTTGGATGTAACTGAGCATGTGTATAGGACATACTAAGGTCTCGACCAAGTTCGTTGGCCAGCTTCATCGACCATCTTGTTTCAAAATGGCGGCCAGTGAAAAATTTTTATTTATTTTTTTAAATTCAAAAACATGCACCAAAAATTTATGAATTGAAAAAATTGTTTCTGTTAAGTGTTAAAACGTAATACAAGGATTCTGGAACATTTTTTGTTTTTGCTATATTTTAAAAAATGGCTGAGATATGGCAGTTTGAAATTCTTATGTGGCTGAGATTTTGAAACAATCTGATATGTGTTATGCTGTAACTCTCGTATTTATGAACCGATATGAATGTGACTGATCATGTGTACAGAACATACCAAGGTCTCGACCGAGTTCGTTGGCCAGCTTAATCCGCCATCTTCTTTCAAAATGGCAGCCAGTGAATTTTTTTTTAATTTTTTAAAATTCAAAAACATGTACAAAAAATTTATGAATTGAAAAAATTGTTTCTGTTAAGTGTTAAAACGTGATACAAAGATTCTGGAACATTTTTTGTTTTTGCTATATCTTAAAAAATAGCAGAGATATGGCAGTTTGAAATTCTAGGTTGGCTGACATTTTGAAACAATCTGATTTCTGTTATGCTGTAACTCTCATGCAGAAATGTGCATTCAAATTCAGTATTAATGACAACAGAGATTGAATCTTCTATAATTGGTTTCCAAGCAATTTAGCTTAGGATGTTTAAATGAGTTGCATTTTTAAAAACATGGAATATGGAAGCTACCTTTTCCTCTCGGTATAAGCCGGAAGGACTTTTTTCTTTGTGATTTTTCATCATATTCATATGATCATGGCCGACGCTAATGGGCTAAACAAGTGGCGTAGCAATTCAAAAATTGTAGGATGGGTTGAAGCAGTCTGTTTCAAATAAATTAAGCTTTACTATAACAAAATTGTGGCATTTCTGTTTCGAAAAAATGGCAAAAACACGCTGTTGCTAGAGAACTTCTGCATAAAAATTACTGAAACGAAACTGTATCCTTAAGTTACTTAAGCCTTAACATAAAGGCATAAGTTTTTACTAACAAAAAGAGAATCTTATTTTCGATTATGCATTTAATTTTTAGTATACAAAAAAAAAAAAAAAAAAAAAAAAAATCCTCACGCAGACGATATCGTGAATTTACTGTGAAATAAATTTTAAAAGATTCACCATTTTTTCAGCTTTTAAACAAGAAAATTATGGGTTGTTTGTCTTTAATAACTAAATAAAAATGTACAAAAATTGGTTAAACGAAAGTGTAGCCTGAATTCGAAATCACAAATGTTCGTTACTTAGTGAAAAGAAGAAAAAAAAAACTATCGATAACCGATTACGAGTAAAATAAAATTTACTTTTTAAATTTTCAATTTTGTACAGTAAGCAAATAGAAAATGTCCGTTAGAATACAATTCTTCAAACTTCACAACAATCTATTCTTGTTCCCTTATCACAACTTTTGTTTATCCGCTGACACAGTTAGTTCCCTGTCAGATAACTGCTGTTTACAGACAAGATAAAAATATACAAGGGTGTAATAGAATCTCTTTCTTCCAGTTTTCAAAGAGTTGAAATAATATTAAAACAAATGAAAAAGCAAACTTGTATCACATAATTCGAATATCATATTCTTTACTGAGTTATAGATTTTTTATTTAGTTAGTTATAGATTTATTTATTTATAGAGTTATAGATTATTTAGTTATATATTTATTTATTTATTTAATTATTTATTTATTTATTATTATTATTATTTATTATCTATTTAATTATTTATTTAATTTAATTTATTTAATATAATTATTACTTATTTAGTTATAGATTTTTTTTTTTATACATCAAACACTTACGTATAAAATATTTAACTCTTTTTTTTTCGGCTGCATATGTGTGTGTGAAATTCTTTTATTTCAAACATTTAAAAATATTTTTTATATATCAAATAAAAGATGTATGTGAACGAAAGTTACAAATTCAGATTTATTTAAACTAAAGAAATGGAATTTTATGATAATAAATTATTTTTCTCTTTTCACCATAGATTATACATTCCTTATTGAATCCTTATAAGTGACGGAAAATTTCATTGTACTTTCTATTTAGGAAAGTGGGGGTGGGGAGTTCAGTAAATGTTTTACATCTGATAAAATAGATAAAAATCAGACAATATTTTGAAGTGCAGCTAAAACAATGTTTGATTATTATTTTTTTTAACAAAAATGTTATGCAAAAACTATAGAATTAATTTATTTTAGACACAAGATAAATTTATCCATACCTTAAATTGCACATTCGCTTTTTTTCTCTTTTTTTTTTTTTTTTTTTGGTGTGGGGGGGGGGCAGAAGACATACTTACACACAAAAATTTCCATCAAATCTAAAAAGCAAAAGCAAAACTTTTGGCAATCCTGAATTGCTTAATCATTATGCAATCTGTCTTGAGTGAATTCTAAATCTAAGGGGGGAATGTTTTGTAGTCATTCAATAAAACATTCCTTGGCACAATGATATAAATTCAATAGCTAAGAAAAAGGAATAAACAAATGCAAATATTAAAAGAGAAATCACATGAAATCAAACATCGATGAAATAGTGAAGCAGGGAAAAAATTACTTGCCTATTTTCCTGTCAAAGTGAGACAAATAATTCTGATCTTATTATTTTAAAATTTGTTTTTCATGAACTTATTTTTGCCAAAAAGTTAAAAATATTTTTTGTTTCTAAGTTTATTTATCAATATTGGAGGGAGAGAAAAAATGCCTTTTGTTTTCATTTTTTAAGAATTTTTGTACCAGGAGAAAAGACACGTCAGGGTAAATAATTTGGTCACCAAATTAAAAAACTTGGTCGCCAGTGGTAACCTGGCGACCGCATTTGTCAAACCCAGGTCATAAATCTCTCCAAGACTGAAGGTTTTCCACCCATGTACATAAGTAACTACTTATCAAATGTTCAGCATGTTATGCAACTTCAAAATATGCACCTAAAAATGACAAAACTTTTGAAATGACTTAAAATTTATAGACATCAAGTTTCAGTCCTTAATGTAAGTTTAATCTTGATTTAAAAACCTTAAATGACACATATATTTTTTTTTCAACTATGTACATAAATAAATTAATCTTGATTTAAAAACCTTAAATGACACACATTTTTTTTTCAACTATGTACATAAATAAATAATGGCACATTTATTTTGCTACGTACATTATTTAAACTAGGGGATCAAACCTGGATTCCTGGATTACAAAACATAGGTGAAAATCTTTTTTTCTTTTTTTGTAAACTCTAACATATCTTTCATATTTAATATAACATATAACTTTTTAGATTAGTGGGAGGGGCCCACTAACACCAAGAAGCAGTTTTATATGAAAAATGCCAATAATATGTATTCAAATAAAGTTTTGAAATTTATTGAAAGCGATACTTTCATATTAGACGCATGCCAAGAGTTAATAGCCAAAGAAACTGCCACATATTTCACTACTTACAGCAGCCTTTTTTATTCTGATAGTTTCAGTGGTTTAAGCACATAGTTCGATTACATGTCTGTTAAATCTGTGTTTTATTTATATTTTTACTTTCTTCTATCTTTACAAGAATATTATTGGATTCATGAATATTTTCGACTTTTGGTTTTCGACGGATTTATACATTTTAGAAGGTCCTGAACACGATTTGACTGTTTTTAGAAAATGTCTGTCTGTATGTGACACACATTTTGTGGGCGCTCTATCTCAAGAACTAATGCACGGAATTCAATAAAACTTTAGATTCAGTTGGTCCCTGATATAAATGGGTGCTGATTAGTTTTTGCTGTAAATCGCCCAACAGGTGGCGCTCCTATGCTACATTTTTCAAGATTTTCCTGATAGCTATATCTCAAGAACTGATGCACATAATTTCATCAAACTTCAGATTCTGTTAGACCTTGACATAGACGCTGATTGCGTGTTGGTGTAAACAGCCCAACAGGTGGCGCTGCTATACTACTTTTTTCATTATTTTCACGATAGCTATGTCTCAGAAAGTACTGCACAGAATTTCATCAAACTTCAGATTCTGTTAGACCTTGACATAAATAGATGCTGGTTACGTTTTGGTGTTAACAGACCAACAGGTGGCGCTGCTACGCTATTTTTTTCATGATTTTCATGATAGCTATGTCTTAAGAACTTTCACACACACAGAGTTTCATCAAACTTCAGATTCAGTTAGACGTTGACATAAGTTGTTGTTAATCAGGTTTTGGTGTAAATCTCCCAATACATGGCTCTGCTATGCTGCATTTTTCTGGATTTACACGATTTTGGTGATATACTCATATCTCAAAAAGTAATGCACGGAATTTGATAAAACATTAGATTCAGTTAGACTTTGACATAAATTGGTGCCGATTTGTTTTTGATGTATGTAAAACTTGTATGTTATAGAAGAAAGTTTTGGGATTGGCACATCCGACTAGTTTTATTTATTTATAGGTGAATTTTCAATTTCACTAAGGAATATTACATTAGCCGGAAACAAATGCTGAACTATTCCTATTCTTTTAAGTGCAAACGGGTGAATCATTCGTAACCGGCTGTACGTGATAAAGATTTTTTTTTTTTAAATCATGTTTGAAATTTTTTTTTTTAAACGTAAAAAAATCAGCAAGTTGAGATATAATTTTCAACAAATTTCATTTGAAAGAACATTTTTTCCCCTATTGTGACGGTGTAAAAATTAAAATTGTGTATTGTTTCCAAGTTTAAAAAAATAAATAAATAAATAAAATTCAGTAAAAGCAAAATGTATTGATCAGGTGTTGCCCTCATCAATATGACATCTGCATTACTCACAGACAGGTTTTTGCTTTATAATACAGAGAGTCCATAAATGATTGTCCTGGTTTCTTACCTCATAACTTTTGATTTAAGAATATGACGAAAAATATTATTACATATTTGTAAATTACAACTGAAAAAGTTTTTTTAATAACTCAAACAAAGTTACATATGGGTAAAGTTGCAACTCAAAACACTTTTAATCAAATAACGATTATAATCAAACAATAATTAATATTAAAATTTTATCAAAAAATTTGCAGGTGTATGGAATGGGTGATCATATTAAGAGGTTGTAAACATACAGGGTGTTCATACATCTTGGAACAAACTTGCTGTATAGATAATGTGGTCAAGGCAAACATTTTTTGAGCAACAAACATCATCTCAAGCCACTTATTCCATAAAAAATACAATACATTCAATCAAAAATACAGGGTGTACCACCGCAAGCTGAAACTGAATTTTTGTTCATAACTTTAACAAAAATGAAGATATTTTAGCAAGATTTGCATCATATTAATTTTACTTGTAGCAAATATGATATCATTGGAAGTGGCTGAATTTTGGCCAGTGACACAGTATAAGTAGCTCTGTCAGCTGCACTCTGAATAAAGGAATATCTAGCTTAATTTTGTTTAGATATGAATGGTGGCAATTTCCAGTACTTCTCGTAGTTCACAGAAATCAAAAGTAACCATGTTTAAAATATAGTTACAATATTTTCAATATTATTAAAGTAACAAACAAAAATTCAAATTTGAGGTGAGATGCACTTTTGATTGAATAAGTATGTTAAGATCTTGGTTACCTGGACAAAAATGATCTGTTTTGATGTCTATTATTACCTGTGAAAGTTATCTTCCATTTTGTTTAAAAACATGATATTTGCGAAAAAGCAAGAAACATTATTTATTAGACAATATTCAGGAACTTGCATCTTACATCATTAATTCCTATGTAGGTCATCATTAATGGTTAATTTTCTTAAGTGACACTTTTCAAACAGTGAATAAATAATATAAAAGCATTCTCTTTCATTTAAATATGATCCTATTTCTAATTATTTTGAATGTCTTTATTAATCGGCAGTTAAAAGTAGAGATTGTGGGTTTAAAAAAATTTTTTATTCAATATTCGATTTGGCCGAATATTTCGATATTTGGCCTAACCAAATATTTGGTAATATGACCGAATACCAAATAGATACCGAATATTCGGTGCATCCCTAATAGACATCCTGTATCTTAGATATACCTAATATGTATATACAATTATACATGTATTTAAAAGTTCCCAATAGTATGCAAGACCAAAGGTTCTCACACATTGGAATTTCCAAGGAGTCTGGCACCACAATTAATAATAAGAAAATTTCTATTTAATGTTTTAAACACAGAATATGTAACAATCACCTTTATTCACAGAATTCGCAATATTTTTCTGCAACTAAAATAAGGCAAAAACAAATGTTAAAAATTTGTGGCAGAACATTGCAAACCCTGAAGACTGCAAGGATCTCTCACATTTGAAAAATATTTCAACGTGGGATATTTGCGTACTCCATAAATATTTTATCCTCATGCGAGATTTTTACAGAGGGGCATCTTTTTCATCACTTATACTCAGTCAAATCACTAATGATGACTTTCAAGCATTTCAACTACTCTGAAATTTCCTTTCCCTTCCAAATGTATTATCTTACTTCATTAGTCTGTCTGAGATGATTATAAGGGGTAATCGGGTAATCGCTCATGACAGCAATACATTAACAATGTTACACAAGAAAACTTTCATACAAATTAACGTAAAAAAAAAAAAAATCAGCCATTACAGTTTGGCAATTTTAATCTTTCATTTTCTTAAAAAATAAAACAATTTGCTGTGATTGGATGCAAAGAGATTGATTATCTGTGAGAACTCTGATTTCAAGGCATCATAAGTAGTCGTTGAAATATTATGAAAACACTCAAAGTAGAAAAAACTTGAGTGTTTGTATTATATTGCATATTAAAAAATTATTCCTTGTATGATAAAATTATTTTTTCCTCGCAAAAATATTGAATTTAGCATCAAATAATTAAAATTTCACACAGGACAAATAGAAAATTTTCAAGTAAAAATATTAACACTTTGCACTCCTTTGTTGAGTATAACATGACATTGGTTTTAATCACATAAACTCATATGTCAAGTCACACTCAACATTCCTAAATTGACAGTTTAAATATCATTTTATAAAAACCGCCAATATTTTAATTTTATATTAATTTTATAATACTGTACAATTTTTTTTATACTTAACATGTTTGAAAAGATTACAACATACATATACATACATATAAATAGGAGAACTTCGGATATTATAAAATACCGTTTACGTTTAAGGCAATATCACAGCTGGATATTGTTTAAAACCCGAAAATCGAATACAATCACAAACTCCAACTATCTGTGATTAGTTATTTGCAGATAAAAATCATTTTACGAAATTTCATCGCATGGAAACAAATAATAATAATGAAACACTTTTTTGGAGGGTATTATGAGATAGTCATAAAATATGGAATAGAGGGTGAAAAATGAAGAGAACAAACAGAATTTGGCAAAAAAACAGATGCAATGGTATCAAGAGACAATGATCAAAACATAGTATCTAGGTAGTCTGCCTATATACTTAAGTTCATACTTCAGATTTGCACAAATCACAAATATAGTCGGATCTGGCTTCTGTCTGCGCCACCATAATCGTACAGTTTTATGAGATGTTCCATATCATGAAATTCCATATAACCCGGCACCGCCGGTTTGGGAAAAATTACTCTATATTTATTGGTGAGAATCCCGAGCTAAAAAACGAGTATTACATCATAAAATGTTAGTATTTCGGTGTATATTATGCTTAATTTCAATGTAAAAATATTACTTTTAATAATAAATTAAAAATGTTGAAAAATTATCTTCTGAAACTTTCCAAAGACGAAAAACAAATACTTATTCACACAACGTGCTCTGACGCCGACCAACGAACTACACATTCTGGAAACGTTCTTAAGTAGTTTATAATATTGCCGCTTGGTGGCAGCACTTTACCAAACAGAAACCTTGGTATTCCGTATCACCCGACTGTTGCATAATACCCGAAGTTCCTCTATGTATTGTTAACTTTTTAAAAACTTTTCAACATAGTTGAAAAATGTTTATGAATTTGGTTTTTGTGTCTGTCCGTATTTTAACTCATGTAAATATACTTGGATTGCCATGCAACTGAAATATGCTATTGAGGTTTACTATGGCATGTTCGGTATTGAAAATGAAGTGTCTACCACTTATAGTTCATTTACAGGCACACTCAAAGGAATTCCATTACATTCAGGTCTATGGGAAAAAATGGTTTGTGGTGTATTTTAATGATGTTATACGATTTCAAACATATTGCAATTGATATATATCACTGAGGTGCACTACAAGATGCTTACTATAAAATATAGCTAGCGTGCATAGCATTTGTTGTTCATTTAACAGGGACACACAAAAGAAGTTTGTTACAGTACTGTATGTGAACAATAATTACTAATCGTGTGTTATCAGTTGCGGTACATATTTTAAAATTTAAGAAATTTTTTTGGTTATTACTTGTTGTGTATAAATTCTATAGATCATACACAGGACTGCACAAAAGATCTCTGGCACATTTTAGTTTATTAACAGAAATTGCTGAAGGAGAATTTTCAACTGTACATTTCCTAACTGAACTAAATTTTAATATAGAAATCTATAGATCAGATACAGAGCTACACAAAAGAATTAAATTTTTAATTAAATTTTTTTTTACTATGGATGGTAATTGCTGAAATTGGGTTATAAATGTGCTATGCGTTTTCAAAATTATTTACTTAAACATCATATTTCACCTTAAAAAAAAAAAAAAAATACTGGGGAAGCATAGAAGCTATAAACTTCATAGATTGGCAGCTATACTGGTCTGACTCTCTCTCTCTCTCTCTGCTAACATGTTTGACCATAAGACAGATGTTGCATTTCCATCATCAAACTATCAGAAGGAACTGCTTTTTGAAGTAAATTTCAAATAATACACTTAAAACACTACAAAGTTACTGTTCTTTGCGACAAACGTCGTAATATACATAACATTTAGAATGTGTAAAAATTCTTAATTTTTCCTACCAGTACTCTTAAATTGTAACTTTTGCCTTATTCAATCACAAAACTTCTGTGATTGAATTCAGCAACAATTCCCATTTGGGAAAACTGATGTCAAAAGATTAAAAATGATGTATGGATTGTTGATTGTGAAGAACAGAAAGAAAAGGTACAACATTTGAGATATTAAGTCATATAAATATGAAGTTCCCATAGTATATCAACTTAACATCATGTATGCATTACTGCATTGTATATGTTAAAATCAATAAGTTTTAAGTATGTTAAATGAAAAAATAAAATAAAATAGTCATTAAAAAAAAAGTGTAAAAAAGTCTGCTTTCTTATTTACTTTTAATTAGATTTTATTTTACATCTTAATTTTTTAATAAATCAATAATACAAGAAACAGAAAAAGTTAAGATAAAAATTACTTATTTTTATTAGTTGTAGAGAATACTAACAAAATATCAGTTGTTAATGACATTATTTTTTAAAATAAAATTTAAAAAATAAATTTTAAGATACATTTTGTAGAGCTGTGGCAAACTGTATGTTGTATGTATTCATTACTGAGTAAAGAGTATTCTTTCGGATACAAAGTACCGAATCGTTACTTTGGAATACGACTCGTTGCTGCATCAACGCTCTGCAGAACTAAATAGGAACAAACGCAAACACTACCTTCACTCCCATGGTATTTACTTATGCCATTTCTAAAGTAACGAAAGGATTAAATGAACACTCATATCTCCTTGTGTGATACTGATATGAAAGAAATGAGACCAAATTCTCAGAGTCCGAAGTCCAACCGCAAACCCTCATCTTTTCGCATCAAACTATCGATGAAACAATTTGGTACTTCAAGTCAGAGAGAATACCTGTTACTCAGTATCGAATATATACGGTTTGCAACAGCTCTCGCATGATTCATGGAGCTGCATAGTCTGATGCGAAAAGATGAGAGCTTTTGTTTTGACTTCGGACATACGGATGGATATTCATTTAGTCGTTTTGTTACTTTCGTACTGGCTTTATAAAGACCTGTTCGTTTGTGTAAAGATCGTTTATTTTTTTCTGGATTACACCTTTTTTGTAATCTCACAGATATGAAGTTTTGTATGTATTTTTCAAATATTAACAGCAGAACTGATTGCGTAAGATGAAAATTGTAAAACTATTTTTCACCAAAAAAATAATTAAAATTTCCATGCACATAATGTGTTTGTTTTTCTTGTAGGATTTTAAGTAGATTAATTTAGTATTAATTATGCATTTAATCAATTAAAAGTGCTCATAATTTTACTGTAAAAAGAACAGAAGCTTATAGTGAAATAAATATTCGTTGTAGCTATATTTAAGGAATGATGAAGTATTTTTATGAAATATAACTTTAATTATTGATTTTTATTTGTAAACACATAATGAGCAGGTACTCATGATCAGAAATTAAGAAATCTATTAGCGTCTCTCTTTTTTTCTTTAAATGTAAAAGAGTTTTCTGGAGATACTGTCAAAATGGGCCTTTTGAACAGGATTTCCGGACGCGATAGTGATGGAAGGATCGTCTATAACTCGAGATGGAATACATTTATCAAAATATGGAAAACACTTTTTTATTCCACAATATTTCAATCGTTGTGAATGACAATTTTTTCATTTTATGTATTAAAATGCGTCTATGAATGTGTCAAAGTTTTGCGATATTGAGCGGGAGAAAATATGTTTATGGGAACCGTTTTAATACTACTTTCCGTTATAGACAGGTTCTGTTGTTGTAGGTTTACTGTTTTCAGTAAACAATGAGTATTAAAAATACTGAAGTAGTATTTTTCTTTAATATATACAGTAAAACCTGTTGAGACGAAATTGTAAGAAACCGCATAAAAATTCTGATTTGGACAGATTTTTCCAACTTAGCACATGAAATTGTATTGATTTTCTTGGAAATGGACATTGGAATATTTCTATTCAACGCAGAATTCAATTTTTACAGGTGTTATTGTATTTATTATTATAGTTTAATTATTTTCACTTTTATGCAGATTTCCTGTATAGAGAGGCTGCGTAGTAACAAGATTTAGTTATGGGTCTAGGTAACAGTTTTCCAATCACCTCATGTATAGTATATAATTAGATTTTATGCTGTTCTGTGAACATGTATTTCACATGTAAGTACTTTAAGAGCACTCAATTTTATATTTTCTGAAGTGTTAAATTAAGGCATGTATCCAGATACTTTTTATCTTTGTTTTAATGAATAATTAAAGTTAATTGTAATCGAAACAATCCTCTGAAAATTTGAAAATGTACCGAATATGTGTGTAGTACTTACGACGATTGTTAATAACCGTTTTCTATACAGATACGAAAGTAACGAGTAACAAATACTTTCTAACAGGTAGTGAGTTTGAAAGTAACAAATACATACGGGTAGTATGATATATATCACCGAACCCTGCATATATATATATACTTTTTTGTCAATTACAAAGAGTATTTTGTCAAGTACAAATGAGTATGCAGTCGAATTTCTTTAATACGAGAATGGCTAAAACAAGGACAAGATAAAACGAGTAATTTGCAAATTAAGAATGGTTCACCAATAAAACTACAGACTACCTCAAACGCCTAAAATCCGAATATCAATGCAGATGTAAACAGTAAAACACAGTTAAAATGTAGAGGAAAAATTCAAGATTTTTTATATATATATCGTTCCTTATACATTTTAAATATGTAATTCTGGTTAATATGACTGAACTCGCACTTTCTCATAAAGGAAATATAAATTTATTTCCAAAAAAATTCAAAATAGTGCTGATATCAATGGCGATTACATTATTTTTATCAAATACATTTATGTATCAATCAAGCTTTTTTGGTTATTAAGTCTGGCTAAACGTGAAATGAAACTTTGTTATTTTGCAATATTTTTTTTTTTAACATTGGATAGTGTACCTTTATGAGGCGAGTTGCATTGAGTAGTTCACGAAAAATTTATCTTATCATTATTATGCATATTTAGTTATCCATTATTAATTATTTACTTAACCTTCACTTTTAATATATTTTTTAATTTTCTTAATTTTAATTATTTTACTTTAATATTTTACATTTTACTTTATTGTAAGCATTCATTATAATTTCAGGTGCATTATTTGATTCAAATTAATGTAAAAAATGTAAACAAATCAGTGACCAGAAATCCGCAAAATTCTAAAATCTGCACAATTTCTGGTCCCAAGCTATGCAGATTTGAGGGAGTCTACTGTATATTAAGATCCTTTTACCATCTATAAAAGCAGGAATGTGCAAAACATCTGTTTATTTCAATGGGGGGGGGGGGGGATAAGTAGCTTTTTCTTTATATTAATATAGTCTATTATCCCAGTCTGTTATCTATTTTTTATGGAAATACAGTAAAACCTCTGAATAACGGACACCTCGGGAGCACAGAATTTGTCCGCTATTTGGAGGTGTCCGCTATTGAGAGTTAAAAATGTACAAATATACAGGATTTGGGGATCACAAAAGTGTCCGCTATTCGGGAGTGTCCGTTATGGAGGTTTTACTGTACAAAGTTATTATTAAAACAATGAAATTATTATAAAATGATTTAATTCCAAAATGTGGAACACTCCAACGTTTGTCATTCCTAATCTTCTACCATATGTGCTGTTGGAGAAACCAGGTGCAAAGCAGGGGTGCAGAATATGTCCGATCCGGTGATCTAGGATCAGGGGAAATTTTGCAGAAAATTATACAATTGATCTCGATTTTACAGACATGCTACTTTTCGGTGGAATTCCACTTTTTCGGTACTGAATTTTATCATCTTTGGGAAAGAAACAAATATGCATTAAAATTTTGACATTTTTATTGGGGAGAGGGGTAATGGTAGCGACCAAATAACAACAAAAACATGAGTATGAACAGTGCCAAATTGTGTTTATTTCTCCCTTTTGGATCGAGTAAAAGAGCAAATTTCATTAAAAGATCGTGAAAGAAACATGATTTTTATCGAAAAATTGCAGAAAAAAATGCGATCGCCAAAGGATCGCAAAAAAGCATGACTTTCATCAAAGGATCGCGAAAAGTGCAATTTTCATCAGAGGATCACGGAAAAGGGATGATTTTCGGGAAAGAAGCATGATTTTCGTGAAAAAGGCACTATTTTCATCAAAAAATTGCAGAAAAGGTGTGATTTTTGTCACAAAAATCTTGAAAAAGACATGATTTAAGTCAAAGAATCATGGTAAAAAATGCAATTTTTGTAAAAACACCGCAGAAAAAACGAGAATTTGACAAAGATCGCGAAAAAAGTGTGATTTTTGTCAAAAGATAGTGGAAAAGTCGTGATTTTTGTCAAAAGATAGTGGAAAAGTCGTGATTTTTGTCTCGTGGAAAAAAATGCGATTTTTGGCAAAACTTTCGTCGACTTATACGAGAGACAGAAAAGTCTTTTCTTTTTTTGGAGTAGAAAAACGTCGATGTTCCGGAGTAATTATGCAATCGCGATCTTCTGTATTTCTAAGGTCTTTTCTAATGAATTAATTACCTTAGAAAAAAAAAAAAAGTAAATTTTTTATCTGATATAATATTATGACATTAAAAAATCGGATATACCCGAACCCAATGTGCAAGATTTAAAATACAACCTGAAACCTAAAAAATTAAAAACAACCTGAATCGCAGTGAAAAAGATAGTCAACCGTATCCACAGCAAAAAATTAGAGTTAATCGAACCCACAGATCGGGTTAGGGTAAAATAGTATTACGATACAGGGTTCTCACAGGTAAGATCGATTTTTGAAATATCCAAGGGCATTCACATTTATCCATAAAAGGTTCAGTGGATAACTTTGAAGAACAACATTCTAATTCTAAAAACTAAATTTAACAAAAAAAACCTGAATTCTTAAAAGAAACCATCACTTCTAGATCAAGACAGTATTATAAAAGAAGCTTTTACCAATCCTGATTCACTTATGTACAAAAAAAAACCTCCTTGAAAACTGCTTGTAAATTTGTGAATCTATTTGGCTCTATTATTGGAAATCACATTTATAGCAGAACCCTAAAATCTGATAATTTCTTCCAAGAAGTGCTTATATCGTGAAATGGACCTCCAGCGAATAAAACTACTGAATTATTAAAAGCATCCTTAAACAGGCATCATCTTCATGGTGGAAATTATCATTTCACTAGATTTTCTTCAAGACACAGACTCAGGATCTACAAAACATCAAAAGTGATTGACAACATTGACAAAGACAGTGAACGATTGCTGTTTCTCAATTGACGATTTACCAGAAGAGGATGTCAAAAACATTGTATTTTAAAACTGTGCATTTATTAATAAATATTAGGCATAAGAATTAGATTAAAACTTAAATGTATTAACTTATCTTTCCAATAAGTAGGCATCTTACAAGTTCTGCCTATAGGTTTTTAAAAATATGACTTGTATATTGCAAAATTTTCTATACCTACGGTAATACAGAATTTATGTGAGCCTATAAGATATTTCATAAAATTTTTGGGAAATTTTAATATGGATTGGGGGAAATGCTGGGAGTAAACACATTTTCTGCATCCCTGGTGCAAAGTATGTTTGAAATGATCAGGGATGGGGAGTTTTCGGAAAATCTTACCAGCCAGCAAGATGCACGTACATTTGAAAATTGTCGTGACAAAATGTACGCGACTGCAAAAAATAGTCAATTACTGTTACTGAAATGTATTTTAATATTTTTTCTATAAAATTAAGAAATATATACAACAGAAGAAAGTTTAGTATTGGATAGAATTTAGTATCATGTTTACATTGCAGTGATTTGAAAAGTTGCACAATATAGCTAACTAGTAAAAAGAACAAAATTTTTGGCATGTCTCTTATAGCTTGCAATTTTTCAAAACGTGTCTAAAAATTCACTTGTCCTGTCAGAAAATCCACTCGCCAGTGGTGAGTAAAATTTTGTTGTGTTTACTAATAAAGAAAAGAGAAAGAATGTTATCCACCTATTTTGTTGATAAGAAGTTCTGCTCGCCCCCTCCGCATGCAGAGGGCAAGTGAAAGACTGTTAAATAATATTTCTTTACTTGATATAAAGTTATTTTTTAATATCTATTATTCACTTTTGCCAGAGGCCGCTCTGAACGTTGGTTTCTTGTGTGGATAATCTTTTACACACATATTCCGTACTATATTAAGATATAGTTTCCTGTCCTAAGTGTTTTTAAACTATAAACTCTGAATCTTTGGTGGGAAAAGTTTCTATGTGTAACTATATACAACTTTGTGTATTGTACGTGTAGTCCAAAATAAACGTATAAATCATTACTGCTCGAAATTCATGCATTAGAATTTCAAATATAATATCGATATTTTATTGATTTCTCTTTGTTTGAATCAGTATAGCATACAATTAGTATATGTATACCCATATCTGTATATCACTGTACGCATATAAAAAGAAAAAAGAGAATGAAAAAATAAAAAGAATTTTTAGACACTGATAACAATATAATTAGGGAGAAGGGAGGATATCGAGAAATGATAATGTATGATAGACTAAGGTGGGGAGGAGATTCAAAATTACCAAAAACTTGATAATGTTATGTATGTATAGCCCCTAAACTGTAAACCATCCTGATACGACAATTTGCTGAATTTTTTAAATATGATTTTACCTATGGTTTTCTTTGAACTATTAATTTTTTTTTAACCACAAAACATTCCACTTTTCAACAAGTCTTATAGTGTAAACTGCATTCCAATACAACAATTTGTTAAATTTTTATGAAATTTTGAAATTTGAACTTGAACTAGTGAAGAACTTAACAAAGTACCTACGCAGATCATGTAGAATTAGCTGAGATATATTCTGAAGCATTGAAATTCATAGAACACTGCAACAAACACTGAAGGGTGGGCGGAGCCCCACAGCCATATACATATATTTTTTTATACAAGGTGCATCAGAAAAATGTATGCACACTTTGAATGATTATAACTCTAGTTTTTATTCACATATAATTAATATTTAAATTGCAAAAGAATCTACATAAAATGTGTAACTCTTCCTCCTGCCACAGCTATTAAAAAATATGACCGTTCTAGTCAAAACACTGCTTTATAACAGTGGGCTACTGATTCACAAATTTGAACAAACATTTCATTGGGTGTTGTGGTGCATTCTTGCACAATTGTGGTTCCGGAACGTTGTCTATGAACATCCATTCGTTTCAAATTTATATTTTATCTGATTAATTGCAAATTGCATAGGTGGATCTGCATGAAACCCCCAGAGAAATTGTTTTTTTTTTCCTTCTGCTACATTTTCATATTTACAATAGTATTTTAAAATACATTTTCTTTTTTCAAAAGTTAATCTTGGTCCACTCATTATTTCCAATTAATTACACTTTGAAAAGAAAGAAAAAAAGAGAAAGTTCTGACTCATTAAACAGTGTATGTATACATTTTTCTGATGCACCCTGTATACATATATATATATATATATAGTGAAACCCCTTAAAACGGTCACTCTTAACAATGGTAACCTCTGAATACCGGTCACGTTTTAGTGTTACAAAATCCCTTTCATAGAAATAACATTACATTAAACCTCCAAACAACGGCCACCTTTAGAGATTTTTTTTTTTAAAACGTTATGTTTCAACTACAACTGAGATTGCAAAGAATGTGGAGGAGGAGGATTTGCTTATTAATAGTAATAGATCATGCTGAGTTAAATAATATTTTAAATAGAGCTGGAATAACCATGAAAGGCAGCGAGTACGTGAATGTAGATAATAACTTGATAGTTTTTTCTACTTTTAATAAGATAGAAGAACTGACAGAAAGCAAGGTCAATGAGAATAAAAGTGATGACGAAAATAAAGCGGAAGATAATATGGAATGATCACAAATTACAGCATAAAATCATATTCTCATGTTCTTTTAGCTTCAGAGAAATTAAAACTTTTGCACATAATCAAAAAGATAACGAATTGTACAACAAATATGTAGAAATGAATATGCATTTAAAGAAAGAGATATGCTTTAAAAAACAATACAATTATAAATAAGTGATTTCTTTAGGGTAAAATAATAGTACAGTAGTACCTCGATTAGCTGTAACTCTCCGTAAACCAACGTCAGTTTCCTAACCTTTTTTTTTCAGTTTTTTTTTTTTTTTTACTTTCACGTTCCTTGTGTATGCAAGCAGTCCTTTCAAAACTACAAGTACAGATATTTTCGTTCCTTTTCTTAATATTTCCTTTTGAAATTAGTTTGAGCGTCCTTTGAAATAAACTTGAGCTTCTGCAAGCTCTGACATCACTATAAGTGTACTCTTTCTCCACCCTCCCCTCACACCCCGTGTTAGTCCCTGTTCTAAACAAAAACACGCCCCCATTTCAAAATTTGTAAGGCCATATTGCCGAGTGCCCCAATATTCGAATGTTATTGCACCCTCTGATTGTAAGCAAGTGCAGGGGAAAAAAAACCTTTTTGTGATCTTTTCACAAACAGGAATTTTCACAGCTACAGAATTTCAAAAGGGGGAAGAGAAATCAATGTCATATTTTTGCTAAGCACTCACTTACTATTTGTTTACGATTGGCACACCTACCACATAAAATAATTTGCTTCAAAATAAATTTATTTTCATGTATTATTTGAATTTAGGTATTTATTTCGCAGTTTAAATAGTCATAATAGCAGTTTGATGACAATGTTACATATTAAACTAGATGATTATTGATAAATTCTCAATTATCCGGAAACTTCGATTATCTGATGTAGGTTCGGTCCCAATTATATCGGATAATCGAGGTTCTACTGTATATATTTTTTAACTGTAAAAATAAAATAATTTTGGTCAGTAATTTTTATTTTAATGTAATGTAATTTTTAGCTTTTAAAATTTGAAACTCTGAATAACAGCAACCTTCGAAGTACGGTCACTTTATTATGCTCCCAGAAGTGGCCGTTATTCAGAGGTTTTACTGTATATATAAATTAAACGCTATATGACATTTCTTTTAATTATTTTTTTTCTATTACCAGAAAAAATCAGATCTTTTGACAATTCTTATGGGGCATACCGCACTTTTATACGACAATTTATTAGTCTTTTCCTTTTAACTTTTGAATAGTGAATAGATTTATGAGACACCCATATTTTTCTCAATTTATATAATCTTTCTAGGAACAAAAATATGACGAACAACAAGATTACAAATTAAGAAAAAAAAAATCAATATTTCTGATAATGTTTTATTTTTTATTAAGACATCTTTATAATTTAACCATCATTAATAAAAGATACCATTAACATTATAACAAAAAAACATACTTAACCCTTAACAGAACACAGTATACAATAGATAAATAAGTTAATAATGATACATAAAAAAAGCATGTTAAGCATTTAAAATAGGTATACTTGTATCTTACAAAGCTTTAAAAATTGTAAATTTTACAAAGAATGTGTTTTAAAGCAAATACATTCTTAGGAACTAACTATTGAGACAGAGCAAAGAGATAAATAGATAAGCATTGAATTTTAGCCCACAGAAATTCCAGAAGGGGAATTGTAAACTATGCTACGTATTTCTTAACTGAACTAAAATTCGGCATTCTATGTAGTATATATACAAATATATATACAGTAAAAGATTTTTATAACGCAATTCCCCATATAACGCACAACTTCTCAGATGTAAACAATGAATTTTCAGTTTTGAAACACCTGAATTCCCACATTATAAATAGTTGCTATTCTCTAGAGGGCTAAATTTGATACATTAGTTCAACTTTATCTCGTTAATTCAGAGCTAATTACTGAAAAAAATTGCTATGATTTGATACAGGTATGTTTGGACAATGTTTATAAAGTAAATTTAACAATGTGTGGAATGATCTATATTATGCAAAAAATTATAATCTGCACAACTCCTAGTAATAAAGAATGTAATATAAAGATACTCCAATGTATTTTGGTATGTTTAATACATATTTGGCCATGTTTTACAAGCTAAATTTAATGATGTGTGAAATGTGATCTATATAACGCAAAATTATATATAATGCACAACCTCGTGTTTTTAGGTTTGCATTATAAAGATCTTCTACTGTATATACAAATCTATAGATCATACACAGGGCTGCACAAAAGTATTTGGATATTTTTCCGAATATTGTTGGTTATTCCTGAAATTTGGTTTTTAAATATGTTATGTGTTATCCAAATTGTTTACTGAGATATCATCTTTCAGCTTTTTAAACATTAAAGATATCTAAAATTATTTTGGACGTGTTGAAAATTGTTACATAATCTATGCTTAACACATGATTTTTCGTTCTTGTTTGTATCTACACAGAGAATATCCAAAGTTGGGGGGGAAAAAAAAAAACAGGGACAAGACAAGAGTATATCTCATTAAAAACAACTTTTTAAAAAGTGTAGTTTCTAGAAAGCAGTGTGTAGTGTGCAATAGAAGCAGATCAATGTCTAGTTTTTACACCTAATGTGTAGTGGTTGGCAGCCCTCAAACTGATATGACAGAAACACAATAAAAGTTGCTAAATAAACCTCTGTTACTGATATTGTACAACACATTTAAACAATATTCAGACAAAAATCAATCAGAAAGGCAATAAATATAGTTCTTAAATTACATTAAAACAATCAAAATATCTTAGAAAAAAAAAATTAACTCTATCAGGTGGCTAAAGATGAAAGCTTATCTACCCATCTACTTTTTTCTCTCCTTAGACAATCTGGAATACTCTTACATCTTAATATTTTATGACCAAATTAAATATGACAGAATTTTTTTCTCAGATAATTTAAATCAAAATAATTGACTAGAGCTTTTCATCATTAATTTTGTACAATAGGTTTTACGTGTTTGAAATAAAAATCTGAGAATTTACATTTCAATTTCTGGATAAAATAGCATTTTCCAAAAATAGAACAACAGTAAGAGCAATAAAATATATACATTTCAATTTATACAAATATTTACAAAACTTACAAATCAAAAAAGAGCATCACGGCAATTCAATTTTCAGACATGTTTCACAATTTCATTACAAAGTTCGTCACAAGTATTAAAAGTTCGTTACAACTCACATAAAGCTGCTCAGGAAAAAGAAAACAACTAATTATTAGCTTATAGATATTATCTGCTACAAAAGGCAATCGAAATAAAATTTCCCATTTTACCAATTTATAAAATATTTACAAAAGGTATTTCATACTAAAGAGATATTTATGGAAATACGAAACCAATTCACATCATTTCAAAGTTAATTCGAATTCTTTTGTAATTAAAATAAATCTATAATTATTTTATTTATTTATTTTTTAATGCTTAAGTCAAGATTTAAATAAAAAATTATCTATCCAAAAATTCAAAATCAACTTTCTTATGATAATAAAAAAGAATTTTTCAGTTTAATTTTAGTAAAGTTGCACTAATAATTACAGTAGTACTTTTCCTCTTTTGATAAAAAAAAAATACTTTATCTATTCATACTTTTGTCTATATAGACTTAACTTAAAAGCCCTGATTCCAATATTAAAATGTTTCTTTACTTATTTGATTTCCTTTTATTTGCATGTGATACAATAAACAATTATAGATTATTTTACAATCTTGCAATATGCTAGTCAAGGCCTACAACAGATAAAATTTTCATATACTCTTCAATACTCTTTTTTTTTAATTATTATTATTATATTAACATCAAAATTACATACTGCAAAAATATGCAAGTTTTTTAAAAATGCTCATTTATACTGTTTTCTCAAAGAAAAACTTGACATAACAAAATAAATGGAAAATTTTAAGAGGACTATAATACTTAAACTATTTTTAAATTATTATTATTATTATTTTCTTTGGAGTGGGATAGTTAAGCCAACCTTTACCTGGTCCCTTTTTTACTTTTTTGATTTTTGGTTGCAGATTTTTTTTATGAAGGTACATTCACTTACGAAACTAGCTCCAAAATAGAAAGTGACATCGTAAAAAAAAATCTGACCAAACAATAAAATAAAAAAAGTAAAAAAAGAACCGTTAGAGAACGACCTCAGCAGAGTTGTATAATATAGACGCACGCGCGCATGGCGTGCACTGAAAATTTTCTGCAAAATTCAGAATTTTACAGAAAAATTTTTTTAATTAATTTTTTTTAAATACCAAAAAATTAAAAATATTCCCCAATTTTATTTACTGTTTGTGCACAATTCAAAATTTAAAGATTCAAAACATTGTGACATTACAGACGCTTGCGAAGAGGTCAAAATATTACGGATTGGGTTGTTTCTAAATGCATTGACAAAATAATTGATAATAATTCAGCTCTTCCTACCATGGATTTTTAGCTTTATTATTATTTTCAACCAAAATAATTATTCTTTAATTAGTATTAATTTTTTAAATGGTATATATTTTAAACTACTGTTTTTAATTTATATCGTCAAAATAATACAACACGTAATTTTATTAAACATTAAATTAATTTGCAGAAAGTTTTTGACTCAATATTTATGTGCGCAGAAAGTTTTTGGTTTTATACAAGTCTGGAGCTCAGATATCTTACTAAAAAAAAATAATAATAATTTTAAAATGTTGGAATGCAAATGAGAAATTTGAAAAGAATACTCCCATAAAATTAGCATTATCTTGCGAATTTTGTCATATGACTAGCATAAGCTCTTAAATGAAATAAATATATTGCAATTTGAATAACTAATAAATGGCCAAAATAAAAACTTTACTTTGTAGCTTTTCTAGATAATTCAGAATGGGAAAAAAAAAGAAGTTAACAAAAAAATACTAATAACATTTTAAAAGACTTGGAACTGGAATGGAGATTTGGGGAATTTTTATAGAAATGTTAAGTTTAAATCTGGCTGTTCTATTTTTGAAATATAAAAGCATTTTAATTTTATTATTAATTTTTTATTTGCAGTTTTCCTGGTACGTATGTGGAACATTTACTATTTTCTTCTGCAATGCTGATGATTTTCACTTCAAAACTTACATAAAACTATTATTATTAGATATTTAAAAAAAAAAAATTAGAACAATTACTGCCTGACTGTGTGTTTGTATTTCACATTTACGCCTCCCACAATATCTCAAAAAACACAAATTATTAATAAGAATCCAAGGATGTCACAACTCATAAAATTTAAATTACTTTACAAAATATTATTATTATTATTACATTTTAATGCATTTCTGTAATGGTGGCAACTTGATTATTGGGGGGTTGGAGCAAAAAAAAGGGGGAAATAATGAGGATTATTTGTTGAAGCCATTTCTATTAAAGTTGAAAAAAAATTTTAATAAACGGTGAAAAAGAAAATATTTAAATAGATGGTGAAAAAAAAATTGAATTACATCTTCAAGAAAATTCAAAGAAATAAAAATTTCACGTATTCAAGCTTTATGAATTGGTTTGTTCTGAAAAACAAAAAAATATATCTGTTGCCAAATTGACATTTATTTTCACAGATTTTTTTTTTTTTTTTAGTTTTACATTTTAAGCTTCTTATATTCAACTGGACAACCATTGCACCCTATTTACAAGAATGGAACTTAAAAGAAAACAACCAATCTTTAGCTAGTAGATAATTCATAAGTGCATTAAAATTGGAATGATCATATAAAAGTAGCATTTTTTTCCTTTTAAGACATTTATTTTTTCATAAAACTGAAATATTTTAGTGCAAGTTTGTCAAAATAACGTCATTTTTATTCCACCAGCTTCCACATTAGAAATCAAGTCTCAAAAGAAATACTTTTGACAAATAATGTGATGGAAAAATGTTATTGAAAGAGCTGAAATTGTTTTACTATAATGGCAACAAAAACCACAACCTGCAAAATGCAGTCTAAATTTCACTTACATTGTAAATGTAAAACAAAAAATTTACACCAATTTCTTACTCTTTTTTTTTTTCAAAAATTTTTTTTTAAAGATCTCATGCAATGCAAATGCAACAAACCCATTGCATTTCCATATGAATTCTTGACCTATTTGACTGATAGATTTATGAATTTTCAAAGAGCTAACACTGATGATATAAAATCATCTGTTACAACACCTGTAAATGTTTTTGAAGCAAATGAAGCAACAACGAAAAAAAAAAGTAAAAAGAAGTACAAGAAAAAAAAATTGCAAATTTTTCCTTTTGATTCACATAATTCTTAAAATTTAATTTTAAAAATGCGAAGTGCTGTTAGATTAGCAGGGGCCGCGTTTGTCATTCGCCTATGCGCCAAATACGAATACATCATGAAATTGGCAAATAAAAAATTATTATGGCGAAAAGACTGGCGAATAATTTATCAGGAGCTTTTTGTTCTTGTAATCATGTTTTGAAACGCGGATGATTTTTAAAAAAAGTTTGTAGTGAAAAATATGTATGCTATGCCCACAAAAGTAACAATAATAAAACGGTACTAAGTTCAAATTTAATCAGCAGTTTTTTGGTTTTTTTAGTTGGCGACAGTTTAATTTTAATCTTTACTTGAAGGCAAAACTACCAACTCTTCCGATTTTTGGATACTACTAAAATTTAATAGAAATTTTTGCCTTATTTAACCACAGCATTTCAACGATTAAATAAGGCAAAAATTTCTATTAAATTTCAGTGGTATGCTAAAATTGGAACAGTTGGCAGCCATGCTTTAAGGTAATACTTTTATTTTTGGATGGAGTATAACTAAAAAAAATAAGAAAATGGGCACAATTTTTGGACACGCAGCAAATGTAATGCAGTGAGAAAATGCTTTTTTACCCATTCAATAAAGTCACGGCTGAAAGAGTTAATGATAAAAAATGTATTATATACTTTCGGCTAATTATAGATAAATTTGGCTAATTTACTGGCTAGCAGTTTGAAAATCTTAGCGCGGCCCCTGGATTAGTATGAAATATTTCACAAATCCAAATCATTTTATTCCTCATGCATTTTTTTTTCTTTCTTTCTTTTCTGAAAATTTCTGTCAAAAGAGGGGCAAAAAGATATTTAGGAACGTAAGATGATGGAAGAAAACACACCATAATTTATAACTGGGTATGTATAAAAAACATGTTGACTCTGATGTCAAGGTAGTGGGGTTCTGGATAATTCCGTGAATAAAATTTATTTTAAAAGATTGTTTATATACTAAGATTTTAAAATGATAAAATATGTATTACGAGTAAAAATGTAAAATATGTATATCTTTATTCCCCAAAAAAAAAGTAACCAACGTTGTCAATCAATTTTTTTGTGTCCGGAGATCTTTCCAGGCTAATATTAAGAAAACTATTGCATATAAAAATATAAATTGATAGTTTTATAGAGAAATGTTCAATAAACATGCTGAAGCAGACTATTTTTAAATCTAAACACTATTTTAAGAGCTATTTAATGTTGAAGTCTGTCAATATAGTACTGTTGAAAAAGTTTTATAGAAACAAAAACTATGCATAGTAATTTAACCATAATGAAAGGATATAGTTGATAAGCTTGCAGTGTGCAATTAATTTTTTTATTTGACTAATTTTTGAGGGTTTTTTTTAATTTTTGTTTCAAATTTTCATTATTTCAATGGAGATTTATTTCATCAGAACTGGGGTTGGTGAGCGTAGTGAGCAGGGGGCAAAGCCCCCCTAATGTTAAAAAAAAAAAAAAAATTAACACCACTATCTCCAATCAACAATAAAATTCATGGTAGATTTCTGTTGCAAATGTTGTAGAAATATCCAGCGAAGTATGTTGGTGTAATTTTTTTTTGCGTGTGTGCCAATTTTTTCTGCAACAAACATTCAACTCTAAAAAGCGGTATTAGGTATATAATAAGTGTAAAGCTTAATAATATAACAATGCACAATTTCTAAGTTCTAAAGAAAGAACTCAGGAGATTTTCTTCAGGAGTTGCTCATTGCAAAAACATTTTATTATTTTGTTAATTCAAGGAATATAGTGTAAATTTAATTAATATGGAATAATGTTTGATTAGTGCTGAAGATTAAGAAATTTTAACACCGCTGTAGCACAAATAGGATTACATGTAAAAAGAACTTTAGACTTAAAAAAAAATGGTTAACATAATTTTAAATTAATTATAAATAAAAGGTCAGATTTTGTCTTCCATAAAAATACATAAAACTGTGCATGTCTTAAATGCAGATCTCAATTTTATAAATATGAATTTTTGATTATGTGTCTCGGGCCACACGTAGAAGGTTGCTGGGCCGCAGATTGAATAAGGCTGCCTTGGAGTACCCCCCGTGTCTAATCTCATACTTCTGACCTTATTCATGACTGCGTAAGAGCGTACATAGACAAACAGAGATACTCACAAACTCTTTATTTTATTAATATAGATTAAATGCATGTGAATTCACGGTTTACGTTTACGGATTACTAATTTTAAATCAAATCTTTAATATTGCAATTTTTCCAGTTCTTGTAAATAGGATGTCAATGATTTTAATAAGATGACTTTTTCAAAAAATCAATAATTTAGAAATTTTCTTAATTTTTAAAATAAGAAAAATATTAAAATTTAATATAATATAATTTACAATGTTAATGAAGATATTTTGCCTATTTAATTTTTTTTTTAAAAAGGGATAAAATATGAGTTTAGAAGCTTATTTTATTTATTAAAAACTATATAATTAAATCTATTATAATTTACATTGTCATAATAATTTCCTTTGAGTAGTTAAATTATTCACTTTTTAATATAAAATAAGCCTAGCAAATGTAATAAATTCTGCTCATTCTACTTTTCGAAATTAATGTATAACAACAAATTGAAGTGAACTAAAGAATGACAACATCTGCTCAACAGCTATTATGAAAGAATGTAGAAGATAAAAACAGTTAATTAGTATCAAAATGTCAAGCACAGCAAGAGCTTCTTGTCAGTAGAGGTTGAAATAAAGGTTGTTTTTTTTTTCCTTTTCTTTTGCCCTCATACACAGTAAATAAGGAAATCAGTTGGGAATTGAAAATACAGAAAAACTTTTTTTTAATTCGAAGCACTGGATGCCAATAATGTTCACTGAAAGGTAACATTACTGATATTTAACATTTCGTGAAGTTAAGGTTGGTTGATTTATTACGGCAGATTATCTACACGAGGGATATAGGCCTTAGGGGGTCTTTCTAAGGGATCCTAACCCATATTTACTGCAAGGTTTGAAGAAAACCACAGAAGACTCTGAACAGTTAGGTCGACGAGCGCGACAGGGGTTTTGTGAAGTTAACACGGATTGCAGATATATATATAACTAGTCATCCTTTTATATATATAGATACTAGGGGGCTCTGCCCCCTGCTCGCCACGCTCACCAACACCCGTTCTGATTTCACAGCCTCTTAAAACCTGGTAATGTATCCTGTTTTAAAAAGATGATGATGATGATATCACGAACGGCGTCTTTCTTCTGTAATCAGGTTATAATGCTTTTTCATTTAATTCATCTTTTTTATTTTTAATATTCATGTGTAAACACAATTTCTATGACGTAATTTTCTTTATTTCCTGCTTTCAACACGTAATCATTTAATTATTATTTTGAACTTTTATTATTGTTTTTAATAATCTCGAGCAAATACATTTTTTTATTTGAGATAAAACATAATCCTTTGCGCTTATTTAGAAATTGACAACAATATAAAAAAAGGACTTTTTCAATAAGAGATTTTTACGCTATTTTTAAGGATTTTTTGAGTTTTTATTGTCCGACTGTGATAATTTTTTTAATTTCTGAAAGCTTTTTATGTTTCGCGTCTGGTGGTATGATTTTCGAATCCGTAGGATGGCTAGAAAAAAAGTAATAGCTCCTCAAAAAAGTCCCTAGTAAAAAAGCGATGAGAATAACCCGGAATATCTACGCAGAATTTGATTGGTCCATTTCGTTTTTGGCTCAGTTCCAGATTACTTTTTTTTAAATATAGAAGGAAGGATATATATATATAACTAGTCATTTACTCTGTGTGTGTACAAATGAATGAATGCAACTAATTTTGTTATACATATGTACACAATAAGATTCTGATATCAAATAAGGGCTAATTGATTTATGATATATTTTTTTAATTTATATAAATAAATATATACATAATAGAAATATGAAATAAATCCAGAGATTTGAAGGAAATTTTAGCAATTGTTTTTAACCTAATAGATTTATACATATCATTTTTGTTGTTGTTATATTTACATAATACACATGAGTATAAGTTTAGATTTATACAATTACAGTAATTTTACAAAATACAGTTGCAAGGAAGATTGCCACGTTATTTGTACTGCTAATTAATGAAATGCAATTTTATCATTTCTATAACTACTAATTATAATTTTATATAAAAAAAAGGGTAAATGCTCCAATATAATCTAATAATTGATAATTTAATTGTTTTGGACACCTAAGCAGGGGTTGACCAGGAAAATTTTGGGGCCTATTTAGGGCCCCTTCACAAAATTCCATTTAATAAAATAGGCTCCTTCACAAAACTCCATTCCATAAAAACATATTCTCCATTAATTATTTTTATTTTGTTAGGTTTTAAAGTGTGTCATTTGCAATAAAAGAAGTTCACCAGAAATGAAAACTTTAGCAGGTCTTAAAGAAGTTATTTATTAAATTTTTGGTTTGAATTAGAGTAGCTGGATTTAATCTTTTGTTGTAAAATGTTATTTTTCACAAAAATAACTTTTATTTTTCACAAAATGGGCACAAAGAAAAAAACCCTGCATTAACCACTGCTAAAATGCTTGATACTCATTCAATAACTTGCAAGATTTATATATATATATATATATATATATATAAAGCGGATTTGAATATACATGATTTTTTTTTTTACTTCCTACTTGATGGTTCTAATCCATGTCATATCAGAAACTAGTTTCCTGTGTAAATTACAAACATAGGCTAAAATAACCAGGAGTCGATGCAGGTTTTAATTCTTGGGGCCCATTTTGTGAAAAGTAAAAGTTATTTTTGTGAAATATTATATTTCTGTGAAAAATAACATTTTGTATCGAAAGTTGAAATACAATTACTGAAATTCAAACCAAGCATTTATTAACAAAAACTTTTTAAAATCTTTTTGCTGAAGTTTTCCTCTGATGAACTTATTTGTTTACAAATTACACATTTTATAACATCACAAAATAATAAACAATTAATAGTAAGATTTTATGGAATATAATTTTGTGAAAGGGCCTATTTTATTAAAAGTAATTTTGTGAAGGGGTCTGTTTTATTATAAAGAATTTTGCGAAGCACAAGGAGCATCCATTTTATCAAATTGATTTTTATGAAGGGACCCTAAATAGGCCTCAAATTTTGCCTGGATCAGCCTTTGATAACTACTGTCCCTAAAATGTGACTATTTTTCTCATTAGATGTTCACTAAATTACTGGTATCACTCTACATAAAACATACTTTCCTAAATACGATTTCATCAAAAAATATTTCATAAACAGTTGTAGCATATACTAATGAATTTAACAAGTTCAATTGAATATACTATATAAATGAGCATTTTTATATGTTAGTTTGATAATCAAGAATTAATACAAAAGTTTAGTTTTACCAATGATTTATCCATTTTCCAGATTAGCGTAGCACTACTGCAGAAAAAACATCATGATCACATTAACAGAATAAATAGAAACAGAAACCTGCAAATATTAAACAACACAATAAGTACATTTAGTTGATAAAAGCTAATACAGAACTAGGTTCCTGTGGGTTCTTATAAAATAAAATAAGGCATTTAAACATCTATAGAAATTAATACGGGGAGAACGTTGCCATTGGAATATAATAAATAAATAAAATATAAGAATTTAAGGACACAATTGTTATTTTAATTAATGAAATAACTAATAAATCAATAAAACATAATGAAAAATACACGCAAATGTCGAATTAAAAACCACTTGATGACATAACAAACACGTAAATGCTTCTGACATCAAGTAAATGGGACTGCATTTTTGGCGTTTAATCTTACAGCTTGGCGATAGTTTTTTGTTATGAAAAGTGGTCGACGGGATAATAGAGAAGTACCAAAAATATATTCAAGTTTTCAAATTAATGTTTTAGATTCAAAACATTTAAGTTACAGCTGAAAAGTAAAATATTTGCAAAGTTTTGTGCAAATAGTATTCTTGGAAAAAAACTGAAAAAGAATACAATTGTTGTTCATTTTGTATTTTCTTAATAAATGAATGCATGTAGTAAAATATTTAATGGTTTACTATATAGTCTTAAAGCCATATACTATAGGTGCAGATTCCCAAAATTTGGAAGGAGTCACTGGCTCCTAAACCCTAAAAATCCAGTGGCCACAATTGTAAAACAAACGCATAAAAACAATAGTGTTTATATGGGGTAAAAAAATAAAAATCAGGAATTCAAAGTGTAAAGTAATCTATTTAATATAAACACATGTACAACAAAATTTGAATATTAATTAAATCTTAAATCATCTAGTCAGAAGATAAAGTTGGGCAAGATACAGTTTAAAAAAAAATATGTATATAAGCTAAGCAATCATGATAGCGGGGAATATCAGAAAACAATATTTCTTACTTTGATTTTGCCAGACAAAAGTACATATGAAAGAAAATTTGAATTTGTGAGTTTATTTTTCACTATAAAAATCAAAACACACTTCAAACATTTGTTTATATATTATATTTAAATCACAGTGTATGTAAAATTATCAGATTCAAACTGTTACGAATAACATTGCTATTCGAATATATTTAATAGTTTGATGTGTTTAACAGATCATTCTGAAATGTTATTAAAAGATAATAATAATGTTTGTTATGTGTTTTGGTCTTAATCTTTAAAAAAATATATGTATCAACATTTTACGATGAGGACTGGGAATACCAGAAATCGATTACTTTTAAATCGCATGGCGACTTAAACACCAAAAGTTAGTGGCCACAGCAAAAAATTTAGTCGCCATGTGGCGACTGGCTACCGTGAATCTGCACCTATACCATATACTTGACAATAATGCATGCAAAATAAAATAGGTAATCGTGCTTGATATGTTTTTTTTTAATGTCACATGTGAATAGTTATATAATGTAATTTCTCTTATGATCATTCTGGAATCTGGATAATAAAAAAAATATGAATTTTTTTTTATTAAGTTGTTAAGTTGATTTTTTTTTAAATAAATGTTTAAGAAACTTTCAGTCATTCCATCACGTCAAATGACAGTTAATAACTACAACCTTAGGACAGGTAGGTTGCTCTTAAATTATAATTTTATATTGCTTATACATCTTATTTAAGATATGCATTAGTTTAAAAACTGAATGGCTTCTTAATTCACAAAAGTTTCCATTTTTAAATATCAGGTTAAAGTCATGGGGGTAAAGTGAATTATCCACCACTGCTTGGCGTCAGTTTCTGTTGGCGTGCTAGCGCGCGCGCGATAGCGGACTGAGTCTTGCAACCCTCGTCATTCCTCCCGTGGAGATTTCTTTTCGTTCGATCGATAAATGCTCCAAGAGTATCTTGTTTTCGCGCATGCTCAATTCGATCTTTTGTTTTCGCCTGTTTCATTGGACAAAAAGAGGAACTTTCTGGAAGAAATTTTTAGAATTGTTCGTTAGCACGTTAGCAGCGTCCTTTTTAGAATTTGAATTCCGTTCTCTCGCGGGAGCATTTTAAAAACACGATTGATGTTTATAATTAAAACTTTCGTTTTAATTTAAATGTGATATGTGTCTAGTATACTTCTTTAAAAACGCTCATTTATTAAATATTTTTAAATTAAAAAGTTTGTTTTTTATTCTACAGTAGGCGATATAACTTTTGTCCGTATAGCAGTTGCTTTGAATGCAATTTAGTTTGAATTTAGTAATTTAGTTATGTTTAACAGTAAAAAATGATTATTTGCTATCAAAGCTGTATAAGGATCTTAAAAATCCTATTAATTTACGTTTCCTAATTTAAAAAAAACAGTTTGTTTTGTAAGTAAATGTGTGTTATTTTCTTTTGTCTTTTGACCATTTTTCAATGTTATTTGAAATTTATCCTTGTTTTATGCAATATGATTACCGGGGGGGTTCAGGGGGGCAGAGCCCCCCTGACAAAAAAGTAAAGAAAAAAAATTGACACCCCCCTTCCCCTCCAAATTCTATAGAAAAATATTATCGTTATTTTTAAAGCTTTCTAGGTAAGTGAGATCATTGGTTTTTTCTTTTATTTTTCATAAAATGTATGTTTTTCAAGACTTAATTTTCTTGTTATTTTGCTGTTCAATGATTTAAATTATGTATTTTTGCTTTTATTTTGATTCTCGCAATTTCAATTTGCGTGTTTTTTGGAATACTCCGCACAATAAATTTTTTTTAAACACAAAATCTGTGTTTTTAAAAACGTTATTTTGACATTATTTTGCTTTTAAATGTTTTAAAGTAAGTATTTTTGCTTTATTTTGATTGTCGCCATTTCAATTTGCGCGCTTTTGCGTGTTGTCTTCTGGAGGTTGCCACTCCAGGAGACAACGCGCCAATTTGGCGAATTTTTGAAACTGCGCCAAGCAGTGGTGAACCCTTCACTCGCACCAGTCATGGTAGCAAAAATGTCATTCCATCAAACAATAAGAAATTTCTCAAAAATATGAGAGTAAAATAATTTTTAAAAAAAAAATGTTTCATATATTTTTTTAATCTTTTAATCAATAACAGTCATGTGCAAACTGAAAAGTCAATTTAGATTTGTAAATAGCTTGAGGATAATTGCTTTAAATTAATTCTAAAACTCAAAATGTCATTCCATCACGCATGGAATTGTGCATATATCACTGGTGCCCGGCTAACAAAAAAGTGCCCTTCTAAAGGTAAATATATTCTATTTTATAGAAATTTAATTACATTTGTTAAGAATAACATAAAGCAAATTGTGCAATTTTTAAAAATGTCATTATACTTTTTTTCCACTTACAGTCACACTTATAAATAAAATAATTTCAGCACATTCATAAGACATTCAACACACAGACGTACACAACAGAAGTAGAGAAAAAAAGATGAAAATGTTTGATATATGTAACCGTATAGCCTCTTAAAATGAACTGTACAAAATTTTCAAAATGAAAATATTTATAATTAGTAATCAAAATTAACTAAATAATTGATTAACTGACCTATATACAAGACAATTTTGACCACATAAACTATACAAATTATATAAACAAACAAGAATAAATCAAACTAAGAAGAAAATAAAAATCTTTCTTTTTTTTCCACTGTATGCAAAAGTTGGTCAGAAAATATACTGTGAAATTCGGATTTCTCTGTTTTGAACCTGTTAGTGCTTCATAAATTGTAAAAATTTTAAAAATATATAAGAATATATATATCATCTATATAAGTAAATATTCCCACATATAAAAACTGTACAAACTATACAATAAAATTAACTGAGGCAAAAATATAAAGAGCTTAAAAATTTCCCTCGTTGATTTCTATCAATGTATTCAAAAGTAGAACAGAAAATATCCTGTAAAATTCAGATATTTCTGTTTCTGCAAACTGTGTTAAGCGCTTCATAAACTGTACAATTTTTTTAAATACAAGTTTAAAAAATGTATATAATTATATAAAAGTAAGTGACCTTATATATCAAGTAAATATTACAACACATAAAAAACTGTACAAATTATATACAATAAAAATTAACTAAGAAGAAAATATAAAGATTCTAAAAATTTTCCCTGTTGATTTTTATCAATGTACGCAAAAGTCTGACAGAAAAGATCCTGTAAAATTAGGATATTTCTGTTTCTGCAATCTGTGTTAGTGCTTCATAAACTGTACAATTTTTTTTAATATAAGTTTTAAAAATGTATATAATTATATAAAAGCAAGTGACCTATATATCAAGTAAATATTATATACAACACATAAAAACTGTACAAACTATATACAATAAATAAACAATAAAATTAACTAAGAAGAAAATATAAAGATTCTAAAAATTTTCCTTGTTGATTTTTATCAATGTATGCAAAAGTCGGACAGAAAAGATCCTGCAAAATCGGGATATTTCTCTGCTTCGCAGCCTGTTCAAATGCTTTACCCAAAAAGTTTTTCGGCGAGTGCTGTGATAAAGGAGGAATACCTACAATTAAACATTGATCAGGATCAATATCATCGACAGCAAACAATATTAAAGGTAAAGCATGCACATTCCGTTTTTTAGAATTATTAACATGCGCCTCTAGCAAAAAATGGGCAAGCATTAACAAACACTCGGGACGGCTGAAATGTCTAGCATCCTTCGTACTATCGGACACAACTGAATATAAAAACGGTCCGGCACTTATAACACGTTTCATATTTATAAACGACTGAACCTGCTCCATGATCGCAACCATTCTATTCTTGGCGAGTTCTATACCAGCTTCTAGAGCTTTATATTCACATCGATTTAATGTATCAAGAGCGTCGAGGAATTTGTCTGCAGGAGTTTTTTCTCTGTCTGTCGATTCTAAAATCGCCTTTATAGCATATATGACATCAGTTGCACTCAGTTTTCTACCGAATCCGAAATGCGATATAAAAGCACCATACACAATTTGGTCGAGTCCATATTCTTCTGCACCATCTTCCATCAACGTGCAAACATTGTTCCGAAAATCTCTTTTCATGTACGCAAACTGTTGCTTACACTCGATTAGTGGCAATCCAATGTGCACAAGATATTGGTGAAATTTTCTCATGCCTTTAAATGACCATAACTTAAATTTACATGCAATATGTTGTGAATTTCTCATGCTTTCGTACAAATTCCAATGTCTGTAGAGTACTAAATTTAAATCTTTCTCGAAGGATATTTTCATGCAGCTGACAGAATTCAAACAACCGTTTTCGGCACGATTATGTCGAGAAAGATGGCTCTGCATAGAAGCAGCGGATAAGACATATTTTTCTTGTTCTACCCTTTTCATGACAAATTGTTCAGCCAGTCCTAAAATAGCTAACCACAACAGATCGTTATTGTCTCTTGACATTTTCCAAGCAAGATCAAAAACAATCAAAGATGAAGGTTCACCATAATATGTAGTTTGATAATAATCAAATAAGATTTTTTCCCGATTTTCTTCCCACAATCGACGACGACGTCGGCGAATCAACGAAGCTTCTGTTGGCCTTCCAGTTTCGTCTTCTTCTTCATCTTCCGAATCCTCATCTTTAAAAACATCATCATAGGAAGGAATAGCTTCACAATCATCAGATTTCATCAACAGACGAATCTGAGTTTCACTGTAGATATTATAAATATTTACGGGTCGGTGACTGTCGAAAATGAAAAAAATAACATTTTCATCGGGTTGCAAGCATTCAACAATATCAATACTTGCGCCACAGTTGATTAGTATTACGAACCTAGCTTGGCTTTTATATCTAGCATAAGACTGGATTAAGGATGTCTGTCCATGGACGGGTATCAAAGTATACAATATATTATCACATTTGAAAAGATATTGCAATATTTTGCAGGTACACAAAGCGTCCACATCGCAGGCCGCCAGAAGTAACACTCGATTCCCGGAGACAACATCATAGAATTCGTTTTTAATGTTTGACACAAACATTAATTCACCGTAAATAATCCAACGTTTGATTAAAATAGTTTAAATTTAAAGTAAACAGACGGTTTAGGAACGGTACTAAGAAAGCCTATACAACATCTGGTACAATACATATCATGTTTACATTTCTTACGTCTTCACACAAAAAACGCGCCAAAGCTTTTGAAAAGTTTTTTTGAATGGAATGAAACATGGAGATAGAAATAAGAAGGAGAACAGTGAAGATAGGCTTTCAAGATCAGAACATGGACCGGGAATTAGTACCCAGTTCGCGGCGCTGGTGCTCCCAAAGGCCGGTCATGTGACCTGTCAAACATGACAAATTGTCGTCTGCTCTTCCTGCATTTTGGTTTCGAGCATGGTAAAGAGTTGGCAGTCGAAACCGGAAATAGAGGGCGTTACACTTCCCAAAGGCCCAAAAGACCAGAAACGCCGCCATACTAGGTACCGCTTTTAGTTCCATAAGTAGAAACATTATCTTTGTTCTCCTTTTCTCTATCTCCCTGGAATGAAATGAACACAGCGAATTGTTTCGTAACCGTCGTTCCATCATCTGTTGCCATTCACTTCGAATAAACGGAATAAACTTATTCAGTAAAAAATACAAATCCACAGAAAAAAAATATTTTGTTAAAAAATTATTTTATGTGTTAAACATTTAATTATAAAATAACTACAGAACGCTGCGTTTATTTAGCTTCACTATACAAATCATTTTCAAGTTTCAAGTTTATTTTTTATTTATAGAGACAATAACTTGCGTTCGAGGCTATAAAAAACAAGAGGGGGAGGGATAGGATTTTGAATAATTTTGTATTAATTATCGCGTTTATTGGAAATTAGATTGTAGCTAACATCTATAAAAATGAGTAGTAATTATAAATTATGGGAATTAAACTTATTTTGTTTAAATAGGCTTTTACTTCACGATTTCAATTTTTAAAAAATGCATTTAAATTTTGCAAATGATACTTCTATCAAATTTTTCCTTATTTAATCAACAAATAATTAACGAATATGCTTTTGTGTTTATTCTGCGATTTCTGAGCTCGTAGGTGTAACAATAAATCTATCTTCATGCAATAAAATAACGAGATTAGGAGAAATAGCGGCGCCTCCATTTTACCCACAGCCCACTGTGGCGAAAAACAGTCATTATTGTCGATTTTTAGGGTTTTGTTCATCTCACGAAATCCTATTCGTCTTGCTTCTTTCTCTGTCTGTCCGTCACAGAATCGATTCTCAGAAACTGTATAAATTAGAGACTTAAGATTTTGTGCACTTACAGCTGAATACCTACTGTCACGCTGAAAATCATAAAATTTTGAAAAAGTCGTATTATTTTAATATAGAGTTAAAAAACCAAAAATCTAACAGCCTTTTCCCATTAAATTTAAACATTATTCGTTATAGCAGTTGCCAACAATTAAAAATGCACATTAAAATTCTTTCTACAATAATTAATTTTCTATTGAAAGATTTCCACATGAAAATTGAAGAAAAAAGTTTCACCAATTGAAAAAAAATATTAATATGGCGTGATATTGGTAATATAACGGAAATTTTCAAACAATTCTCAATAATACAAGGAGTATGAGTATGTGTAAGTACAGAAAGCAGAATAATATGATGTCATTAGAGAATTAAAAAGAAAATTAATCTGACGTCATATTGGAATTTTAAAAGGCTTTTTCAAATGTTTCTAAATCTCGTTAATAATGGAATAAACATTCTCCATTTTTAGAAATAATTAACTATAATAATATTACCAAAGAGTGTGAAAGAAAATAATTTAAATGCTTATTACACATTTGTGTATTTATTTACCCCTTGTAAGCTTTTATGCAGCAAAAAAAAAATTATCTTTCTACTTCTGACATTATAAACTAAAACAACATTTTTCGTAACAATGAGTTATTCTGAATTTCAACAAAGTAGTAGTTGCTTTAGTGTTTGTTCACTTTCTCGCAACTATTTTAAAAAGTAATGGAAGCAGAACAATGCATTATCACCTGCATAATGTAATGTTTAGTCAAACATTGCAGGAATTCAAATAGAATGTTTGGTTCATTAAGAATCTTAATTAAATATTTATAATAACGTGTTGTTGTGCTTATGTACAATGAAAGTTATTTTAATTTCTAAGTCACCAGAAAAAGCACATAGAAGATTTTTTTCTTCTTTAAATCCATTGTTGGCTTGAACATATTTAAATTTAAAATAATTACTTAAAACATGAGAGGTATATATATATATTTTTTTCCCTTTCAATGTTTTACTTTGTTTAAACAATCTACTGCTTTATATCACTGCATTCGAAAATGAATTTTGTTTGAAAAAATACACTGATCAAAGTTTAAATAAAGCAAATTTTTGTAATGAAATTCTTGTTCTCTGTAGAACATTTTTAATAATATTATGCGGTGATAAAAATACATTTAATTAACAGCGATGAATCGTTAGAAGTAATCGGAAAATGTTTTAATAGAAACAAATTTAACCAAGTATTATCTACATTTTATACCTTATGTAGTTCTTATATGTGCTTGCTTAAAGTCTTTTCTTTTAAATTGTTTTACAATCTTCGACGCTTTTTGCAGTTGCCTAAAATTTATAACTGTTTGGAACGAGAGGGGCTACGATGATCTGGAGTATTTTTATAAGAGAGCAACGACGTACGCACAGGACGCTTACTCAGATTCAAAGTTTTTATCCAAATCATGGCAATACGGGTAGTTGCAGTTGATGTCATGCTGGAGGTCACACACTGCAAATAGGCAGCTTTGATTGGTGGAACTAGCCTAACCTCCTCTTGAAGTACAATGGTTGATCATGTAATTGCAATTTCCCTATTGGGAATTCAAGCGCTCGAATACGCCATCTGGTGGAGAAAAGATGTAACTTCTCGTTTCAGGAAAATTCCTTGCAAGCCCATTGCAGTACACGCATTTTAATTTCTTCATAGTGATTATTATTATTTTTTTTTTTTTTTTTTTTTTTTTTTTTTGCACAATTTCAGATTTCATGTAATATTTATGTTCTGGGTTTATATGACAGAGTAAAAATTATCCAATTTTGAATATTTAACACTTTCACACGCATTTACAATAAATAATTATTTCAATGGCACTTTAGCATTAGTTAAAGGGACAATTTTCCTGTACCGACGTCTGCGATCAGCGCCTCTATAAGCCGTTTTATGTCCCAATAGAAATTCGTGATACCAGCTTACAACAATTCGATTTTGAAAAAGTACTATTTTTATAACAACAAATTTCAAACAATAGCTTGGCAAAAATGGCATGTCTTATATTGTCGAATATATCTGTTTTCGGCCCAAATCCTCTCTATCACGGTACCTCTAATAGACAAAATAATCTTGGTGATGCCTATGATTATCACCAAGTTAATATTTCTTTACTCCTAAAAACAAGCGAATATCGCAAAGTTCTACAAATTGGGGCGCCATAATTTCGATGAACGTATTCAATCTGAGCATACACCCTGTACATTTGTCGCCATCATCACTCTGATAGAATAAAGGCACTTTACAGTTTAGACCAATTAAAACCATACATGTAGTAATGTAGTTGTGCTGGTATGTTTTTAAAATTGGAAGTCGCGTGGCAACGTTTTTATCTATATCAGGAGTAGAGTACTTTTATAAGAGCGTGGTGACATACGATCAATAAAATTTTATTAGTCGAGACGATTTTGGACAAAAACAGAACGCCAAGCATCTTGGTGAGCCTGCCATTATCGCTCAGCTGATATTTGTTGACTTGCTTCACTCGTTTAATCGAACTCGTCCAGCCGAATATCACCAAGTTCTGGAATGTGGATTGGCATTGTTTGGATAAAAAATTCAATCTGAGCATGTGCCCTGTGCGTATATCGCCTATCTCTTAGAGAAACACTCTAATCAGTATTGCCAACTTCTGTCGTTTAGCCACCTCCCTTCCTCAACTAAAAACAAGAACGAAAAATCATGCGTCAAGCATAGATTATGTAACACTTTCCAACGCTTCCAAAATAATTTTACAAATCATTATCGTTTAACAAGCTGAAAACAATTTGGAAAACGCATAACATATTTAAAAACGTAATTTCTGGAATTTCCAACATATACAATATTCCGAAAAATATCAGAATACTTTTATTCAGCCCTGTATATGATCTATAGATTTGTATATATACTACATAGGATGCTAAATTTTAGTTTAGTTAGGAAACGCGTAGCACAGTTTAAAATTCTCCTTCTGGAGTTTCTGTCAATAAACGGAAATGTGTTCGCGAACTTTTGTGCTGTCCTGTATAGGATCTACAGAATTTATACACACCAAGTATTAGACAAAAAGTGAGTTAAATTTAAAATCGCGTTTAGCAACTTAAAACGCACTTCCAGGAATTTTTGTTAACAGACAGTAGAGAATTCTTTTGTGTGTCCCTGTAAATGAACGATGACTGCTATACACAAAATATTCTGTAGTAAGCCTCTTGTAATGCACCTTAGTGATATATATAAATTTCGATGCGTCTAAAATAGTGAAACATTATTTAAATAAACCGCAGACGATTTTTCTCCATATACGTAATGTAACGGAATTCTTTTGACTGTCCCTGTAAAGTAACTATATGTGCTATGCACACCCTATTCCATATTAAGCTTCTTGTAATGCACCTTAGTGATATATATCAGTTACAATGTGTTTGCAATTGTGTAACATCATTAAAATAAACCGCAAATGATTTTTCCCCATTGACCGTAATGTAACGGAATTATTTTGAGTGTCCCTGTAAAAAAACTATAAGTGCTACACACTTCAGTTGAAATAGGGAACATGCTATAGATGACGACAAAAATTGCAGGGCAATCCGAGCATATTTACGGGAGTTAGAGCACGGCCAGACAGCAGACGGCCATACGGCAGATAAACCGAAGTCATAAACACTTTTCAACTAGGTTGGAAAGTGTTAAAAAAGATCAGGGGCCACAACGTCAGCTGCACAATTCACATTTTTATTTTGATCTAACTTTACATAATACCTGATATTCTACAGTCAACAATTTAATTATTTTAAATTACATATATTTATGACCATATAAAATTTCTCAAAGATTCAAAGAATATAGCTTTTAGAAACTATTAAATTGTGTTAAACATTAAACACTATTTCATGCAATGAAGTTCTTGATCTGCTTATTCTTGTAATCGTTTGTAGAAAAGAAAGTATATTTTTCAGGGGGCAGAAAGAATACATTTTTAGGGTACAGTAAAATAAAGTACAAGTACAACAAAGTTTCAAAAGTATATTTTTCAGGGGATCAGAAGTCCCCCGAACCCCCGTTTTCTCGCTAATTTTACTTTAGAAATTTTCTATAAATGGGCTATTTCATGATCGTAGTATGACTTGGTGTGCGATTGGTTGCATTGAGACCTTCAGCGCGCTATGGCTGTTATCTAGATTGATCAATGTGTGTTATTTATATTGTGTTTTCATTAGTATAAACATCTCGTTGTACAGGGATTTTGTCGAAATAATATAAATATTCTAATTGCAATACTTCCTTACCTGCCAACTAAGAAATATCTGTTTCCAAAGTTTAATAAAATCTCATGTAACAAAATTACCTACAAAAATGCAATTTGTAGGTAATTTCATTTGCAATTACCTACAATTGCATTTGCAATTACCTAAAATTGCATTTGCAATTTTTATGCAATTTGTAAACCGATCTAACTAGATTTATATTTAATTTAGAAATCTAGTGTTATAATTTTTCTTTTGAAAAAACAATTATGGCGGTCATTCAAACATTTAAAAAAGAGATCTTGTGTAAATAACCCTAATCTATTTTGATGGACGAAGTATATTAAACTCATTCATAAATAGGCCTCTTTGTAAATGAAATATCGTAATTTCAGTTTTTTAATCCATCTGGCGGCCAGTTTATTCATCTTTAGGAATTCGCACTTACAAAGTAAAAACTGAACGATATGTTTTCTGAGATATCGTCGAAAATGTACTTCAAAAATACCCCCCCCCCCCCCAGCATTTTTTTTTTTTTTTTTTTTTTTTTTTTTCTGAATCTACTGATACTAAATTTATGAAAAAAAAAGTGGAAGTAGGAGTTTATTTAAACCTTGTAAGAAAACTATAGGAATTATCCTAGGTCGCATAGTTTTTGAGAAAATCGCATTTTTCCTTTGCACACAAACTTTAATTTCTCGGAGGAGGAGTGGGGGTGGGGGGTTCATGGGCGCTCCAGGTGTATAATTTACCAGTAAACCGCGGATAGACGATTCAATTGCGATTATCACGCTTTCTGATTGGTTGTTAAACGGAACTCTTCTTAAGTCATTTCCGCTTGAACTTGGTTTCTTATATAATATCTATTAATTTCTATATAATCTAATTAATTTCTAAATATAATATAAAAAAATACCATAATATAATACATAAAATAATATATAATATATAATAATATAAAATATTAATATATATGTTTATAATATATATAATTAATATAACAATATTATATATATATATATATATATATATTATATATAATTAATATATTAATGTATAATATATTATATAATAATACATAATATAATAATACATAATATAATATATAAAATATAATATAATATAATAAATTATATAATCTAATTAATTTCTATATAATCTAATTTCTATATAATCTAATATTTTTATATGGTCTAATAATATTTATTCATTTCTTCTATAATATTTTCTTATATCTTCATAATCCTCTCAAATACCGGAAATGACTTAAGAAGCGTTCGCTTTTACAACCAATCAGAAAGCGTAACAATCCCAATCGTCGATCGGCGGTAGAGGCGGAAATTATGCGCTCCAGGTATAATATAATTATTAATTTCTATAAATCCTTGGAATCATCCAAGGATTATTGATAACGATTTTTTAAAAAAACGTCGCTAATATTAATTAAAAACTATATAAACAAGTACGGCACAAACCAAGGCGACGTTGTAACTTTGTAACTTTCTTTCGCAATCCTTCCTCCTACACAATGCCAAGTTTAAACTTTGCATAAGGTCTTTGTTTTAGGTAAGGCGAATCATAGTGATAAATAGTCGACGTTTTTCATTCCAATTGAATTCAATTATTGAAAAAAAAAATTATAGAATCATTCCAACTTTTTTACAAAGTCTTATTATTATTTTAGCAATGATTTTATGTAATATTGCAGTTAGAAAATTTATAAATTTATTGTACTGTTAAACTACGGTCTTAAATCGATAAACTTAAATCGATCGGATTAATTTAAGACCTTCCATAGAGATCTTCCATTATTTAACAACCACATTTTAATACTCAATGCCATTTTATCTTCAATAAACGAAAATAAATTAATCAAAATTTAAAAATCGACAGTAAAAAAAAAGTTGTATATTTTCCGAATGAATTAGTAAAATTGACCAACAAATATACAGTTAAATCCGGATACCTCACTAACATAGCTACAAATTTTCAAGTTAACCTACTTTCGGCCAAAGGTGCGTCAACGCACCATTTCAATAAATATATTTTTATTAACACTGTGACGTATATTTTTCACAAATTTTATTTTTCTGCTATTTTTAAGGGTTCTGGAGACATCTATAAAATATTAGTAATTCAATTGAAGTAATCACTTTCTGTTGAGTGAAATTTTCAAAATACGCTGGGTTTTTTTTACTTGAAACGGTTATTGACAAATTCGACTTTTTGAAAATGTATAATTATTCCACTTAAGATTAATCATATGTTTTTATAATGGAGTAAAGTTGCAAGTCCTGTAAATAAAATAAAAATAAAATAAATGCCATAAGAAAACTTAAATTTTTTTATTTAAATTTAATGGTAAATTATTAATGGTACATTAATAATGGTAACGTCAAATTAAATAAAATATTATTTTTCATGCACGAAACTTTTTTGATGTCTTAATGAATGTAATTTAAGCAAATTTCAATGCAGATAATACCACATTTTATAAAATTTCTATGCTTGGCCTAAAATAGGTTAATCGGATGATTTTTACAGTCATATAGGCAAATACCAAAAGTTTTTGTCTCTTGCAGTAAGTCTCAACTGACGTTTCGGCTACAATTATTCATAACTGATGTTATTCCTACAGTTCGTAAATCACGGCTCTAGTAATTGAAAAAGAGTTTTTATAACTATAAACAAACACACACGATAATTATTTCTTATTATCTATCTACGCAATTTTTTTAAAGTAGAAGGCGTAAAAATTACTTATGGATGAACGTTTCAAATTTATAATTTCTTTCTTTTCACTGCTCTCCCCCCACCCCTTTTTTTGTTAAAAGTTATAAGACCTTGTGCATTTACAAGATTGTGATTAGTTTTCCTAAAAACATTATAAAAAATAATTAGTCTTTACTTGTAACTTAAAAATAATGGATGCTATTCTTTGGAAAATTTGCATCGTGTTACTAAACTATGCTCTATTTCCTTCATGCAAATTGATATAATTTGTCGAAAGAAGAGAAAACAATATCCACATGAAACACAACATAAAATTGTTTCTTTAATGAATTTTGTAAAATATAGTAACTCGTTATCTCTTTAATTAAAACAAAAGAACTTTATGAAATGTTTTCACATTTTTTTAAAACGTATTTATTTTCGAGATTATATTTCACCCTTAACGACAAAAAGAAAAAATAAAACCAAATAAAAATTTAGCGTTAATTGTAATTAACATCAATTACATATCGCATGCCCTAGTGGAACCATTATGATCTTTTTTAATTTTTTCCATAGCGTGTTCATTAACGCAAATAAAAATTACGAAAACTAGTTGTTAAACAACTTTTAAATCTTAATAAATAACAAACACAAGCCTGTTATTTTAGCCATTAAATAAAATAAATATTCACTTCGTACCAGCATTAATTAAAATTACGATATTCGTTGGTTAAAAGATACACCAAAACAAAATAAAAATGAATAACCTTTTGCTCTTTTTAGCTATCGGAAAACTGTTGATTTACTTATCGTGGATTTCTTTCTTTTTAACCCCATCAATTTTATGCTAAAAGGGTCATTATGGAATTCCGGTTCTAATTAATTAGTTTTCATATAGCTATAGGTATTGATTTTTCTTTTTGTGTTGATAATGAATTGGATAATTTTTTTACGGACTGCCTAAAATGCTGAAAACAAACGAATCTGTTTATGTTTTGTCGTTTATTTGTTATTTTTAATGTATTAATTACATGATACAAGACCAATAATTTTTTTTGTTGTTAATTGAATATGTAAAACAATCAGTTAGTTACACAAAGCGAAATACATGCATATTGTATGCATAAAAAACATATATTACACTTTCATAATGTATTTTTCAAATAAATATTACCGAAAGATTTACATTTATATCGATGGTTATGGGTACCATTGATTAATAATAATAATCAGATGCTATTGTATTAAATTGTTAATTATAACTATTATTCCAGTATTGTTTTTTCTTCTAAAAAAGTAGTATTTTGCTACTTTATCCTTTTTCTGTTGTATAATTATCTTAAATACAGATGTTATTATCAAATAACATTATACAACGTTCTGGTTAATGTTTGTTTTTAAAAATATATCTGTATATATAAAAGCCGTTCTTGGTTTGTATGTTCTTTAAACAAATCTACAATTTTTGACAGATTTGCACGAAACTTGGTGTACATACAGGACCGTGCGAAGAGAAAACTGCGCCCGGGGCAAAGTTTCAATTTGTCGCCCCCCCCCCCCTTGTTTTGGTGACAAGTATCACAAAATTGATAAAGAGCAGAAACAGAAATAAATTCTATTGAATAAACATTTCGAGTTTAATTTAGAACTTTAAAAGGTTAAATTTTAATTTAAAATTACGAACAAATAAATAACATAAGAGATAATTTCACTTATTTGTTGGAGAGATCATGATGTTTTGCGACAGGAAAAAAAAAGAATGTTGAAGACAGAAAAAGAAATTCTCCAGAAAGTGATCGGTGACCAAAAAACGAATAAATAAATAAATTAAACCGTGGTTGGTAATATAAATTTGGCGCCCCCTCAATTTCCGCACCCGGGGCGAAGGCCCCCCCCCGTCGCCCCCTCTTCGCACGGCCCTGTGTACATACGTTTTAGAACATGAGAAAGATCACTGTCAACTTAAATAATAATAATAATAATAATAATAATAATAATAATAATAATAATAATAATAATAATAATAATATATATATATATATATATATATATATATATATATATATATATATATATCAGACCACTCTTTACTCATTTTTTTTTTTCACCTACCTGTGTACCATTATAAAAATCTATTTTTATTTCATTTTCTAATGCAATTTCTTTCCTGTTGTCAAAAAAATTAACTGCGCATGGACAATATTTTTATTAGATAATAAAAATTTAGATTTACTCACTATAATTTGAAATTCGAAATTATCGTCATTCTGAGAAGATAATGTGATTTTTTAGACTATATAATTAAAAAGATTACTATAAGTGCGTTTAAATGAAGTGGTACATTTATTTAAATGTATTTGTTGTAAATTCAAAATACCGTATATACTCGTGTATAAGCCGACCCCCAAATTCCTGATGAAAACATGTTTAATACCAGTATTTTACAATAATGTTCTTCGTCTTATATAATTCACACTTAAATGAGATAAAGCAGGCCGTAGAAAATTATTCTGAATTACTGGTGTTAAACTTGTTTGCATCTCGGTTTTGGGGGTCGGCTTATACACGAGTATATACGGTAAATAAATAAAAAAATATATATACATTACGGAAAAAAGTAATAAATGTATTTTTTTTTTAAATATGTTCTTTCAAATAAATAATAATAATAATAATAAATATCTCAGCTCCTAATTTTACAAATTTAAATTGTTTCCACTGTTGAAATTGACCCATGTTTTGATGAAAACGTGTACATTCATTGATAAAGCTGCAACTATGACATAATTTTCAATGAATTTTAATTCCGCCCATGCTGAAATTAAGCCAATGAATTAAAATAAATATAGAAATCAAGTTATAGTCATGTTAAAGGGAGTTTTAAGTTGTTTTAAATGTAGCTATTTCGCCATTTTATGCATTGCATAAATTTCCACGCACTTTCATCAGATAAATAAAACTCTTTTTTTTTTTTCTTTTTCTTTTCTTTTTTTTTTTCTTTTTTTTTTTTTTAATACTTTGTTTTTGTAAGGAAAAAGATTTAACTAATTTAAGTCAGGTTCATGTCAAACATAATTGTTGGATCGACACAAGATAAAGTGAGCAATAAAAATATGTTAATTGAATGATTGAGAGATAAGAGAAAATCTTTATCAGTTATCGTCAAAGAATGGTTGAAAAATAGTTGAAAGATGGTTTAGATACCAAATCCGTCGGCCAATTTCTTCAAAAATATACACAGTTTTGGCGACAGTGTCCTTTAACATATTCACCAAACGCGAGCTCAATCGAAAGCGTAGTTTGGGCACTATCATGTGCAATGACATACATACATAACGACATAATAAAAAAACACAAAAAAGGGCTCCCGGACCTTTAAAACATAAACAAACACCAACATACACGTATAGGTACACTTACACACATATGAAATATGTTTAAAAATAATGAAAGCGTATTCAAGGAATTTCAAAATGTAAAAATGTACCTAAATTTCCATAGTTGGGTTTTAGTTATAATTGCAGCGCTTTCCTTATAATAAATGTCGTCTCCGAAAAATAATAATGTTTTATCGACAGTGGAAGCCACTTGCTCTTCTTAAATTAACGTTTATTATCTATTGGCTGACCCACTCGGCGTTGCTCGGCCCGTGGTAATAACAATCTGTTCTATACGAACATGACTGAAATCTATAAGGCTATCGAAATCAAGTTGAATGATGCAAACCCCGTCGTAATCGGGACCATAGTGCCCGAGATCGGAAAACGTACCTTGGCGGTAGAAAGTGCAACCAAAATATTTAAGGCTATAAATATCAAGTCGAATGAGCCAAACCACGTCGTAATCGGGCACATAGAACCAGAGATACTCCTGTAGTTCCACTTTCCCCTGCAAAGGGCGCAATCTGTTCAGGAAGAGGCCTTTTCAGAACACTCGACCAAACCAAATTTGGTTACTAGTAGAATTGAAATTTAACCATGATGGGTAAACATTGCCGAAATAGCGGAAATCGCGAAAGTGGGTTACATAAACGACCGGTTTCGAAAGGGTTAAAGTAGATATTTTTTATAATCCAACGGTGCGTTTTGAAGAAAATGAACGTGTCTATGATCTGGTTTCTTCTGTTTGTCCGTATTCCCATTTCCCGAGTCGATGGCGATTTTTAAACCTAGGCCGAAAAACGAAAATTGCGTGAGTGAGTTCTGGAAACAATTTTTTTTTCAGAGGGTTAAAATTTAAATTTTTCGAAAAGGACACCAGATTTAAGAAAAAAAGGAACGTAAATAAAGCACGGTATTATTAGTTTTTCGTATCTTGTTTATAAACGCAGATTCGAATTTTTAAAGATAGGAGAAATCGTTAAAAATGCGAAATTGACTTACGGTAAAAAAAAGTTTTTGAAAGGGTTAACGTTAATTTTCTTTTAAAATAAAGGTTTCTGCCTAAATTCCATTGAACGCAGATGTTCTTAGGGGTTTTTGTTTGTTTGTTTGGTTATTTTAGAGACCGATGCGCAATTTTATATATCGCAGAAAATCGGAATTCGCAAAAGTGAGTCCTGCGCGCGAATCTTTTTCGAAGGGTTAATATTCGTATTTTGGGAAAATGATTGCAGATATCAAAAAGGGAATGAATGTAGATATTGTCTGGTATTTTTAGTTTTTCGTAAGTCGCTCGGAACCGCTGTTGCAATTTTTTAAAAATCGGCAAAATCGCGAAAATCGCGAAGCGGCGTACAGAAAATATATTTTTTCAAAGGGGATAACTTTTGTACTTTTTAAAACCAAAGGTGGCTTTGAAAAGGGCAAAGTCAGATTTTTAATTAGGTGAACTCCCTTTTTCCGTATCTCTTGTAGTCCGGTGGATGCGAGGCTCGAAAAACGGGAGAAAATAAAAAACATCAATTCGACGCTTCTTGATTATTTCTTTGAAAGGGTTAAATGTGAAACTTTTTCAAACCGACCAGATCGTTCGAACTGTAAAAGTACGTTCTTCGAAAATATACAGACGGTTTCTCCGTATTTCCGGCCGTTCGCCCGTAGCGAATTTAGAAAAACCGAAAAAGAATCGGGCTGACTATCGCTTCGTTTCTTCGCTTCATGGATGGTGAGGAAACAGGGCTTCTGAGCATACGCGCGCGTATTTAGGAAGAGTGTTTTTTTGTTTGTAAAATTTGATCAGTTTTTAATTATTAACTACTCTAATTTTCAAAATATTAAAATTCTCAGATTCAGGTGTACCAGGAGAGGCCTTGGACTATCCTCACCTAAATTTCAGATCTAGGTGCGCTAGATTTTCCTTGCCATCGCAGACATACTTACATACATACACACACACACACAGACACACAGAGCGAAACTTTCTTTTATTAGTATAGATAAAGATGCGAATGCGTTATTATGATCGCCGTATTTTTAGGATATTGAATTTTTATTTGTGTTACCCGGAAGGTCTTCCAGGTTAACTCCGGCGAAGCAGGATGATTCTGCTAGTAAATATATATATAAAATATTAATAATCATATTTCGTTTCATAATGTTTCTAATCGATTTATGTATATGCATGATACAAAAATTGTCTAAATTACGAATTTTATCCATATATTTCGTTTAAGTAAAGTAAGATATAAAATGCAAAAATAGATTACATTACAGATACCCAAACGTTGACGTTAACTACTGCGAATGTGTTAATTTTCATAGTTTGAACTGAAATACATGAAAACATAATCCACTTTTCCAAAATAAAATTCACACCACTAATATTTTAAAATTTTGTATTAAAAGAAATGTGATGTGAATTCAACCGTAAGAAATGTTATTTGTAACCTTCTTATTATAAAAGCACTTGGATAAAAAAACAAGTGCGAATACACAAGAAACAAGAATATCCCAGATCTGGCCGTACGTGTTTTTCGCCAAGAGAGGGACGTGAGCGTGACCTTCATTGACATTCCCGACTTGAGAGGGTGTTTCTATTGTAAGGAGTTCTAAATTCCCCTTTCAGTTCCTTTTTCTCCCACTGCATTTGAGGTTGTATCAACCAGCTCGTAAAGTAGGTGAAGAGTAGAATCTATTACTAGACTTTTTTTTACAATTTTTTAATTAAAAATTTCATTATCTCAATAAAGATTTATTTTATATTTTGAAAAAGCCTTTTTTACTACAGTTACCACATTTTTTAAAGCCCGAATAATAATATTTCCAAACACTTGTCAATGGAAGAATATATTTACACATAGATATTAAAAGAGAAAGAAAACCTTACAATTAAATTATTACGCCAGCATTACCAAAGATCTGTTAAGGAAGAATTAGGGTCCTTTAAAGGACCCTTCACAATTTTAATCATCTTAAAACCAGATATTTCACAATTTTTTAAAGCTTAAAACAAGATATTTCGCAAATTTTTAGCTTAAAACAGGTCCCTTCACAAAATTCTTTGCCTAAAAAAAGGACCCTTCAGAATTTTTTTTTTTTTCATCGTGAAACAAGACTCTTCACAAACATCTTTGTTTTAAAAAAGATCCTTCACAATTTTTTCAATCTTAAAATATGAAAAAACAACTCTTTACAAAAATTTTCATCTTAAAACCGGACCCTTCACAATTTTTTTCAGCATAAAATAAGGCCTTTCACAAAATTATTTGTTTAAAAAAGCGCCCTTCACAATTTTTAAGCTTTAAACAGAACCCTTCACAAAATTCAAATGTAAAAAATATCCGATATTTTGATATATATCCCATATTTCTGTATATATCCGATAGTTTCGAAATATTTGCTGCTGATTATAAATGTTTTCAGACTTAATATGAATTAGAAATCAGACACTGCAATATATTGCGCTTAACATGAAAGCTTAATAAAACACTGTTCTAAACATCTTTTTATCCCCCCCCCCCTCTTACCGCAAAACTGAAGATCAACTAATCGGAAACAGAAACAATTTGCTTTTTGCATCCGTCGAAAAAAATCAGTATCAAGTAATGTGGAAATTTTATATTTCATACAACAAAATAAAAAATACAAAATATTTTTTTAATTCAAAATTTGAACATAAATGTACGTTCCCCAGGTAGCACAGAGATATCGGCCAATATCCACGGCAATATTGGCCAATATTTTGAATGTCGCTGAATGTCGAACGTCAAATTTACAACATCTGCCGATATTCACAGACATAACTTAAAATTAGTTTTAAAAAGAAAGCATTCAAAAGAGCTTTTTGCATTACTTATGACTTCATAGTACAGAAATAGTATTCTAAACAATAAAATTTAATAATTTTACAATTTTTAAAAAACTTGACTTTTTAATGCCTTATTTTTAATATTTGGTTACATTGGCCAATGTTGTAAAAATGATATTACTATTACAACATTCAGGGATATCTATCGACATTCGTAAAAAACAATATAATTTTTCGGACATTTCAAGATATTTGTCGACATTAAGCATGTCTGACGAAATTTGTAATCTTGACGGAAGTGAACGGAAAGTTCTAAAGGACCGCCCGTTTGTGTAATTTTCGTCAATGTGCATTTGATGGAGGCGTCGGGCGTGGACTTTGCACAGAAAGAAAAAGCCAATATAATAATTTTCTGTAGGAATCTATAGTTATTTTTATATATAAGAAAAGCATATGAAAATTTGTGCTTTATAAAAAAACTAAAGATGCTTTTAAACTATTTTTATACTATGTATTTTATACCATTTTAAAAAATGTCTTTACAAGAAAAAAAAATCAATTTATGTAATTTTTAAATGGATGCTTGTTTATCTTTTTTAAAATGTTTCGAATTTCCGACTTTTATAAGAATTTAATTTTTTATTATTGTAAGAAAATTCGTTTTCGTTTCAAAAGTTTAGTTTCAAAAGTAGGTCACTGATTTTTTAATTAGACACAATTAATAATAAATATTTTATATAATGCATCTAATTAATTATTATTATTATTATTATTATTATTATATAAGAAGCTTTTAGGGCTAATTTATGTGGTGTTAACTTTTCTGTAGTGTATTTTTGAAAAAATGTACACATATTTCTGACTTAAAATTAATAAAATATATATATTTAATTTCTCACAAAGCAAAATTCAAAGTAATGGGGTTGTTAAAACTTTCTTTATAGTTTTGTGCAAGGGGAACACATGATTTTTAACACAGCAAGCTTTAAAATTTCGTATTTCATTTAAATTTCTAAGTTTTTAATTTCTTATTTTAAAATATTTTTTTTTACAAAATTTCCAACAAACTCAGTAATAAAAAGTAATATTTAAATAAATCTTTTTGCTGAAAGAACGTAAAAAAAAATATGTCGATTGTGATTGAAAAATACGAGATAATTCAATGATAGTTTTGTTATTTGTTAGACATTTTTTATTCCAGTAATAGAAAAATCTACTCCCACCAGCTTTTGTTAACAGCTCTTTATGGCAAGTTTTTCCTGCGTTTATACCCATCATACTTCTTAGTTCTTGGGTTTGCTTTTGTCTTGTTACATAAACGAGACTAAACTTTCCTATGTAGAGATCTGTCCACCACATTGGTGGTGCAAAAAACAGACTGTTATTCCGTAATGAAAAAATAAGTCATTAAATATCCAAAAATGTTATTCAGGAATTTTAGAAAAATATATCGCTCAATATCAAATGATGATATTCAGCAATCACAGAAAAAAATATCACTTAATGTCAAAAAATGATATTCAGAGATGTTGGAAAATATTGGCCAACATTCACAGATGTCTAAAACTAATATTCACAAATATTATTTTAGGGGGTGTCATTTAACGTTGGCCAATATCTAATTTTGATATTGGCCGATATTACATTTTGATATTGGCCAATATCTTTGTGCTACCTGGGTCGTTCCTGTGCTTATTTATTCCCTAACCTGCTGTGTAGTTTAAACTGAGCTAAACCAAAACCAGAAAGAATTCTTTCTAATAAAACTGTAAATAAATGTTTACTTACAGTACATTAGGCAGTTTATTTTTCATTGCTGTTTGAAGTTGATATTGCCTCATTTGTGAATGGGTTCTACATTTAAAAATTTATCTTTAAACATAAAACCTAGAAAATTTATTTTACGTTTGGGGGGCAGGTCAAAATTACTGACAGAGGCAAAAATATGACAGAGGAATTCAGAGGAATTCATTATCTAAAAAACTACTTAGTCAATAAAAGTTAAAACATTCATTTACACTTGTTTTGAGTGAAAATATAAAAGATATCTTATAGAATGATACTTTGAATTAAATATCAAATACATGAAAATACCGAAAATATCAAACATAATGACATTATGAAATTAAACATCGGATATATATCATAATATATATTCATTGATAAATATATTAACCCTGGTAAAAACCTTGCTAATTTACAAAACTCGCAGAAATCCGGAGAAATTAGCGCCACCCATAGCAAACGCTTTCAACCTTCTGTAGATGATCAGAAAGTCGAAATGGAGTGGGAAAAATGATATAAGACGGTATCATATGCGATTTTCTATCAACCGGTCAAGGTGGCTCTCAAGGGTAAGCAGCTGTTCAGAAAAAATGAACTATAGCTAGGGAAAAAAAAACTTCTACTCCATCTAAAATAAAAATCAGGATTACTGCTCATATATAAAAAATTAATGATTTTTGGATTTTTTCCCCTTACATGTGCTATAAGATCTTGCTTCGTGCCAAATTCCAAGTACCCGTAGGTTTTACTCTCAAAACCTATAGAGTACTTCCGATTGACCTAAAATCTTAGAATTGGCATGAAGAAAGATCTTATAACACATAAGGAAAAAAAATCTGAATATCATAAATTTATAAATCAATATCGATTTATTACGTTACAAACTCATGAAGTTCCATAATCGGTACTAACGCGAAACTAACGCATCGTAACGCAATTTTTTGTAACAGTAATATAACATAACGGTACGGAATTCTCAGAGTCGGAGAGTCTACGGAATCATACTTGCACTTGTCCTGACTTTTTTTTTTAATTTTATATGATCAATATTTCCGATTATGGGAATTCATGAGTTTATTAAGTAATAAATCGACATAGAAATAATTTTCGGATTTGTTCTTTTACTTGTGATATAAGAGTGAGTGCCAAATTTCAAGGTTCTAGGTCAACCTGAAGTACCCTGTAGGTTTTACTCTCAAAACTTATAGGGTTACTTTCGGTTGATCTAGAACCTTGAAATTTTGCTTGCAGGAAGGTCTTATAGCACAAGTAAAGGAACAAATCCGAAAAAAAAAAAAAAAAAAAAAAAAACCCATTAATTTATCTTTTTTGTCGCTTTTAGTGTTCCATACCTGAAAAGGAAAAACGGAACCCTTATAGTCTCGCTTTAGAAATCCCGATTATGGAAAATAACATAATAAATCGACATAGAATTATAAATTAATGATTTTCAGATTTTCCCCTTTCTATGTGCTATAAGACCTACCTTTGTGCCAAATTTCAAGGATGTAGGTCAAAAGAAAGTATCCTATAGATTTTGAGAACGAAGCGTATAGGGTACTTCCGGTTGACCTAGAACCTTGAAATTAGGCACGAAATAATGTCTTATGGAACACACAAAGGAAAAAAAAATCCGAAAATGTCTAATTTAAAATCCATGTCGATTTATTACGTGACAAACTCATGAATTCGAACATTCGGGAATAATGATCCTATTTTAATTTATATATAAATGAATGATTTTTGGATCTTTTTCCTTACATATGCTAAAGACCTTCCTTCATGCAAAATTCCAAGTTCAACCGGAAATACCCTATAGGTTTTACTGTGAAAATCTATAGGATATACTTTGGTTGATCTAGAACCTTGGATTTTGGCACGAAGTAACTATAGCACATTTAAAGGAAAAAAAATCTATGTAACAAACAAACCAATTGTGAAAAACATGTAAAGGTTTTTCACTGTCTTTAAAAAGTTAACACTAAAAAAAAAACGTTGATTTTAACAACTGGCCATATCATGCGAAGTGAGTAAGGTTTAGATACCGCTCCTTTAGAAGTGAAAAAAGTTTTTCGTTTCTCCAGGAAAGGGCGGGGCTATTTTTGCACGTCTTGCAGCTCGTATGTCGATTCATCGTTAAATAGATGTTGCGTCCGACAGACTTCAGCACCTATCTGGTCGTGCATTGCCACGGCTTTGATTTGTCATTCGACAGATAAATTTAAAATAAAAGAGTAAATGACATTAAAAAAACAAGCCTAACAACTGTACAAATGTTCAAGTTTCTCTTATTTTATCCGTTAGCCTTTGTTGCCAAAAACACTTTCACCTCTTAGACGTTGATTACATTTTTGGGAGAATTTATTTTATTTTATTTTTTTTTATTTAAAATTATTAGTTTATTGATCTTCCAAGTACATTCATCGTGTGGGAGAGGGTGGGATTTTCTTTTCATATGCACATTATTTTTATTTTTAAAATTCTTTACGTTCTGGATTATTCAAATTTTTAAGAAATTTGAATGCTGCAATTATGTAATTTTGTAACTATTCCACATTTGTGAACACTGCAGAAAAGATAACTGCTTCGTTAAATTAATAACTAACTACTTTGGTATAATAATATTAACCTTGTTGAAGTCAAGAAAAGTTTTGTGTATTTGATATTTGATTCAGAATTAGAAAATATTCACCTATTGTTTTTTAAAATAGATTAAGCCTTCCACTGAAAGGAAAAAAAAGGTATGCTTATATATATATATATATATGTAAACACATACACATACATATACATATATATCTGTGGTGTGGATGTACACTTTTTTTGTGTATTATTCTTTAAATATTACTTTCAATACAACATTCTCATCTACATAACTTAATTTTCTTCAAAAAAAAAAAAAAAAAAAAAATTGAATAGAAATAGAAAGAACAATAAGAAGGGGGCGAATTTGTGTAAGTATTTACATGTTGACGCATATCGAAAAATCATTTGATGCAGTAACTTTTTTGTGATTATAACATTTGAAGTTCTTCCAAACCTAATTCCCCCTTTTTTTTCCACTCTAAGAATCCCAATTAAAATAACTCCACTTTTCATACATACCACTTAAAAGTTTGGTTTGGTCCTACCTAGAGTCCTGCGCGGATTGGATTGTACCGACACGAACCCGAAAATTCCATCGGAAGTCAAAGCGAAACCCCACCCGAAGTGGGAGAACATTAATCCATACTTTAATGATTTAAAATGTGGCCTACAGTTATATCTCTGATATCAATTTTATCTTTTATATACTAGAATAAACATATAGTATTTACTCATCGCTATTCAAATATTGTAGTAACACCTCTAAATAACAGACACGTCCGGGCCGTTGAATTTGTCACTTATCCAGAGGCGTGTGCTATTCAGAATAAAAAAATAAACTACTCACACCACGTTTTCTTCAAAGCAGACATTAAAGAGTAAATCTAGGTGATTTTGCTCGTTAGCTTTGCGCAGAGGCAGTGTCATAGCCAATGAGGTTCTACCGAGGCGTGACTATTGCTAGTTGAAAACTTTTCCCAATACCCCGCCATGGCGACGTGAAATACCGTCGGCATAGGCAATTTTTGGGAACCCCGGGAGGGGTTTAAATTATGGAAAAAAGACTGCTTTACATTCTTCACATACATCAAGGCTCATATCATAGGCAAAGATACTACACTAGTGTATAGAATCTTTGTCATAAGCTTGGGGATTGCAACTATTTAAGGGTTGCTGTAATCTGTGGCTTACCTTTGGACAAATTTATAATAAATAGAAGTGGGAAGTTTTTTGACTTGTATACAACAATATTAAAATGCATTTACGTTAAAATCTTTTTTCTTTTTCTTTCTTTCTTTTCTTTTCTTTTTTTTTTTTTAAGTTACAAAATTAAAACTTTTATACTGTCTTTTGGTTTGATAAGTTATGAGAATCCTATAAGAATAACTAGGGTAGATGTGCCAGTAATGGACACCCTTAAGGAATTTATTTTTAAAATATTTTTTAATTAATAGCTATAATTATTATATTCCACCTTTTTTAATATTATATTAATCTATCAACAATATTTAATCATGCTCATAGTCACGTTTCCCAATGTGAATCAAAATTTAATTGTAAATAACACAAATAAATCAAAACACCCTAAATTCCAGTAATGGACACCCTCTGCTCCAGTAATGGGACACTCTCTGTTCCAGTAATGGACACCCCACAAAAAGTAATAGGTAATTGATTTTATGATTGTATTTAAAACAAGAATTTAATGAAGGCATATTAATGAAATAAAATAGTCATTTTCAAATAAATTTAAGAATTAGGATATCAATAATTAATAAAATATTTATGAGAATAATTCACTCTTTAAATTAATTATTGTTATTATCACAAGATCGATATTTTAATTATTTTAGATAGAAGGTTTAGAATACTAAATTTCAAAGAAGTATATTTATCAAATTATTGAGTCATTAAGGGAGGGGGGGGGGGATTTAAAAAAAAAGTCTTTTGGAGTACCAGTGCATGGAATCATATTTCTTGTTACTCTTAACAGTTAAACTTCCTAAAACTGCTTTATATATTACTTTTAGCAATTTGTCTAAAATATATCAAATAAATGAAAGTGTAGGTTGAATGTTTTTTAACTAAATAAAATTATTTCAAAATAAACTATCAGAACTGACATTTGAGCCCCCTGATCTGCAGATTTAGTACTTTCATTGCTACTATAAATTTAATATTATAGGGGGGGGGGGGTATGTATGTAGTTCTTTTGTCAGAGATGTATAATGAAACATTTAAGACAGAAAATAAACGATTTTTAAGAACTTGTGCGACTTAAAAAAAATGGCTTTTTTTAAATGGAGAGAGTTTGAACCCCATAAGCCCCTCATTTTCCCATGCCCTTAAAAATTATTCTTTGCTTCCTGATGGGTGTGCAAGGTACGTTTTACAAAAAAATAATTTGATTACAATCTTTAAAAAATTATTAATTACGTCAAATTAATAAAATTAGCTATTTATATAAAAAAAATATATTGTTATTACATTCTGGTAATTGAAATTTAAAAATTATATTTGATTACTTAGCTTTTCAATTCAATTAAAAAAAAATTATGCACTATGAACATTACCGAAATTGCTTTTTTAGTAATGTCTACATGGGGTGTCCATTACTGGAAATTGACTAATTAAGCATTCCAGTAATGGACCATGGTCCTAAAACCTGAAAAATAAATGAAATTTTGTAAATTGCCATTAGTATGTAAAATTCAAAGTTTGCTATTATTGTCCAAACAACAACATGCAATTTTTTCAAGAAAATCAAAAATATATAAATTATTTAGGTGAAGCCAGCTCTTAGCATGTTCATTAAGATTTTCAAAGAAAATCAGTGGAACTGTGAAACATTATTTTCTGCTTCCTGATTGGTTTGATTAAAAGTATCAACAATAACCCAGATTATAAAACAAGCAAGTAGGAATAATAAAAAAATATATAAAAGGCTAAATTTTTATTGGTTACTTTTTTATAAATCAAAAACTTTGAAAGTGGCCCATTACTGGAAGGGGGTCCATTACTGGCACATCTACCCTATCTCCATTCAAGTAAAAATATCAATTTATAGAGCTATAATATTTTGGTTTTTATGAATTTTCAGAGTTTTTTTTTTTCTTTTAAATCTAAAAACGCATTTTTTTTTTTTTTTTTTTTTTTTGCTTTAGCTTTTAGAAAACGCTGAAAATTCAAGTGTTAGTTTAAGTCGTAGAAGAATATTTTTTTCTGTTTTACTTTTTAGAACATGGGGAAACTTTTTCTAAATACAACTTATAGAACCCGCGAACCGTATAAAAATATTAATTTCGCAACTTTTTATATAATGCAAAACAACATTTGAAACATTTTTGCAATCGGAACAAAGCCCTAAAAACGATAAAAAGTGACAGACTCTATATATTCTGATACTCTTTGTAACACAGCAATAGAAATCGCACACTTTTCTGTAAAGTGACACAATAATAAAAAAGAAAAACTCAATTTCTGAGATATCTTAATATAATCAAATCACAAACATATTTCCCCAGTCTGCTATTAAAAGCAAGTTTAAACATAAAAAAAAAATAACTTATCATTTTTCACTTATGATGTTATACTACCATACCTTACTATCTACATATCTTCAGATAATAGGTTCTAACGTAGCTCATACTGAAATAGATAAGTTACTTTTGTTTCTTGATATAAAAATTCGAATAAATTTTTGATTTATTTTAAGTATACGCAAAGCAATTTGTTTTCATGTTTGAAAATGTTTTCCGCCTTTCTTGAAAAACTCTTTTTTTTTTTTTGTTTTTGTCCCTAGATGCGGTCACCAGGCCCTCCATTTAGAAAAAGGGGGGAAGGGTCATGTCCTTTTTTTTTAATTTATTTATTTATTTTTTTTATTTGGGAGGGAGGGCGAGTCATATGTCTTCATTAGCAATTTTTATATCTTAGATCCAAATTGACTTTTTACCGACAAAAACCCGAATTCATTTTCTTTTCATAAGTGCATGCAATTTGCAGGTATAGTCGTACATAATATAAAATTTGCATGTTTTATCCAGATACCCAGAAATTAGTGTTTGCCATTTTCTGATAAATGCAAAGAATCTTACAAAAAGTTTTCAAAGTTCTTAAAGTTCGTATTTTAAGTCGATTTCCGAGTCTCGACAGTCATGAAAAATATCGTCTTGATGGAACAATAAAATACAATTCAAAATGTATCACATTTATAGGAAAATTAAAAAACGAAATTCGATTCTTTAGTGCTTAAACAATAATGCCTGCAATTTTCATGCACTTCTATTTAAAAATAACTCAATAAATGCAAAAAAATCAGAATTTTTAAGCAGTAAAAAAAGAAAACATAATGATAACGCCTTTAATACTTATTTATATATATAAAAAAAAAAAGAAAGTATTGTTTTGTAGAAATGTTTTCCATTTAAAGGTGAGGGTCATGACCTCCATGACCTACCCCTTGGATGTCACTATAGGAATAAGCATCTGATGCGCGAAACATGTAACGTGAAAATCAATTTATTAGAATTCAAAGGTAATAATAAGTAAAGCAATCGGGGAATTATAGCTTTAATTTGTATAATTATTGGATTAAATGCTTGTATAATTCACCATAATGGATTTTTTTTATTTTGCTTTTCATGGATCGGAGGTTATTATATGTATATGGATGTTTCTCGGTTGCGAAGTTATCGAAAATTTCTGAATATGTCTGCAAATTTATAAACTCCGCCCACCTCCGAAGACAAAGCAGAATTAGGGCGGTTCTCAAACGACTATTTCCCCCGCCTAAAATCATGAAACGATCTGACACACCCACGGTTCATTTTTAATAGTAAAAGCATGAAATCAGCAGGCAAGAATATTGAAGTGATTCGAAATCAAAGAGCGTTTTAAAAAAAAATAGTATATATATTAATTACATCTTGAGTTATAAGCGATTGTTCTCTGATGATGATCTTTCAGGGGCTGCCTCATACGGAAATTCTGTTCAAAACGCCAGATTATACAAAATTTTCTGACATATCCTTTATATTTAACGTTAAATGCTAAAGGCTATTTGATTTCAAAGATTCTGAAAAAGAATTTCAGCAGATTTTATGCGTTTACGAATCAAAATATTCAGGAAGGTAGCCAGTTTGGATTTGTGAACAGCCTTAAAAACAGCAAAATAAATATTCATGTAGTAAATACCCTTCTTTCGTTTTAATAACAATAAAAAAAAAAAAAAATAAAAATAAAAATAAATAAAAATAAAAATAAAATAAAAATAAAATATAATAATAATCAGACTTTTTCAAATACTTATTTATTTATTTATTTTTTAAAATTCTTATTGAATAGACATTTTTTGTAAGTTTCATTTAGAAAAGATGCTTTAATACAGATATAAAATTTGCAACGAACCAATTAATAAGTATAAAAGTAATTTTAATATTTATTTATTTATTTATTTATTTATTTATTTATTTATTTATTATTATTATCATTATTATTTTAAAGACCCTTTTATAAGCATTCAATGTTGATCTTAAAAATCACACCTAATTTTACGCCTGCAATGAATGTTATTCGAAACAAATAAATAATTAAATAAAAATTCGTCACTATATGTTAATTTAGCGCTGGCCCCTGTTATGGAAAATTCATGGCTTTGAAAAAAAAGGCCACGCACGACTATTAAATTGATCCGAAATCGTATAGCGTATTTCATTAAGATAAATTTCTGGCTGATTGTGACTGTTGTAAAACAATTCGTGGAAGGCGGATGCTACTTCTAACAAAAAATGGCGTCAGTCTATTGAGTAGGATTTCAGAGACAGGGGCCTTAGTTTTTACTGAAAGCAACGGAATTATTGCGGTGGTCCATTTAAAGCTATATGGCTAATCTCCCCTATATAAATTCTATTTTAAAAATAACGAATTTTCATTTCATTTATTTTTTAATCTCTTTATATACAGTGAGGTAATGTAATGATCTCTACATATTTAGAATATCAGCTTCTGAGTTGTAAAATCGAATATTCAGATAGGCGTATTCGCAAATTTTATAATAAGAAGTATAGATGGGCTAAATTCTCCAACATTTGTGATAATAGATCTAAAATTTGTAAAATTTGTCCAATACAGCTTTTTACAATTTACAATGGATGAGATTCCTTAATTCAAATATTTCTATTTCATTATAAACTGAATCATATATAATATATTTAATTTTGCTACACTAAATATCAATAACAAAGTAAAAACTAGTCGTTGGGGGCCACCGTAATACTTACCCATCATGGATATGCATAATAGAAAATATGAAAATAAAACATGTGTAAACTATTTATAAAATACATTGCAATTCGAGTAAAATCGTGGCTTGATGATGTCATAAGCTTTAAATGCTCTATTACTGAATTGCGTAAAAGAAACATCCTTTATGACTCCAAAATTGATAACCATATTAACTAACGGTTTACTGCGTCGGATTAAAAGTCTCATTTCCAATTAAAATATATCTTTGAATTGAAATTTGAATGAAATACAGAGTCATGAAAAATCAAAGAGTGTGGAAATAGGATTACAAATATCTCGGCAACTAACTATCCGATTCACTTCATTCTTTCTGCAAATTTTATGTTTTTTTCTTGGCTTTTATATTCACTCCTTAAAATAAAAAAATTCGAAAATTTTCATATACCTTTTATCAGAACGAATATTTCGAGAGTCCGAAAAAAATAGTTCCGGATAATCGAGGTTAATGAAATTCAATAAGCTTTTTCCCATTATTACATACTAAGTACATACCAAATTTCAAGTCTCCATTTCAATTTTTTCGGGAGATAGAGCGTTTACAGACACACACACAGACACACAGACTCACAGACAGACGGACGGCAATTTTTTTTTCTAAAAATATGTTTTTCGGAACCTCCAGGGTCTAAAAGTGTAAATGCGTCAAAATTTTTATTTCGATTTTCAAAACTATTACAAGATTTACCCTATACTACGTGTGATGGGTATGTAATAAATCGCAAAAGTGCGTTGTATGGTAAAAGTATGCTGCGTTAAAGAAAATTATATATTTATTACTTCGTAAAGTCTTGGCAAAATGTGATTGAATATTTTCTGGCCATACCTGAGATCTTGCACGGCACACCAGTTTGCCGCGTTATATAGTTATTATGCACATCGTGAAAACTACAGTTTAGCATTCCCATTTGTATTGAGATATGTATCAAAATCTAATCAACGCAGATTTGCGTAAAAGTCTATTAAATATGAGGTTTCATGGAATTTTGTGTATTAGTTCTTGAATTACAGCGCCTACAAAATTTTTGTATCATACAACAGACAGACAAACATACGCACAAAAGTAATCAAATCGTATTCAGGAAACCCTGAACATATAAATCAATTAATAACCGAATATAAGAAATTTTCACGAATGCAATTATATCTTCTTATAAATATAGAAGAAAGTAAAAATTAAGGTAGAATTTTTATTAAATGAATAAAGCAGTAAAATGAATTAAAATAAATTAAGTTAAAATAATAATAATTAAAATCATAAAATAATAATAATTAAAATAATAAAATAATTAAAATTAAAATAATAAAAATTAAGTAATATTTAATAAAATATAAATAAATACGTACAAATAATAATATAAATAAAATAAAATAAATAATATAATGAAATAATAATATAAATAAAATAATAAAATAAAATAAATAATATAATAAAATAATAATGTAAATAAAATAATAAAATACAATAAATAATATAATAAAATAATAATATAATATAATATAATAATAATTAAATAATATAATAAAATAATAATATAATATACTAAAATAATAATTAAATAATATAATAAAATAAATAATATAGATAAATAAATATATAAATATTATAAAATTAATTAATTTTATAATATTTATATATTTATTTATCTATATTATTTATTTTATTATATTATTTAATTATTATTTTAGTATATTATATTATTATTTTATTATATTATTTAATTATTATTATATTATATTATATTATTATTTTATTATATTATTTATTGTATTTTATTATTTTATTTACATTATTATTTTATTATATTATTTATTTTATTTTATTATTTTATTTATATTATTATTTCATTATATTATTTATTTTATTTTATTTATATTATTATTTGTACGTATTTATTTATATTTTATTAAATATTACTTAATTTTTATTATAAATATTATAATAAAAATATTATATTATATATAATATTATATATATATATATATATATATATATTATATATATATATATATATATAATATATATTATATATATATATATATATTATATATATTATATATAATATTATATATAATATTATTATAAATTATAAATAATTATTATAAAATTAATTAATTTTATAATTATAATATATTTTTATAATAGTTAATAATTAAAAAAATTATAAGCATAATAATTATAATTATAATAATTATAATAATAATTGAAATAATAAATAATTTGCGTTAAAATAAATGTAGATCCCTTCTTTTATCTATTAAACAAAATACGTATTCAATTTTTGCTAATATGACATTTGCGATAAGAAAAACTACACTGAAGAAAAACAAACATCCTATTACTGCGTACATCACCCGGAAACTGTTGATTTACTTATCACAAATTTTCCCTTTTTATTCCCCAAAAAGATCATTACGGAATTCCGGCTGTAATTGATAACTTCTCACTTAATTATAGCTATTGATTTCCCTTTAACACCCATAAGAATTTTTTTTTAATGACAAACGAGATTTTTGGAAACAAGCGAGTATCTGCTATATTTGTTGCGCCTCGGTATGTAAATGTTTTTTTTAGCTGCATAAATAAAGCTCAATTTTGCCTAGATTCTCTACGTGAAATGTATTGTAAATATTGATTTATTTTACTAACGAGACAGAGAAGATAAATCGATAAGGAAAATACTAATCCTGAAGCTTTTGTGCCAAACTAATTAACTTATTGTGCGTCATATCAGAATAAGGCTGTTTTGCGATTAAAAAACTTAACATTGCACTTCTACAGGATGATCTAAGCAGTCTGACTGTTTTTAAAATTCGATAACATGCAATTGCAGTTATTGAAGTTATTATTGAAGAAGATTAATGTGTGAATTCAGGAGTTTCTTTACTGTGCAAGTAGTTATTATAGTTCGAAATATCATGATAGATAGCACTGCACTGTGTAGGATTGTAACAATGTTCAAAATAACTTTCAAAATGCAAACCACTTTGTTTGCCTTTTTAACTACTAAACAGAATGAAGTATAGCGAAATTTAATCATTTTTAGGTGCGTTCGTAATTATATAAATACGTAGCACCTATAGTCGTTGTCTCGTCCGTCCGTCCATCTGTCCGCATATAACAGCGCAAAAACTACCCACCCGGATGGTTTGAAATTTAATATATATAATCGTTGCAAAATTTTGTCACATCATTTCAAATTTTATGAAAATCGAATCAAAACTTAAAAAGATATAAATAAAAGTTATCTTTATTGTATTAAATCCTATCATACGTAATCTGTATAGTAAAAGTGCAAGTCATGTGACTGAGGAAAACAAATACGGGCTAACCACATCTTTTTCCATATGCCAAGCGGCCATTTTTTTTCAAAATTATTTTTTCGAATAAAATTGCGTAAAAGTTACATTTTCAGAAAATTTTTAATAAAATTGTTTGCTTGAGAGATGCGTTACATTAAAAAATGTATAGATTCTGAGATAACTTCAGTGAAATCCATTAAAGTGAATAAACAGAAGATTCATTCATCGTGAGTCATAGAAATATTAAATCATGGAGGCAATCATTCGCAAAGCAAGATGGCGAATTTTACAGCGCTGTCTGGTGTCGAAAAAAAAATTCGCATCTGTAAACGTGGCATACGTAATAATAATAATAAAAAGGCATCCCCATTTCGCTCATAGAAGACGATATAATTTATTTCAGTGAAATGATAACGATGATTTTTTTACAGTGTAAAACTAGTTATAGCACGAAACGAACGCGCACCTCATTTGTCACTTTTAACGTACAATTTCCAACTTGTTATATTCCAGTTTGAGCGTTTTGACAATTTGAGACAGCGCAGCGCCGTCTATCAGTAACATATGGAGCCAAAATAAAGAGGTATAGTAAAGAAATTCCGGATTTTCACATAATCCCCTACAATAATAATTTCAATAACTCACGTTATTGAATTTTAAAACGCTTCAGGCCTTATTTAACTCCCTTAGGAAGGGTGTCAATTAACTCCTTCACGACAAGCGTCATGTATACGTGACGCATAATATATTCAGATTCCTTGATTATTCCTACATGTAATTTTTAATTGGAAATTTTGCGTTACTTTATTGGAGCTTTTCTGCGATTAAATTAGGCAAAAATTTCTACTTTGAAAAACCGGTGATAACAGATTAAAAATTCTGTAAAGAACGCTTGTCGAGAAGGGGCTGAACGACATTTAAATTTTTAATACCAGCAATTCCGTATAGCATTTTTTATTTTATTTAATCCAATAATTCTACGATTAGACAAGGCAAAGATTACGACTAAAATAATCTGGTATTAAAAAAATAAAAGCCATATCCACCCTATATGGAACGTATACGCGTCATCAGTCCTGAAGGGGTAAAAGGCAAACCGTAATATCTTGAACAATGATGTATTAATAAAATGTTTTATATCTAAAACATGCAAGCTAATTGCTAAAATTTGATTTGTAAAGATTGCTGCAAAGCAATTAAAACAATTAAATACGAGCTTAGCTTACTACTCGTAGCTTAAAAAAATTAAACAGGAAGAAATAACAAAACAGTTCTTTACCTTTGTTCCTTACCTTTCTCCTTTAACATTGTTCTTTACCTATAGATTTCCTAATAACAGTGTTGCCAAATCTAGTAGAATTTTTATACAGAAATAACAAATTTACACCAGAAAAGTTTGACTAGTAATTTTTGAAAAAGCTATTCATAAAATGTCAAATTTACTAAGTAATATTTATACTACAGCTATCGTGTTTTTTACCTTAACATAATTGATCTATACTCATTTGCTATTTCTATTAGTATTATTATTATCATTATTTGCTAACATCAATTTATTCCATCTTAAACATTCCTATTTTACTTAGATTCTTATGTAGTTTAAAAACTACAGTCTATATGATTTCCCCAATGGCTCAACATTTAATAAGACATCATATCCATAAACTGTGCGTTAAGATGGTGTCAACTAAGAAGCCCCTCAAAGCTATTTTACTATTCAAGTTATTTTTTAAATAAAAAATATCTATTCAAATTTTCTGGTTAGTATTTGAAATTTCTGAAATGAAAAATTCCCCAAATTTGGCAACGCTGATAAACAAACGTACAATTAGGAACGATGAAGCTTCACTGACAAAATATATATAATACATTTCGGCGTATAACACGCACCCTTGATTTGAGATGCTATTTTCCTATTTTTAGCTTATTCACTGAATCATGCGCACCCTTCTTTTTCGCAAAGAAACCTTCACGAGTCCTTCAGCATAATATTGCAATAAATAATATAAATTAAAAAAAATATAATAACTAGTGCGAGCATAAAGAAATTATGAACAAAGTCGAAACGAAAGAACATGATAAACTCCATATCTCCACCTGAATCCCTACAAAGAAATTGGGATAGCTAATTCGAAAAGTCAATTCATCAATTTATTTTATTTTTCTATTCATTAGTTTCAAATTCTAAATTCTTAAGGCTCCTCATCACTCAGGCCGCAAATTCCCCTTTATATTGTTAAACTTATGGACTTGGAATGGGTTATATATAAGAAATTACGGTACTTAATCTTATATTTTAAGTGTTAAAATCCAAATGAAACAGGCGCGTTGTAACTAAAATTAACACTTGAAATAAAACTATGTACTATTTTAGAAATACTTTTTCAAATAAAATAGAAAGAATCATTCTTCAAGAAGAGCATAGAGGAAAAAAGAAGGTCAACATTTTGTTTTTCAGAGGAGACATTTGAAAAAATCCCTGACGGTCGGCCTACAGGCACAGGCCGAGAAGACGCAGACCGTGGGGCACCTGTTTATTGGGAATTGCAGAAGAAAGACCTATTTGCCATGATGTGGCAGTTGGGACCACCCACTTCGAAATATACCTCTACCTGTAGGTGGAGCCAGCAGGGATTTTTTTTTAATTTTTTTTTTTTTTTTTTTTTTTTTTTTTTTAACCGTAAAAGTTGGTCTTATAAAAAACTTGTCAATATAAAAGTTGTAGATAATATTAAGAAGATTTATAATAAATTTAAGAGGATTTGATATATTGGGAATTGACGAAGTTATGATTGTTTTTCTTCTGAAACCCCTATTCCCCCCCCCCCCCCCCCTTCTTGCAGGCATTTTAATGAAATCAAAAATCTGTCATACATAAATTTTTGGCCCTTTTCTTAGAAGTAATAACAGCCTTAAACGGATTCGATATGTATAAAAATTAAGAAGTTATGGGTTTTTTCTGTTTTCACGTCTGCTTGTAGGCGGAGCCAGCAGGGATTTTTTTGTTTTTAATTTTTTTTGCCATAAGAGTTGGTCCTATAAAAAACTTGTCAGTATAAAAGTTGTAGATCATTTTAAGGAGATTTACAATAAATTTAAGCGGATTTGATATCTTGGGAATTGACGAAGTTATGAATTTTTTTCTTCTAAAACCCCCGTTCCCCCCACCCCTGGGGGCCATTTTTAATGATATCAAAAATCTGTCATACATAAATTTTCGGCCCTTTTCCTAGAAGTAATAATTACTTTAAACGGATTCGATACGTATCATAATTAAGAATTTATGGGGGATTTTCCCGTTGTCACAAAAAGCCCCCCATTTCCCCCCTCCCTTGGTTCGATTTTGTCCGTTAACGAACTTGACCGAGATTTTATGCCCCTTGATTTTATGTATCAATTTGGAAGAGATTTGTGCAGAATTATTGGAGTTATCGTGTCCATAAAAAAGTGACATAGATAGATAGACAGATAGATAGATAGATAGATAGATAGATAGAAAAAGTTTTGAACTGGGGGTGAATGTAATAGGTATTATTTCTTACGAAATCTACCTAAAAAATACTGATGTATTCAAATCCCACAGGTTTAACATTAAAGAGGGAAAATTGCGGTCTGCCTGATGAAGAGCCTTTAGCTTATTTTTCCTTGCCTGTTAGTATTGTATTTTTATACTCTAAGTATAATGCGTACTTGTAAATTTTATTCAATTTTTTTGTTTCAAAAGTGGACGTTATACGCTAGGATATACGGTACTATTTTAATCAAATAAGAAATAGCAAAACAATTCCACAAAAGAATATTTAGTGATCATTTAATAAATTTATTCATATAGATAATTAAAATAGTAATAATAAAAAATATATATCCATTTAAAATATATATTTTACAAATCGAATCTATTAAAAGTAATAATGAAGCTAGATAAATTTTATGTTATTAACGATTAGCAATTAACATCATCAACATATGTAGAAGCTATCTGATTGATGACTACATCAATTGAAGGGTCAATGAGAAGAACGATGATAGTCCGTTTTTGTTAAATTTGAGGTGACTGTACCACCTGATAGCTTGAGAGTGATACTACCGTTTGATAACCTTGTATCGAGGAAACACACTTCAATATAAGTCGATGCACAGTTGAAGACAGGACTAACACGTGTGTAAAGAGAAATAACCTAGAACTACAAGTTTGTGACTATAATAATTTTTCCCATTGACTCTTCAATTATTATAAAGCTTCTTTATGGAGAGAAATAGAATAAGTCTATAAAGTAGAAATAAAATTTAACTTTTAATTATGTGAGGAAGAAGAAACACTTTTCCTGCTTATATACATTTAGAAAATCAAGTAAATACATTTGTTAATTGAAAGTACGATACTTTTGAATAACAAAATTTCACTGGAACAAAAATAAATATCCTTTTACTGCTGCGAACTGTTGAGTTGCTTATCGCCAGTTGTTTCCTGTTTTCAATCCTTTTATCCTAAAAAGGTCATTACGGGATTCCGGATCTAATTAATAACTTCTCACTTAATTATAGCTATTGATTTTCTTTTTGCACCTATCCGGAAAATAACTTAAAACTCATGAGATTTTAGAAAACAAGCGATTGTCTATTGTATGGCTGTGACCTTCATTGCAAATATTACTTTAGCAGCATAAAGTCCAATTTTGTCGATGATTTATTATGCGAAATGCATCATAATTATCGATTTATTTCATTAACGAAATTGAGTAAATAAATCGATAATGCCTGTAAAAGAGTCATTATGAGAAGTTTATGACAAGTTAATTAACTTATTGCAGAACTTTTATTCATATTTTAATTTCTTTAAATATTATATGCTACGTCTTTGATTTATAGCCTAAAATAATCAACAATAATTATTGTTGTTTAAGTGATATTTTTTAACGAATTTATTGAGCTCGATTACTTTGCTGTGTTCAACACGTTGCACTGCCGAGTTAAAATTACCGGAATTTTATTTTATATAGAAAGTTCGAATTCATACTAGCAAATAATAATAGCAACATTTACTTTACTTAATTACAGACATTTCGTGATTACATAAAATGAAAATTCTTCTTTCGAAATTTCCGGTACGATTTCGTAATTTTAGATTGAAAACCACGTACTCGTGGTTGGCAGCGAATGGGTTAAATCTTGAAATTGATCTTTTTATCATTTTTTTCTGCTTATTCTAATAACTCATAACATTTATAAAAATAACCGTCTATCTATTTATCTATCTATAAATGTCTTTATCGATCTATCTATCTATCTATATATATAGCTTATTAATTATGATTGGAAATAATCAGTCTTATTTTTTTTTCAGTTCAGATTTTTATGTCGTCGTCGAAAATTTATTGCCACCTTAATATCAGAAATACATCCCAAAAAGTAGTACGGTATGCCGATGTCGTAACGATGATGGCAACGACTTGCGTTATCGTGCTTTTCCTTTTATTAATCCTACATCCAGTTCTAAATCTTGCACAATTTCAAATTTTATTTAATCGAGTAGGAAAAAAATGTACTTCCAAATAAAATTTGTTTACAAACTGCAGCTGAATTTAATGACATTTTGTAACTTTTGAATAATTTTCAAGTATGGATTAACGTTTTAATTACGGTGTTGAGACACCGTACATCCCAACGACAATTTGTTATTCTATTTGTACCACTTTGCGACTAAAAATATCTGCCATACTAGGATGTTTTCAAGTGATATCAAGTGACCAGAAAGAAAAATTTTGTAAGTTGTGGAACGATTGAATATAAAAATAGTCGCCAGTCCAGGCCTAATCAAACGGTTAAAAAGAAAAATCTATCTCAACAAAGAATATTTGTTTAAAAAATGTTAAGTAACAAGTGGCAACTGATTGCCAAAAGGGAAAAAAATCTTTCGCTTAAAAAAAAAAAAAATCATTCCATTAATCTTTTGTAATTAGATCCACGTCCAAACGTTGCCGTTATAGATATAATCAATTACCTTTACAGTGTATGTGAATAATTTTAAAGTTGTGAAAAGTTATTTTGCGACAAATCACATTTGCTCAAATACGCCATTTGGCCATGTACCTCATTAGGGAAGATTAGCCGTAAGATCAAACAATGCAATTTGGTGCTAAACTGAAATCTGTCAACGAAGACAGATCTTCATTGTATGTTTTGAATATAAAATTAATATCACGTTAAGTTAAAAGATAGATTACATCAGAACATGCTCGTTCTTTTTTTTTAATGCAACGATCTCTTTATAGAGAGCCACCAGTTGACCAGTTGAAGAGGATAAAGAGCAGAATACTATAGTGCGTCTCAAAAGTATATGGGCAGGGGATTTTTTGAAATAACAGTTCAAAAAATGAAGCAATAATGACGAAAAAAATAATATGGACATAGTATCATAACTTAAATTTATTACAGCAAAGAAATAAAGTATAAGTTTTACAGATGTTTTGTAAAAAAAATAAAAATAAAAATAGGCTGTCCCAAAAATGTATGGACTTTCCGAATATTTTGCATTTAAATTCCAATTTTGTATCCATTTCTTTTAATTATCTTGAAAACCCTATAAGACATGCTTCCAACTAGTGTTTGGAGTATGTGCGGCTGTAAAGAGAACCAATTCTGCTCTACTTGGTGCTGTAATTTCTGAATAGTAGAAAACTGCCGACCATGGGCATACACATCTCGTGCAAGTACTCCCCAAAGGTTTTCAATTGGATTCAAGTCTGGGCTGATGGCTGACCAGTCACTTGATTCTGTTGAAACCAAGCTGTTGTTGAGTGGGAGGTGTGAATCGACGCATTGTCCTGTTGTAATTTCCAGTTCACCCCCCCCCCCCCGTAAGATATTTCCGATTGGAAGTAGATTGCTTTTAAGGACATTTTGATAATCCTCAAAGCATTGTCGACCATTAAGAAAAGCAATATCCATTGTTCCGTTGAAACAGAATGCGCCCCACACCATTAGTGAACCCCCTCGTTTTTGTCGACTAAAGAACTCGCGAGGTTCTTTTCGTAAGTCTTGCCAATAGTATGCCCAGCCATCAGGGCCATCCAAATTGAATTTTGTTTTCGTGACTGAAGAAAACACTTAACCATTCATCCGTCATGCATGTGTTTTTTAGCCCAAAGAACTCGAGTTTTTCTATGGTGCACTTTCAGCTTCAGCATAGGTGTCTGACAGATTCTGCGATATTTATGATTTTCGCTTACCTGTATGCGACTGTGAACAGTAGATCTGGAAATAGGAAACGCGAAAGTCCCCGAAATTTCATGAACAGATTTTGTTTGGGTTGAAACTGCTCGCCAAATTTCTCTATCTTGTCTTAGAGTTATTTTTCTTTGTCGACCTGAACGCTTTTTTGCAATCGTATTGTCACTTTTTGATAAAATTGCATAAATTCCAGATCTGCTACGCTTCATTTGTTTTGTAATATCAGAAACTTTAACATTTTGAGCCTTTAAACGCCAAATTTTAGCAATATCAGCAGCAGAGAATTCAACGTTGCGAGGCATTTTCCAACTATTCGACAATTGAAGAAGGAGCAGTGATTCTAGGTTTCAAAGTGGTAACGTCACAAGTACAGAACGCAGAAAATACAAATTTTTCTGATACGGTGGTAATAAAAGCAGTTCGTCTCTGTGTCCATATATTTTTGAGACAGCTTATTTTGAATTTTATTTTTTTACAAACAATCTGTGATATAAACATAAAATTCTGTATCGTAATAAACTTATGTTATGATTCCATATGCTAATTAGTTTTTTCGTGATTATTTTTTTATTTTCTTAGCTGTTATTTCGAAAAATCGCCTGTCCATATATATTTGAGACGCACCTTATTATCCGAATACTATCGGAGGAACTACAACATATCCAGCACGTCACATGACAAGTTTCACATAAGTTTACACAAACTTTTCAGATGGCCTAGTTTAAAATAATGCCTTAAGATGGATAAAATCTCAACATTTGTAGCACTGTTTATGTGACTTAAAAATAAAATAAAGAAGCCTGTATGATTATAGAATATAGAGGGACATATATCCTCTTAAATAATATTTTATGTTCAACAATAGGGGTGATAAAGTGCCAACTATAGGCTTTGGTATAAAATCATTAAAAAAAAAAAATCTTTTTATGCACCCTAATAAAATTAATTAACAACAATGATGAAAATAGCTTCAATGTGATACTATTAAATTTCACGAAACAAACTATTTTCATATCAAATCAAGATCAAAAGATGAATTAAAGTATTATTACTTAGTATTAAGTAATATTAAGTAATATTTAGTAGCAATATAAGTTAAGTTAACATAAGTTAATATAAAGTAGATATAAGTTAATATACATATAGTATATACAGGGTGTTTCGCGAAAGACCCCAAACTTTGAAAATAAATAACTCGGAAACGGTGATAGATAGAAGCATGAAACCAGTTGTATGTTTATTAAATAAACTATAAGAATCTGATACAGAATCCTCAAAATTTTAGTTAAAATAGTGCCGATAGATGGTGCTGCAAGCAACATCACGGATCCCTATGAAGAGAGCTCAGACGCTATGAAGGACAGTCATTGAAAATTTCGCCGTTGAAACGTGATCGCTATTAGTGTATAGTGACACTGAAGGACATTGTTTACCGCATCAATCCTTTAACACTCGACGAGCTGGAGGAGGCTATTTGTCAAGCTTGTGTGTTGATTTCCTGTGACATACTACAGAGAATCACTGACAATTTCATTCTTCGTTTGCGGCATGTGTGTTGTGTGAAAGTGCACATTTTGAATCGCTTTTGATGTGATACAGCCTACTTATGGTTACGCCACCTGCATCGCCATCTATCGGCACAATTTGTTACTAAAATTTTGAGGTTTCTGTATCAGATTTTTGCGTTTTTCTGATAAACATACCAGTGGTTTTATGCCGTTTCAAAGTTATTTATTTTCAGAGTTAGGGGTTTTTCGTGGAACACCCTGTATACGTATGTAGTATATATCAGTTAAGTTATTAAGTTGATATAAGTTAAGTTAAATTATTAAGTAATATTTAATATTAAGTTTTATTACTTATTATTAAGTACTATTACTTAGTTGAAGTTTAGAATATTCTCTCGATTTTTAAATTAAAATACTTTACTAATGTTGCAAAACTTGCTCTGACATGATAAATACAGTTGATTAATGAGAAAATGTAGATAGATAAAAGCATTTTAAGTCTCATACATAGGGATACGGAGAAGAAAATTAAACGTAAGCTATTATTTTACGTTGGGAGTTCTCGTTGCTAATGTCAGAATCAGAAAAGAAATTTACTTATTTAAAATTTATGCATTCGAAAGCAGTTTTTCCCTAAAAAGTTAATTAATTTTATGCATTAGAACACAGTTCTCTCAATTCTATTCTTGTTACTACAAGTTGAATTTTTTTCCTTATAAAGAAAAAATAATATTTCCCCATTTTCTATGCGTAATGGTTAGCCGTTGTCCATTTGTTTTCTCATTTCAATTTATTAAATACTCTTCACTACGTAGTTCTATGAAATATTCAGTGATATGCTTTATTCAAACCAAAAACGATTCTTTATTATTATTATTTTTAATTAAATCGATTGAAAAATAATTTTCATGTTGTGTTTTCTTCTGCAATCGCCTGTGCTTTTGACCCACTTCAGTTATGATGAAAACAGAGAAAAAAACCCCTTTAATAGCGATAAAATGCACATCATGAAAAAAATATACACGGTGTCCACATGAAACTTTCCTGATTTCAAATGTTAATTGTACGGAAACTATGAGTCCTAGAGATATTTGCGGTTTGCGGTATCATGAATAACTATACAACAAGTTTATTTTGTTGCAATTTTTTTTTTTTTAAACCAAAATAGTTAATTTTTGTTGCATGCATTATTGCTTCTTACTTCATGATAACAAGTTTATTTTGCTGCAAACATTTATTTGTCTGAAAAAGTTACATTTTTTTCTATGTATGCACTTCGATACGGGCTCCGTTCAGGGGTCGGAAGTACACTGTAAAAAAATTGCAGTAAAATTACGGGCAGAGGCCGGCAACAGAGATTCCAGTCATACCCCGTAAAAAACAAAAACAAAAAAAAAACAATCGATGCCCATCATTTTGTGCATCCCGTAATTTTACGGGGCAAAGTAATACAGCATTATAATGCAAAGGATATAATGCACTTTAAAACACAATAACACTTTACTTACTGTTCCGTAGCACGTAGCACGTTAGATAATCATCGCAGAATCGCTTTTTTGGCGGGTTAAAATTTTCGAAACACGAGTAAAATGAAGGGTTACACCCTAGCAGCGGAGGACAATGTATGGGGTCGTACCATATTTTTGCTAACATATGGGCTAGAACTGTAAGAATATGTGGATTACTCTTAATTTTCTAAGTATCTAAGGGATAAGGCCGCTTATTTAGTGGATCAGACCGTTTTTCATCAAATAAGGCTGTTGCCCGTGAAAATTGCAGGCAAACGCTCATAAATTTACAGCAGTGGTGGAAAAGATGCGCAGCAGTGCACCGATTGTCACCACTAAATTTTAATAGTATGCTTTGTATTATAAAATCTTAGAAATATTGTCATTAAGAAAGACAAAGAATACTGTTAAAATTTAGTGGTGACAACCGACCCACTGCTGCGCATCTTTTCCACCACTGTTACAGTTTTTCTGAGAGTGTAGCGAAACTACAGTATTCACTACTTTTTACAGTAGTTTCTAGTGTAGCCCGTTACATTTTCAATAATGTAGTGTAGTGAGTAGCGCGATACAAAAAAAAAATCAGTAGTTTGTAGCGAAAAACGACGCTACTTAAGAGAAAAATGTGCCAGTTGCGTAGCCGTAACTGACTTCTGTTATGCAAAATTTCGTGCAGCAATTTGTGAATCTCAGTGGCAAATCACAGCTGCAATGTACAGCAATGCATCACATAAATTCACAGATTTTCCAAATTGACACTTGCTGTTAAATTTCAGTACTAACTCACTAAAGGAATTAATTTTCTTACTGACAACACTTGTCCATTTACACGTTATTAGGTCTTCATATTTTAATGCACGGTTTCTTATTATTTGGAATTGTTTTATTTACAGATTTATTTATTGTTGGCATTTTAGAGTAGTTTTTCTGTAATTTTCTAGATTATAAAAGTAGACACTTTTAGGTAATAATAATAATAATAATAATAATAATAATAATAATAATAATAATACAAAAACATTATTTTAATTAACAGCATAGTTTTATTTTGCCTTACGTGAATATTGTTTTTAAAAGTTATACAAAATATACATTTCTTTCATTGTACATTCTTAAACATGAATGTAAAATGTTTAAAATGAATGTTAATTAACTCCAATAATTAAGAAACATATGCATCTTTTTTTAAAATCCATAAAACGAAATAGATATTCCCTTTTTGCCAAACTAATTAAATTTTTCATATATTTTTTTTTGTTTCCACGATGCGCTGGAAATGGAAATAATAATAATAAATAAATAACATTTTATTCTTTGTGTCATCAGAACTGCTGATTTGCTTATATATTTATTCCCCTTTCTCCACTTTGTTATTTATTTTCTTTATTTCTATTTTTTTTTTGTTTTTCTAGTCGTTATATACTCAGAGAATAATTTACAAGATTCCGATTTTAATTAATTACTTTTCATGTAACTAAAGCTATTGATTTTTTTTTTCGCAGAATTAATTTATTTCTACGATTCACGAAACCTCAGGATCGAAGAAAACATGTGAAACTAGTTCTGTATCTGTTGTTGATTTGTTATTTTAGGTTAAATAACATACTTGATTATGTAATTTAAGCTCCATTAACATTTGGAAAAACATATAAAAAACATCTTAAAGAGAAGATTGATTAACTGTATGTTTTTGTACTTGATATTGTTTAGTTTTATTTGTATTCTTTATATCGTTCTTAAATGCAAGATAAAGGAACAAGAATTAAATAAATAAATATAAACTTGTTTTATTGGCAGAATTTATTAATGTGGCAGTACGGTAAAGATTAATTAACATTTTTTAATTTTTTAATTATTTTCATGTTAAATACTTCATGCTCTGTATTTATACACATACTTTTTAGGCACGTTCGTAATTATATAAATATGTAGCACCTCTAGTCGTAGTCTGGTCCGTCTGTCCGTCTGACCACATATAACAGCGCAAAATCTCCCCAAGCGATTGGTTTGAAATTTAATATATGTAATCGTTCCAGAATTTTGTCACGTCGTTTTAAATTTTACGAAAATCGAATCAAAACTAAAAAAGATATTAACACGTTCGCTGCCAACTTCGAGTATACTCGTAGTGCTATCTAAAATTAGTTATTCGCACCGGAAATTTCAAAAGAAGAATTTTTATTTGATGTAATCACGAAGTGTCTGTAATAAAACAAAGTAAATATTGCTATTAGTATTTTCTGGTATGAATTTGAACTTTCTAAATAAAATGAAAAATTCCGGTATTTTTAGCTTGGCAGCGAACGTGTTAATAAAAATATCTATTAAGCAATTTGATTTTTAAAAAAATCGGTACTTCCTTGTTATAGTAGCTTCCGAGAATTAATCGTCAAGCGACCGCGCGGTATCGCCAAGTTATCTGATATCGTTATATAGTCCAGTCAATCTAGGCTTCTGCCTGGAAAGTTTTGGAGAAGTTTTTTTCTCTTTCTTCCTTTATGTGTTTGGGTGTGCTGAACACGAATTTCAACTTTGCCACCTCGTATCTAGTCTGCTTAAAAAATTATAAGCGAAAAACCATGAAAAAATTGGATTTTTTTCGGTTTTTCCCTTGTATTCCGGAAAGGGTTAAATATTTTTGAAATAATTATTGAACCAAATTAAACTAGAGAATATTTCCTACATTTTTCATATACAATTTTTTTTTCTAAGATGAATAGTTTTGGCATACGAGTAAAAGGAATTTTAGCGATGTAATTGAAATTCCATCATCGGAATGCGAAAATGCGACCTAATCATTATGCATCCATTTCAAACAGCAATTTGAAGATGTTTAGTTATTTCTGGTTGCATTTCAAATATGTTTACATTTTCTTACCAAGTTTTAAACCTTTTATAGCCCTAAGAAAATAAATTAAAATGAGGTGTTTAGGAAAGATATAAAAATACAATCACTCTGCATAGATGAGAGAACCAATTTTTATTTTTTTAGTAATCTGATTTAAGTAAAAGTATAAGTATTGTAAGTGTAATATAATAATAACATACGTGGAAGATTATAAACAGGAAAAAAGAGGAATGCAGCGTTGTTCTCCAATTAATGCGGTTTTTGTTCTTGTCGTTTGCGAGAAATTTCCCCTGAGAAACCGTTGGCATCATAGTGTCATTAAAAACAACCTCATTAGATACCGTTTTGTGAGATCGTCTATCACGCTCAACAAATTTAGTGCTTATTTCAGTAATGCTTTCTGGGTATCTATCGAAGATTACTAAAGCGTTCGCTGCGCATTTCGACTTAACAAAGTCCACATAGCTGTCATAAATTGATCCAAATGATTGACCACCCTGCCATAAAACTCTGTGCAGTAAAGACCCGCCATGTATGACATACATACATCTGCTCTCAAAAGTGATGTCTGGTGGGAGTGGAGTGAATTCCTTGTACAAAGAAGATTTGACAGTTTTTCGCATTCCGGATTCGTCAAAAAGAGACAATGGGTAGGCAGAGAGCTCATAAGTCAAATATTCCTCAAGTTCTTTGTCAGATTGCTTTGTTACACTCATTCTTTGGATGAGTGCTGTCGGGTTGATGTGAATTTTTTCTAATGGCTGCACTCTTTCATTACGCTTGAATGTAACGGAATGAAAATCGCTGTTAATGATTCCTGATATGCCAGCAGTGCCAACTTCCTGTGCCTTATGACAGTTTATTCTCTCAGCTCCAACAATCCCGGTAGAGATTGAAATGAGATCATTTGTTTCTCGGAAATGAATATGTTGGTGAACCCATTCCAATAATTTATTCATATCAGCGTTGTCCCGGGCAACTCTGGAGTTTCTCATCTCTACATGTTGTTCAAAAGTTGTAAAATCCGTCCCGCTGAACTCTTCAATTTCTTCGCATATTCGTTTAAATGGCGTCATACCCATGGTCAATCTTGCCAAAACTCCTTCACTGACCCCACGCCCATGAGTGAGTCCACTTGCTGTTTTCATGGTCATTGCTCTATCGTCTTGTCAGTCCATGTTCCTGACCAGTCCGTAAGGCGAATGGCGAATCCCCCATCTGTTGTGAATTTTTCAAAGTCATCAGCAGTCATTTTTTCCTTCAAATGATGCATGTCTTGAAGATATAGGTAAGAGCACTTAGTATACAAATAGTGACCACTGGCGTGGAAGTATAGCAACATTCTGTATATAGTTTGAAGATGCAAATCCCAATCATCCTTTCTCTCCGATTCAATGAATTGTTTGACAATTGTCACCATATCAAAGTATTGGATCCACAGTTTTGCTGTAGGGCCTTGCTGCTCGAGTGATATCATGTGCGTGGTGCCATGGGGGTGTTTGAAGGACACCCTCCCACACGTTTTGCATCACAAAAACATTACATTCAGCGTTTTCGCCCTGCGATGATGGAATTTCAATTATATCGTTAAAATTCATTTTACTCGTATGCCAAAACTGTTAACCATAGAAAAAAAACTGTATATGAAAAATGTAGGAAGTTTCCTCTAATTTAATTTGGTGCAATAATTTTTTCAGAAAAATTTAACCCTTTCCGGAATACAAGGGAAAAACCGAAAAAACTCCGATTTTTTCATGGTTTTTCACTTATAATTTTTAAACCAGACCAGATACGAGGTGGCAAAGTTGAAATTCGTGTTCAGCACCCCCAAAACCATAAAGGAAGAAAGAAAAAAAAAACTTCTCCAAAACTTTCCAGGCAGAAGCGTTTTTAGGTCTAAATTTACTGGACTAATAGTCATATATGACATTTTATAACCTCTATGACCAAGTTATAGTCACATTCTTCATTCTATTAAATCCTATCATACGTAATTAATTCAATGATATCCCTTGATTAGGTAATGATTCTAAGTTGCCATGGTGATTACGTCCTGTTTAAGATGGAATCATATTATTTCCGTATTACCGAATTTAAAAACCGAATTTATAAACTAAAATTGTTTAATTATAGCAATCCTATAATCTATCGACAGTTTTTTGGATAAATGCTTCCGGAGAAATAGATATTAAATGGAAAGAGAGTTTAAATATGGATTTCAAGTTCTGCAATTTACAAAGCTAGGCTTAAGTTTTCCATTGAAATTTTCAATAAATGTCAACAAATGATAAAATGTTGCCAACTTAAAATGTACATTTTTTTATTACGGAAATTAATCATATCATAATAATAGACTATATATCATCATAATCGTTTTAATTCATTTCACTGAAATTAGTTATAGTGAAATTAGTTATAGTACGACGGCATCTCATTTGTCACGTTTGACGTGATGCAAAGTGTATTTTCTACACAAAACATGAACTTGAACAGACGCAGGGAAAATTCCAAAGACTTTGCGGGCCACAGATAAAATGCCGGCGGGCAAAATGTGGCCGCGAACCACATATTTGCCGTGCTGCTTTACAGGGGTACTCAACAGAATAATGTTACACTATGGTCTAAAGGGAAAAACCGTTTGTAATGTACCGGGCGTCCCAAAAATGACTGATGGAGTTTTTTTTACTGTGATTCTTCATTTTAGTTCGAATTTCTAACAATAGATGGCGCTGACAGCGATTGGCGCTCAGTGGAGACCGAAACTGACGTCACTCAGCATTGATCGAGGCTAACGAAAAAGAAAGGCTACCACGGTGCTTTACGCATATCTTTTTTTCCAGACCGCGGGAGTCACGTGATGCTCGAACCCACCAATGCAGGTGTACGAAAAGAGCATCACGTCACTCTAGCGGTCTGTAAAAAAAGATAAGTGAATGCACCGCGGTAGCCTGTCTTTTTCGTTAGCCTCGGCATTAATGCACCGCCCCCTGAATACTAGAGCTGCGCAATGGCCAAAAAAAAAAAAAAAAAAAAAAAAAAAAAAAAAAAACGTTTGAACCGTCTCTCGAACTTTAACACCAATAATTTCTAAAAGTTTTCTTCGCCTAGTTTTTCTGAGATCAAATGTCAAAGAAAACTTTTAGATATTATTGATGTTAAAGTTCGAGGGACCGTACAAACGCTGAAAAAAAAATCCGCCTGCAACAGCCGCCATTTTTGTCAGCGCGCAGGAGTAGTATTCAGGGGACGCACGGTACATCAATACTGAGTGACGTCAGTTTCGGCCTCGACTAAGCGCGAATCGTTGTCAGCGCCATTTATTGCTTGAAATTCAAACTAAAATCAAGAATCACAGTAAAAAAACTCCTGACATCATACATAACCCTCCTGCAAGAATTTTCTTAATATGTCTTAGTATGTCTTAATATTTCTCTTAATATCACCGTTTGCAAGTTATTGAATTTTAAAATCCATCAGTCATTTTTGGGACACCTGGTATTTTAATGATGTTACTCTATTTCAAATATATTGAAATGGATATACATCACAGAAGCGCACTATAATATCTTTACTGGCTGTACATAACATTTATCGTTCATTTACAGAGACACACAAAAGAGTTCAGTTACAGAACTCTTTAAGAGTGATAAACACTGGAAGAACATTTTCAGTTGTGGCATGCTTTGGAAAATATAATTAATTTTTTGCATATTACTTGGTGTATGTCTAAATTCTACAGATTATATACAGGAGAGAAGAAAGGAATTCGACTACATTTCTGTTTATTGACGGAAATTGCTGAAAGGTAATTTTCAGCTGTGTAATTTTCAACCGTTTCCTAACTGAACTAAATTTTAGCATACTATGTAGTGTATATACAGAAATCTGTAGGTTATATGCAGGGCTATACAAAAGAATTTGGATACTTTATCGATTATAGACAATAATGGCTGAAATTGGATTTTCAAATGTGCTATGCGTTTTCCAAATTGATTTCTTAGATACTACTATTCAAACTATGAATATTTTCTTTGACATTATCGTATTTATTAATTGTTTATCATTCAGTATTGCTTTGTATTTATTGTTTTCTCTCAACTTTAATAATTATCTTGTAAGGCTTTACCGCATAGTAAAGCCTTACAAGATAACTATTGGGTGGGGCTAGTTGAGCTAAAGCCGAAAGATATGCCTCCTCGCCTAGTTTGACTTTGATTTTGGTTACTTAGATAACATCGTGTTTATTAATTGTTTATCTTTCAATAAGTGAGGTATTAGTATTGTTTTGTATTTATAGTTTTTTCTCAACTTTAATTATTATCTTGTAAAAGCCTGTTATATTTTAGCATTTATATTTAATTGCAATCACAATTTCTCATTCAGCCCATTATTGTATCTAACTTGGCTCGTCCAGTATAATTGGATAGCCTTTGTGATTGACATTGTAATCTTTGACAGTTAATTTTCAATAGAGAGGGGTCTCCTTTCCTGGTGGTCCTTTCGGGCTTCGCTCCCTGGACTGGGGCCATGCCGCATAGTAAACAACCTACTGGGCGGAGCTAGTTGAACTTAAGCCGAAAGGTAGGCCCCCCCGCCCTGTTTGACCTTGATCTTGATTACTTAAATATCATCTTTCACCTTATTAAACGGTGAAGTTTTTTTTAGAGTATTATGAATGTGTTGGAAAGTGTTTTATAATCTATGATTGACGCATGATTTTTTCTTTTCTGTTTATTCATAAAATAAAATCGATTGATTAATTAAAATTATCGTATTTTTTCACTTGCTAAGATACACTGAAAAAGAAAAATATTTTATTGTTCGTGTTATCAGAAAACTGCTGATTTGCTTATCGAAAATTTTGTCCCCTTCTTTCACTCTGTTATTATTATTATAATAATTGTTTTTTCTTCCTCTCTTTATGCGTGATATTCTCAGAGGAACATTATGATATTCCAGTTTTAATTAATTACTTTTCATGTTAGAAACACTATTGATTTTATTTTGCTACTAGAAGATTAATAATTATGATTCACCAAACCTCAGGATCGAAGAAAACACGTGAAACTATTTCTGTATCTGTCATTAACTTACTGTTGTTGATTTGTTATTTTAGGAGCTATAAAAAGCGACATCATTTATTCACTCTTGATTACATAATTCAAATTCCATTAAGATTTGGAAAAATGTAATTTCTATACTTTTTCGTAAAAAAGTCTTCAAGAAGAGATTTATTGACTTTTTGTTTTTGCCTGTGCTAATGTTTAAATAATCCTTCTTGCGTTATTTAGCTCGTTCTTAAACGCAATATGAAGAACAAGTATAAATAAAAACTCTTCCTAATTGGTAGATTTCATTTACCCGTCAAAATAGTTAAGATTAATTAATAGTTTTCAATATTTAAATCTCTGTTATGCTGAATACTCTATACTTAATATATTATTTCTATAGTTATAAGCATCCTTTCTGTATTTACATTCTTATATACATGCATTTTATGTATACTTATATATCCATGTTATTTATTTATATTCATTTTATAGCATACATATACATTTACATACAATTTTCAGCCGATATGCTTGTGACTTTCTTTTTACTCATCAAAAGAAGGGTATCGGATCTCTCAAAGAACTTCTACATTTTTCCTTCATAAGATAATCGTCTAGTATATAACATTTCATTCTCGAACTCAGAATTTCCATTTCTAGTACCCAAAAGTCTTTGATCTGACACTATAAAAATCGTAAGTCCAGCACTTCAGACTTTGACGTTAAATCTGACACTGGAATGTAATAACTTCCAGACTACTTGAAAAAAAAAGAGAAAAAATGCTGTTTGTGCTCATTTCTTAGTTCAGTTTTTGTACAAAAAAATAATTATTCTAAAACAAACCCGCCAGATTAAATAATTCGGTCTCCAGATAAAAAAAAAAAAAAAAAAACTTGGTCGCCAACGGTGACCTGGCGTCAGCATTTGTAAAGTCCTGTATACATACACACCGGCCAAAAACAGAAGTATCTTCTTTTGAAGAGGCTCAAAAATGCAAATCTAGATACTTAATAAAATTTATTAATTAAGAAGCATACATTCTCTTTTATTCGTAAAATGAAGTAGCTATTCCCTTCTCTCAAAACTAATTAAAAATATCGCATTTGTTTGGTTGCCAGACTACAATGTAAAAAATAATTTTATTCTTTGTGTTTTCAGAAAACTGCTGATTTGTTTATCATATATTTATTCCCTTTTTTCACTTTGTTATTTATTTTATTTTTCTTTTTCTAGTCACCATGTTCCCAAAGGATCATTATGAGATTGAGGTTTTAATTAATTTACTTTCATGTAACTAAAGCTATTGATTTCTTTTTTCTTTTTCGCAGAAGAACAATTTCCACAGTTCACAAAATTTCAGGATCGAAGAAAACATGTGAAACTATTTTTGTATCTGTCATTAACTGACTGTTGTTGATTTGTTATTAAGGAGACGTAAGAAAATCCATTTGTTCAAGCTTGATTATGTAATTTAAGTTCCATTAACATTTGTAAAAACGCTTTTTTTATGTACTTACTGAAAAATCTTTTAGAGAAGATTGATTCACTTTTTGATATTGCTTGTAGGCGTAAACACACTGTAAAGAAGGACAAATGTTTCTTATTCGAAACTACACTCATGTCCAAAATTAAGGTCATAAACATAAAATCTGTGAAAACTGATGGACCATGTTACCACGAAATTTGGCACAGAGGTATATTACAATGGGAGAGAAAAATATAGCAACATAACAATATGGAAAATATTTTAATTGTGAATTAAGATACAGGATATATTAAAGAGTGTTAAATCATGAATCAGAGATAAAGCACTTATCTCGAGGAAAGTATGTCTAATATGGAGTGTGACCGCTGTGCACTGCTATACAAGCCTCACAACGAGCTCTCATACTGTTTATGAGGGTGTCAATAAATGTTTGTGGCAACAAAGTCCATTCTTCCAAAAGAGTGGCTTTTAACTCCTGGCGGGTCATGGCAGGGGGTTTAGCTATGCAATGGCTCTTCCTAGACCATCCCAATGTCACCAGAAAGGCCGGCCAAGACCGCCACAGAGCGACGATACCTGTACAGAATAGCTACTTGGCATTAAGCGCACGACGACATAGGCGGGCAACGACGCCTCAGCTTGCTCGTGACCGTACTGCTGCGTCTGGAATAAGAATTTCCAGGCAAACAGTATACAGACGTCTAGCAGAGCGGGCACTTTATGCCCGGCATGCAGTCGTGTGTGTCCCTTTCACTGCATCGAACAGGAGAGTCCGGCTGTTGTGGAGCCGAAGACATCAGTCTTGGACACAAGAAGAATAGGAGCGTGATCGTTTCAGTGATGAGTCGCGATTCACCTCGTAAAGTGATTCTCGTCGACTCTTCATCCGGAGAGAACGTGGAGATCGCTATCATCCCTCTTACGTAAAATAAATCGGCAAAGGAATCATTGTCTGGGGCGGCATAATGTTGGGCAGCCGTACCCCACTGCACGTCTTCGATGCGGTACTGTCAACGCACATCGCTATAGGGATGAGGTCCTTGAAACCTATGTGAGGTTCTTCCGGGGTGCTGTAGGCCCAGACTTAATTATTATGAACGATAATGTGAGGTCACACAGAGCTCACATTGTTGAGGATTTTCTTGAAGAAGAGGATTCACCATATGAATTGGCCCCCGGAGGTCTCTGGACCTCAATATTATTGAACATGTTTAGGAGGGTCTAGGAAGAGTCATTGCACAGCCGTAACCCCCACTCCCAGGACCCGCCAGGAGTTAAAAGCCGCGCTTTTGGAAAAATGGATATGTTGCCACAAATATTTATTGATACCCTCATAAACAGTATGAGAGCTCATTGTGAGGCTTGTATAGCAGTGCAAGGTGGTCCCACTCCATATTAGACAGACTTTTCCAGAGATAAATGCTTTATCTCTGATTCATGATTTAACACTTTTTCATATGCCCTGTATCTTAATTCAAAATTAAAATCTTTTCCATATTTTTGTGTTGCTATATTCTTTCTCCTATTGTAATATACCTCTGTGCCAAATTTCATGGCAACACAGTGAATAGTTCATCAGTTTTCACAGATTTTATGTTTATGACTTAAATTTTGGACATGAGTGTATAATCTAACCACAAACGAAAATATATAATACTGAGCTGCGCATAATTCCGAAAAGCTTTCTTTATCTTTAGAAAACTCAGAAACAGCTAGTTATATTTTCGAGATTTAAAGAAAAAAATTACAAAATTAAAGTTCCTTTTGCTACCACTGATTTTCGGAAACTTTCCGAGTAGTTTCTATTGTGCATTAATCAGTTTTCTCAAACAGGAATATCGGCTTTTAGGATGTTATCAATGAAACATTTTCAGCTGCGTAATTGACTTTACACATCCAAGTGTAACAAAAATATATATATATATATATATATATATTAATGTTAATGTTAATTCTGTTAATTTATGATGTTTGTCCGTTAAACATCATCCGCTTGTTGAACATGGAAATATCTACTTGAGATTTGGTAACATCGAATAAACTATATTCAGTGTTGAAAAACTCATTAGTACACTATAAAAACTACTTGGAAACGTTTCCAAAAATCAGTTGCAGCAAAAGAAATTTTAATGGTTCTTTATAACTCGACCTCTTCTGAGGTTTCTAAAAGATACAGACGTTTTACGAAATTGTGAGCAACTAGGAAAAGGTTATTGTGCATATTCATTCGTAGTTATATTATATTTCCTTATTAGAGTAAGAAATACTGTCTTTTTTTTACAGTGGTTTTTACAGTTTTATACAGTTTTAAATTTTTATTATCTTAAAAAGCCAAGGCTTTGGATATTTACTATTTGTTTTAATAAACACAACGCACTGTGGAAAAAAAAGCCCGTTAATTTTGGAATAGAGGTTTCTGTTAATTTCTGAAATCAGTTGAATGCAATGGTTTCTGATTGGTTTTTCTCCGAAACGATTTTGCTGATAAGGTAAAATTTTCCTGAATTATGGGTTACTAAGGAGTTATACTGGATTTTTGAAACCATTTTTTAAATAAATAAATAAATAATAATAAAAAAACTTTTCTTCCCGCGAATTTTGAAAAAGATATCTGTTAATTTCTGAAACTTTGATTCAAATATTTCTTATTTAATGCAGCTTATTATATTATTATATTATTCTTATTTCTTATCTTATTATTCTTCGAAAAGTTACTGATGATAAAGTAAAATCCTTCCCGAATTGTGTTTAGCACGTGGTTACACTAGATTTTCAGAAACTTAAAAAAAAAAAAAAAAAAAAAAAAAAAAAAACTTTTTTGTCTGTAAATTTTGGAAAAGATATCTCTGTTAATTTCCTAAACTTTAATTCTGAAATTTCTGATTGGTTCTAAACGTTCTGAAGATAAGTGTGAGAAGTAATTATGCTGATAAGGTAAAGTTTTCCCAAATTATGGATAAATAGGTTTTTTACACCGGATTTTCAGAAACATTAAAAAAAAAAAAAAAAAAAAAAAAAAAAAAAAAACTTTTCCGTCCTTAAATTTTTGAAAAGATATATCTATAAATATCTGAAATTTTTGATTGGTTCTGCTCCTAAAAGTTGCTCATGATAAGGAAAAATCTGCCCGAGTTGTGGTTAAGTACGTGGTTATACTGGAATTTCAGAAACATTTAAAAAAAAAAAAAACTTTTCTGCTCGTAAATTTTGGAAAAAATATCTCGGTTAATTTCTGAAACTTTGAGTCAAACATTTCTTATTGATTATTCTTTGAAAAGTTACTGATGATAAAGTAAAATCCTTCCCGAATTGTGTTTACTACGTGGTTACACTAGATTTTCAGAAACTTAAAAAAACAAACAAACAAACAAAAAAAAAAAACTTTTCTGTCCATAAATTTCGGAAAAGATATCTCTGTTAATTTCCTAAACTTTAATTCTGAAATTTCTGATTGGTTTCTAAACGTTCTGAAGATAAGTGTGAGAAGTAATTCTGTTGATAAGGTAAAGTTTTCCCAAATTATGGATAATTAGGTATTTACACCGGATTTTCAGAAACATAAAAAAAAAAAAAAACTTTTTCTGTCCGTAAATTTTTGAAAAGATATATCTATAAATATCTGAAATTTTTGATTGGTTCTGCTCCTAAAAGTTGCTCACGATAAGGAAAAATCTGCCCGAGTTGTGGTCAACTACGAGGTTATACTGGAATTTCAGAAACATTTTTTAAAAGAAAACTTTTCTGCTCGTAAATTTTGGAAAAGATATCTCGGTTAATTTCTGAAACTTTGATTCAAACATTTCTTATTGATTATTCTTTGAAAAGTTGCTGATGATAAAGTAAAATCTTCCCGAATTGTGTTTAACTAGTACATGGTTATACTGAATTTTCAGAAAAAAAAACTTTTCTGCCCGTAAATTTCAAAAAGATTACTATACTAGAGATACTACAAAAGAGACTATTAATTTCTGAAACTTTAATTCTGAGATTTCTGATTGGCTAACGTTCTGAAGATAAAGCGTGAGAAGTAATTCTGTTGATAAGGTAAAGTTTTTCCCAAATTATGTATAATGAGGTATTTACACAAAATTTTCAGAAACATTTAAAAAAAAAAAAAAAAAAAAAAAAAAAAACTTTTTTATCCGTAAATTTCTGAAAAGATATATCTATAAATAACTGATTTTTTTTTTTTTTTTTTTTGAGATTTTTGATTGGTTCTGCTCCTAAAAGTTGCTAATGATAAGGAAAAATCTGCTCGAGTTGTGGTTAATTACGAGGTTATACTGGAATTTCGGAAACATTTTTTAAATTAACAAAAGAAAACTGTTCTGCTCGTAAATTTGAGAAAAGATATTTCTGTTAATTTCTGCATTAAACTTTGTTTCTGAGATTTCTGATTGCTTCTCTTAAAAGTTCTGAGGATAAAACGAATCATAGGAAAATACGAGGTCTGATTTTTCGAAAACGTTTATGAAAAAGTTTATGAAAATGAGTCCTTTTGGACTCATTTGCTTCCCGTAAATTTCGGAAAATAAGTCTGTGTTAATTTCTGAAACCAGTTGAACTTTAAGGATCAAGCACGGGTCGGGTTGGATACGACTCCTACGACCTCTAAACTGAATTTATCATAATCGATTGCTTCATGATGATAGCCTTTCCGAATTTCGCGTACCGAAAATCGGCATAAAATGCCCAAATTTAACAATATTTTTTGAAATATCCTTTTTAGGAAAATAGGAAAGGCTATTCGATCTCTTGGCATCTTAAATAAGAATCATTGCGAAGTTAAAGAATGATTTCAAGAATGTGTCAAACAATAGGCATTTTAGATTTGAGAAGACGGTATTTTCTGTTACGGGATTTAAATATAATTTCTCCATCTCTAGGCAATTTAAATGCGATTTTATTGGATTTATAATCATATTCATTTGTTATATTTAAGAATTAAAACATAATATTAACGATATAATTTTAATTATAATTTTAGCTAATTATATATATATATATAATAAAACTTTTGTAAATAATAACCAATAAACCACATAAATAATCGAAAATATATATATATTCCACGCTCCATTGTATTACATTACTTTACGTTAATAGAATATCATACTACAAGAAAATAAAATTGCAGATGTTTATTATAACAAGAAGATTTCACTTTACATAGCAAAAACAACCATTCTCTTGCTCAATAAAAATATTTCATTAAATTTTTATGAACGTTTCATAAATATCACTTCTTTTTCGTATCAAAAAGAACAAATCCAATTATTATGCTTCGTAAATATTAGATACAATACAAAATCTTTTTCGTTTTCTCCCAACGCTATTTATTGATTTTAGTTCAGTAATTCTGAAACGATAAAATAGATGGCGCTTGTTGTTCAAGAAATGTAGTGTTTTAGAAATTCAGTAATTTCTTTTCATTATCGGAAGTTATTTATAATCTGCTTAAAAAAGGAAAACATTTTAATTTCTTTTAAAACTAATGTGTTACTTTTCAACTTAAAATGTGGGGAAAGCTTACTCTTTTTTTCTAAAAAAAAAATAGTCATTTACACAATATTTTTATAATATTACGTTGTGGTTACCACAAACCTTTCTTTTGTATCATTCTATACTATTAATTTAAACTAGTTGGGGGCCACCGTAATACTTACCCATCATGGATATGCATAATCTTTGTTAGGTAGATAGAGTGTTTAAAATCGTGGCTTGATGACGTCATAAACTTTAAATACTCTATTACTGAATTGCGTAAAAGAAACATCCTTATAACTCCAAAAATTATATTCATATTAACTAACGTTTTACTGCGTTGGATTAAGCGTCTCATTTCCAATTAAAATATATCTTTGAATTGAAATTTGAATGAAATGCAGTGTCACGAAAAATCGAGGAGTGTGGAAAATAGGAATGCAAATATCTCGGCAACTACTTATCCGATCGACTTCATTCTTTATACAAAATTTATGTTTTTTTATTGTCTTTTATATTCACTCCTTAAAATAAACAATTTCGAAAAATTTTATGTACCTTTTATCAGAACGAATATTTCGAGAGTCCGAAAAAATATTTCCGGATAATCGAGGCTACTGAAATTCAATAGGCATTTTTTCTCATTATTACATACTAAGTACATACCATATTTCTAGTCTTTATCTCAATTTGTTCGGGAGATAGAGCGTTTACAGACATACAGACAGACGGACGGAAAATTTCCCCACCTAAATATATGTTTTTCAAAATCTCCAGTGTCTGAAATGTGTAAATCCGTCAATTTTTTTTTCGATTTTTAAAACGATAACAAGATTTACCCTATACTACGTATGATGGATAAGTATAAGCAAAAATAATCCTGAGCGTAGTAACAACATATTTGGAATTACTTTAACTCTTGAACTCGGTTAATAAATTAATTTAGAAAGATAATATAAATGAAGTTTTACAATGAAACTTATCAGAATTGTATAACTTTCTGTCTCGATACACACATACTGTCATCATCATCATCATCAACAACAACCGTTTTCAATCCACTGCTGGATGTAGGTCTCCCCCAGATTTTTACATTGTTTCCTGTCTAGTGTTTTAGTCATCCAATTAACACCGGCCACTTTTCTGATTTCGTCACTCCATCTTACTTGAGGTCGTCTTTTTGGTCATTTTTCATCTCTGGGATACCACGGCAGGGTGTTTGTGCTCCATCTATTGTCTTGTCTTCTTTCAATGTGCCCATCCCATTTCTATTTTAGCCCTTTAATTCTGTCAATGATGTCAAAAACTTTCGTCTGACTTCTCATCCAGGTTATTCTCTTTCTGTCTCTTCTAGTTATGCTTAGCATACATCTTTCCATACTTCGCTGTGTTGTTTGTAATCTTTGTACCATCCGTTTTGTTAGCGTCCATGTTTCTGCTCCGTAAGTTAGTGCAGGCAAAACACTTTGTTAAACACCTTTCTTTTCAAACAAAGAGGCATGTTAATCTTCAGAATAATATTGTTCTTTCTAAAAGCACTCCATCCATTTCTTATTCTTCTATTGATATACAGGGTGATGTTTTTTTAAGTTGTGAGAGTAAAACCCTATAACAAAAGAACCACTGATCCAAATGACCTAAAATTTCACCAGTATGCTCCCAAAGCAATGGGTATTTTTTAGGCGTGGTTAAAAAAAAAACTTAAAATCGCACCGACAGATAGCGCTGTACATGCAGTAAAGTCGGGAGACGAACTTGCGTCCGGCACACGCACATTGGCGATAAAAACATGAAATACGCACATCTCGTGTTCATTATTCTACGGAAATCCTCGCAATGACTGCGCCATTGACGGACCGTGCGTTGTTAGTGAAACTGTATTATCAGAATAATGACAGCGCAGCAACTGCTCTTAGGAGATTTAGAACACTTAAGAATTTAAGAAAAGGTCCAATGACGACAGAGGGTCTACAGAAGATGGTTTCTCAAAGTACAGTCCATTGTTTTCTTCCCACAGACGATATTCTTTGTTTCTGCTACCTTACAGCGCCATCTGTCGGCGCGATTTTAAGTTTTTTTAACCAGGCCTAAAAAATTGCCATTCCTTTGGGAGCATACTGGTCAAATTTTAGGTCATTTGGATCAGTGGTTCTTTTGTTATAGTGTTTTACTTTCACAACTTTTAAAAAAATCACCCTGTATATAGTGTTCCAAGAGAATTGACCTCGGCTTTTATTCCTTAAATATTGATTATAGACATACATTATAAATTACAAAATTACGTAAAACAAGTTGGAAATTGTACGTTAAACGTGACAAATGAGGTGCGTTTGTTTCGTGCTATAACTATAGTTTTACAACGTAAAAAAATCATCGTTATTATTTCAGTGAAATAAATTATATCGTCTGCTATGAGCGAAATGGGGATGCCTTTTTTTTTCTTATTACGTATGCCATGTTTGGAGATGCGATTTTTTTTCGAAACCAGACAGCGCTGTAAAATTCACCATGTAAATCTTGCTTTGCGAATGATTACCTCCATGGTTTAATGTTTTTATGACTCATGATGAATGAATCTTTTGTTTATTTATTTTAATGGATTGAGATATTCGGCTGTCAACCTAATTTCCACTGAAGTTATCTCAAAATCTATAAATTTTTTAATGTAACTCATCTTTCAAGCAAACAATTTGTTTGAACGACCTTTCTAAAAATGTAACTTTTATGTAATTTTATTCGAAAAAATAATTGTGAATAAAAATGGCCGCTTGGCATATGGAAAAAATGGGGTTAGCCCGTATTTGTTTTCCTCAGTCACATGACTTGCGCTTTTATTATATAGAATAAAGAAAACTTTTATTAATATCTTTTTAAGTTTTGATTGGATTTTCATAAAATCTGAAATGACTCGACAAAATTCTGCAACGATTATACATATTAAATTTCAAAACCATTCGGTTGGGTAGTTTTTGCGCTGTTCTTTGTGAACGGACGGACAGACGGACGGACCAGACGACGACTGTAGGTGCTATGTATTTATATAATTACGAACGCACCTAAAAAAGGTACAGAATTTTATGAACTCGATTAAGATTTCCAGGTAATTAACTTTGAAGAAATACAAAATTGAAATTTTTATACGGTACAAAATTTTTTCCAATGAGTAAAATGTGCTCCATACACTAAAAAGGTCATGTACAAAATTTCAGCATTTTATCATAAAAATTCGCAGATATATGGAAATACAAATATATATATGAAATTTTATATATGAAATTACATACCAAGTAATACTAATACTTAACTAATACTTAACTAATACTTACATAACTAATTACATATTACATACTAAGTACATACCAAATTTCAAGTCTCTATCTCAGTTTGTTCGGGAGATAGAGCGTTTAAAGACACACACACACGGACAGACGGACGGCAAATTCTTTTTCTAAAAGTATGTTTTTCGGAATCTCCAGTGTCTAAAACGTGTAAATCCGTCAAAATATATTTTTTCGATTTTCAAAACGATTACAAGACTTACCCTATACTACGCATGATGGGTAAGTAATATTCATTCACTTTGAGCGACGTATTTAGAATATTTTTGATCAAATAGATTATTCCTAGAATACATTTGTTTCACTATTTCTCATACTTTTCAAGTTAGGATCGATAACTCTAAATTTTGCCAACTGGGGCGCAGCTGTTAGTTGAAATATATTATATGAAAATAGATATATGAAAATTTAAAATTTTGCATTTCTTCAAATTTAATCATTTGAAAATTTTAATCGATTTCGTTAAATTCTGTACTTTGTAATTTATAATATACGTCTGTGATCAATATTTAAGGAATAAAAGCCGAGGTCAAAGTTTTTGGGATACTATGTATATAAAGACCTGACAGATTAATTTTCAATATTTCTTCAATTCTCCGGTGCACATATTTTATAGTCAACTCATTCCATAACAATCGATCACAAACAAAAACTAGTCGTTGAAAGCCACCGTAATACTTATCCATCATGGATATACATAATATAAAATATGAAAATAAACATGTGTAAACTATTTATAAAATGCATTGCAATTCCAAAATAAAATAGTGGCTTGATGACGTCCTAAACTTTAAATGTTCTATTACTAAATTGCGTAAAATAACCATCCTCACAACTTCAAAATACATAATTATATTAACTAACAGTTTACTGCGACGGATTAAGCGTCTCATTTCCATTTAAAATATATCTTTAAATTGAAATTTGAATGAAATACAGGGTCAGGAAAAACCGAAGTGTGTGGAATATAATTACAAATATCTCGGCAACTCATTATCCGATCAACTTAATTCATTATGCAAAATTTATGTTTTTTTATTGTCTTTTATATTCACTCCTTAAAATAAACAATTTCGAAAATTTTTATATACCTTTTATCAGAACGAATATTTCGAGAGTCCGAAAAAAATAGTTCCGGATAATCGAGGTTATTGAAATTCAATAAGCTTCTTCCCATTATTACATACTAAGTACATTCCAAATTTTAAGTCTCTATCTCAATTTGTTCGGGAGATAGAGCGTTTACAGACACATACACAGACACACACACAGACAGACGAAAGGCATTTTTTTTTCTAAAAGTATGTTTTTTGGAATCTCCAGTGTCTAAAACGTGTAAATCCGTCAAAATATTTTTTTTTTATTTTCAAAACGATTACAAGACTTACCCTATACTACGTATGATGGATAAGTAATATTCATTCACTTTTAGCGACGTATTTAGAATATTTTTGATCAAATAGATTATTCCTAGAATACATTTGTTTCACTATTTCTCATACTTTTCAAGTTAAGATCGATAACTCTAAATTTTGCCAACTGGGGCGCAGCTGTTAGTTTTATTAGGTCGGGCGTAGTCATTTTATTATTACCATTATTAAACTTGCGTAGTTCTCGCCTTTTGTAAGTTTTTTTTTTCAGGATAAAGGGACTGTCCTATGCACCCTTTCTATTTGCTTCATTTTCAATCTTTCTTAATTCTCAGGTGCACATATTTTATCGACATTTCGTTTCGGAGCCATTGATCATAAACGGAAATAATCATTCACTTTTAACGACGTATTTAGAAAATTTATGACCGAATAGATTATTCGTAGAGCGCATTTGTTATATTTTATTAAGTAAGTCCATTATGACATATAATAGCTTAATTACACAGATCGGCTTAGTTTTGGAACACAAACATCGAAAAATTATTTGTTATTATAGCTTGTTATTAAAAACCTTTATTATATTACACTTTATTAACCACCTTGTTATTAAATACCCTTTCTTAAAAAAATCGATATTTTTGGGTGTATTTCTTATAGTATTCTAGATTTATAGTGTTTTGTTAGAGTTCCTTAATTTACGAGTAGGGGGCGCTGCGAGGCATCTCATCATGTAGCGCATGCCTATTTTATTATACCTATATTAATCACATGCATGACCAGCTTGAAGGAGGAGTTCGATATCACTGATCGAGCGCTGATGTTATCTCAAGAAGATTAAAAAGGATAAGATAAATTTTCTTACCTTTTCTGAAGGTGCATCTCATGATTTAATCTCCAATTGTGTATCCATTAAAGTGTAAGATAATCCACGTAAATTCAAGGGATCGGCAAATCGATCATATGGAACACTTCACTGAAAAACTAAGTATTTAATTAGGCTTTGACTGCAAATAATTAAACTTCTTTTAAAACACATTCTTGATTATTTAATTCACTAAATTAGAACAGATGGACATTACAATAACGTTAACATTTAACAATTAGGTTTAGATTATATTCATATGACATTTTAGAGCTTATTCGCTCTAGTTGTTTACGCGTTTACATTTTGGAGAGGACTACTCAATTAAAGTCATAAAGAATGAGTTCATAGTTCATGATTGCATCATTGGAATTACTCATACGTCAGAAGAAAAAAACACATATTGCAGGGTCTGAACGTAAGAGTGTAATCAGTATAACAATGTTTATAATTATTGTACAAATGTTTTTTAGTCTATTTCACATAATAACAGTTTATTAATTTAGTAGATCTCTTGAAACATTTATCTAGAGTTGAGTAGGGTCATAAATCTCACTAAGCAATTTATTATGAGTCGAAAGAAATGTTGATCACTTTGAAAGCTATTTTCTTTCAAGGTCGTTCCTTCTTTCCACTTTGCAAAAAGGAAATGAAAGTGGTTTTTCTGGTGATAAATTAGTCGGATGAGGTTAATATTTCTAATATTCCCCCTTAAGCTCTTCCGAGGAATTGATCATAAAAAGTTTCATTGAATTTCTATGTCTTTCCAGTGCAGGGTTGGGTATGGGCTTGGTTAACGCGTCTGCTATCATCTGATCTGTAGGACAATATTTTAATTCTATAATTCCTTCTTCTCTAAGCTGTTTTATGGCGTGAAATTTGACGTCAATGTGTTTGGTACGCTTACCAAACTTTTCGTTGTGTATCATTTTTATGCAACTTTGATTGTCTTCATGCATTATTATTGGTTTTTCTTGAGTTAATCCTAAATCTTCCAGTAATTTAATTAACCATAAAGTTTCTTGACAAGCATTTGCTGCAGATATATATTCTGCTTCAGCAGATGACAAGGCAATACATGTCTGCCTTTTTGTGATCCACTGTATTGGATTGTCTCCCAACATGTAAATACTGCCTGAAGTTGATTTTCTCGTTGTTATATCTCCGGTCCAATCTGAGTCGGTGTATACTTCCAATTTAGGTAACTTTTTTGTATTTAAAACCAAATTTAAATTTTTCGTACAGTGTAAATATTTGATAATTCTCTTTAATGCATTCCAGTCCTTGTTTCGCGGTGCTTCATTACGTCTACTAAGGATGTTGACTGGTGCTGATATGTCTGGTCTAGTAACTGTCGCGATGTAAAGAAGTGATCCTATCGCTTTTCGATAATCTGTGTTGTTTGGTAACAAATTTTCCTCATCTTCTATTTTATTAAAACCGGGTTCCATTGGTGTACTGTATGGTTTCGCATTTTCAAGGTTAAATTTCTTAGCTAATTCTTCAATTTTTGATTTTTGGTTTAGTGCGTAACCGTTCGGTAATTTTTCTATTTCGGTTACTAAGTATCTCTTTATTTGTCCTAAATTTTTCAATTCATACTCTTCGTTTAATGTTTTCACGATTTCTTTTATTATTTGCGGTTTACTTGCTATAAGTATATCGTCTACATAGATTATTACGTATGTGAAATTTTCTTTTTCTTTTCTTATGAATAAGCATGTATCGGCTGTGCTTTGCGAGAAATTAAGTGCTTTTAATGAAGTTTCTATTTTCATATGCCAGGCTCTTGCTGCCTGTTTGAGACCGTATATGGTCTTGTTTAGTTTACAAACTTTATAATTAGAGTTTTTATCTATGTGACCCTCTGGTTGTTGCATGTAAATTTCTTCTTGTAAATTTCCGTGAAGGAATGCCGCGTTTATATCAATATGGTGTACATCTAGATTTTTATAAGCGGCTGCGGTTAAAAATGCACGAATGGTGGTATGTTGCACTACTGGTGCAAATGTTTCGTCATAATCTTCACCGAATTTTTGGTTAAATCCTTGTGCAACAAGTCTTGCTTTATATATGGGTGATTTTCCTGAGCTATCGACTTTTCTTTTAAAGATCCATTTTGATCCTATTATTTTTCTATTTGGTGGTGGTTCTACCAGTTCCCATGTTTTGTTTTTCATTAGCGCTTCTATTTCCGCATCTGTGGCTTTGAGCCAATTTTATTTTTCTCTAGGATTTTTTATTTCGTTGATTTCTTTCCAATTTTTCGGTTCTATTGTTTCATCGTTTTTTACTATACAGATGTAACTATCGGATGTATATCTATTGGGTGGAACTCCCCTGTTTGTCCTTTTGACCTTCTTAATGTAGGAATGTTTTGATCGGGTTCTGCTTGTGTTTGTTCTGTATTGTTTATTTCCGTTTCAATATAATTTTTGTTATCAAGCAGGCATTCTGGTTCATTATTTTCTTCATTCAGAATGTGTGTGTTATTCTCTAAGAATTTTACAGTTCTCCCGATTATGATTTCGTTATTTTTAGTGTATACTCTATAACCTTTTGAGTGGTTATCATATCCCATAAATATTCCTTCCCTGGCTGTGTTATCTAATTTTCCTCTATGTATCTTGTTTATGTATATATAAGCTTTACAGCCAAATACTCGAAGGTAATGTAAGTTTGGTTTTCTCTCGAACCAAATTTCGTACGGAGTTTTATTTGTAGCCTTTGTTGGTAGTCTGTTTTGGAGATGTGTTGCTGTATTTATTGCTTCACCCCAGAACCTGTGGGGTAACCCAGCTTCTGAGAGCATAGCTCGGGTCATTTCTATCAGGCTCCTATTCTTCCTTTCAACAATCCCGTTCTGGCTCGGGCAGTGTGGAATAGTAAATTGGTGTTTTATACCTCTTTTTCTAAGAAAGTCCTCCGTATTTTTACCGATATATTCGACCCCGTTATCCGATCTGAATGCTTTCGGATATCTCCCGAATTGTGTGTGAACCATTTAAATATAGTCCTTTATTTTGTCTGAGACCTCATCTTTGTGAGATAGTAAATATATAACAGTAAATCTTGAGTGGTAGTCAATAAATGTGACGAAATACCTTTTTCCCCCTAAAGAGGTTGTTCTTATCGGTCCACAGACGTCTGTATGTATCAGGTCGAGTACCTGTGTCGTTTTATGTTCAGATAATTTTGGATATGGTGCATCAGTAGTTTTTGTCTTTATGCATGTTTCACAGTGTGTAGTATGACTGCAGTTGTTTAATTTTATGCCATTGGCCAAGTTGTTTTTCATCATTTGTTTTATACTTTCGTAATTTCTATGACCTAGGCGTTTGTGCCAAAGTTCTAGACATTCTTTATTTTTGCAGTCGTTTGCGACTACACGACTACAGTCGTTTGTCGATTTTCACTATCACCGATTGTGTTTTCGAAGCAGAGCGACGATGTAAACTTCTTTGGTTTAAATGTTTGTTTATTCGGTGTAGCTTTTTGTGAATTTCTGTTTTTTAAGTGCCAGCATTCTTTATAGTTATGATTATTTTGTTTGCAATCCGTGCAATATTTATTATGATTTTTGTAATCATTATTTACGTACTTTTTCTGTGTTTTAAACGCTTTTGCCGAATTTTCGGTTGGTTCCGAGTTTTCTACTCGTTTAGTATATTCGTCGACAAGTTTATTTTTAATATAATCTGGTGTTAATTCATTTTCCGGCCTGGCTTCCAGAGCCGTTATGAGTGTGTTGTAACTAGGTGGAAGTGAGCACAGTAATAGTGCTGATATGTGCGATTCACTTATATTTTCTCCAATTGCGGAGAGTTTGTCGATGGTTTCAAGAATGTTTGTTATGTGACGCTGCATATTGCCATGTTCTTGTAATTTAGCTCCATATAATTTTCTGAGGAAATAAAGTTTGCTTGATAGATTGCCTCTTTCGTGAATATTTTTTAATGTGTCCCATGTTTCCTTTGACGTGGTTAAATTTCTTATATGAACGATTTGTGAGTCCTCAAGACTTAAGTTAATTATTGCCCTTGCTTTCGTGTCCCTTTTTTGCCATTCAGGTGTTATTGGGTTTGGTGGTTCTTCTGTTATTAATTCAGATAAATCCTCTTTGATTAATAACATTTGGACCTTAAACTTCCATATAGAATAGTTATTTTGGTTTAACTTTTCAATTATCTGTGTTTCTTTTGAGAAAGCTATTTCTTCGATTAATTTTTCTTTATTGTTTTATTAAGTTTTATTTAATTATTTCTTTAAAGATTCTTATATTTATTTTCTTTCTTTTGAAATTAGTTCTATGTTCTTTCTAAATGAGTTTTAAAATGTTTTTCAGTTTTTCAGTTTTTAATTCACACCTTCCTTCTGAGACAATTTTTCAGTCTCAATAATCATTGAAGGAGGAGTTCGATATCACTGATCGAGCGCTGATGTTATCTCAAGAAGATTAAAAAGGATAAGATAAATTTTCTTACCTTTTCTGAAGGTGCATCTCATGATTTAATCTCCAATTGTGTATCCATTAAAGTGTAAGATAATCCACGTAAATTCAAGGGATCGGTAAATCGATCATATGGAACACTTCACTGAAAAACTAAGTATTTAATTAGGCTTTGACTGCAAATAATTAAACTTCTTTTAAAACACATTCTTGATTATTTAATTCACTAAATTAGAACAGATGGACATTACAATAACGTTAACATTTAACAATTAGGTTTAGATTATATTCATATGACATTTTAGAGCTTATTCGCTCTAGTTGTTTACGCGTTTACATTTTGGAGAGGACTACTCAATTAAAGTCATAAAGAATGAGTTCATAGTTCATGATTGCATCATTGGAATTACTCATACGTCAGAAGAAAAAAACACATATTGCAGGGTCTGAACGTAAGAGTGTAATCAGTATAACAATGTTTATAATTATTGTACAAATGTTTTTTAGTCTATTTCATATAATAACAGTTTATTAATTTAGTAGATCTCTTGAAACATTTATCTAGAGTTGAGTAGGGTCATAAATCTCACTAAGCAATTTATTATGAGTCGAAAGAAATGTTGATCACTTTGAAAGCTATTTTCTTTCAAGGTCGTTCCTTCTTTCCACTTTGCAAAAAGGAAATGAAAGTGGTTTTTCTGGTGATAAATTAGTCGGATGAGGTTAATATTTCTAATACAGCTAACTCGGTTTAGCAGTCATTTGAAGCAATACGGACTTAAGGACCCTGTATATATATTATTTAACCCTTAATTGCATAGTGATGTAAATTTCCATCACTTTTTATTTAACTTTTAATAAATAAATCAACTTCTTCGCCACCACTATATTTATATAGAAGTATTAATGGAGTAAATTTCCCGTGAACTATGTTGCTGAACAAAGTTAAAAATCTATCTTAAAATTTCTGGTATATAATATTTAATATATGTACAGGGTGGTTATAAAATAAGTATCTGTAGCTCGAAGGAATGATCCAAATAAAACCAAAATCGGTATACTTACTATTCGAGAAGGGGGAAGCAGAATGGAATAATAATAAAAAAAAATTCAATAATCATCGACAGATGGCGCTACTGAGTGTGAAATGTAATGTGTAATACAAGAACAAAAAAATAAGGCGCAGACCGAATGGCATATCTAATTTATTGGAAAATGTCGCAGTGAACGTGGTTACTCTTTTGCATGGCGGTGCCACGATCATTTTCAGGTTCCACATGGTCATTGTGCTAGAGGACACAGTCCAGGCTGTGCACAACGTGCTCAACTGCGGAATGTAATGCATCAGAAATAATGTTTCATACAGGCTATGATATGCAGTAAAGTCATTGAGGTTTGTAACACCTTCACGGTACACAATATTACACATTACATTTCACACTCAAAAGCGCCATCTGTCGGCGATTATTGCAATTAATTTTTGTATTGTTCCATTCTTCTACCCCCTTCTCTAATAGTAAGTGTACCGATTTTGGTTTCATTCCTGTTATTCCTTCAAGCTACAGACAGCTCCAAATAGGGATACTTATTTTATAACCACCCGGTATAAAAAAACACAATTGTAAAAGAAAAACTCATGCAAAGAAGGGTTAAGCTACTTTTATTAAAATCTGTTAGAAAATAATAGAAAACTTAGAACTAAATAATTTAGTTGCATGATTAAGATTGCATGTACTTTAGTCGAATTCTTACTCATGAACGGTTGTTAATCTTCCTGCTATTTTTTTAGTCAAACGAACATAGCCAAAATTGGCGAACAGTTGGTGTCGGTTAAGGGGTTCCGAGTTGCAAACAAATTAACGCCTAGTCTATTGCAAGTAGGGTGTCCTGTATTAAACTGAGTCGTTGGGAAAAGTTAAGATGTAGTATTAACTACATGAAAAGAAACAATTACAATATAAAGGATAAATGTAAAATTAAGAAACGAGATGATGATAAATTTGGAATAATAAAGTAAAGCGAAAGAGATTAAGGATAGAGTCTAAATATTGAGAAGAAAGTGAAATGGTACAGCTGTAGTTATAACTAACTACTAATAAGGAAGTTGAAAAAGTAAAAAATAGGGTTTGGAATATATTCCTGAAACAGCACATAAATGCCACGCGGTGAAAAGGCGGGCAAAGCTTAAACAAAAACAAAAGACACTCAAAAGACCCATACATTTTCTTTTTTTTGGTATAGCTTACATATTAAGTTTTAATTAAGAAATTGGGTATTTATAATGTGAAAATAATTATTGAGTACAAAATAGAAGATTGGAAAATTTACAGTTAAAAAATATTTAATAAAATGTTTTTTCTTAATAAAAATTCTGGTTTTAATTAATTAAAACAACAACAACAACAACAACAAAAACCTCAACCCCTTACCCCCGAAAGTTTGGCAGCTAAAATAATAATAATAACATTAAAAAAAAAAATACGACACGCCAACTTCATTTTCAATATTTCTTTAATTCTCAGGTGCACATATTTTATCGACAACTCGTTCCTGAACCATCGATCATAAAACGAAATATTCATTCACTTTTAGCGACATGTTTTAGAAAATTTATGACCATATAAATTATTCCTGGAACGCATTTGCTATGTTTTATTAAGTAACTCCATTATTACATATAACAGTTTAATATACACATCTTGAATTAGTTTTAGAGCGCATACACCGACAAATTATCTGTAATTAGCCTCTTATTAAACACCTTTAGCCCTTGCAACGAGTGAGGACTTTTCTGCTAATAAGCTGCTACACTCCTGAGATATTGGCTGTAATGAACTGTTGCCATTAATTTCAAAATAATGACTTCTCTGACATCATTTGTTTCGTTCAGGCGTATATTAGCTGTACATTACTGTACAGCTAATATGAATTATTCAGCTGAGTTAAGTAAGAAAGATTCTAATGAGAGGTAATAGAAGGAGAGAGAATGACTCGGAGTGTGCTTATTTGTTAATTAATAACAAAGTATTTCAAACAAAGTTTTTTTTTAATTTTCTAGACATGTCGAGTAATAAATATTCCCACATTTATCTTTATGTTTGTGCTTTTCTTTTCTTTTTTGTTTTTGTGATTCATGTTTGTGTATTTAACAAACTGCAAAATGTAATGAAAAATAATTTTTGGAAGAAAATGCTTCTTTAATAAAGATTCTAATGAATAATTAATAATTAAAATTAATAAAAGAGATTAATTATAAAAGTTTATAATCAAGATTAAGAATTAAAATTATTAAAGTCGATTAATCAAGGAAGATGCTAATGATTAATTAATATTTAAAATGATAGATAGATTTAGAATGATTATTACAAAAAGTTAACTTATTAAAATAAGTGCAATTGAGAAATTGCACAAGCGATATTAATTAAGAAAGTTTATAATGTTTTATTAAAAATTAAAATTATTAAAACTGAATAATTAAAAAATATTAATTAAAAAATATTCTAATGAATAATGAATAATTAAAATTAATAAAACTGATTAATTATGAAAGTTTATAATTAAGATTAAGAATTAAAATTATTAAAGTCGATTAATCAAGGAAGATGCTAATGATTAACTAATAATTAAAAATATGAAAATAGATTAATTAAGAAAGATTCTAATGAGAGGTAATAGAAGCGAGAGAATGACTCGGAGTGTGCTTATTTGATAATTAATAACTAAGTATTTCAAATAAAGGTTTTTTTTTTTTTAATTTTCTAGACATGTCGAGTAATAAATATTCCCAGTTTTGTCTTTATGTTTGTGCTTTTCTGTTTTTCTTTAGTGATTTCATGTTTGTGTATTTAACAAACTGCAAAATGTAATGAAAAATAATTTTGGGAAGAAAATTCTTCTTTAATGGAGAATAATGATTATTACAAAAAATGAACATATTAAAATAAGTGCAATTAAGAAATATTACACAAGCGAGATTAATTAAGAAAGTTTATAATATTTTATTAAAATTTAAAATTATTAAAAGTTAATATTTAAAAAAATATTAATTAAAAAAGATTATAATGAATAATTAATAATTAAAATTAATAAAACAGATTAATTATGAAAGTTTATAATTAAGATTAAGAATTAAAATTATTAAAGTCGATTAATCAAGGAAGATGATTAATTAATAATTAAAATTATGAAAATAGATTAACTTAGAAAGATTATAATGAGGGATAACAAAAAGTGGAGATACTTGAAGTATCTTTTATAGATGTTAATTATTGATAGACTGTTTTTAAATCAGTTGTATTCACTGGCCCTTGACAGCATATCCCCACTTTTTCCAAATAGAAATTATCAATTTTATTTAATTGCAGACTTTCTGTCATGAAATATGGCAAATTGTGGTTTTAGCCAATAGTATTGTGAGAAAACTTTTCTCAAAAAATTGTAAATACTATTGTTTTAATTGAATTTTTTTTTCAATTTTCTTATTAGAACTGGCGTGTAATAAATGTTCCCAGTTTTTGAGAACTTTTAAAAATTTTAAGTTTGTATGTTAAAGTAAATTTCAAAAACAATTTACGAGAAAGAAAAATTAATAATAATAGATTAATTAAGAAATTAGATTAATAATTATACAGAAAATAGATTGAAATTATAAAGGAAATAGATTAAAATTTATAACGAAAATATATTAAAATTTATAACGATAATAGATTGGTGATTTAAAAATGGTTTAATAATTATTAACAAAATAGGTTAAAAGTTATGAAAATAGATTAATTAAGAAATATATCAATGCGGGAGAGTAGAAAGAAAAAATTAGATTCCTGCTTTATATTTTTTAAGGGATATTTTAAGGACATTGCTTTATTCGATGTGTTTTATTTACTGAATGTGTAACAGGACAAGAGTTGAAAATATTTTAATAGAATTTTTTTAACTATGAAGTGTTATTTTAATTTCTGTCAATAGGTACCTTTTTTATTGATTTACGTATATAATCAAATTGGCATTTTTATAATTTATAGTAATTAGTTTATAAACTATATTTTTAAACAAATGATTTTTGATTTTCTAGTTCTGTTGAGCAATAAACGTTTCCAGTTTTGTTTTGTGCTTGTTAATTTTCAACAGTTGTAAGTTTGTGTACGAAGCCTCAATTTAAGATTGATTTTATAAAAATGTAACTTTAATTGACAGAAATTGATATTCCAGTTTTGTTTTGTGCTTGTTAATTTTCAACAATTGTAAGTTTGTGTTCGAAGCCTCAATTTAAGATTGATTTTATAAAAAGGTAACTTTAATTGACAGAAATTGATATTCCAGTTTTGTTTTGTACTTGTTAATTTTCAACAATTGTAAGTTTCTGTACGAAGCATCAATTTAAGATTGATTTTATAATAAGGTAACTTTAATTAACAGAAATGGAAGAAACTGTGCTGTTAATGTAAAAAGGATACCTTTTAGTAATTTTTCGGTTTTCTCAAATTTTTTACATAGAATTTCTAAAAATTTGTTTAAAATATTCTTCAAAATGTTTTTAATATTGAACTTTAAAATTTATTTTATATAAAATTAATTTTAAACATATTTTTTTGTTATCTTAAATTATTTACTGAATAATTAATGCACTGTTTAAATATCTGTAAAAAAATTTAGAGAAACATTATATCATAGATTTTCTTAATATAGGTTTCCAAAATAATACGCTTACGAAAATTTGTAGATATATTAAATTGTATAAAAATAGTAATATAGTAACCAAAATATAATTAATAAATGGTCCTTAAAAACTATTTAATATATGTACTTCAACTGAAAAAATTATCAAAGCATACATATATAAAAAAACAAATTAAATCTGATTAGTTTTTTTTTTCCAATCGTAGGTCCATTGTATTTTGTCAACCTGTTTTACTATTTAAGCTCCGAAATTGTCTAATTTTAGATTTTATGTGTAAATACCATTATTTGAAAATAATATCACTTTTACATTATTTTTCATAAACAAATTTCTAAGAAAATAAAAGTAATATCTGTAGCTAAAAGATTATTATGCATACAATAAAATAAAAATAATAATGAGGACACATTGAAAAAATAATTTCTAGGGTCATTATTGTTTGCGAATACATAATGAGAAGCTATTATTCATCATAATAATGTTTTTCTTTATTTAGGAACCATTATTTCTTTTGATAATGGGTTTTTAAGAATCATCGTACGATGTTAATTAAAATTAGAAACTGTATAAAAAATAAATATTTAAATGTTGTCTGATATTTATGTTTACTCTAATATTATAGATAATATAATATGAAATTCTTTTTTGTCATCAATACATCACAACAGAACAAAAGTATTAATTAGTATAGTAAAATAATTAAGCTCTAAAAGCATAAAATACTAAAATATTATATTGGGTTTCATAAATTCTAAAAATAATTTCCCAGATTTTTATAAAATAGTATCTTGATCCATTTAATAAAAGTTGAAACTTATTAATTACATACATTGGAAAAACAAATTAATATAATATATTTATACTTTTTTGTATGAATAAAATTAATGTTTGAATGTTTTTTTCAATATGCTTTGTCATCCTGTTTCCTAACTTGAAACGTGTATTTAGAAAAAAAAAAAAGAGTAAAACCTGTTAAGATGGAATCTCTATTGACCTGAAGAAAATTTCGTTTTAGGCAACAGCTATCTGTATATTTAAAACGAAAAGCGCATTCTCTCAAATTTCCACGCGAATATCGTCTCTGTATGCATGCGCCAACGTTTTTGAAGGCTTCTCCCTTCAGAAAGGGGGATCCTGATGGATTAGCCCTCATTTGTTTAGCCTAGGGAGATTGAAAAGGATTGATTGAAAACGGATCAAATAACCATTGCATTGAAAGCATAGACCTTCTAATATATTTTGGATCTGACATTGACAGCTAAAGCTTCTTATTTTAAGAACGCATGTTTCCACTACTAAATATGCATATTTTTTTCGAAAAATTTTAAAGAGAGTTTGGATACACGGGCTGTAAAACCGTTTTATTTATCACCAATAAAAATTTCAAAGAGTTCGGACAAAAATAACTTTTTATTTTAAAACTAATGAAACGACCAACAACAAGAAAACGAGAGCTTTTATCACTAAATATCAATATTTTTTCGTGAATTTTTCATTTTAACATATAATTTCATACAAAATTTTAAAGAGGGCTTGGATACAGTTGTATTTATAACCGATTGAAATGTCAGAGAGTTCGGAAGATGAGAACTAATTTTTTATTGCTATTTTAAAGAAGCCGACGCGAAAACAAGCAAACAAACAAAAAAGCGAGAAGAAAACATTTCTTTTACAACTAGATAACAATATTTTTTCACGAAATTTTTACGCGGAAGGATTGAAGAAGTTCGGATACACGGGTTGTAAAACCGTTTTATTTATCACCAATAAAGATTTTAAAGGCGTTCGGACAAAAAGAACTTTTTATTTTAAAACTATGAAACGACCAACAACAAGAAAACGAGAGCTTTTATCACTAAATATCAATATTTTTTCGTGAATTTTTCATTTTAACATATAATTTCATACAAAATTTTAAAGAGGGCTTGGATACAGTTGTATTTATAACCGATTGAAATGTCAGAGAGTTCGGAAGATGAGAACTAATTTTTTATTGCTATTTTAAAGAAGCCGACGCGAAAACAAGCAAACAAACAAAAAAGCGAGAAGAAAACATTTCTTTTACAACTAGATAACAATATTTTTTCACGAAATTTTTACGCGGAAGGATTGAAGAAGTTCGGATACACGGGTTGTAAAACCGTTTTATTTATCACCAATAAAGATTTTAAAGGCGTTCGGACAAAAAGAACTTTTTATTTTAAAACTATGAAACGACCAACAACAAGAAAACGAGAGCTTTTATCACTAAATATCAATATTTTTTCGTGAATTTTTCATTTTAACATATAATTTCATACAAAATTTTAAAGAGGGCTTGGATACAGTTGTATTTATAACCGATTGAAATGTCAGAGAGTTCGGAAGATGAGAACTAATTTTTTATTGCTATTTTAAAGAAGCCGACGCGAAAACAAGCAAACAAACAAAAAAGCGAGAAGAAAACATTTCTTTTACAACTAGATAACAATATTTTTTCACGAAATTTTTACGCGGAAGGATTGAAGAAGTTCGGATACACGGGTTGTAAAACCGTTTTATTTATCACCAATAAAGATTTTAAAGGCGTTCGGACAAAAAGAACTTTTTATTTTAAAACTATGAAACGACCAACAACAAGAAAACGAGAGCTTTTATCACTAAATATCAATATTTTTTCGTGAATTTTTCATTTTAACATATAATTTCATACAAAATTTTAAAGAGGGCTTGGATACAGTTGTATTTATAACCGATTGAAATGTCAGAGAGTTCGGAAGATGAGAACTAATTTTTTATTGCTATTTTAAAGAAGCCGACGCGAAAACAAGCAAACAAACAAAAAAGCGAGAAGAAAACATTTCTTTTACAACTAGATAACAATATTTTTTCACGAAATTTTTACGCGGAAGGATTGAAGAAGTTCGGATACACGGGTTGTAAAACCGTTTTATTTATCACCAATAAAGATTTTAAAGGCGTTCGGACAAAAAGAACTTTTTATTTTAAAACTATGAAACGACCAACAACAAGAAAACGAGAGCTTTTATCACTAAATATCAATATTTTTTCGTGAATTTTTCATTTTAACATATAATTTCATACAAAATTTTAAAGAGGGCTTGGATACAGTTGTATTTATAACCGATTGAAATGTCAGAGAGTTCGGAAGATGAGAACTAATTTTTTATTGCTATTTTAAAGAAGCCGACGCGAAAACAAGCAAACAAACAAAAAAGCGAGAAGAAAACATTTCTTTTACAACTAGATAACAATATTTTTTCACGAAATTTTTACGCGGAAGGATTGAAGAAGTTCGGATACACGGGTTGTAAAACCGTTTTATTTATCACCAATAAAGATTTTAAAGGCGTTCGGACAAAAAGAACTTTTTATTTTAAAACTATGAAACGACCAACAACAAGAAAACGAGAGCTTTTATCACTAAATATCAATATTTTTTTGTGAATTTTTCATTTTAACATATAATTTCATACAAAATTTTAAAGAGGGCTTGGATACAGTTGTATTTATAACCGATTGAAATGTCAGAGAGTTCGGAAGATGAGAACTAATTTTTTATTGCTATTTTAAAGAAGCCGACGCGAAAACAAGCAAACAAACAAAAAAGCGAGAAGAAAACATTTCTTTTACAACTAGATAACAATATTTTTTCACGAAATTTTTACGCGGAAGGATTGAAGAAGTTCGGATACACGGGTTGTAAAACCGTTTTATTTATCACCAATAAAGATTTTAAAGGCGTTCGGACAAAAAGAACTTTTTATTTTAAAACTATGAAACGACCAACAACAAGAAAACGAGAGCTTTTATCACTAAATATCAATATTTTTTCGTGAATTTTTCATTTTAACATATAATTTCATACAAAATTTTAAAGAGGGCTTGGATACAGTTGTATTTATAACCGATTGAAATGTCAGAGAGTTCGGAAGATGAGAACTAATTTTTTATTGCTATTTTAAAGAAGCCGACGCGAAAACAAGCAAACAAACAAAAAAGCGAGAAGAAAACATTTCTTTTACAACTAGATAACAATATTTTTTCACGAAATTTTTACGCGGAAGGATTGAAGAAGTTCGGATACACGGGTTGTAAAACCGTTTTATTTATCACCAATAAAGATTTTAAAGGCGTTCGGACAAAAAGAACTTTTTATTTTAAAACTATGAAACGACCAACAACAAGAAAACGAGAGCTTTTATCACTAAATATCAATATTTTTTCGTGAATTTTTCATTTTAACATATAATTTCATACAAAATTTTAAAGAGGGCTTGGATACAGTTGTATTTATAACCGATTGAAATGTCAGAGAGTTCGGAAGATGAGAACTAATTTTTTATTGCTATTTTAAAGAAGCCGACGCGAAAACAAGCAAACAAACAAAAAAGCGAGAAGAAAACATTTCTTTTACAACTAGATAACAATATTTTTTCACGAAATTTTTACGCGGAAGGATTGAAGAAGTTCGGATACACGGGTTGTAAAACCGTTTTATTTATCACCAATAAAGATTTTAAAGGCGTTCGGACAAAAAGAACTTTTTATTTTAAAACTATGAAACGACCAACAACAAGAAAACGAGAGCTTTTATCACTAAATATCAATATTTTTTCGTGAATTTTTCATTTTAACATATAATTTCATACAAAATTTTAAAGAGGGCTTGGATACAGTTGTATTTATAACCGATTGAAATGTCAGAGAGTTCGGAAGATGAGAACTAATTTTTTATTGCTATTTTAAAGAAGCCGACGCGAAAACAAGCAAACAAACAAAAAAGCGAGAAGAAAACATTTCTTTTACAACTAGATAACAATATTTTTTCACGAAATTTTTACGCGGAAGGATTGAAGAAGTTCGGATACACGGGTTGTAAAACCGTTTTATTTATCACCAATAAAGATTTTAAAGGCGTTCGGACAAAAAGAACTTTTTATTTTAAAACTATGAAACGACCAACAACAAGAAAACGAGAGCTTTTATCACTAAATATCAATATTTTTTCGTGAATTTTTCATTTTAACATATAATTTCATACAAAATTTTAAAGAGGGCTTGGATACAGTTGTATTTATAACCGATTGAAATGTCAGAGAGTTCGGAAGATGAGAACTAATTTTTTATTGCTATTTTAAAGAAGCCGACGCGAAAACAAGCAAACAAACAAAAAAGCGAGAAGAAAACATTTCTTTTACAACTAGATAACAATATTTTTTCACGAAATTTTTACGCGGAAGGATTGAAGAAGTTCGGATACACGGGTTGTAAAACCGTTTTATTTATCACCAATAAAGATTTTAAAGGCGTTCGGACAAAAAGAACTTTTTATTTTAAAACTATGAAACGACCAACAACAAGAAAACGAGAGCTTTTATCACTAAATATCAATATTTTTTCGTGAATTTTTCATTTTAACATATAATTTCATACAAAATTTTAAAGAGGGCTTGGATACAGTTGTATTTATAACCGATTGAAATGTCAGAGAGTTCGGAAGATGAGAACTAATTTTTTATTGCTATTTTAAAGAAGCCGACGCGAAAACAAGCAAACAAACAAAAAAGCGAGAAGAAAACATTTCTTTTACAACTAGATAACAATATTTTTTCACGAAATTTTTACGCGGAAGGATTGAAGAAGTTCGGATACACGGGTTGTAAAACCGTTTTATTTATCACCAATAAAGATTTTAAAGGCGTTCGGACAAAAAGAACTTTTTATTTTAAAACTATGAAACGACCAACAACAAGAAAACGAGAGCTTTTATCACTAAATATCAATATTTTTTCGTGAATTTTTCATTTTAACATATAATTTCATACAAAATTTTAAAGAGGGCTTGGATACAGTTGTATTTATAACCGATTGAAATGTCAGAGAGTTCGGAAGATGAGAACTAATTTTTTATTGCTATTTTAAAGAAGCCGACGCGAAAACAAGCAAACAAACAAAAAAGCGAGAAGAAAACATTTCTTTTACAACTAGATAACAATATTTTTTCACGAAATTTTTACGCGGAAGGATTGAAGAAGTTCGGATACACGGGTTGTAAAACCGTTTTATTTATCACCAATAAAGATTTTAAAGGCGTTCGGACAAAAAGAACTTTTTTATTTTAAAACTATGAAACGACCAACAACAAGAAAACGAGAGCTTTTATCACTAAATATCAATATTTTTTCGTGAATTTTTCATTTTAACATATAATTTCATACAAAATTTTAAAGAGGGCTTGGATACAGTTGTATTTATAACCGATTGAAATGTCAGAGAGTTCGGAAGATGAGAACTAATTTTTTATTGCTATTTTAAAGAAGCCGACGCGAAAACAAGCAAACAAACAAAAAAGCGAGAAGAAAACATTTCTTTTACAACTAGATAACAATATTTTTTCACGAAATTTTTACGCGGAAGGATTGAAGAAGTTTGGATACACGGGTTGTAAAACCGTTTTATTTATCACCAATAAAGATTTTAAAGGCGTTCGGACAAAAAGAACTTTTTATTTTAAAACTATGAAACGACCAACAACAAGAAAACTAGAGCTTTTATCACTAAATATCAATATTTTTTCGTGAATTTTTCATTTTAACATATAATTTCATACAAAATTTTAAAGAGGGCTTGGATACAGTTGTATTTATAACCGATTGAAATGTCAGAGAGTTCGGAAGATGAGAACTAATTTTTTATTGCTATTTTAAAGAAGCCGACGCGAAAACAAGCAAACAAACAAAAAAGCGAGAAGAAAACATTTCTTTTACAACTAGATAACAATATTTTTTCACGAAATTTTTACGCGGAAGGATTGAAGAAGTTCGGATACACGGGTTGTAAAACCGTTTTATTTATCACCAATAAAGATTTTAAAGGCGTTCGGACAAAAAGAACTTTTTATTTTAAAACTATGAAACGACCAACAACAAGAAAACGAGAGCTTTTATCACTAAATATCAATATTTTTTCGTGAATTTTTCATTTTAACATATAATTTCATACAAAATTTTAAAGAGGGCTTGGATACAGTTGTATTTATAACCGATTGAAATGTCAGAGAGTTCGGAAGATGAGAACTAATTTTTTATTGCTATTTTAAAGAAGCCGACGCGAAAACAAGCAAACAAACAAAAAAGCGAGAAGAAAACATTTCTTTTACAACTAGATAACAATATTTTTTCACGAAATTTTTACGCGGAAGGATTGAAGAAGTTTGGATACACGGGTTGTAAAACCGTTTTATTTATCACCAATAAAGATTTTAAAGGCGTTCGGACAAAAAGAACTTTTTATTTTAAAACTATGAAACGACCAACAACAAGAAAACGAGAGCTTTTATCACTAAATATCAATATTTTTTCGTGAATTTTTCATTTTAACATATAATTTCATACAAAATTTTAAAGAGGGCTTGGATACAGTTGTATTTATAACCGATTGAAATGTCAGAGAGTTCGGAAGATGAGAACTAATTTTTTATTGCTATTTTAAAGAAGCCGACGCGAAAACAAGCAAACAAACAAAAAAGCGAGAAGAAAACATTTCTTTTACAACTAGATAACAATATTTTTTCACGAAATTTTTACGCGGAAGGATTGAAGAAGTTCGGATACACGGGTTGTAAAACCGTTTTATTTATCACCAATAAAGATTTTAAAGGCGTTCGGACAAAAAGAACTTTTTATTTTAAAACTATGAAACGACCAACAACAAGAAAACGAGAGCTTTTATCACTAAATATCAATATTTTTTCGTGAATTTTTCATTTTAACATATAATTTCATACAAAATTTTAAAGAGGGCTTGGATACAGTTGTATTTATAACCGATTGAAATGTCAGAGAGTTCGGAAGATGAGAACTAATTTTTTATTGCTATTTTAAAGAAGCCGACGCGAAAACAAGCAAACAAACAAAAAAGCGAGAAGAAAACATTTCTTTTACAACTAGATAACAATATTTTTTCACGAAATTTTTACGCGGAAGGATTGAAGAAGTTCGGATACACGGGTTGTAAAACCGTTTTATTTATCACCAATAAAGATTTTAAAGGCGTTCGGACAAAAAGAACTTTTTATTTTAAAACTATGAAACGACCCCACGTAAAAAACAAGAAAATGAGCGCTTTTATCACTAAATATGAATATTTTTTCGCGAATTTTTCATTTTAAAATATAATTTCATACAAAATCCGGTTAAAGCTATAAAATAATAAAAACTTGATGTTTCTTTTGTAATTCATTACCATGGGCCCGGGCAACGCCGGGCGTGTGTCAGCTAGTATTATAAAAAGACCTGAACAGTTACTATTTAATCTCGAACTAAGGACTGAAAGTGAATCTGAATTATAGTAATTAAATATCAACATAATCTTTTTCTTTATTTATTTTAGTTGAATTTATATATGTTCAAGTTTAAATTTGCATTGAAGTATGCATAGTTTTGTTATTATTTAATATTTGTATTTGATTTAATTTATATTGTTATATATGTTTTGTGATGAACACTGCTATGTTCATGCTGGGGCAGTGTGTTGCAAATCACATGGGTGGTTGGTATGTGGCCAGTGGCGTAGTCAGGGCCTGGGGGTCCAAATGCTCTGGATACCAGTAATATTTTAAAGTTTTCCTCGCCTTGATTATCGCAGAAAATTCTCCGATTAGATACGGCAGAGAAAACTTTTAGTGGTATCTAGAGCATTTGGACTCCCAGTCTGGCTAAGCCACTGACGTGGCGAAAGCGGCCCGCGCTCAAGCCTACAGTGACGTAGTAAAAAATGAGTTCGTTTGTACTAGAATATCTGCTAGAAAAAGAAGCGGAACTGCTGCTTTCTCTTGATTCAAGAAATATTAATGTTTAATTTATGTTCTTCGTGTGTTTGTCTTTTGTGGACGTGAATAAAAAACTTAGAAAAGCCAAGATCATCAAGAATTCTTCAAATTTAACATCAGAAATACCAACTCGATTTAATATATTTACAGTATTGGAAGTGTTTTAATTCTTTCTCTCTGTGCATTAATATATATATATATATATATATATATATATATATATATATATATATATATATATATATATATATATATATATATATATATATGCATAGCTGCCAACTTTTACGCTTTTTTGTTACCACTAAAATTTAATATAAATTTTTGCGTTATTTAATCAACTAATTGCGATGATCTAATAAGATAAAATTTACTATTAAATTTTAGTGATACGAAAAAAGCGTAAAAGTTGGCAGCTATGTATATGTATATATTGATGATTTTGAAAACAAAATTTTAGATTTATTAAATGTTCAAGAAAAAAAAAATAGAATTTGTTTTCTTTTTAAACGGACTCATCAGTTTTAATTAGCAAATTTTGATGAGTTTATATATATTTTTTATAAACTCACTTTAATATTACTTTATCTCTTGATTTTCATAGTGTTAACTCTGACAAATATAAAAGAAATTTTTAAATGAGTTTAAGGGAAGGATACTTATATATGAATATATAAGATTGGGTGGTTTCAAAATTAATTGAACTAATATTAAGCTAAGAAGTAGTGAAGCAACATTGTCATTGAATAAAACATTAAGGAAAAAAAGAATACAAATTACATTCTTTTAAATGCGACTTCTCAGCGTTAACTTGTAAAAGTTTAATATATATTTTTTTTATGTTCTGTATATTTAGATAAATTCTAAATGCATTTTCATTTCCAATGCAAAAAAGTTTTTTACGATAAGAAGATTTGAAATACTGTAAGAGAAACTTTAAGCAATTCTTAAGTTTTCATCTACGTTAAAGATAAATTCAGATATTTGCTTTGTTGATTTTAGAAGTTTTATCAGCAGGGCATAGCATAATATCCTAACATCATTTATCTAGTTCTAGCTTTTCAGTTCCCTTCTTTTCATTTCCTGCCGTCGTCTGATATCTGATTAGCAAAACGATTAAAATAGTTTTCTCCATCTTAATGTGGATGAAATTTCATTAAAAAGTCATGAGCTGATTAAAGACAGATGAAACTTGTCCTTAGATATTCCAACGATATGTAATTTTCTGATAAGACAATATTTTATTTTTATTTTCTTTTTGTTGAAAATTTGAGAAAGCTTTAAGATTTTGAATACTTTACCAAAACATTTATGAATAAAAATTATTTTCTTTTTAAATATATTTGTTATGGTGCACTACCAAAAGTTTGAAGAGTTTAGAAATTTTTCCTTTTTTTTTTTCAAGCACACTATTATTTTATATTAATTATGGACAGGGGTAGAAAAAACTAATTTTTTATTGTAGCGAACTACAACTACAACTACTTTATCGAAAATGTATATAACTGCAACTACAACTACTTGTTTTAAAAAATAGCGACTACAAACTACTTTTCAAATGTAGTCACTACTTCGCTACCCAGCAAAGAGGAAATTGCTGGCCACCAGCAAGATAGGTGCTGGCAATGATGGAGAAGTGCTGGCTAATGGTCTACCATTGCATGACCACTGCTGGACAGCTTCAGTCAACTTTACTGTTGGAAATCATCAGATAAAATTCTGATCGGCCTCCATTTTATCTCATTCTGGCCCACGACACTATGGAAGTGCACGAACTTTTGCAGTATTATTGCTGGGAACCCTTACGCTAGGTGGCGTTACGAATATCGAAGACATTGAGTATTTCGGAATTCATCGTTTGGCAACATTCTGGTTACATGGAATTCCATTCTGGATTTTATAATCTTTTATTAGCGAACATTAGGTACGTTGTGATTGTGATCAAGAACAATAACAAATATTAACAATGAATGACAAAGAAAAGAAAGTATAGAAAATTTCATAAATCTTAACGTGAACATTTTGTAATTTCTTTATTGTAATATTTTATTTTACATTACTTTTACACTTTGTAAACCATGATATCCAAAATATTTTTTCTTTCAGTTATTAGCGAATTTTCCAGTTTAATTTTAACTATTATGCATTTTCATAGCAAAGAAAAAGCTGATGGATATTAACTATAACATCAACTTCTTAATTATTTCGCCGATAGATTACGGCGCCTTTTGCTAAGAAACACGACAAAATATTTTCTGTTTTAATAGTAAACTATCTTATTTTCTTAATACTAAACTATCAAATATCATATTTATCGTAATAAATTTAAAGGAAAAATTAATATTTGATTTTTCTTTTCAATCATTTTCTTTTGCTTATTATAAAAATATTGTATTAATTTGTTGTTATCTTGGCAATATTTATTTCATTTTATTTTTCTTTATAAAATTTCTTTTGTATTAATGTAACGATTTATGTCAGAAATGAAAGATTTTAGATCTTTTAAAATCTTAATTTTAATTGTCTTTAAGATCGGTCACAATGATATTTTCTTTTTACTGTATATTGTAAGAGGTCATATAGAAACATTATAGTTTGTACTTTTCACTAAAAAAGTTTTTTCCGAAGCCAAACATCTTTAAAAAAAAGTATAAATGAATCATAAATCAGAATTGAAGCACACTTGTGAAGTAGATGAATGGGTTACTGAGATTGTTCACTGTTCTTGTTTTTACCATTTAATTTTGGAATTCAATAGCATTTATCATATATTATCAATTATTTTTTATATTTATATAAATAAGTTTTATGCTGAAAATTAAAGTTAAATTTTTTTTTCAAAAATATTTAAATATTCACAAAAACATTGTTAATTTATCCTAGATTGATCCCTAGTATGCAACTGTTTGTACATTGTACAATCATATATCAAATAAATAGAATGAAATTTAAGATAAATGTGTGAAAAATATTATAAAACAGGAATACTGTGTTTGCATAACTTTTTAATATCTTATATATGTATTTGGCAGTCTTTATGTTTATAGGTTTTTGTGTAAGAATAAAATATTTTTTTAAAGGAAAATAAGTTTTAAATAGGAGAAAAAGAAAAGTTATTTTCTTGTGTTGTTATATCGATGTGATATTTTGAGTATTCTCCATAAACTGGAGGATCGCCCGATGGATTATGGCGGCTTTATAAAAACCACTGGGTGGTTGTCTGCTCGTAGTGAAACAGTGTTCGTACGGATCAGGGAATTTTCCAAGAGTTTCAACAGTATTTTCTTTATAGAAAAGGATATCTAGGTTAAACCTCGCCTTCTTTTAAGCAGAGATTTTCTGTAAGAAAATACTGGTAATTTTCTGTTCGCAAAATTCCAGGAGGTGTACGAACCCATTTAAAATACTGACTGATGGTTTACCACTGTATAAACATTGCAGTATAAGTGATGGTGGTGGATTAAAAGTGCTGGCTCAGCAAAGGAATAGCAGTAGGATATGTGCTAGCACTGCAGGAAAAGTGTCGGATTGAATTAATGTGATGACATACCAATGCTGGTCTGCTGTTGGCCATCACTGATGGGCCAGCTGCATTCTGCACGGACACTTTAGTACCGGTTTAAGTAATGGCACCATTGCATTTTACCGCTGATGGCAGTGTTGGCAGCCATCTTTTTTCCAGCTGATGGCCCACTGTTTCTTTCTTTGCTGTGTACTTTCAGATTTTGTTAAATGATTCAATTTACACTTGAAATTGAAGACACGGATTAAATAATAAATTGATCCCTCGTTATACAGCGTCTGCCGGCATACAATTAAATACATGCAACATAACCGAGAGCATTAAAATTTTAAGAAAAATAACATAGATGAAAATGTTTTTGTTTGTCTAAAAAAGGTTGGTTTATACACACATTTACTAATTCCGTAGCACAATTAAAAGCGATATTACAATATAGAAAATTACACAAAAACAACTCTAAATTTAAACAATAAATAAATCTGTAAATAAATCAATTAAGAATATTAAGAAACACTGCGTTAAAACATGAAGATTTTTAATAACGAGTAAATAGACAGATGTTGCCAGCAAGAAAATTAATTCCTATGGTGGGTTAGTATTTGACTTTAGCAACAAGTATCAATGGAAAAATCTATGACTTCATGCGATGTGTTGCTATGTACTGCAGCAGAGATTCGCAAATTATTGATCAGAACAAAGTTTGCACAAAAGAAGCAAGTTTCGGCCGCGTGATTCGTAGAATGGCATATTTTCCCTCCTGAAGTAGCGTTGTTAAAAGCAGCGTCGGTTCTCGCTACAAACTACTGATTTTTTGTATCGCGCTACTCGCTACACTATACTGTTCAAAATGTAGCACACTACACTACAAACTACTGTAAAAAGTAGCGACTACCGTAATTTCGCTACTTGTAGCGCGCTACTTCCGACCCGTGGTTATGGATATATTCAGTATATGCACATTCCAATGAATTTAACCCATTTACGCCTATCGACACAATTTTGGGACGCTTTAGTAAAATGGGAAAAAGTGCATTTCCCGCCACTTTAAAAAAAAAATAGAAATTTGGTGTCTTATTTTATTGAGGAGTCCTCGATGAAATAAGACACCAAATTTCTATTAAAAAAAAGAAAGTGAAATGTACTTTTTGCCATTTTACTAAATCATCGACGCTAGGCATAAATGGGTTACATTTAAATTTTAACACATTCAAATAACAAGCCCAGTGCGTACCATATATAACATGTACCATGCAAAACAGTGTCATATTGAAAGACACACTTGAAATAACTCAATCGAATTAGCATAAAAATTCTCTAATTGAATAAAAAAATTCCCTTTTAACGAAAAGTACAGAAAATTGAAAGACGCACTTGAAAGAACTCAATCGAATTTATAAGAATTCTCTGATTGAATAAAAAATTAAGATAAGACATATTTAAATTAAGATACGACATATTTCAAATATTTTTATATTATTTATTAAATATAAAAATATTTTCTTGCTACTTAGTCATGAAAGCCAAATATACAACTTAAGGTATGTGTTTACTTTCGGTCACTTTTATTTTTAAAAAATATGAAATTTTTATGAAACATATGTAATTTTGCTTAAAACACGGAATAAAACTATGAATTCCAATGAAATTTTAATGGAATTATAATTAACTTTGCAAGTTTAGGCCCTAATTAGTTAAACTTCAATAAAAATCGTTCTTAAATTATTAAATACATCCTTACGAGTTATATTTTCTTCATTGCATACAAACAGATAAGCAGAAACATGTGACAAAATTTTATTTCAATATCTTAAAAACTTTTTCAGAAATGAGATTTTTCGTGATGTTTCTTGGTGAATGCCGGATTTATAATTTGGGCTAGAACTTTACTGTTAATTATCGCTGCACCAAAAGTACAGCATTTTTGGAATCCTAAATGTTTGAACTTTAATTTAAAATAATTAAAAAGAAAATCGAAATGTTTCGCAAAAACAGTGATTTGGGGGCTCATACCTTAACTTGGTTGCAGCGCCTAGAATACATAGTGTGGAAAACGGTTTTGACGTTTTTTAATTCAAAATTTTCGAATTCAAACCGGAAATTCTGAAACAAAGAATTTTTACTTTAAGAAGTCACGAAATATCTGCCATTAAGTAAGGAAAAGAACATTTTAGGAATTTCTGGTATGAATGCAAAATTTCGGAATTTTAAAAAAGCTAAACTGGTAATGCTTTAAAAAGTACTAAAAAATTGTAGCCGATAAACGTGCAACGATGCAGTACAATAAAAGTAACCATTTGACTATTCACAACTTGAACATAATTTCTGTTAAAATATTCTTGTAAGTGTATATTTCAGATGTAACTGATTTTGAAGTTAGTTTTTCATCATATCGGGGAATTAATCTTTTCCACTCTTCTAGCAGAGATTCATCCTTTGGTATGCTAAATAGGGATAGTTTCTAGTTTGCTGTCTTGCATCGAGTACTTACTGCAACCAGGCACAAGAGAATGCGTATCACGTTTTTTGGCCATGATCAATATCATTCATATTTTCAAAGCTTATGAAAATCACTATCCAAGTCAAAGGAAATATGGTATAATTTAATTATTAAAAATATTTACCACCAGCAGAAACATTTTCTCAGTTCGATTCTTATACAATGTTTGCGTTAAAGAGAGCTAGCAGACAGTGGCGTAGCCAGAGAGAGGAGGGGGGGGGGGTCCAAATGCTCTGGCAACCAGTAATATTATAAAGTTTTCCTTGACTTCAATATCGCAGAAAATTTTCTGATTAGATGTATCAAAAATATTTTTATAAAATTAGTGGTATCCAAACCATCTGGACCTCCACCCAGTATCTACGCCACTGCTAGAAGATATCGATCGTTATCTTTTCAGAATCATTCTACATTTATCTGATTCAATTTTTTAGCAGTTTTCCACACTATGTGTAACTTGGTTAAGGATCTGATTATAGATTTTTGTAGGTCTCTTGATTTGGTTAACCCATTAACGCCCAAATTATTTTCTTCGTTAAAATTTAAATTTTAGACTTCCCACCATTTTTAAATGTACGGTATTTTTTATATTATTTTATGAAGGGATTTGCCTCGTGAAAGAGAGTATATCTTTATCTTCATATTTACTGGTGTGAAAGACGCTTTCTTGCCACTAAGTCTAGTGATTTAAAAATATGCCACTGGGCGTTATTGGGCTAAACATAGGACATTTTTTTAGTTAGAATGCTTTCTTTATTTATTTTTCAAGTTGTCTTTGTTGACAGCTTGATTACTTGATTTAATGAGTGTTATCAATTGGTTACAATTTATCAAGATTGTATTATTTATAATATATTAATTCTATATATATTTTCCGGCGTTAACGTATTTCTTTAATTAATTTCTTTATTTTGTATAGATTCTGAATTAGTTGATGGATATAAATATAATAAAACATAAACAACGTATGGCAGTATTTCTGTTTTTTCCTTCGGTTATTATGTATGTAAATTTTGCTTTCAAGATTGCATTTTTGTGATTTTTGTTATCATCAAATTTGGTAGTTTATAAGTTTTGTTGTTTTGTAGTGCGAAACTGTAACTTGCTTACTGAAGAAAAGAATATAAATACATCTACTTAATGTTTAGAAGAAGTTGCTATCATATTAATGTGAAATTTTAATTAATTTATTCATTTTAAACAGTTTCGGATTAAATCCCATTCCTTTAAAATATCTTTGTTAAATGCAGCACAATAACGACCAAAATTATTGATACTCTTTTTTCTATTTTATTTATTTTATTTTAAGGAATTTATTCATAACTCCATATTTAAAAATGTGAATTAATGGAACAAATAAATAAATAAATAATTTTGAGAATCATCTGATATAAAAATTAAATGAGCCTTAACCGGTTGAATAGAGTAATTGTCCAAATGAATGTATGGTTCCAGCTTTACTCCAATCGCAAAGCGAGTCTGTAAAGATATCTAAAAAATAAAGGGTTTTCCTGACTTTAAATTCCTGAAATTTTCTCTATGTACATAACTACATTTAACCCTTTCAGGGGCAAAGTACTTATGTTGCTAAAATACTGAAATGATTCAATGACTGTAGGATTTACGAAGAAATTTATTTAACCCTTTTTATCCTGACGGTACTTACAAGTACCACTTTAATAAAACACCCATATATTCGTAATATGACTGTTTTTTCTAACGCTATTCACAATGGCACAAAGAGTGTATTTCTGACAGCAGGCAGGAGATGGCAAATTCAAGCGCATATCCTCTTTCTTTGCATTGTAGTGATTTTACATTTGCCACGCTACATTCGAAATCCATTTTGCAATAGAATTGACATGCATGTTGTTCTTCATTTGAGTAATTTTAGTGGTTTATTACCGGTTATCTAGTACTATTATTTTCTATTGCTTTCTATACTCTACAGGTGAACATTTCCTATATTTTATTTGAAGTTTACTATTTGAAATTTACTATTTTATTTTATATCATAGGGTAAAAAATTTATGGTGGTTACAGTTGCATAATTAACCACTAAAACACTGTAAAAATTATTTTCCTTTTTCCTATGTTTATTCTGCACCAAAACTTATCCAATGATGCAAAAATACAATTAAAAAGTAGCTGGAAAAATAATTCAGGATATAAAGGGTTAAAAATAAGTAAAAGCGTTTCCCCACATTTTATAAAAGCAAAATTTTATTCCAAAATTTTGGTGCCAATGGGGCATTTGGGGATTAAAATTAAATGGGATGTATAATATGCCACCGCCATTCAAGGGGTTAATTTTAAACAACCATTTGCATTTTAAGCAATCCCAAGAAAATTTCCTAACAAAAATTATCAAGGTCTAAAATAAAACAAATGGACCATTTACCCAAAAATATTCATTTTCAATATCGCAAAACCGATATCGTAAATTACGAATATCAAATCTGGATATGCAAGTTATGTCTGTGAAGAGGCAAATTAATCCCATATAGTTCTTTGGGATAATAATTTCTCATTATTGATTAATTTACCCACAGTTGCTTTGAAAGTGTTAATGCATCTTATTGGCTTCTTTTATTGCATGTTTATATATTCTAGCATTCCTACTCATTATTTTTTATGCCGCTGCAGAGATGCCAAGCTCTCGCTAATCTTCCGTAATAAAGAGGTTAATTTGACCCAGTTTTAATAGTTTTCGCACCTGTATTTTTTTAAGAAATGGAATTAAATATATTTCATTTGGAAATTTTAAAAGAAAGAAATAAAGATTAATCAAATAAATTTTCTGGTTTGCAACGTTGTTAAACTGGGTCAAATTAATCCGCATATTAGGGAAGATTAGTGGGAGCTTGACATCGCTGCCGCTGGATAGCGGTATAGAATAGCGTCTAGAAAATACAGTGTGGCAACCAGCTAGAGTCCTGCATCGGGTCGGGTTACTCGCTTTTACCTGCACTCGACCCAATTCAATTTAAAGCATTCTGACCATTCAATTTAAAGCATGAGAAATAAAATGTACCGGGTGATTATAATTAAAGTTACGATTTCAAAAATCGATAATTTTAAAACTACTGGTCAGAATGACTTGATATTTTAGCAGAACAATCGTGAGGCAATGGAATTTTGTTTGGCGAAGGAAAAAAATAGTTCCAAATTGTGCCGATAGATGGCGTTGTCAGGGTAATGTCAGGGGAAAGACCAAAAATGTATTCTTGAACCCTTTCCGGCGCGGAGTAAATTTGTTTGCAAAATGATGAAATAATAGACTGACACCGGAATTTACAAACGAATCCATTAGTAAAAAGAAACTTGCTTATTTTTCTGGTTCTTAATGAAAGGAAAATTTTAATTAAATACCGGGTGATTATAATTAAAGTTACGATTTCAAAAATCGATAATTTTAATTAAAACTACTGGTCAGATTGACTTGATATTTTAGCAGAACAATCGTGAGGCAATGGAATTTTGTTTGGCGAAGGAAAAAAAAAGTTTCAAAATGTGCCCATAGATGGCGCTGTCTGGGTTCACATTGTCTGAAGATATGCAAATTACTAATACGTGACATGCGCACCGCAGACATAGCAACCATAAAAATGCAGAGCAGCAGCTCTTTGCCTGAATGCTTCATCATGACTCTGACTATGAAGGATCGCGCTCTGCTCTTGAAGCTTTTTTATAAGAACGAAGTTTCGGACATTAAAATCCATAAAAAAGGTCCAATAACAACAAATGGTCTGCAAAAAATGATTGCTAAATTCGAAGAGACCGGTTCATTTGACGTTAAACGGGGTAGAGGAAGGAAACCAGTTTCAGCTGCGGCAGTGGAAGATGTGGCTACAGCATTACAGGAACATACTGACAGTGATGCTGGAATCAGCAGTGCAAGGGGGATTGGCCGAATGCTGGATATGCCGAACAGCACGGTGCGTAAAGTTCTACGGAACGTCTTACGCTGTTATCCGTACAAGATAACTCATGTGCAGGAGTTGCTACCTGCTGACCTGGAAGCACGTCAATCTTTTGCACTACAATTTCTTGCCCGGATGGAAGTGGACAACGGATGGCCATGGAACATTCTGTGGTCTGACGAAGCCCACTTTCATTTGCAAGGTTCTGTAAATACGCAAAATTGCAAGATATGGGCGACCGAGAATCCGTCCCAGCTACAGCCATTACCTCTTCAGTCTGAAAAGGTCACTGTGTGGTGAGGAATAACGGCAGCGTTTATCGTCGGTCCATTTTTCTTCGAGGAGATCACACCTGCGGGTCCCGTTACCTGCACAGTTACTGGCAAGCGGTATGAAGCACTTTTGCGTAACCATGTTCTTCCGGCACTTCAACAGCGTCAGTGTGTGGATCGCATAATATTGATGCAAGATGGCGCTCCTCCGCACATTGCTACTACTGTGAAGCAGCTACTGAGTGATAATTTCGGAGATGATAGGATCATAAGCCGCCATTTTCCAACAACGTGGCCGCCACGTTCCCCCGACTTAAACCCGTGTGATTTCTGGCTTTGGGGGTACCTGAAGAATGTTGTTTATAGCGGGCGGATTCAGAATCTAGCCGACTTGAAGGCAAGCATCACACAACACACCCATTGCATTAGTACAGATACCCTCCGATCTGTTGTGGAGCATGCCGTTTTGCGCTTCCAATTAGTAGCGGAACAAGGCGGAGGGCATATTGAGCAACTTATGCCTTAATAATCAGTAAGGTGTTTGTTCCATGAAGCTCTTTTTTTTTTTTCATTTTTTGTCATTATGGCTGTCGTCGCTGTAAACACGTAGTCTTGTCTTTTCGCTAATAAATTTTTAGTAAATCTCTGAACTCTATTTTTTTCCTTTTGGCAACATCATTCCTATGTTTAACCCTTTAACGGGCGGTGGTCACAAAAAAGGACACCCAATTTTAATTCTAAAACTGACAAACGGCACCAAGAATATTTAATTAAAATTTTCCTTTCATTAAGAACCAGAAAATAAGCAAGTTTCTTTTTACTAATGAATTCGTTTGTAAATTCCGGTGTCTGTCTATTATTTCATCATTTTGCAAACAAATTTACACCGCGCCGGAAAGGGTTCAAGAATACATTTTTGGTCTTTCCCCTGACATTACCCTGACAACGCCATCTATCGGTACAATTTGGAACTATTTTTTTCCTTTGCCAAACAAAATTCCATTGCCTCACGATTGTTCTGCTAAAATATCAAGTCATTCTGACCAGTAGTTTTAAAATTATCGATTTTTGAAATCGTAACTTTAATTATAATCCCCCGGTATATATGAAATGTGATAATAGAAATGTGTCAAGTATATAAGAAATGTGATTCTTTCTTTACGGCACAGTTAAATGCACCCGCACCCGCGGTTCGGGTCGGGTTGGGTTTGGCGCCATATTTTTTGTTGCGGGTCGGGCTGACGTCAACTTCTTCCTGCAGGTCGGTTTCGGGTTATGTTTTGACACTTTCGGGTAGGGTTCGGTTGACCCGATTTTCAAAAGAATGCCCAAAATATTTTTGCAGATTAAAATTTTATACACAATAAAACCTCCATAACGGACACTCCCGAAAAGCGGCACCTCTATTTAGAGAATACTACTTCAATTCCTAACACTTATATATTTGTATCCTGTGAATAATGGACACCTCCCAGTCTAGACACACGTAACATGTGTATGGGTGCATAACACAATACACAATTACGATACACAAATGCTTTTTTGTGTGCATTCAAAACGAAATGTTGGTAATATATTTCATATTCCGAGACAGAAAAAGATGATTTTTAACTGTGCCTTAAAGAAAGAACAATCTATGATCATATTTCTTATATACATTTTATTTCTCATTCTTTAAATTGAACATATACTCATTCATATTCAAATACGTATCTATTTTCATCTAAAACACAGATCTGCTCAAACTTTTTGTGAAAATATTGCCAAACTTGCAAAAAAACGAAATCTGACCCGTAAAATTTATTCTAGAGTGAACACGGCCCGCATAAAGAGAATTAGAGTCACCCCGACCCATAAAAAGGAAATTAGAGACAACCCGACCCGATGCATAACTAACTCTATTCAACGATCCCGAGGTGTCCGCTATTCAGAGGTTTTACTATATTTGAATATTAAAGAATATAGATATGCCCATTTTTCTAATATAAAAGATAAAATTGTCATTAGAGATATAATTTTAGATTATTTTTCGTAATTGCATTAAAATATGATTTACTCTTCTTCCATTTCGGGTTGGGGGTAGGGTTGCGGGTCGCCGAAAATTATTTTGTCGGGTTTGGGCTGGGTTGCAGGTTGACTTCAAGTGGAATTATCGTGTTCGACAATTTTTCTTTATAAAAGATAAAATTGCCATTAGCGATATAGTTGTAGATTATTTTTCATAACTGCCTTAAAACATGATTTACTCTTCTTCCATTTCGGGTTGGGGTAGGGTTGCTGGTCACCGAAAATTATTTTGTCCGGTTCGGGTCGGGTTGCGAGTTGACTTCAAGTGGAATTTGCGGGTTCGGCCATTTTTCTGTACAAAAGATAAAGTTGTCATTAGAGATATAATTATAGATTATTTTTCATAACAGCATTAAAACATGATTTACTCTCCTTCCATTTCGGGTTGGGGTAGGGTTGCGGGTCGCCGAAAATTATTTTGTCGGGTTCGGGTCGGGTTGCAGGTTGACTTCAAGTGGAATTTTCTTGTTCGGCCATTTTTCTATATAAGAGATAAAATTGTCATTACCGATATAATTGTAGATTATTTTTCACAACTGCATTAAAACATGATTTACTCTCCTTCCATTTCGGGTTGGGGTAGGGTTGCGGGTCGCCGAAAATTATTTTGTCGGTTCGGGTCGGGTTGCGAGTTCACTTCAAATGGAATTTGCGGGTTCGACCATTATATATAACATATTTTTAATAATTAACCTATCTTAAATTTTCGCTAAATTTATCAAAATGCTATAATATACTTATCGTCTCCCTTTTTAAAAACCTAATTGATTTCTTACGCATGTATGTGTCTTACTTTCATTTTGACATTGCGCCAGTAAAATTTCCCATTTACAAAATTTGCTTTCGGCGCCCGTAATTTTTTTCTTTTACAATGCTTTTAATGTATTTTGAATTCGGAACATTCCAGAAATTACGAGAACGTTACTCCCGCCTTTTTTGGAGAACCGAAGTACAACCATTTGAAGAATCCGGCTCAATTTGCTTTTGACTACGGGCTTCGTATTTGCTACGCTGTAATTAATAAAATACTTCGAACTAGGTCTGTGGAGAACTTTTTTTGTCGTTCTTTTGTCTCAAAACCTGCTCTTTAGTTATAGTGGGATGTTAATGTAATTGTGCCGTTATTGTAAACAGCTTAACTTGGATTTATGCTAGCTTATTTTCACTGAATTATGTGCTAACGTATGGCAATGTTAGTATCTGAAGTTAATTTTACTATTGGGTTGTTCGGAAAATTCTGTTCGTTTGAGAAAGTTAGTTCACACCGGAAAATTCTATCATTTAATTATTAGAGATTAATTTCGATATCTAATGCCTAATAATTGACGGGCGGAATTTTCCATTACGAATTGGTTTTCCCAAACACAAGTGACTTTCCGAACAACCCAATAGTAAAAGTTAAGATGAAATCTTCTATCCTATGTCCTACTTGTTTTCGCTTAATAAAGTTTGATGAAAACTAATTGATTATTTTTCCTGAGAAGAAATTCAATCGGTTTGATGACTTTATTTTTTCTTCGTAATTATCCACTGCCACGACTTGACTCTACTGCTTATTGTTATACCATATCTGGAGCGATACAATCACGATACAATCATTCAATCATCAATTGTGGCTGCCAATATCATATTGGTTTTGTCATCGAATATCAATAAGACAAAATTTACCTGTATTGCTTCGTCTCTACTTGGCATTCGCCATGCAATCACGCTCATTTTCCCCATGACATGACACACACACACACACACATATATATATATATAATTATAATATCTATGAATTTCAAAAACATATCAAGTTCTAATATCATTCTACTAAAATCTACAAAGAGATAATTAATGATATTGTGTAATCAGAATACCACATAGCTAATAATTAACTTGTGCAATAATAAAATTACCATAGCATGTGCTTCAATGGTAATTAGCCAAATTTACTCATACCTGAAGAACATTTAAAAAGAAAGAGAGAGAAAGGGGAAAAAAAATTATAAATTGGAGTTGCTATTAAGTAAACACAAATGGATTAATAAATTAATTATGAACATTATTCAGTGGAAAAACTGGACCACAAGAGAACCAATCAAGAATTGGATATGAAAAAACATATGTGGATGTACTCGTCAGCTTGGCTGCACCCACATGTGTTTTAAAAATAATTCAGTATTTCATAATTCTACTGGCATGATGCTAAGAACAGTAGAATCAGCCAAGTATACTGAATTATTACCAGACAACAATTGGAAAAATTTAAAATTGGAAATATGTAAAATGTAAATAAAAAACCATTAAGAAATATATAATATATCACTTACAACGATTATCCTAAAATCTTTATAAATCACCACACTAAATTACCACCAGATATCATTTTTGAAATAATATTGGAAATTAGAACCCTTAAATTGTAGAAAAAAATGTTTTACTCACAAGAATGATCCAGAATCCTCAAAATATAGCAACTTCTGCATAATGATCAATTCCACATGGCACGTATCAAACATGTTGACATTCGAGTCGAGTTGAGAGAAATGATTTGAAAGACAAGTTGAGAGCTCATTTTTTTAAAAACACAACTCGATCAATGACACCCCAACACAAAATAATTCAAAAACACACAAAACTATTCTGTTGATAATACTCTTATAACAAAATTGTATCCGTGAATATATAATTACTCCATCTAATTTTAATTCCTGAAAGTAAAATTAATATACAAGCAATAGCTCCCTCTATAGTTAAATTAAAAATAATATCTATAATATCATCAACTAACTAAAACGTAAAGTGTCGCCATCTGTTGCTATTATAATTATTCATAATTAATATTTAGTTACATATCCATATTATTATTAACATAATCACTTCATTAGATTTAATCAATATATAAATTTTAATAAACAATACTTCCTTGTAGTTTTTACATTAAATTCGAATAAAATCCTACAATATGAATAAATATACACAGAATTTATTCATCCTGCACAGCATTTCAGATATTCTTAACAAGAGTATATTTTGTAAAAGAGATATTATTTTAAAACAAAGTGCTATGCTGCCATCTGTGTTAAACCACTGATATATATTATAAACTTATAATTAAATTATTAATTTTTTTATTGTTACTTCTACTTAAATATATTTTAGACTTGTTATTAAATAATTAATGTATTGTTTATACTTATACTTAATTATATTTTAGATTTCAGAGATTAATTTAATATCAAATTAAATAATTATTATTATTACTACTGTGCTTCAATCAAATTTATGCTATGCAGTAATTAAAAATACTTATTAAATTTAATTTCATAGATAAAAATAAAAAACTATATATATATTTATACACTTTGCAAATAGATATGTTTGTGAGTTATAATAACCAATGTTATCCATGTATAATTTTATGTGTTATTGTATAAGTTAAATTATAAATGTATGAAAACTGCTCATCAAAGACACCCTAAACATATGTGATCGGCAACGCACAATCACATACTATACAGAGTGTATATAATGTTCAATCAAATTTTAAATTTCCTAATATGTTATAATTGTATTAATGTTATAATTGTAATATTATATCTATTGTTATATGTTATCGCACATTAAAACAAAAATTTATTACATACAGTGTTAATAATTAAATGATATAATAAATGTTATTTAAAAGAGTTGATAATTGAATTTATCATAAAAATTGGATAACCATATATTTTTGCTTGATCTCGAATAAATCTAATATATATATATATGTGAGTTTGTTAAAGATGGTGCATTATTGCAGTCGTAATCAATAATCATGGCGAGGGGGGTCGTCAAAAAGGAGCAGCCAATTTCCGGATAAATCTTTTATTAATGAACAGAAGCGATGCAAGTAACAGTTCCCACAGTATCCGGTATAAACTTATAGCCCTCAGGCTTAACGATGGCTCACTACATCGTTTAATAGATCGTAAAGAGCTGTTATGAAAATTCTACGTGACTTCAACATCAGATAACCATTTGGTTAGCACTTCCAAACACGACAAAAATCTGCTCTCCAAATGCCTGTTAGCGCATTTTGTTAACCGCACGTAGGGTTACTGACGACGACGTAACGAAGGCACGATCCAATGAGTGAGAGGCAAATTCAAGCCAAGCGAATGAGAAGATTTAACACGAAAGAATCCCCCTCGTAGCCGCGCATTGATTTTGAAGTGAAAAATACCCAGCGCGCGAAGCAAAGCATGGAATAAAAAAAAATGGCTTTTAAAAACATTCGAAATGACAAAAGCGTCTCTCAGAATTTTATAGATTGGGGAGTTGATAAAAGTTACGAATGAACTTAAAGTTTTAGATTAAGATTTGGAATAAGATAATTATTAATATACGGGTTATTGCTTTTAAAAGGATATTAAATAGGAATGAATATTATTAAGAATTAAGGAAATACTGACTATGTCAGAAGTTAGATTAATTTAAAGGACTAATGCGAAATAAATGCGAAGGAAATAAATTTTTTATACAACGTACATATATATATATATATATATATATATATATATAATAAAATCAAAGAATCACCAAAAACATTTATAATGAGGTGTGAAGAGTTTTCAGAAAATCCCATTAGCCAAGGATTTTTTTTAAAAATAAATCAGAAAAAATATAACAAACGGCTTTTCCGTTAGACTTCGGTGCGCAATATTTATAAGCTCAGGTGGGCTCCGGCTAATATTTAAATATTCACTAAAAATAAACAAGTATCGGAGCTTCGGTGAGTCCTGGTTCAAATTAAGCACTGGGTATAGTTATTTATTAAATGTTCACTAGCAACTGCTGGTTTGTTCAAGTTTATGAGATATCTGTCATTAGTGTATTTAGATGCTGAAGATTCGTTTTAGTGATTGCGGCATTAGCTAATTTTTTGCAATTTTTAAATTCTTATATAACGAGGTTGCTGCATCCAAAATTTTTCCCTTTTAGTTTTCATGGGCGCAGAGCACATGCATTATAGCGGTTGCAGAATTACCGAATTTCCTGCATTTTGTATATTCCTATCCAACGAAATTGCTGCATCCATTATTTATAATTTTATATCCAATGTTTTTTTCTAACCTGGGAGAAATCGCGCATATCTAGAGTATGAGTAGTTTTTACTTTGTCACCAATAAATACAAACAATAATTCTCAACTTATTTAGTCAGTGACAACTGTTACAAATTGTAGGATAAGATTAATTTTCGAAAAGTAGTGGTGATATTTGTAAAATCTGTATGCACTCGGGGTATGTCATACCCCATGCGACTTCTGGGTTAATGATCGCGAAGCGCGCATTTATACGTTATGGTATACGTATACGTTATGGCATTCATACGTTATGGTGTTCGCGACATGATTGAATTTTATTCATTTTTGGAAATTCCTATATACTACAAGATTGCTGCATCCAGTGATGTTATCTTTCAGTTTTTATGGGCGCGAAGCTCACATACATGAATTATACTGATCCCGGCATTATTGAATTTCATGTATTTTCGTATATTCAACTTCGGAAATATTGTTAAAATTTCAAAAATATTGATGACGTGTACATGGAAAAATGCGGGTTGTTACAGCTTATGTTATCTTTTTGTACATAATACTTGTAGAATGTTCATTAACCGTAAATGAGTGCAACTCTTGGATCCTAAACTAATAAGCTTAAAACTCCTAAGATTTTAACAGTTACATTAACGACCTGTCTCCATTCGCTATAACGATTTGCGTCAGTTTTAAAATACGTAGGTTGATCCAAAAAAAGTTTACAAGCAGAAGCATTTGAAGCGTAATAATTCTGGAGCGAATATTTCCACCCAGGGTGGTTGACAGATGGCGCTAGTTGTCCTACAGCAATTCTACGAGTAAGTAACGTCAGTACGCAGACACTTAAGAGCGACAGTAATGGCACAACGTCTAGAAAAGTGGTCTCGCATAGAGGTGCGAGCCGTAATTCGATTCTTATGGGCCAAGAATGTGGCCGCATCCGAAATTCACAGACAAATCGTTGAGGTATACGGGGACAAAACAATGAGTAGACAACAGGTAGCGAAATGGTGTCGTTCTTATTGCTGCAAAGGTTCAAGTGGGAGGTCTGGAATCACCCCCCATACAGCCCCGATTTGGCTCCAAGTGACTATTTCCTTTTTCCGGCGTTGAAGCGAAACTTATCCGGAACACGGTTCACCTCAGACGATGCAGTGAAAACAGCTGCCGAGAAATGGATCAATGAGCAGGGCCCTGATTACTACCAAGACGGGATAAATAAGTTGGTCGAACGTTCTGACAAATGCCTAAACAGGTTTGGCGACTATGTGGAAAAGTAAAGGCCAGATGTGTCTCTTGATTGCCATTTGTATCTTGTTTCTATTGTTAATAAATACTTTTTCCTTTGCCTTGTAAACTTTTTTTTGGATCACCCCTCGTATATCTTAACCCTTTCCGGCACAGTGGTCCCACTCTGGGCACACCTAATTTTAATTCCAAACTTGCATTTGGCACCAACAATATTTTAATAAAATTTTGCTTCTATAATGAAAGCTTAAAATAAGGAGTTTTTATTTTCTAAAAAAGTCATTTGTAAATTCCGGTTCCAGTCAGTAATTTCGCATTTTACGAACAGAATTTGTCTGTGCCGGAAAGGGTTAAGCAATTCGAGATGCCTCTTTCACAGCTTGATTACGTGAATAGTAAGGATTAATACATCAATCATAAAACAAATTGCGCCTGATACAAACTTATAATTTTTCCTATGTATTTTTTCCGGTAGTTAAAGAAAATGATTTTTTATTATTTTATACTATAACTTGATTTTGCATGATTTTTGGAACAAAATCACATAAACATATTTAGATGAATATTAGTCAAACTTTGCCTTTATATCAACTGTAAAAATTTTCATTCCTTCATTTAAACAGTTATGGATTATTTTTTAGGATGAAACATTCTTTAAAATACCTTTGTTTAGAAGAAGTGTAGTAACGACAATATATATATATATATACGTATATACAGTAAAACCTCCATAACGAACACTCCCGAACAGCGGACAGTGGGTTTTTGTTCGATTCCCAATGTTTATACATGTGTTCACTTTTACCCTGAATAGCGTACAAATTTAGCGCTCTCTAGGTGTGCGTTATTCCGAGGTTTTCTCTCTCTCTCTATATATATATATAAAGCCCCATTTTAATTAACAAGAATGAAAAATTATGCGTCAAGCATAGATTATGTGACACTTTCCAACATTTACAAAATATTTTTACAAATCTTTACCGTTTAATAACGTGAAAGTGGAAAACGCATAACATATTTAATAAACCAATTTCAGTAATTACCAACAATATTTGGAGAAATATCCGAACTATTTTGTGCAGCCCTCTATATGATCTATAAGTTTGTACACATACTACATAGAATTATAATTTTTAGCTGAGTTAGGAAACGTGTGGCACAGTTTAAAATTTCCTTTCTGGAATTTCCGTCAATAAACGTAAATGTACTAGAGAATTTTTGTGCTGCCTGTATATAATCTATAGAATTTACACATACCAAGTAATAGGCAAAATTTAGTTAAATTTAAAAACGCGTTCAGCAACTGAAAAAGCACTTCCAGCAATTATTGTGAACCTTTTCAGGCGCGGATTACTTCTGTTCGTGAAATGGCGAAATGATTGATTCCCACCAGAATTTACAAACGAATTTCTTAGAAACTAAATACATGCTTTTCTTCAAGTTCATTATAAAAGACAAATTTTATTAAAATATTTTGGGTGCCGATCGACAGTTTCTAATTAAAATTAAGTGGTCATATTTGTGACCACCGGCCATGAAAGGGTTAACCCTTTAACGGATAAAGCCCTTCAATTGCTAAGATGTTGAAATAAATGATTGACACCGGAATTTATGATCAAATTTATTTTTATATAACAAAAAAGCGATACTTCATATATATATATATATATATATATATATATATATATATATATAATAAATGAAAAACATTTCTATTAAAATTCTGCTGTCATTGTTGAGTTTCGTAATTAAAGTTTTGTGGTTTCGTGGGGAAACCAATGAACGTTAAAGGGTTAACAGACAGTACCGAATTCTTTTGTGTGTTTCGGTAAAATGTTTTACACACAATATTCTATAGTAAGCCTGTTGTAATGCACTTATGTTAATTTCAATTTGTTTGAAATTGTGAAACATCATTAAAATCTGCAAACTATTTTTTTCCATAGACCGTAATGTAACGGAATTCTTTGGAGTATAAGGGCAATACACATCATATCCTACGTTAAGCCTCTTGTAGTGTACCCGAGTGATAGATATCAATTTCAATACGTTTGGAATTGTGTAAAATCATTAAAATAAACCACAAATGATTTTCCCCATAGACCGTAATGAATTCTTTTGAGTAGCCTGTAAAAAAACTATAAGTGCTACAAACTTCATTTTCAATACCAAACATGCTATAGTAAACCTCATTAACATATATTAATTGCATGACAATTCTAATATATTTACGCGAGTTAGAGCACGGTCAGACAGACAGACTGACAAACCGAATTCATAAACACTTTTCAACTATGTTGGAAAGTGTTAAAAATTACAAAAAATTTCCTTCTCTGTATAAAAAAGACAGTTTCTTTTAGGTAAATATAATATAACGAACAAACGAAAATAAAGACTAACTTCTTCCAGTTTACCCACGATTCCGAAAAAAATTCTTTATATTTAGAAACCCCCAAAACTAAAATATTTGTGAGATTTAAATCTGTTCTCAAATCTAAAAGGGCTCGTTTCTGATTCATTTTTGTTCGAAAACACATGAAATTGGCAGGCGTTCTTATTCAGAAATAACTTCATCCGGGCTACTCACGATTCCGAAAAGCATTCTTTATATTTAGAAACCTCCGAAACTAATATATTTGTGAGATTTAAGTCTGTTCTCAAATCCAAAAGAACTCATTTCTGATTCATTTTTGTTTTAAAACACATGGAATTGGCAGGCGTTCTTATTCAGAAACTGTGTAATTGAAAGACGTTTTCCATTTTTTGGTAACGGCGGTAGATATTTAAGAAAACACTGTCAAAGTCGGCGTTTTGAACCAAATTCCCACGTAGTAGCATGAGAAAGGGGAAAAACTTATCGTCACGTGACAAGAATCGCTTATAACTTGATAAGAAATTTAGTTATAAAAAATAATTTAATGCTATTAGATTCCAAATCTCTTCAATAGTCAAACCTGCCAATTTTCAAAAATGACTCGGAAAACGTATCAGAAAATTTCGCGTTGTTGAGCAGGGAATTTGAGAACCCCATTAAAGAAGCATCTATAAAAATATAAAAGTTTCTTTTGCTACCACTGATTTTTGGAAACGATCCTCCATAGTAGTCCTTCATAGTAGTTTTTATAATCAATTAATCAGTTTTCTTCAACCGGAATATTGATTTTCAGGATGTTTTCAATTCTCAATTAAACGTTTTCATATTCAACAATCATGTTTCATAGACAGACATAGTAAATTAACAACAATAACACTTAACAATAAAACTAATATTAATTTGTTACCCTTGGATGTTTAAATTCAACTACGCAACTTAACATATTTAATTCAGAATTGATAGCATCCTAAAATCCGATATTTCGGTTTGAGAAAAATTATTAACCTTATTAACAGTTTTGTTTTTTTGGACACTATAAACTAACAAGAAAGAAAAATCATGCATTAAGCATAGATTGTGAAACACTTTCCAACACATTCAAACTATTGTAACAAAACTTCATAGATTAATAAGGTGAAAAATGATACATTTAAGTAAAATAGTTGGAAAATGGTTAACATATTTGAAAACCCAATTTCAGTAGGTAATAATCGGAAAAATATCCCCATTGTTGTGTATATGATCAATAAATTTGTATATATATACTACATAGTATGTTAAAATTTAATTAAGTTAGGAAACGCATGAAACAGTTGAATTTTTCCATTCGTCAATTTCCGTCAATGAGAGGTAATGTACTAGAGATCTTTTGTGCAGCCCTGTATATGATCTATAGAATTTATACACACCAAGCAATATGGAAAAAGTTAGTTAAATTTAAAATACCGCGCAACAACGGAAAACGCACTTCCAGCAATTATTGTTCATAGTTAGTACGGTAACCGAATTCTTTTGTATGTTCCTGTAGAAGAACGATGAATGCTACATGCACTCCATAATCTGTAATAAGCATCTTGTAATGCACCTCAGTGATGTACAAGGTGATTTTTAATTAACCTACAACTTTGAACTGAAATAACTTTTGAGTTGTTGCAAATATCACTACAAATATTTTTATATTGAAATGACTGTGGAAAAGGAATTTAATGGATAAGGTTTTTCAAAGTGAGAAACTGCAGAGGTACTACAATAGCACAACGTAGTCACAAAGTTGTCAGTAACAAAATCAAACGTTTCTTTTTTCATGCCTGAAAATGGGTCAGTTATGGAACTTTTGAGGCCAATAAGGTCTGTCGGCTTCTTCTTTAAATCAAATCTTTCATATGACTACAAAGACAGCAATCACATGGATTGATATCTGGTGAATAAGGTGGCCACTTTTCTTATCAGATCTCTTGCCATTGCTGTAGAAGGCTCAGGTTTGTTTCTGACTGTTGAAGACCACCCTTAAAAATAGTTTTGCATTTTCACCACATAAATACCAATTTTTAACAATAAAATACGATTTTCAGTTGAATATTGTGCTTTTGGAGACATTTTCAAACTTGCGTGCAACTGACACTAAACAAATTCCTTTTATGCCCTCTCTCACTACACGCATCCGTACCGCCATCTAGTGAGGCTCTGAGAAGTTATTTCAGTTTAAAGTTGTAGGTTAATTAAAAGTCACCCTGTATATGAAATTGAATATGTTTGAAACACACTAACATCATTAAAATGCACCGCAAACGATTTTCCCTATAAGACGTAATGTAAAAGAATTCTTTCGAGTGTCCCTGTAAATGAACTATAAATGCTAAACACTTAATTTTCAATACCGAACATGCCATAGTAAACCTCAATAACATATATCAATTGCATGACAATCTGAGTATATTTACGCGAGTTAGAGTAGACAGACAGACAAACCGAATTCGTAAACACTTTTCAACGTTCCTGGAAAGTGTTAAAAATAGGAACTTAACACCACTTTTTCCGTAATAAAATATTTGCCTTATATAATCGAAAAATGTCTACCCAATTGATAAAGCAAAGTTTACAGTTCAAAATTAGTGGTATCCAAAGCTTTTATTAACGAAGCAAGCAAACTTTTCTTGCCCGAGTGGCGCTCGGGCAAAACTGTTAAGGTAGCCACACATCTTTAAAATGTCATTTTCGATAAAACTATCGATTTGTCATTTTTGCAATAATATTAAAATCCGATCTTTTATCTATGGAATTCTGCTTTAATTGTGTCTGTGTCTGAATTAGAACCCGAGTTACAGCCGTTTAAAGTTAGATCTGTTATAGCTTGCCGAATAATTTTACAACCGAAAATATCGTTCTGAAAACCGGAAGTAAGCTGAAATGCATGTTTACATTCTTCTTTTTCGAGATTTAACATTTAAATTGGATTATATGTCCAAGAAAATACGTGGAACATATAATTAAACCTTTAAAGAATAATAATTATTTTTATTGCAAGAATCGCTTTTAAAAGTTATTTTTAGCTTTTTCTCAAAATGAAGTTTTTAAGATTTTTACTGCACGCAAAACATCCTACATCAAAATATTATGCATGGAATGCCGTGAATTTTTTTTACTTATTTAACAAATGTTTATTGAGGGAATAGACTACAATCAAGATATTATATTAATTAGTTTTATATTTACACTGGTATAAGTTAAAAAGTTGTAAGAAATTTTACGAATTTTTCATTACTTTAGTAATTAAAGTGTCATAGCATCTGCGGTAGAGACGTTATTATAATATGGCTAGTCTACATCCTAGAAAAAGTTATTCTCTTTTTTATTCAATTTACAAAATGTGAATGCATTGATTTGATTTTGAGTTATCATGTTTTGCGTAAATATCAATTTTTCACATAATTTTGACTATTTTTCACTTTTAAAAAATTATGCCTGTACAATTTCTGAACTGTTTATAATTTTTTTCAAAGTTTTAACTTAAATGTCATTAGATAAAATTGGTATAAAGAGAAAATTTCAAAAATTTCAAAACATCACCTCCGAAGTTGTGCGGATACCTTAAGGGGTTAATGCATTATACAAACTACTCGCAAACGTCTCCGAAAATTAGTGGCAGCAAAAGAAACTTTGTTTTTATAAATTATTCTTTAAATCTCGCAATTACATTGGTTTTTGAGATTTCTGAAGATAAAGAACAGTCTCCGGAATCGTGGGTAACTCGGATGAGGTTATTGTATATTTTAGTTCGCGGTTATATTATATTTTCGTACATTAAAAAAAAATGTCATATTTCAAAGGGTAAAAGAGTATTTATTCGCGTTAGAGAACTCCAGTACATGCATCTCAGCATAAAATGGGGAACATTAAAAGTTCTGCTTGCACACGTACATAAGAGTAACATTACAAGAATATCTCAACATTATATAGTTGCAGCATTTCAATTTTCCTTCCTTTGTCGACGAAGATACAGCTATGACTACCTTAAATAAAAATCGGAGTTCTTTTATTCCGACGTCTTATTTCTACTCAACAAAAGAAGGAAGAATATCATATAACATACTAATGATGGTCCAATTTCTTTGAAAGGTCGTGATTTAATTAAAAAGAGAATAAAATGTATATAAGATATTCTTATGAAATGTATTTTTTTGGAAAGAAAAAATTATATTTACTAAAGTTATATTTTTAAAGTATTATATTCGAAAACAATTTTAAGACAATCTACATCAGAGTTTGCATGCTTTTACCACGATTTTTTTAATAGAATTTTTAGCCTTATTTAAATGCAGAAAAGTATTCCAAATCCTGCTATTAAACGGGAAGTCTACAATTTCTACTACTTAAATGTTAAATAGAAGAATTCGATCCAGAAAAACGATAATACTATAATTTTTTAATAGAATTTTTAGCCTTATTTAAATGCAGAAAAGTATTCCAAATCCTGCTATTAAACGGGTAGTCTACAATTTCTACTACTTAAATGTTAAATAGAAGAATTCGATTCAGAAAAACGATAATACTACAATTTTTTAATAGAATTTTTAGCCTTATTTAAATGCAGAAAAATATTCCAAATCCTGCTAATAAACGGGAAGTCTACAATTTCTACTACTTAAATGTTAAATAGAAGAATTCGATTAAGAAATACGATAATACTACGATTTTTTAATAGAAATTTTAGCCTTATTTAAATGCAGAAAAATATTACAAATCCTGCTATTAAACGGGTAGTCTACAATTTCTACTACTTAAATGTTAAATAGAAGAATTCGATTCAGAAAAACGATAATACTACAATTTTTTAATAGAATTTTTAGCCTTATTTAAATGCAGAAAAGTATTCCAAATCCTGCTATTTAACGGGTAGTCTACAATTTCTACTACTTAAATGTTAAATAGAAGAATTCGATTCAGAAAAACGATAATACTACAATTTTTTAATAGAATTTTTAGCCTTATTTAAATGCAGAAAAGTATTCCAAATCCTGCTATTAAACGGGTAGTCTACAATTTCTACTACTTAAATGTTAAATAGAAGAATTCGATTCAGAAAAACGTTTTTACCACAATTTTTTAATAGAATTTTTAGCCTTATTTAAATGCAGAAACGTATTCGAAATCCTACTATTAAACAGGGAGTCTACAATTTATGCTACTTAAATGTTAAATAGACCAATTCGATTCGGAAAAACTTTTTTACCACAATTTTTTAATAGAATTTAAAGCCTTATTTAAATGCAGAAAAGTATTCTAAATTCTGCTAGTAAACGGGGAGTCTACAATTTCTGTACCACAAATTTTTTAATAGAATTTAAGCCTTATTTAAATGCAGAATAATATTCCAAATCCAGCTATTAAACAGGGAGTCTGCAATTTCTGCTACTTAAATGTTAAATAGAAAAAATCCGATTCAGAAAAACAGCTGTACCACAATTTTTTAATAGAGTTTTTAGCCTTATTTAAAGGCAGAAAATATTCCAAATCCAGCTATTAAAGAGCGAGTCTACAATTTCTACTACTTAAATGTTAAATAGAAGAATTCGATTCGGAAAAACGGTTTTACCACAATTTTTTAATAGAATTTTTAGCATTTATAAAATTTTTAGCCTTATTTAAATGCAGAAAAGTATTCCAAATCCTGCTATTAAACAGGGAGTCTACAATTTCTACTACTTAAATGTTACACAAAAAATTTACCCCATTTTTTAAATAAAATTTTTAGCCTTATTTAAATGCAGAAACGTATTCCAATTCCTGCTATTAAACAAGGAGTCTACAATTTCTACTACTTAAATGTTACATAGAAAAATTTACCCCATTTTTGAAATAAAATTTTTAGCCTTATTTAAATGCAGAAAAGTATTCCAAATCCTGCTATTAAACAGGGAGTCTACAATTTCTGCTACTTAAATGTTAAATAGAAGAATTCGATTCGGAAAAACGGTTTTACCACAATTTTTTAATAGAATTTTTAGCCTTATTTAAATGCAGAAACGTATTCGAAATCCTGCTATTAAACAGGTAGTCTACAATTTCGACTACTTAAATGAAAGTAAACAGGAAAATTCTATGAAAAAATTGTGGTAAAAGCGTACGAACCCTGTACATGATTTTATTTTTCACTTTTTCTGATACAAATACATTTAAACCTCTTGATAACGGATACCTCGTCATTAAGCGCGGAGTTTGTCCACTGTTCGGAGGTGTTCGCTTTTCAGAGGCAAAAATGTAGAAATAGTAGATAGGTGGTGAGCATCGAAAAAGTGTCGGTAAATAGAGGTGTTCGCTATCTGGGACTGTACGTTATGGAGGTTCTACTGTATAAACAAAATAACAAATTTAACTTTAAGTCATCTGACAAAGTTAAATTTGAATATATTAAATGTACAATTTTAAGCTGTTTCTTCGAAATTTTAATAACTTAAGTTTTGTCTTTGCTGAAGGTAAATAGATAATTTTTCTATGTTGAGTTTAGAAAATTTATCAATACTCGTACACATTAAATGTATCTGCTAAATATCTCACATAATTATCCACTTCTAGCTTTCTAATTTCAATTCCTTTGTTCCCTTAAATGGAAATCGAAGTTCTTTTCTCTTGCTGTACGATTTCTGTATAACAAAAGACGAAAGACACTTTTCTCCATCTTAATGAAGATCAAATATTATTGAAAAGTGGTGATTTGATAAAAAAAAAATGCAAATACCGGGTTGTTATAATATAAGTATCTGTATTTAGAGCTGTCTGTAGCTTGAAGGATTAACCCGAATAAAACCAAAATCGGTACACTTACTATTCGAGAAGGGGGACGAAAAATGGAACAAAAAATAATTGTAATAATCGCCGACAGATGGCGCTTTTGAGTGAGCGGGGGGGGATCTTAAATTGGACCAAATTTCCATCAGAGAAGTTGAGGGGGAATCAGATTTTTAAGCGGAGATAGAACACATCTAAACAAGCTATTTTCCCCATACAATGCATGGGCGTATCGCAAGCGGCGAAGCGCTAGATGGCGCCGACATTAAATACACAAAGCGCTGGGTTTTTCACAGACATCGTCATTTATACTTTTGATTGCAAAAAGGACTGCTGGTTTTACTATCGAGGAAAAGTCGGACCATGCATGATGCTGAGGTTGTGCAGTGCACAGGATTGTGCTTTATTGGTGAAACATTTTTATCAAAATAGTGATTCGACACCAGAAGCTTTGCGGAGGCTTCTAGCTTTGCAAAACGAGAGGTGCAATGACTGCAAACCCAACATTGCCAGAACTCAAGGACAGTATTTCCTGTCACGCGTTCAATATTTCCAAGAACTTGCTTCGCGTGACTGCTGAATTTTTTCGATTTCAAACGAATGCTTGACAAAAATGGTCAACACGTTGTACAGCATGGCTGCCAACGTTTACGCTTTTTTCGTACCACTAAAATATAATAGTAAATTTTATCTTATTAAATCGCCGCAATCAGTTGATGAAAGTACATAAAAATTTCTATTAAATTTTAGTGGTAACAAAAAAGCATGAAATTTGGCAGCAATGTTGTACAGTATTTGTCTTGATAAACCAATTCTACAGCTTGCATTTTGTTAAATCATTCAAAAATTCAATAATATGTCTTCTGGTGGTCATTTTTGAAATTAATATTTTTTTCTGCTGAATGTCTTTCGCATCCTTTTATTTAAACACACAACAAATTTTATGTTTTCTGATGAATAGCTTCGACTACAGACAGCTCTGAGTAGGTAAAATTTAATTATGTACCCTCCATATTTTTTTAGATACTTTCGCGTTTCCAATGCAAAATAAGTTATGCTCGTTAAGATGTTCTATAATATTTTAAAAGAGAAACTTGAACTTGTTCTTTCGAATTTTAAAAGACTTCGTTTTTATCTGTGTCGAAAATAAACTAAGAATCTTGCTTTGTTCAGTTTAAAAATTCTGTCAGGAGCTGTAGCAGAATGGCTTACTATCATTATCTAATTCTAGCTTTTCGATTTATTTCTTTCTTTCCTTTTCTTTTTTCTTTTTTTTTGTGTTGATACACGTACAATTTCGACTTCTCTTCACTGAAAATCGAATTTTTTCCCTGCCTTTCTCTGATTTCTGTTCAGCAAAACGATGAAAATAACTTTCCCCATCTTAGTGGGGATGGAATTTCATTTAAAAATTCGTGACCTGATTAAAGACCGATGAAACGTCTTAGATAATTTTTAAAAAATGTATTTTGTCTTGAAAATATAAGAAATTATAACATCTTGTAATAATATATTTCTTTTAACCCTTTAACGGATAAAGCACTTCAATTGCTAAAATGGTGAAATAAATGATTGTCACCGGAAATTATGAACATATTCAATTGCATATAACAAAAAAGCGATATTTTACATACATAATAAATAAAAAACATTTCTATTAAAATTCTGCTGCCATTGTTGAATTTCGTAATTAAAATTTTGCGGTTTCACAGGGAAACCAATGTCCGTTAAAGGGTTAATTGCTAAAAGGCGAAAAATAAAAACTTTATAAAAAGTAAAATAAGTTTTACTACACTGTGGAAATGTTTCGGCTCCATCGGAGTCATTATCAAAATAAATAAGAATATTCCACTACTGCTCGGTCTATGAAGTTATTATTTGAAACGCCATCCTTTAATTTTTCACGCACTATTTAAATTTACGTACGTTATTATAATTATTTTTAACTTGGATGTTTATTTCCATATTTGTAACCACGGAGTAACTCGAGACACAATTTTGGTAAGTTAAATGATACTGCATCGTTACCTATTGTATTTTTACATGGTACAATCTCAATGATTTCTCTTATAAAGGATGGATAGTATAGATTGGAGGAAAAAGTAACATATAACCAGGGCTTAATTTCTAAGAAAAAAAGTACGGAAGCCCTAATATTCCGCAGTACTAACATCTGTACCGTACCCCTACCCCCCCCCCCCCTCCACCGTCACTCCAATCTGCATATTTATATTTCATACATTATTTTCAAAATTTAAAACATTGTTTTTTACAAAGCGAAATAAAAATTTTAAATACATCTATCTGCGTATGCTTAGTATAACTATTTCATTTTCTTTGTTATTACTACTTCCAAATAGAAACTTTTGCCTAATCTTAATGTTATTTAATCGCAGAATTCTGCGATTAAATGCTAATTAATTAATTTAAAATAAAATTTTGAATTTAAGACAGATTGAGCTGCCTGCCCAAACTCGAAGAATGATATAAAAATCGAGCCTGTTTCATCTCCATCTCTTACGTGAGCGACACATTGCGTCACTTATAAGTGTTTTGATACAAAAGAAGGTAAAATATTGGAGATTCATAGTTGCCAACCTCCCGATTTTTTTAGTACCAGTAAAATCTTTAAAAAATTTTTCGCTTTATTGAATTGCAGAAATTGTACGATTAAATAAAACAAATATTTTTACAAAAATTACTGGTATGAAAAAAAATCGGGAGGTTGGCAGCTATGGAGATTGGAGGGAAAGGAAAGAGTAATTTCCGATTCGATTTTAGGAAGAGTTGTTGCACTGGGATCTTGAGCGCAGTGTTTATGAGCTCCGGTGAATTTTGGCCAATATTTAAATATTTACTAAAAACAGAGACGTATCGGAGCTGAGCTCCGTTGGGCTCCGACGCAAATTAAGCCCTGAATACAGCTAATATTAAGTATACAGAAAAAACGTAACCCTGGTAATATTATATCAAGAAGAAACCATCCAAATAAATTTAATTTTTAGTGAAGTCTTTTTCAAACCGGAAATTTTATTGAAAATAAGAAATCAAATAAGTGTTAAGCAGAAGTAAGTGACATTTTATTTAAAATAAATTCTGGTAGGAAATCGAATTGTCTGAGGTGCGGCGTATACGCGCGAAATTACGGTAAGATAATTTTTCCCTTCAGTCTATACTATCCATCCATAATAAGAGAAACTATAGAGATTGTGACACGTAAAAATACAATATATACATTAACTTTTATTTTCCTTTTATAAATTTACTATTATATTACATTCTTTCCTACATTTAACCTGATCCTTCCGACGAATTAAAAATATTTTTTTTAGTAATTCAAATAACATGCCTAGTATGCAACTAGTATAGTATGTGTGTGTGACGCCTAAAGGCGCTATACTAAAAAAAGGCGTTTGTAAGAGTTCAATGTTCACACAAAGAATAAAATTAAGCTTTAAAGGATTGTTTTTTCTATTACATAATGCGTAGAGAAGAAAAATATGTAATCAATTGGTTTGTAACTAATACAAAATGTACACCAAGTAAGGTAGTCACAAAAAATTGATATCAAGCTCTCATCAATTATTCTGTAACTTTGTTACAGATGGGAGCATAGATTTAATTACAGATGTACACGATTTGTTAAAAAAAGCTGCAGCACAGTGTCGTTGACGGTAGTTTGATTACATTATTTGAAATTTCGAAAGTGGTATGCAATCATAAATATCTATAATATAACATATAAATATTTGCTGCAAATGTTTTCTGCTGTATATAAAATAATTTCTTAAATTATATACTTTACTTTTGCAACAGATATACATAGGTGCCAACCTCTCATTAATATTCCGTAATAAGCGGGTTAATTTGACCCAGTTTAACAACGCTTCAAACCAGAAAAATTATTGAATGAATCTTAATTTATTCAATTTCGTGGAATTTATTTAATTTCATTTAAAAAAAAAATTCTGGTGCGAAACGTGTTAAACCGGGGTCAAATTAACCCGCATATTACGGAATATCAATGAGAGGTTGGCACCTATGGATATAAGTAAAACATAACACGTACGATATCACTTTTTTTCTTCAGTTAGGATGTTTGCTTAAAAGATAAACATTACAACAAGCTAGCGTTGACTGAATTTGCTTTTATTTTGTTATTAAAATTAGCAGTTCACACACACACACACATATATATATATATATATATATAGTTTTATAGTGCGAAACTGTAACTTGTGTCCTAAAGGAAAGTATATAGTAAATGCATTTAGTAGAATTTTAGGCACAGTTAGCCTTCATATTAACACATTCGCTTCGGCATGTTTTTGTGAAATCCGAGTTTTAAATCAATAGAAGCTCCTCTTTCTTTTGAAAATCTTTCGTAAATTGTTTAATAATAGTTTACACAAGTATATGCATCATCAAATATCATTCAATATAGGGATTTATCATAAAATCTCTAACAACAATAATAAAAAAAACGGACAACATGATATAAATGCATTTTCTGTAAAGTAGAAGCCACGCCCTTAGTCGATGATGTTTTTTGAATGAAAACGAGAATTCTCGTTTCCCGATGCAAATGTGTTAATATTATATTTCATATGATTTCTTCGTTTTAAACAATTGAAAAAAAAAAAAAAAAAAAAGCTACTCTAAAATATTTTTGTTAGAAACAGTGCAATGTCGATAAAAACTGTTTAGATAATTTATTGTTCCTCATTTTAAATTGTATTCTGAGGAACTTACTTATAACTCTATAATTATTTAAAACTTTTGAGTTCATGGAACAAGTTAATAAATAAAAAAATTGAAAATCATGTGATATTAAAATAAAATATACATTTATTTTATTCGATTGCATAAAAATTGAATGTGCGATGTTTAGAAGTAAATGTCGTTACTTTATAACGATCAAATAAGTTAATCTTTCGTAATTGGATTGGACACAGACTTAAAATATATACATGCTATAAAATTACATTAAAATCCATAAAAAATTAGTAAATTGAGATAAACTTTTCAAACTACATTTGAAAGTGCTTTTTTTTTTTTTTTTTTCTAATTGACAGTTTAAAAAATGAATTTTTGCGATATTTAGTAGTTACAAAAACGCAGTACAAGCAAAATTTAATGGTTAGGCCATTGCTACCGTCAATATGATGTCGACATTACTCACGGATATGTTTTTGTTTTATAATATAAATAGATGCCATATGAATACGAGTTTCGCAAAATATTACGACATTTGGCTGATTTTTTTTTCATTGTCAGGAAAATCATATATTTTTATTTTGTATGCACAAAGAAAACGCGCATTCTTATTTATAAAGCGAGAAATTTTACTATGGTTGAGTCAAAGTAACGCTATTTTTTCTAAGTCTTTTTTATCGATTTATAGTCGAGAATGCACAAAGCTCTGTCATTGTTATTGCCGTTTTATTGCATTTAATTTATGTGAACCCGGGCAAAGCAGGTGTTAATAAAATATGTAAGGCTAGTAACAAAATATAACACGATTTTTTTTTTAAGATTTCGAAGCTTTTAATCAAAAACTTCGTGGCTTGATAGAAAGCTGTCTAAACTAGTATAATATTCACTTCTTGGGCTTTATTTTATATAAAAATAACTAAATAATTGTACTGGTGGATTGTTTAATGTGTTAAAATATAAGGGAATTTTTGATACACTGTCCAAATATTTGTGTCCCAAAAATATAGACAAAGATAAAAAATGACATCCGAAGCTAAAATACCTTTCATGTATTTTCAGAAATGATTCAGATACATTTTTTAATTGATCTATTCGGATTTATTGCAAAAAGAATTAGAAAATACGTAAAAACTATTAAAACATTTTTTTAAATGTTATATCGCCTGTCCCACAAATATAGATATCGTCTGACTTTACTTAGAAATAGTATTTGCAAAATATTTTTTCAGCAGACGATTATTTATTCACAGTTCTTCTTCTTCAGTTTGGTCTTTTTTTAAGCCAGAATTCTAAATTCCCACCAGAAATTAATAGATGTAAATTTTGTTTTATTTAATGAGAGACGTTTTTGACTTCTCAAGGTAAAAAGCCTTCTTTCGAAATTTCCGGTGTGAATTCAGAATGTCTGAATAATAAAAAAAAAAAGCAAAACTAGCAATCCTGAAGAAACATCTGCTGTTCTGACTTTTATTGTTTTGGAATCATTTTTCGGTTTGTTTTCGACTGACTAATCGATCTTTTTATAAATTCGACAAAATGCCTAGAGGTAAATAGATTTCGAAAGAGGAAATTATCAAAGTTTTGGATTTAAAACTTAAAGACAAAAATCCGAAAGAGATATACAATATTTTAAAGAGATCATTAAAAAGTGTTTACATAATTTTGGTGTGGTAAGAAAAGACCTGGTCGACAAAGAATTACATCCATGCGCGATGACAGAATCATTCTAAGCATGGCAGATAGTAAAAATATTTCATTGCAAACAATTGCATCCGAATTTGGAGTGTCAAAAAATACCATTCACAGAAGAATACTGGAATCTAAACCAATATCTTTCAAGAAAATGTTGAAGAAACCATGCTTGAGAAAACACCTCAAAACTGAACGTTTAAACTGGGCTAAGAAAATTACGTCTTATGTTGATAAATGACTGTCAACAATATTTAGTGACGAGAAAGAGTGAAACTTGGATGGACCACATGGATATAAATTTTACTGGTATGATTTAAGAAGCGAATCAAAATTTTATTTTCAGTAGACAGCAAGGTGGCGGATCAATAATGACTTGCGGTGGTTTTGGATTTAATGGACAAACATTTTTGGCATTTTGTAGCAAGAAAATGAACTCTCAGGACTATCAGCAAATCTTAGAGGACTATATTATTCCACTACAGGATTTTCTGGAAGGACTAAGCAGTGTATTTTAACAATAATCATGTGTCTAACTCGATAAAGATGTGGTTTTAATATGAATGATATCAATGTCATGGACTGTCCCTCTCTCAGTTCGGACTTAAATCCCACGAAGAACGTGTGGGGACATCTAGCACGAAAAGTATATGAAAGTTGACGTCAATATGTTTCGACCAAGAATCTTATAACAGCAATAGAGCAAGCATGGTATGAACTGTTTCCAGAAGTAATGGAAAACTTAGTACTTTCGATGGAAAATCGTGTATTTGATGTATAGCTTTATTCGGGGAAAGTGACACGATATACTTCCACCGTCATTATTACAGAGCTGTCATTAATCTTCCGTAATATGTGTTTAATTTGTCCCAGGTTTAACACGTTTCAAACCAGAAATGTTTTTAAGAAATGAGACCAAATAAATTCTACGTAAAAACCACGTAAAATAATTCATCCAATAATTTTTCTGGTTTGAAGCGTTGTTAAACTGGGTCAAATTAAACCACGTATTACGGAAGATTAGTGGGAACTTGGCACCTCTGTAATTAGAATGAATGTATGGTTTTAGTCTCCCCTGTTGTAAAAGGATTCCGTAAAGGTGTAGGGATTATTTTAATTAAAATTAATGAGAATGTAAATCATTGTAAGAAATTACTTTTAATTATTTAATGGCGTTTTAATTTTTCATTTAAAACAAGTCCAAGAATTTTTATATAATTTTCGGCTTTGTGCCAGGTAGCCTATCTTTTTGATTGTAAGTGGTTTGTGACACTAGTTTCCTGTACAAAAATTGTCTTGAGATGTGTTATCACCCTTTACAGTTCTGAACACATTTTTACTACTATAGCCATTCCCCTGTAATGTAAGGAAATTACATTATCGGGACTTTCCCATAAGTCGCCTCAGTTGAAAGATTTAGGATGGCAAATTTATGACCAGAGACTCGCTGGCGACAATTTTAAGCCATAAAAGTCAAATAAGAAGGACTTTGATTTAAGTTGGTCTGGGAGATAATATCAAAGAACACACACGTAGTTCCGAGAAAAAAAAACAACACGCTACAGAAACAACTGATGCATAGCCATTGGTTGGGGTTGGTAAAGAGGAGGTGAAACTGACCCTCTGTTATGCAAATTTCAGTAAGACGGGAGATCAACTACCCAATGAAAAAAAAGAAGGATGGGCTTAAAGCACTGTCATGCAAATTTTGGGCAGAACGAAGTACGGCCCACCGTGGTGATGAAAAAGGAGTTGTGAAAAAGAATGAAAACAGAACACACATCGATCTCAGAAGCGAAAGTAAGAGGTGAAATAAAATGACGCGATGAGTTTTGTGCGGTCCGAAAGAGGAAAATAGAGTGAGTGGCAATTCTGATGGTAAGAAAGCAACGAACCCGAACAACATATATGGAGAGTAGTGAAGTTAAGCTAAGTTTTGTGAAATGAACATTTTCAATAAGTGCAGCGCTATTTAGTTAGCGGAAAGAGCGTTCTGATACAAAGAGAAACCTTCTTCAATCAATGTGTAGAGTTAAATATGACTCTGACCTAAGTAATTCCCCAGTTTATTTGATTTTATCAAAATATTATAAGAGAAGCTGGTAGTGTGACCTTAGTCACAAATGGAAGTCAGAATTTTAATTGTAAACAAATAATGTTGTCAAAGATCAATTTAAATATAAAAAAAAACAAAACAAATATAAGTATCCTTTGCAAGGATCAAAGTGTTAATGCCAATATTATAGGAGAAATTTTGTTAGGAAATTAAATCAGATGTGTTCTGAGAAATCTTTTTTTTCTTGAAATAACTGTAAATATTGTAAATAAATAATAGTGTTAATTATTTGGAGTCTTCTCATTTAAATTATCTAGTATGTGTTTGTTTATTTAGATCTCCACTTTAAAAGTCAGCTAAGGGCAAGAATGATCATTCTCAAAAAGGGTAATGGGCTACTTCGAAATTACACAATGCAATGGGGGGAACATATCCAAAATTTAATCTCTAAGGATTCCTTTTATTATTATTATCTTGGTAAATTAATTTATTCTATTAGCCAACCCCAGAGAAACCTTTATATATTTAATTCTAAGCTTTAATTTTGATCAACTTGTCCCAGAAAAAGGGTTATGTTGGAATGGGCAGCAATTAGAAGGGAAATTAAAGAATAAAAATCTTAAATAAATAATATAACTGAGCCATGCATATTTCTCTTCAACATCTGCAATTCCTATATAATTCACTGGTGCCGTCCAGTTCTTAATTATTGTTAATTGAGTTTTCAATTTTAATGATTAAAAAATTGCAACTGGGTTATTGTCAAACATTAAGTTAAATACCTTTAATGTATTCTAAAATACAGGCTCATGTTAAAAGTAATCAATTTAAAATTTTATATTCAAATTGTGGAAATTTACAATCTATATAGTATATTGCAAAATAATAATTATGAAACTGTTAATTAGAATAATTTCAACTCTTCTATTTTAATGATAAGTTATTGGAAGATTAAATGGAGATTTTTTTTATTTTGATGGTTCTTCCTCTAAAAGGCTCCACTACCAGCAAGTCGGTGATTTCGAAAATATCAGTATTCAACTTAGAAAAATCAGTATATTCGTAATTGTATGTATATTTTATGTTACTCTTATATGAACTTTGCATTTGATCTTTAACAGTATACTGAAACATTGTGCTAAGAAAGTAAATCAAAAAAAAAATCAAATGATATCGTAAAATGATATGAATAATAAAAAAATAAAAAGATAAGGATTTATGTAGCAGATAAAATAGTGTATTAGTAGATTGTTAATGCATATATATTTTGATACTGTATACTTTATTGTATAATGCATTTATATTTTGATATCTTTGAAATTTTGCAAATGTTTACACTTGGCTTAATAATATTTTTAGGTGTAAGAATTTCCATGCATTTTTAAAGTTAGATTTAGAATTCAGTATCTAAATAAATTTTAATTATCAAAAAGCTGAATGCCAAAAAAGAATCGTAGAAATCATAGAAATAGCTTGAACTCGAGTTTTTCTGGCGTATTAACGCGAGGGCATATAAAAAAGTTAAATAAAGAAAAGCAAATTGATTCGAGTAACACGATGGCAGATCCATCAGTGGACACAATAATTTCTCTAATCCCGAATTTCGATGGGAAAAAGTTAAGTGATTGCGAGTATTTTCTCAGACAATTTGAGGACTTAACTAAACAAATATTAAAAGACGATGCGAAGCTTACAATTTTGAAAGCAAAATTGTCGGGTACTGCGAGAGAGAAACTGTCACAAAATAAATCGCTTATAGAAGAGAAAAACTACAACGAATTCAAAAAGAAATTGTTAGATTTATTCAAAATCAAGAAATCATTTACGCAGGTACAGACTGAGTTTTTCAATCTGAAACAGAAACCAGGACAAGACTTAACAAGTTTTATTAGCGAATTCAAAAACGCAGCGTCTCTTTATATAGAGAAAAGCCATACAGAAGTTGATCCGAACGGAAACGGGAAATTTTTGGACTTTGTAAGATTGACACGATTTTTGGATGCGATTAGACCAGATTTAAGTATGGATTTAAGGAAAACCTTTCCCGATAATTTTGAGGATGCTTGCAAAACAGCAATTAAATTAGAAGAGGCGTACAATAATATAGGGGCAGAACAGGTAAATACTATAACAGCTAACAATGAATCGCAACTTTTTGAGAAGTTATTGAAATTAAATGTAGAAACGGCGGAGCAGATTAATAATTTATCAAAAGAAATAAATAACATAAAATTGGGAACAATCGAAAAAAGAGAGGAAGTCGAAAAATTTTGTAATATCTGCAAGAAGGGGTCACACAATGAGGATAGTTGTTGGTATAATAAAGCTAATAAAAACAACAACCAGAATTATAGGCATAGATTTGTAAACAATAGGGGTAATTACAGAGCAAATTACAAGAATTATAACCAGTATGAAAGACACGATTCTCACAATGCATTTCCGGAGGGTAATATTTACTATAATCATGTACCAAATGCTCAACCTTTTCCACCCCCACCACAACAACATTACAGCACGCCGTATACTTATTATCAACCTGACTTTAATAATTATGATGCACAGGGGTATTACACTCAACAGAGAGGAAATTATAGAGGTGCACAGAGGAATAACTATCGCAATAAATATACGGACTCTAGGGAAAACAGAGAAAATCATACGAACAGTAACAAGGATAGTAATCAAAGGGGTAAATTTCAGAGGGGCAATTATAAAAGATACAAGCAGAACAAAGATAAGGATGCGGAAAACTAAATACGAGACTTGTAAATACAGATAAAGAAGACCCGAGCAAGTCTCACGATAGCGGGCATACTTTAAGGGATAAAACTATTGCAAGTGTACAGAACGATACAAATGAACTTCCTCTAATTAAATTTAAAATTAAAGATATTGTAATTAACAGCCTTTGTGACTCAGGCGCACAGGTGAGCTTGATCTCACCGCTTTTGTTTGAAAATTTAAAACAAGCAAATATAAAATTTAAATATTTGGGAAATCAAATTAAGATTCAAACACTTACAAATTCACTGATTACATTCAAACAGTGCATTAGAATGTCATTTAAATTACAGGACACTTTTGTAAAAGGAACTTTTTATGTTACAAATAAAGATTTTGGCCGCAAATATCAATTATTACTAGGGTACGATTTCTTAAAAGAAAATCAAATGGTTCTAGATTTTGAAGAGAAGTATCTTAAATTCAAAGGAAGAAAAATGGCATTAAACATCAAAGATTCGGAGGACACTGGGGAAGTAAATACATTAATTACAGAACAAAACACAAGGACTAAAAAATACAGAAAACCTACAAAGGGGAAAATGTTTGCAAAAACGGTAGGCCATAATATTATAAACCCAGGGGAGGAAAAATTTGTAAAATTAGAATGCCCCATAAAATTAGAGGAAAATCAAACATTTATCCTAGAACCAATACAGCACAAAAATAAAATTTTCTATGAAAGATCTATCCATGACACCCCAAGTAACAGAAAAATAAATATTTTAATTAAAAATATTACTAATAACAAGATACATTTAGAAACAGGTATGAACATCGGGCAAATTTTCACTAATTTGGAATACAAACAAGATAAATCTATAGACAATATTGAGCATGGGAGAATTTTTGAGGTCAATGCATTAAATTTGGAAGATGTACATAAATTAAGAGAGGCAGAGATAAATGTGGAAGATTTTGATCTTAATCATTTACCATCGGATGTACAGGATTCGTTCAAACAAATTCTTTTAAAGCATGTACACGCTTTTTCGAAATCCTATCAAACTTTAGATCAATGCTCACTGGTGACACCAAAGTTTACACTTAACCACGACTATCCTATTCAAACAAAACCCTATAAAGTGCCACAAGCAGTGAAGCAATATGCAAAGACAGAGATAAGAAAATTATTAGAAGCGAAAATCATCGAGGAATCGGACTCTAATTACGCATTTCCTGTCATTTTTGTAAGAAAAAAAGCTGATAACAAAAACAATCCTAAATTTCGAATGGCGGTAGATTACCGGCTGCTAAATCAGATTTTAGAGCCATATTCCTATCCGATTCCAGATATTAAAGAAATTTTACAGAATATTAGTGGGAAGAAGTACTATATAGTACTTGACTTACACAGTGCTTTCTTCCAAATTAATTTACGACCTGAAGATAGCCAAAAACTATCGTTTATTACAGAAAATGGTAAATTTCGACCTCTGAGACTTGCGTTCGGAACTCGCAATTCGAGCGCCTATTTCGCTGAACTGATAAATAAGGTATTGGGTCATTTTAACAAGCATCAGGTAGCCTACTTTATTGATGATGTTTTAATAGGGGCTGACACTATATCAGAATTATTAAGAGTTTTGGAAGAAGTGTTACAGGCGCTAATCCAATATAATCTAACAATTGAGCCATCCAAGATGCAAATATGTAAAGATAAAATAGAATTTCTTGGTTTTCAAATTCACAAGCACGGCTATTCACCATCCACAAGGAATATAGATAAAATTAAAAGTTTAGTAAGACCTAAAACAAAAAAAGGAGTAAGGTCACTCTTAGGTTTGGCTAACTACTTTAGAACACTTATTCCAAAATATGCGGAAATAGTAAACCCATTAGTTAATCTTACTAAAGATAAAATTAAATTTAAATGGGATGAAAATACTGAAATGGCCTTTAAGAAAATCCAAGATGAAATTATAAACAACCCAACATTACATCCTCCTGATTACACCAAACAATTTACTTTAATCACAGACGGCTCAAAAATTGCAATTTCAGCGGTACTGGCGCAGGAAATTGAAGGAAAATTACAACCTATTGAATTTTTTGGGAGAAAATTACGGGAACCGGAAAAGAATTACCCGAGCTTGAAATTCGAATTATTAGCGGTTCATGAAGCGGTGTTACACTTCAGAACTATGTTGGAAGGCAGGCACTTCAAGATTCTCACCGATTCCAAGGCTCTCACGGAAAATTTACATCTAGAGAATCAGTCCGATTTGGTTAAAAGATGGGTGATAAATCTCAGCGATTTCTCTTATGAATTCGATCACATTAAAGGGGACACCAACCCAGCGGACTATATTTCGCGAAATATAAATAATATTATTACGGATACAAATTTACACAATAATTTATTTTCCGTTAATCCCGCATGATCTAATGAGAATATTAAACAACATCAATATTCAGACGAGAAATTAAGCAAAATAATTCAGAAAATAGAACAAGGTAAAGAAAACAGAAATACCAAAAGGTATACTTTAAATGAAGAGAAGATGCTAATTTTAAAACCGGGGAAACAGAAAACAGAACTAATTATAGCGCCGGATGCTTTAAAGATTGCGTTGATGGAAGAAGTGCACAAACCGCATTTTGGTTTTGACAAAACCTATGAAGCCATGAAAAGTAGAATATTTTGGCACGGAATGTATACAGATATTCGAACTTATTGTGCCAATTGCGTACCATGTAACACCGCAACGCCACATAAAAAAATGAAAGTTCCTATTCAAAAAATGGTTAAGGACCATGAGATAGGGAGTGTATTACATGCGGATATCGTCGGAAAGCTTCCACTTACACTTCGCAAGAATAAATTTATTCTCACGATTATGGATTCTACTTCAAGATTCCTAGAAGCCATACCTATTCGCAATGTCGAGTCCCAGACTATTCTCAATGTCTTTAATAAATACTTCAGTTATTTTGGATTGCCAAAACAGTTAAAATTAGATAATGAGCCATATTTTAGGGGAGCGGTATTCAAAGAGTATATGCGTGCTCTAAACATTGAAATTCGCTTAAGTTCAGTTTACAGAGCCCAAGGAAATGGCCTGATAGAAGTCGTGAATCGAATACTGAAAGGATCACTGACAGCCATGGCACAAAGTTCCTTACAATGGGACATTCGCCTAGAGTTTTTCAAACTCCAATACAATATGGCGAAGCACAGAGCGACGGGATTTTCACCCGCCTTCCTTTTTTTTGGAAGAAATTTACGCACTCCTTTTACTGCACACATGCCAACAGAACAAATTCACACTCAGACATATGTCAGAAACCGAATGGACCACATGCAGGAGGTTAGACTGCAAGCGTTGGCACAGCAGGAGAAAATGATGGCCGAATATGTGAAAGAGGAAGACCTTGATAAAATTACAACAATTGAACTAGGACAACAAGTTTACCTTAAGTCCATTAACCCTACTGTTTTACAAAAAAATTTTGAAGGCCCATTTAAGGTGGTTCGAAAAGTGCGAAATAACAATTACATTTTACAAGATGTAACGGAAGAAAGTAAAGGAACTATAAAAAGACACATTGACAGACTCTGGGCACCAAAGCATGCTGACAGGTGCAAAACAGAGGAGTCAAGCTCATCGGAGGAAGAATAGTGGGAATAAAATACCATTAAAAAGGGGTAGTAAGATGTTACTGTTACAGAAAGACTAATAGCTTAAACAGTTTATGTAAAAATTTTAGTTGCGGTTTGCAGAATTCTACTAACTGTCAAATTTAAATATTCTAAAAAAAGCGATGGCATACTCAACTAGGGTTGAAAAAAAATAAATAAATAAATAAATAAGTAAAATAAAATAACATAAAATAAGATATCCCTGGCACATTTTTCAAATTTTGATAAGAAATAATTTCATAGTAAAAGCGACCCAAGGTATCACAAACAATAATAAAAAAACAAAGAAAATCACATAATCAATTGAATAAATATTTGGATAAAGACAAATAAGCAAGTACGTAATAATAAATCCCTAGGCTAGGTTACGCAGGGCAATAAAATCTCTGAGGCGGTGTGAAAGATTTTGGTGACATACCAATTAGGCGCGGAGTGGGGATTTGTTTATCAACAAACATCCCCAGTTGCCATGTCAACAAGCATTGCTGACAACTTCGCGGAAGGAAGGGTCAGTAAAGATAAAAATAAATAAATAAAAATAGATAAATGAGGGTATCACTTACTCGGTTGATGTCTTCTTCGCGAGGGTGCACTCTTTGGGTGTATGTCTATTCCTTGGGGGAAAATCCAGGCGTCCCTGACACACACCAATTTTTTTTCCATATTACACCAAAATAAAAAAAAAATAAAATAAATAAATAAAATGCACACACACACACCGGGGGGAGTTTTCCGTATGCGTCCCCCGGTCTTTTCCTGTTGACACTGATACATTCTGGACGCTAAAATTGGATTTGAATTTCTGTTTCCTCCAGGGGCGTGAAACGGTAGCAGTTGGTTCCTAGCTCGTCCGCTTGGTCAGGTTGGCAGGGGCCACATAATAAAAAGGAAAAAAACGAAATCAGTAAACAGATAAACAAATATCGAACATTCGTTTTTCAGGGTATCATTTTGTTTTAATTTCGTGTTTTTTTTTTGGAAAATTTAGATAACAATTTTAAACTCTTAGAGAACGATAAAATAATAATAATAATAATAATAATAATAATAAGACGAAAGGAAATAATTCAGTTAATTAATTAAGTGATAATGATAATAATGACAGAATTTATTTTCTTGTTTCTATAAATTAAGGCTCACTTTTCAAAAGACTGCATGAAATTGGGAAATGAATCGGTCAAAAGATCATTTCATTCACATTTGCATGGTAAAGCCAAGCCGTTTAAAAAAAAAATTAATTAATTAATTAATTAATTAATTAATTAAGCTACATTATTTTTTTTTAGTTTAACTAAACAATTTGGATTTAACATTTAATCTCATTAACTAATTCGTTAAGCTGAGTTTTAAAAAAATAAAAATTAATAATAATGAATAAATAAATAATAATAATAGAAATAATAAAGTATATATACATATAATTCCAGCTGTGTAAAATTTTTTAATTACTAGGATGCTAATTGCATATTAAGTTCAACACTAATTGGAAATTTTTGCGGGCAAAATTTTCTTAACTGCAGTAATTGGTGGCGGGCAATTAATATGTAATTAAAAACAATAATAATAAATAAATAAATAAATAAAAGTTTTTTTTTCCATTTAAGTTAGGTTAAATGTTCTAAGATATTATTTATTAATAAGTAGATAGGTAGTAAAAAAAATAAATAAATAAATACATAAAAGAAATAATAATACAAAAAAAAATAAGAATAATAATATTAATAATTATTATAATGATTAATAAATAAATAAATAAATTTTATCGGTTTTAAAATATTTAAACTTTTTTTTAAAATGAGCATTTGGAGATAATCTTAAAAGTTGTCAGTGATTCAGAGGCTTTTAAGTACTATGCATTTCAACGTGGGCTGCTCATCTAAAGGGGAACCGAAATTGATAAGATTCCCATATGCATATTTATGAAATTAATTCGATAACTGATTTTAGGAAATAAATGTATGGCATTCCGGTAGTGGACATATACCATTTAATAATCATTTAGCGTGGAGATGACTTAGTTCACACGATCTTGTAGGCTTGAAGTCATTTTTTTTTCCTCCTTCTCGCTAAGTGTTTGTAATTATAAGGCCGTGATTAGATGATAATAAACTTTCAAGGATATTTGTTTTATATAAAGATGGTAATTTGGTAACATATTTAACGGGAAATGGATTTTTGTCTTAATATTGAATTTCATGAAAGACCACGTGCATGTTATTTGGTGATCTCAATTTACGGGTCAAGACGAAGGGTTAGTTTAAACAATTGGCTTATAGTCAGTTTCAATAATTAAGCTTTTAATATATATCAAAAAATTATATATATAGATATAAATATCATTAAATAAATAAATAATGAGAATAATAACTCGTAAACTTACATCATAATTCACAGCCATACTCCATGTGACGGGGCAAATCAGGAAGGTAGATCTGAGATGAGTTGAGGTGTTATGCATACCGGAGGATCGCAAACGCTATTCACCTGCAGGGTTGAAAAAAAAAAGGGTGCGTTCAGGGGGCGTGTTAGAAACGCATTACCCCAGGTAAAGAAGCATTTAGGTGTTGAACCGGTCGTGGTATGGGATTAGGCCAGCATTTTCAGGTGTACGAGGAAGGAATGAATCACCTGTTCAGTAGGGCTACATGATTGACAGAAACGGGGTGAGAGTATGACCCGAGGTCACGCAGCTTTCCGATTCTTATCATTGAGTAGAAGTCTTTTTTTTCTTCTTTCTGTCGGGCAGAAAAAATTAACAGTGAGAGAACGGGGAGTTATTATTTTCAACATGTTAGAATTAACATGAGAATTTTTACGCTTAGGCGTTTAAAAAAAAAAGAAAAAGAAAAGGAAATAGAGAAATAAATAGAAAAATAAAATAGGAAAGAAGGGAAAATTATTAAAGAAAAATTTCATTTTTTTTTCTTTTTATTCATTCTTTGTTGTTTAATAATTCGAAAGAATTGTATGTATATAATAAAATTACAACAATCATATGAATGGACAATACAAATGGTAACTGAATTAATCCATAAAATTGGGTCAAGTAGTAGATGAATATCATAAAGTTACAACATCATGAATGTGTCATGTTTTCAGATTGCTAGGACTGTTTTTGTGTCCATCTAAAATATTTGTCTGTTTGCATTTATTAATTAGATATAGTGCTGAATTCATTCATTAATATGTGTAAATATTGTAAAGTTGAAGACATGCCATTTCATCGAACTCAGAAGAGTATTGCTATTATATATATATATATATATATATGTATGTATAGATATACATTTGTTCCTTTTGGTTTGTTTTGGCCTAATTTTGGTTTCAATTTTAGTAGCACTAGATATAATTAAATAATTTGAAAAAAAAAAAAAAAAGAAAATCTGAGAATGTGGATGTACAGTTTTATATTGGATTAAACTCTTTGCTCTATTGGTATATGGTTGATATACTCATATGTATATTTTATCCAAATCACGTGTATCTATAGGATTTTTTTTTTCTCAACAAAGTATAGAGAGGTAGAGCTAGACAAAAACTTTTATTGCTCTATATAAATATGTATATATATATACATATTTTGAATGTATACTCATTATCATAATTTTTCTCTCAGGTATCTTACATATTCAGTTATGTATGTGTAATTGTAAGATTTTGCCTGAATTGGGTTTTATATATTGTATGATGCATGTATTGTGTTAAAAATAATTATCAAGAATCATTGTAAAGTTGAATACTGATCCTTACATATCACAGTGTATTGTATCTTTTTGTTTTGTATGGTCTGTTTGGCTATTTAGATATTTTGGATTTGGTGAGTGCTCTATCTTAGACACACCGGTTATATTTAACCACAAAATTTAAAATTTTTGTACTAATGATAATATTTTATCTCTAAATTGTTTGGGAATACTTAGGAAATGTGTACATATATGAACTGTTCTTTATTAAAGTCACACAAGTAATTTACAAATGAACATTTTCCTCTGCATGAACTTTAGTCTACAATATGATTCTGTATAGATGAACGTGGACTGATATCATCTATGTGATCTATAGATTATCTGCAAGGGTGATGGACTTCTTGGAAATGCAATGCTAAAGAAAACTGGACGTTTTCTTTCTTTTAGTACGGGAGAAAAGATAATGTAAGGAAATTACATTATCGGAACTTTCCCATAAGTCGCCTCAGTTGAAAGATTTAGGATGGCAAATTTATGACCAGAGACTCGCTGGCGACAATTTTAAGCCATAAAAGTCAAATAAGAAGGACTTTGATTTAAGTTGGTCTGGGAGATAATATCAAAGAACACACACGTAGTTCCGAGAAAAAAAACAACACGCTACAGAAACAACTGATGCATAGCCATTGGTTGGGGTTGGTAAAGAGGAGGTGAAACTGACCCTCTGTTATGCAAATTTCAGTAAGACGGGAGATCAACTACCCAATGAAAAAAAAGAAGGATGGGCTTAAAGCACTGTCATGCAAATTTTGGGCAGAACGAAGTACGGCCCACCGTGGTGATGAAAAAGGAGTTGTGAAAAAGAATGAAAACAGAACACACATCGATCTCAGAAGCGAAAGTAAGAGGTGAAATAAAATGACGCGATGAGTTTTGTGCGGTCCGAAAGAGGAAAATAGAGTGAGTGGCAATTCTGATGGTAAGAAAGCAACGAACCCGAACAACATATATGGAGAGTGGTGAAGTTAAGCTAAGTTTTGTGAAATGAACATTTTCAATAAGTGCAGCGCTATTTAGTTAGCGGAAAGAGCGTTCTGATACAAAGAGAAACCTTCTTCAATCAATGTGTAGAGTTAAATATGACTCTGACCTAAGTAATTCCCCAGTTTATTTGATTTTATCAAAATATTATAAGAGAAGCTGGTAGTGTGACCTTAGTCACAAATGGAAGTCAGAATTTTAATTGTAAACAAATAATGTTGTCAAAGATCAATTTAAATATATATAAAAAAAAAAACAAATATAAGTATCCTTTGCAAGGATCAAAGTGTTAATGCCAATATTATAGGAGAAATTTTGTTAGGAAATTAAATCAGATGTGTTCTGAGAAATCTTTTTTTTCTTGAAATAACTGTAAATATTGTAAATAAATAATAGTGTTAATTATTTGGAGTCTTCTCATTTAAATTATCTAGTATGTGTTTGTTTATTTAGATCTCCACTTTAAAAGTCAGCTAAGGGCAAGAATGATCATTCTCAAAAAGGGTAATGGGCTACTTCTAAATTACACAATGCAATGGGGGGAACATATCCAAAATTTAATCTCTAAGGATTCCTTTTATTATTATTATCTTGGTAAATTAATTTATTCTATTAGCCAACCCCAGAGAAACCTTTATATATTTAATTCTAAGCTTTAATTTTGATCAACTTGTCCCAGCAAAAGGGTTATGTTGGAATGGGCAGCAATTAGAAGGGAAATTAAAGAATAAAAATCTTAAATAAATAATATAACTGAGCCATGCATATTTCTCTTCAACACCCTGCGTAAACACATTACATACATTCTTATTCACATGCATTTTTGCAGAATTTATATCTGAATTCCCGACGTTTCTTTTAAAAATTAATTGATTCAGTGATCTAAAGATTATGCTTTACCGATCACTGAGTCAGAATTAATGAAAATGTTTTTTTTAGATTATTTTCAGCACGCTAAATTTAAATATGTTACGAATATTACGATGTTCCTTCTGAAAATTTTAATCTGTACATGGGATAAAATAAACCAGTTTTATTTATGAAGAGTCCTTTATCAATCAAGTCAATATTTTCTTTCTTTCTCACATGAATAAATAGAACTGGTGTGTATTGTTTTTTCATTTTTTGTGCGCAATATAAATTTAAATAAATCTAAAATACATTTTAATTTCCAGTACAAAATAAGTTTTTTCATAGGAATAATTGAAATAATCGGAAATAGAAACTTCAAGTTGTTATAAGACTGTAAATAATTTAATTTTTTACCTACGTCAAAAATAAATTAAGAATCTTTGTTTGTTAAGTTTAGAAGTTTTATCATCACCTGTAGCAGAATATCTTAAATTAATCATCTATTTCTAGTTTTTCCATTTCCTTTCTTTGATCACATACATACAACTTCGACTCTCACAGTAAATCGACAATCTTTTTTTCTTGTTGTTGGGGGGGGGGGGGTGTCATTGTCTGTTTTCCTGATAATCAAAGCGATGAAATACGTTTCCTCCATCTTGAAGATGAAATTTCTTTAAAAAGTCGTGAAGTGATTAAAGGCATATGAACCTTGTTCTTTGATATTTTTTACAAAATATGGTTTTTTGATTTTTTTTAAAAAAATGGAAATTATTTGAAAACATTAAGATTTTTAATATGTTCTTGCAAAAACTACAAATAATTTCATTTTAAATAGATTTGTCATGCCTAACGCTTAACTATCCGTGTTTTGAAGTATTTATTATTTTCAAATTCATTATTATTGTATATTCTTTTTGCATATTGAGTGAGCACTCTTGCAATAATATAAATTTCAAACGATTCAAATAACGATCCCAGTGCATAATGGGTGTTTAGGCACACATGCACTTTAATGAAGGAAAAAAAAATTAATGACTCAATAAAAATTGACTTTAAAGAAGTGTAACTTTTTATCAAAAACACAGAGAATGAAATATTTAAGTAATTATACATATGAATAGTTTCTTCCTGAACGTGGAATGTACACCAGATATCAGTCAATACAAGATATGGCTCTTCAGCATTTACTACTTAGCTTGGTTATAGATATAAATGAAATTACCGGGCTCATGATTCACGTCAGTTAAACCAGACATTTTCTCACCAGCAAATGCTTTTTTTCATTGTTTTTCAAGCTGTTTTCAGTGACAGCTCGATTGCAAGAACAAAAATTATTAAATGAAATTCTGATGTATGATTTATTGAAATATTTATTATAAAAGATTTCTAAATATATTTTCTGGTATAAATGAAGTTTAAAAAAAATTATTCGACTTTTGCATAAATTCTAACTCACACAAATACAACAAAACAGAAACTTATTACAACATTTTTTTTCAGCTTTTCTGTTAGAGATTGCATTTTTGTAATTTTTTTTTATCATCAAAGTTGACAATTTATAGCTTTTGAATTTTATTGTTCAAAAAGTGTTTGAATTTTATAGTGCCTGTATCGTGCATAAGGATAACATTAACAGAATGTCTGAACACCATTCTAGTTTTATTTTTTACTTCCTTTGTTGATGCAGATAGAACCTCGAATAGAAACTTATCCATGGAGGGGGGAGGGGGAGTTCAGGGCTCACGTTACTACATTTTTTAAATATTAATCGTTGTCTTTCTTAATCACAAAATTTGTAATAATTTTCCGCGATTAAATAAGGCAAATATTACTACAGTAACACCTCGATGTATCGCGCTACTTGGGAGATAAGAAAAACGTGCGATATACCAAGGGAAAAAGGGCCCTAAATTAAGTTACGAGGCTTTCGATTTAATATTTGTTCAAACAAGCTACCAGTTCAACTCAAAAGAGATGGTAAAATGATAAAAAAAATTACAAAACCGTACATATACAGTATACATTTTTACTTACATTTTATAGTATTTTCAGAAAATAAGAATCCAGAGTTGCTTGTTTTTGATTATCTGCTTGCCACTGGAAATTAAAGAACGAAAATGGACTATAATTGTATTTCAGTTAGGTGCTTAGATTTCGACGTTTCAAAAGTTTTACATTTTTCGAGAAATAAAATTTATCGAGAGACAACTAAAAAAAGAGCGAAATAGCCGAATGCGCGATATATCGAGGCGCAAAATAACGAGGGGTTACCGTATTTGGAAAAAATGGTGTTCTGGTTCCTGGACCTCCTATGGCCTCCTATGGCCTCTGGTCCCTAACCTCCATTATTTTAAACAGAAATCGAAGTTTCTACGATGATGTCGATTTCTGCTCAACAAAAGTACGAAATATAATTTGTTTCACCCTAATGAATTCAAATTTAATTGAAAAATCGTTATTTGTTTAAAAATTTTATTACAGGGAATCTTATAAGTGTCCCAGCACCTATTTTTTTACTCTATTCGTGCTTAGTTTTGAAAAATATTCTAAGCCCTACACTTATACTAGATTATTTTTACAAACAATTTTTTTTGTAAATTGCGATGCAAATGAATATAAAAAATTCCTTCCGGCTTATACCGGGAGGAAAAGGTAGCTTCCATATTGCATGTTTTTAAAAATTCAACTCATTTTACTGAAACATCCGAAGCTAAAATGCTTGGAACCCGATTATAGAAGATTCAATCCCGGTTTTCGTTAATACTGAATTTGAATGCGAATTTTAGCATGAGAGTTACAACATAACAAAAATCAGATTGTTTCAAAATGTCAGCCACCCTAGAATTTCAAACTGCTATATCTCAGGTAATTTTTAAGATAAAGCCAATACAAAAAATGTTCCGGAATCATTGTATCACAATCTAACATTTAACGGAAACAACTTTTTCAATTTATAATTTTTTATAGATCTTTTTGAATTTTTTTTAAATAAAAAAAAATTAACTGGCTGCCATTTTGAAACAAAATGGCGCATGAAGCTGGTCAACGAACTCGGTCGAGACCTTGGTATGTTCTGTACACATGATCAGTCACATTCATATTGGTTTATGAATACGAGAGTTACAGCATAACAAATATCAAATTGTTTCAAAATCTCAGCCACATAGAATTTCAAACTGCCATATCTCAGCTATTTTTTAAGATAAAGCCAAAAGAAAGAAAAAAATAAGCGGAATCCTTGTATCACTATCTAACACTTAAAGGAAACAATTTTTTCAATTTATAATTTTTTATACATCTTTTTGAATTTTTAAAAATGAGAAAGTTTTCAACTAGCCGCCATTTTGAAACAAGATGGCGGATGAGGCTGGCTAACGAACTCGGTCGAGACTTTGGTATGTCCTATGCACATACTCAATCACCTTCAAATATGTTCATAAACTGGGGGGTCATGATCGGTGAAAATATACCAAAATTTCTGGAATAGCTTTCCTCCGAAAGGCTGCAATAGGTAGCTTTTTGCAGTGAAAGCTACCTAATAGCCGCCTGTCCTGGTCCGTAATCAAAAAGTTAAAGACAAAGGAAAGTTGTTTCTAAGATATTTTGACGAAATGCATTTTTGTTTAAATTTATTTTTGAATACTGTAATTTTAAATACAATATTCTTGAACATTATATTTTTTTAATAACATGTTTGAATAATTATTTGTCAAAAAGAAAAATTCAAAATTTCTAAAATACTTATATTTTGCATTTTACTGATGAATTAAGATATCGAATTTAATTTTAGTCTTTTTCCAAAATCCTCTTTAAGTATTTTAAAAATGCTATTTTAAGATGATTTTTTTTGGAACTTAAATACTTAAGTTTAACCTTCATTATAAATAAACGAAAAATCTTTTATTATTTTTTAACAGTATTGGTACCATTTTTTGAAAAATATTCTCTGCCCTACAGTTATTCTAGGTTATTTTTAAAAGAAATTTACCACAAACAATTTTTTTTTTTTTTTTTTTTGTAAATTGTGGTACAGGTTTGGATGGAAAAACAGCCGCCTGTCCTGGAACGTAATCGAACAGCTAAAGACAAAAGAGTTTATAAGATACTCTGCTGAAATGTATTTTTGTTTAAATTTATTTTCGAATACTGTAATTTTGAATACTATATTCTTGAAATTAAAAATTTTTTTAATAACATGTTTTGAATTAGTATACGTCAAAAAGAAAATTAAAAAGTTACAGGGCTCTCAAATGGTCCGTGTTTTGAATACCAGTATATTCTAAGAAAAAAAATTCGTGGTAGGTTTCTACAGCATTTGCGATCAAAGCCATTAAATAATAAGCCCAGTCAGATAGTGTTAAATTTGTTAGCGACACACTAGCGCCAAACCTCTGCTGCGGAAGGAGGACAAAACAGAAGTGGGTCGCAGAGAAACGATACGATTTATTTATATCGATATTTTATACGATTTTTATCGATGTTTTGTTTTTGCACTTCCTTTAAAAGCTTGCTAATTATTGGGATCTTTTACATTAAAGCTAAAATTATAACGAAAAAAAAAATGTGGAAATTTACTGGATTAATATTTCTATATAAATATAGTGGTGGCGAAGAAGTTGATTTATTTATTAAAAGTTAAATAAAAAGTGATGGAAATTTACATCACTATGCAATTAACCCTCTCCGGCACAGACAAATGATGTTCGTAAAATGTGAAATTACTGACTGACACCGGAATTTACAAACGACTTTCTTAGAAAATATGAACTCCTTATTTTAAGCTTTAATTTTAGAAGCAAAATTTTATTAAAATATTCTTGGTGCCGAATGCAGCACTCCCAACCGCTAGATGGCGCTATTTTCAACTTGCGAAAAGTTTCCCATTTATCTGACTGGGCTTATTATTTAATGGCTTTGTTTGTGATAGAAAAGTTGCTTCAGGGGTGTTGGCCATGAAATTTGCAAGAAAAATCTAAAAAGAAATTTTTCCTCAGAAAATACTGGTATTTAAAAAGCGAACCATTTGGGAGCCCTGAATTTAATTTCAGTCTGCTTCCAAAATCATTTTTAAGTATTTTAAAAGTGCTATTTTAATAGTCCAGGGGAAATGTACCAAAAAAAGGCGTTACCTTACAAAAGGTCGGGTAGAAGATTTTATTTTTTTGACTTGTATATAATGAGGCCAGCATGGAAAAACCGAATTATCCAACAAAATTTCTTAAGGGAGAAATTTCTGTGGCCAAAAAACACCAAAATTTTGGGACTTTTATTGTTGTTTTTTAAATATCTAGAGATCCGTTGTCGTAGCGTATTATTTGTTAATTACAATGTTAAAGAGGACAAAATTCTCTACAACTTTCATACTTACAACTTTTTTATACACTCAATAGCAAGCGCAGTACGACATTTCAAAAATAAGAGAATTTTTTCACTGTCCTTAAAACCCGTGAAAAACGTAGTTTTGTCCCGACGCGCGACGATTAAAATGTTCCCCACGGATGTAATGATGTATGTCATCTTCTACATATTGATAGCAGTAAATTATCTGTTATTTGCATCCCCCCTCCCTATTCTTAAGTGCAGTACGGCTTTTCCAAAATGAGGCTATTTTTCCAACTTACATACCCGCTCTATTATACAGAATAGGTATGAGGAAGAGGGGACGGGTGACAAATAACTGCCAGGAAAAAAGAAAAGATACATCTAGAGCAGGGATTGGTAAAAACTATGGTACGCGTACCAGTACTGGTACAGGAAGCTCTGGCTACTGGTACGCAGAAATCCGATACTGGTACGTGGAATAAAACGCAGAAATCAGCATATCATATGAGACACCCTATCTCACGATAGAGGAAAGAAGTGAACTTATTCAGCTTTCCTGTGATGGATTACTGGAGTCCACATTCAAAAAGATGAACGTCACAGATTTTTTATTGGCGAGAATATGAGAGTACCGTTTTATATCGTCAAAGTCTGTTTGTGTTTAGCACAACATATATCTGTGAATGTGCTCCCTCTCTTTGTTACATCAAAAACAAACACACGAATAAAGTAAACATCGAATGTGACTTATGACTAAAACTACCTAATATTGAGCCAGACAAGAGGAAGCTGTGCTTGATTAAACAAGTCCACCCTTTTCATTAGCGATAGAAGAAAATTAGCCTACTGTAATAGTATATGAATCAGTGTGCGCCAATATGTCATTAAGTATTGTGCCTTTTTTCCTATACCAAAACATTTTTTTTTCTTTATATTGTATGCATTATTAAAATTTAATGGTGATACTACTTTTTACTTGAATTTTATTACAAAGCAGCCAATCTTTGTACCAATTTAGTTATGTAATTATTCATTTTTAAATACAATAAAACCTGCTATGACGAAAACAAGAAAGACTGAAGATATATTTCGTTTTAGGCAGATTCTTTTTTATAGGTTTTTGTATATTAGCTTTACGTTTTTTATCTGGTGGTACGAGGAAGTATGAACTTCGATTTAGTGGTACGTCGATCTAAAAGTTTGGGAACCCCTGCTCTAGAAGAACCATAATACATGATATATCTTCTATCCAGGAAACTGAACGCTACTAATCCTACAACAGTCCCATCAAAGAGACAAAAATATTGTTAAATATCCCGTAGAAATTATCGTTATTAAAATACATTTTTTCATTTAGCTTATGCAGTCATATTGCGTACCTTACTTTATTGTGTAGGGAAAGTGGACTTGAATGAGATAGGGGATGAATGTATAACAACAAAAATGTTTATATGGTCTACAATCATAAATAACTCGGTATTTCATTTGATAGATGGTAGCACTGAGATAATTCAACAGATATAGTTTCAAAACAGTACATATTACAGAAGATTAGAATATTCCACAAAGTGTATTTTTCAACAACAAGTTCTTCTGTTTGAGCTTTAAAGCATTTAATAGATAAAATCTTAAAATTTTATATATTTTTGCACGCTAAAATGTCATAATTTCTTGTTATAATTATATAATAAAAGTGGGAAAATATTGACAATATTTACTAAAACTAATATTTTGAAAATATTTATGAAAAAAGTTATCTCAAATATTTTATTGATAGAATTTTTAAATTTTACAAGAGATATAAATGCATAATATTAGTTAATGAAATAATATGTTGTCATTTTTATTGTAGATATTTTATAAGGTAAAAATATTTGTTACATAAGATATATTTATTTTTTGAGTCCCTCCTTTTATATAGAACTACAATCCAATGTTTGATATACTTAAAACAGTAAAACATTAAAACATATGTCATCAATAATCGGTAAATAAAATATAGCATTGTACTATAGAATAAAATGTTTATGGAATAAAATGAACATATGCATGCATTATAAAAATAATTATTAAAATTGTACAAGATTTTTTTTTATTGAAACTGTCGTGCCAATAAGTTACTAAATACTGAAATATTATTTTAAACAATACTTTAAAATTAACAATTGTATATACTTAAAGTTATTGTCTAAATATGAAAATTGTCTTGGTCATCCACACTCTCCCCTACTTACTAAATTATATAGATTTATTGAATTTAAAATATATCTGTTGTGATGAAAATGAAGAAGAGGGTGTGCAAATAATAGATAATTTTCTGCTGTCAATCTGTAGAAGTTGACATACATCATTACATCCTTGGGGAACATTTGAATCGTCGCGCGTCGGGACAAAACTACGTTTTTCACGGTTTTTAAGGACATTGAAAAAATTCTCTTATTTTTGAAATGTCGTAGTGCGCTTGCTATTGAGTGTATAAAAAAGTTGTAAGTATGAAAGTTGTAGATAATTTTGTCCTCTTCAATACTGTAATTAACAAATAATACGCTACGACAACGGATCTCTAGATATTTAAAAAACAACAATAAAAGTCCCAAAATTTTGGTTTTTTTGGGCCACAGAAATTTCTCCCTTAAGAAATTTTGTTGGATAATTCGGTTTTTCCATTCTGGCCTTATTATATACAAGTCAAAAAAATAAAATCTTCTACCCGACCTTTTGCAAGGTAACATGTACATTTCCCCTGGACTATAAGATGATTTTTTTGGAACTTAAATACTTAAGTTTTACCTTCGTTATAAATAAACACTTTTTTTTTCTTGGTAATCTGTGGTAGAATTTGATATAAAAATAGCCGCTTGTCCTGGTCCGTAATCAAACAGTTAAAGACAAAAGAGTTTATAAGATATTCTGCTGAAATGTATTTTTGCTTATTTTTATTTTTGAATACTGTAATGTTGAATACTATATTCTTGAAAATTATATATATTTTTAATAACATGTTTTGAGTTATTATGCGCCAAAAAGAAAATCGAAAAGTTATGAATTAAGATAATTTCAGTGTGTTTCCAAAATTATTGTTAAGTATTTTAAAAGTGCTATTTTAAAATTATTTTTTTTTTGTAAATTGTGGTACAGTTGCATAGAAAAATTTTTGCTATACATTTACACTAGGTTATTTTAAAAAGAAATATACCATAAACAATTTTTTTTTGTAAATTGTGGTAGAATTGGATATAAAAATAGCCGCTTGTCCTGATCCGTAATCAAACAGTTCAAACAAAGGCGTTTATAAGATATTCTGCTGAAATAATGAATTTTTTGGAACTTAAATACACTGCGCAAAACAATTAAAGGATATTGCAGTTTTAGGTGGATTTTGTATCTGGGACACTTTTTAGCTGATTGATACATGGTCGACAGACATAGTAGGTTATATGAGAATAAATTACACATGTTTGGCAGGAAAAAATGCATTTTATTCCGCATTTGTGTACAAAAGGAAAAAAACACAATTTGTGAATATGAGAAAAAAAGAATAAGAAAAGGTGTTTTCTTCAAAGAAAATCATTTTCAGTAGGGGGTATGGTTTCCACGGGCGGCCAGCAACGTTGAACACCTTTGAAGCATGGACTCAATGAGGCTATTAATGACGAGTTGGGGTATTCTGCCCCACTCTTCCAGAAGAGCTCTTTCCAGTTCTTGGAGAGTTTGTGGGGGTTGTTGGCGGCCAGAAACTCGTCTTCCTAGAGCGTCCCAAACGTGCTCGATTGGATTCATGTCTGGAGAACACGCTGGCCATTCCATTCGAACGATTCCTTCCTCGAAAAGGAAATCCTCCACCAGGTTTGCACGATGTGGCCTGCAGTTATCGTCCATTAAAATGAAGTTATCTCCGATTGCTGCAGCGTAAGGGACTACAATAGGTCTGAGGATCTCATCCCTATATCGGCGACCAGTCAGAGCTCCATCTCGAATGATGTAGAGGTCAGTGCGCCCGTCAATGGAGATGGCACCATACACCAACACTCCTCCACCGCCAAATCTGACACTTTCGTGCACGAACGCAGGATTATTCCTACTGCCACGGTCCCTCCAGATGAAAATACGCCTATTATCCGAATGCACAGAAAAACAGGACTCGTCAGAAAACAGAATATTGCTCCATTCATTTCTCCTCCAGTTGACATGCTCGGTTGCCCACTCCTTGCGGTCGCGACGATGCCTTGATGTTAATCTAACACATACCATCGGTCGGCGAGCATACAGACCTACAACATGGAGCCGGTTTCGGACAGTCTGAGTTGAAATCGTGGTGCCTGTAGCCGAGCGAAGGTGTTGTTGGAGAAGAGTAGCGTTCATGTTTCGGTGTCTCCGAGCTGTTAACGCTAAATACCGATCTTCATTGGGCGTTGTTGCCCGTCTACGACCTTGCCCTGGTCTTCGGCCTGCACATCCACTCTCCAAAAAACGGTTCCAGATCCTGGAAATGACACTTTGTGACACTCCAATGGCTTGCGCTACTTCGGCTTGAGTTTGGCCCCCTTCTAACCTACCAACAATTCCCCAAGCTTCTGAATCTGTCAAATGACTTCGCTGAGACATCGTACTCATCGAAACAAAGCAATCACTGAATGCCGATCATCCTTGTCTTCATTCTCTTTTATCCAGTTGAAAGTCAAATTTCATTCGCTGCCGCTGAAGCGACGTTTTTGACGTCGAACTCAAAATTTGCATACTCCACAATTTGAAAAGCAGAAAAATTTGCATTTGTGATTCTCTTCTTCTATTTTCGGCAAAAAAAAATTTCGTTTATATCTTTATTTTATATAAAACTTCAAATATCCTTTAATTGTTTTGAGCAGTGTACTTAAGTTTTACCTTCGTTATAAATATACATATATATTTTTTAATTTAGAAACTTTGTCATCATATGTACAGTCAACTAAAAATAAAAAAAAGAGAACACCTCATACATTTTAATCACCAAATTGTAACAGAAAAAAAAGAATACAGACATTCAACTGAAAATTATGTCTTCTTTCAATTTAAGTTAAAAAAAGTAAGCTTAGGTTGTCGTCTTTACACTGAAATTGTATCAAATTCTAATTTTTTTCAATATGAGCACCTAATTTTGACATATTTGAATCTTTCGTTAATTTTACCTTTTGATACCAGCGGAAAGGTACAGTAGTTTAGGATTTATGAAGATTTGAAATATGGAGCTCCCAATGTTCAACTGATTTGTAAACGTTACAAAACAGTTGCACTGCGAGTCGTTTTAAATCATAACTCAAAAAGTACTTGCAATGAGCTGTAATTTTGATTCCGCATATTTGAAGATTCCAGAAATCGATTTCTTTAAAAAAAAATCATAGGTTACAATTTATATATTTTTTTCGTAAATTTGGTTAAAAGAACATGAAGTTTTGAAGTAAATTTTTGAAAACATTATGTTAAGTTATCTATGAATTTTGTGACAGAGATCGATATTAAGAAGCTTCAAATATGCGGAATCAAAATTACATCTCATTCCGTGAAGTAGTTAATCCGTTATGTTTTAAAAACTACACACGTTGTAATCTGTTTTACAACGATTACAAATGAGTTTAACATTAGGAATTACATGGTTTACACCTACATAATTCGTTAACTAGTTGACGGAATGACTTATCGTTTGGTATCTTAAGGTAAAATTTACCAAAACATTCAAGTAGGATGTCTAAATTAGGTTTCTTATAAAAAAAAGTCAGAGTTTGGTACAATTTGAGTATGGAGATGACCCCCTAAGCTTCAAATATCCGGAATCAAAATTACAGCTCATTCTGTCAAGTAGTTCATGCATTATGCTTTAAAAACTACACACGTTGTAATCTGTTTTGCAACGATTACAAATGAGTTTAACATTAGGAATACCATAGTTTAAACCTACATAATTCAAAAACTTGTAGACAGAATAACTTACCGTTTTTATCCTAAGGTAAAATTTACCAAAAAATCAAAGTAGGATGTCAAAATTAGGTTTCTTATAAAAAATGTCAGAGTTTGGTACAATTTGAGTATGGAGATGACACCCTAAGCTTCAAATATCCGGAATAAAAATTACAGCTCATTCTGTCAAGTAGTTCATGCGTTATGCTTTAAAAACTACACCCATAGCAATCTGTTTTGCAATTATTACAATTGAGTTTAACATTAGGAATACCATAATTTAAACCTACATAATTCAAAAACTAGTAGACAGAATAACTTACCGTTTTTATTCTAAGGTAAAATTTACCAAAAAATCAAAGTAGGATGTCAAAATTAGGTTTCTTATAAAAAATGTCAGAGTTTGGTACAATTTGGGTATGGAGATGACCACTAAGTTTAATTTTTTAAAACACAAATTGAAAGAAGATATATTTTTTTTTTCTTCTGGGAAAATCTATTGTGATTAAAATGTATCTTATTTTAAAAATTTATTATCCAACTGTACAGATACAGGTGAAACTGTCAAGATCGATAAAGCAAGAATCTTTGCACATCTTTAACGAAGATATAATCTAATTTTTGTACAGTCCAAAAAAAAAAAAAAAAAAAAGGCTTAAAATTGAAAATAGTTAAGGATATATTTGCTTAGGGCTAAAATTGAAATGACGATTAATCAAAGCATATATAGTAAGCGAACTAAAATTTTGTAACTTATTTTTAGGCTTTATTCTTTACATATAATATTTCAAAAATATATTTAATTAAAAACAACAACAACAACAACTTTTTTTCCCCTTTAAAGTATACGTCATCAGAATATGAGAAAATGCAGTGGACAGTTTATCATTCAATGAGGTTCCATGTTTTCGAAAAACAACCCCCTGGAGATGAGTTAATGTATATCAAATCATGAGGGAGCCATAAAAAAAGTTTATAGTATTTTAAAGTATTGATAATGTAAAGGAAAAATGTTAAATAACAGTCTCATGACTGTTATTAAATAAAGCAAAAATTTCTATTAAAAAGTTCTGGTATGGATTCGAAATTTCTGAATAAAAAAGAAAAAAAATGGCAGTTTGGCCTTCTATTATAGTCAAAGATGCTGAATTCATACAGGAAATTTTGAGAAAAATATTTTTACTTTAAGTAATCACGAATCGTCTGTCACTAAATAAAACAAAAAATTCCATTTGAAATTTCTGGTACAAATTCGAAATTTCTGCATGAAAAAGGAGGTAAAAACTGGCTACGCTGGTAAAAAACACTATTAAAATTTAGTGGTGCAATCGGCCCATGTTGAAAAGTAATGAAGAATGCATTTTTTCCCCATTCGATAGTTTCACATGGTACGACGATGTAGCAACTTTTCATGAAATTTAACCCTCATCAAGATGCTTTCGTCTTATGTTTTAAAGAAATTAGAAATTGGGAGGAAATAACTTTTATTTCCATTTTAGGAATCAAAGTTGTATGTATAATCGGCCAAAAAAAAAAAAATAGTTTAACCCTTTCAGGGGCAAGCACTTGTGTTCCTGTAACGTTGCATTCGCACCGGAATTTAGGAAAGAATTTAGTTCAAAATAAGGAAAAGCAATTTTTAAACATTTTCCGTCAAAATTCAAAAAGTAAAATTTAATTAAAAGCTTCTGGTTTGAATTGGATTAAAATTAGGTGGTATATAATATATACCACCGCCCCTGAAAGGATTAAGAAAATTTCAAAATATGTATATATCCGAAAAATTGTATTTTTTAAAATCTTTTTGTATTTTTTAAAATTTAATTGATTTCCGAACAAAAAATGTCATTTGTAACCTATAAAATTTTTTAACAGAAATAGATTTTAAGAAGATTTAACCCTTTAAGCGTCTGGTAGAATTTTTCATGTATGTTTATCAATGCATAAAATAATATTGGGTTGTTCAGAAAATTATTTCCGTTTGGGAAAGTTGGTTCGTACCGGAAAATTCTATCATTTAATTATTAGACATTAATTCTGATATCTAATGTCTACTAATTAACGGTCAGAATTTTCCGGTACGAATTGGCTTTCCCATACGGAAGGAACTTACCGAACAACCCCATATATACGAAAAGCATTGGCATAAGAATTTATAATTAATAACCTTACATGTCTACAGAGACGGATCTAGACTAAATTTTAGCCGGGGCAAGCTTGTAGATTTGCACCTCCCCCCCCTGCTCCCAAGAATATCAGAATAAAATTTGCGTAAACAATTGCTTAAGGAACTAATATTAATACTCAATACTCAAAATTTGTATTTTTACCATACATTTTTTCTGTATAAAGAGTACAATATTACACAATACAAAAATTACAGAAAATATACCTGTTTTAACATCTACAATACCTATTAAAGATTTACTTTGAGAGCTTTCTTTGATGCAAAAGTTTTTATTATGTCGTAATAAAGTAATTTGCAAGCTATCTCATTTTCTAAATGTATTATACACAAATTTGATAATCGTTGTTCTTTTGTTAAATTTCTTAGATATTTTTAATCAATTTTAATTTACTGAAACTTCTTTCATTAGAAGTGACGATACAGGTAGCGTTAGGAATATTTTTAGACAAGTACTTAGATTTGGATAAGCATACTGAAGTCCATATAAATTTATCATTCTTAGCAGTTCAATAGCCGAACTTGACTTCATCTTTTGGTCTAACTCCAGTGCATGATATTTGAAGGTTTCGACTTCCGGAAAAAGTTCCTCTTTATCTACATCGTTTTTATACATATTTGCCAAAAGCTCAGCTTGCACTTGTAACTCTTCTTTTGACAGTTTTAGGAAATGTCTTCCATGAAGAAAACTAAACATGCCATTGAGATTTTGAATAGCTTCAAATCTGTTTCTTAATTTAATTAGGATTTTGTCCACTACTTCAAAGATCTTTAGTTCGAATTTCTCCTCATCAGAAATAGCGCTACTTTCATCTTCACAAAGCTCATCAAAAAACCTCTTCTTTTTTGTCTACCTCGTTTCCCTAAATTTTGCCTAAATACTAATATCAGTAGCAATACCATTTGCATCCTGTATTGCATATTGCAATACTTACCCTTTCTGAATCTAACATTTTAATGAGACCATTTAGGTGTTTTACAGACCTGTCAATCGTCATGTCTTCCCTTTGAAAAAGTTTGTTCACTATATCGAGTTGAGTAAGCACTTTATGCCAGAAGTACGTCATCACTGTGAATTCAAATTTGGTAATATTAAAGAGTAATGAAGAAGTTTCTGTTTTTGTGTCAGGAGTTGCTAATGGGTCAGTTTGTAATTCCTTTAGAACATTTATGATCTTTCGAATATATTTATAAACTAGATGGAAACCGTCAAAACTTGACGCAAAAAATACTATAACAATATCAGTAAAATAAGCTTCTTTGTTATTTATGAAGGGGTGCGTATAAAACAGTCTTTCAAATATTTTATTTCAATTTTTTCCCCAGTCAAATACAGTACTATTTCCGATGCAAACTCCAAACAAACAATCCGTAAATAACTGTGAAATGCAAATCAGTTTGACATTACCACCATATTCCCCACGGCAAGAAAAAAAATTCATGGACCTATGAAGTATATACAAATAGTATATTCCTACGTTCATATCATATTCAGTAAATAACAGAACATAGTAAATAAAGCACACATCTCCCCCCCCCCCCTGTGATAATGCAATCGAATGAGCTCCTATGCGCATGTGCATTGCATCTGCCCAAAAGCAACGTCGAAATTCGACGTTAAAAAAGTTTTAAAATGATTAAATTAAAAGTTTTAAAATGTCCTCTTTAATCATTGTTCGTTTCAAATCCATATCTTCTAAAACGCATCCATTGTTTTAAGCTAATCAATTTTTATGCAAAGATTAAGAAGTTTTTTACAGTAATAAATCTATCTGCAGATGAGGGAGATTTTTAATGTTTTCAAGTGTAATTTATTTGTATGGTTTCTTCGGTTCCTTGACATAATCAGGATGATTATCCCTTTTCTATCACAGTCGGGGATATTTTTCCTCTTATACAGTTGGCAAATGTAAAAAAATAAAAAAATGCAATTCCTAGCATATCCTGATATCTGATGGAACATATTCATCAACGAATTCAACATATCAATTTTATGTTCAACATAAACTAAAAATAGTCTTTTTTTTTTTTTTTTTTTTTTTTTTTTTTTTTTTTTTTTTCCCTGACAGATTTTTGTTTAGCGCCAAAATGTTCTATCTTATGGATAATCTAATCTTATGATTTATCACTTTTTTTTTTATTATTATTATTCACTTTTTATGATGGTTAGGGAAATCTATTTTCAATTGTAGCAACTTTCCCAGGGGCTATTTTACATTATTGAAGTAAACTGGTGGTCATTGATAAGATAGAATTGAAAAACTTTTCATGCTTGAAAATTATTTAAAAAGTCGTTAAATTAATCGGCAGTTTTCAAATAAATTTCAATCGAAAGCTAATTTTTTTTCTAATTGATGATGTAAGAATTGAAATTGTAAAATGTAGTAAAAAATAGAAATTTGTAGTATTTCGAAGTGATGTAAGCGCGATGAAAGCTAAAGCGATAGCGCCTTTGTTGTCACAACTGTTGTACATTTCTAAAAATTGCCACTGTATTTTGGCTGGCGTCCAAAAGTGGAAAAACATTTTTTGACATCGAAAGAGAAATTCACAGTGAAAGAAATAGGACTTTGCGCTAATAAGGAACTGTTAAATGAACTTATAATAAATCTACCAAAATAATTCCTATGAAATATTAGTCTTACATTGTTTATTCTAGCTAAAAATACAATCATTGTTTCAATATTTTTTCTACCATAACACTATTTTTAATAACTTTAAATTTCCTGAAATCCTTTACTTTTGTGATTTTTTTTATTAAAAAAGGAAATCTTCTATCCTATAATTTAAAAAAAAGCAATTGGTAACGTGTAATCACGGTATGCAATCAAGATGAAGAAATCAATGACGGCTCCAATTCTAATCTTTATAATTATGAATGCAAAAATCAGTAAAATTATGTCATGTTAACACAATCATATACATTTTTCTCTTTAGTTTTATCCATGTTAAAATGCACTTCAAGCTAACATAACGTCATTTTCACACGTACTTCATATATCTTACATTAATGCTTAAACGCCATGCACACAAATATAAATATATTTTGTATTTAATTGTAATGAAAAAATGGCATCAACAAAGTTATAATGCATAATGATAAAATAAACCCAATGGACAATATTCCCGTGACGTCACAATAAATATGAATTTTTATTCGCTTATAAAACACGCGGATAAGTATTTTTACCGAAATTTAACTTGCAAATTAACAAATTCGGCCTTAAAACCGCGTGCTTTTAATATTTATTATTTCTCTTTTATTCAACCACAGAGTTTAGAAAATAAACTCTGTGCTTCGGAACAGTAGGCGTTATCCGATTATGACGTCATTAGCAGACGTAAAAGTTTAATTGAAAATTACGGTTAATTAATTAAATTTTCGAACAAACGAATGCACGATAACAAATCTGTGTCCAGATAGCTTTCATTTAAAAAAAGAATGATGTAATTTGATTCAGTAGTTTGTTCTCACGGATTGTCGAAAGAAATCGCTTAGCGTTTTAAATATATAGATTGCTGTTACAGCTTCACCTTTTGATGACCACCGAATAGTACTTTGTAATTTTAGTGAAAGAAACATGTTTTCTCTTAGAATCTACTAGTTGAGACACTAAAATATTTGTAAAGGCAATTTAAGATACCAAAAAAAGTCTCAGCTTCTGGTAAAATTTTGGCAGCATTCACACCAATAAGATTGAGGGTATGAGCAGAACAAGGAACAAAAAATTTTAAATCATATGTTTGCAATATTCGGGTTTGGACTCCTTTATATTTTCCTGACATATTGCAGCCATTGTCGTAGGATTGGCCATACAAGTTATTTACAGCTAGACTATCATTTTCTAATTTCTATAAAATGAGTTCAGTAAGGGTTTCTCTAATTTTCTGGCTAACATTGAAGAAGTCAATAAAACTTTCGATTATTTCAGGACCATTTTCACTCATCTTTACATATCTAATAACCTGTGACATTTGATCTAAATGGCTTACATCAGGAGTAAAATCGAACATGATGGAGAAGTATTTTGCTTCTTTGATATCACTAAAAATATGTTCTCTTAATTTTGAAGCAATAATCTCTAGAAATTCATTTTGAATGACATGTGAAAAGTAACTAATTTGACCTCTCTTATGACGGTTAATATGATCGCGAAGATGTGCATGATAATGTGATAATAACTCAATTATATTTAAGAAATTCCCGCATTTAGGATTAGAGAAATTAAGATTTTCATGTGATCCTTTAGAGTTTAGAGAGCTACCTGGTTGCTTACCTTCATGAATATTGCTCGTCTTAAGCCATGAGGACATACTAGATGATAGCTGTGAAGTTTCCTCTTCTTTTTTTTAGCCTTTTTACTGTAATAATCACCCAAATGTCTTTTAAACATAACCGAAATAAAATACTGCACACGTTGTAAAACAACATAAAACAATATCGGAAAAAAGATGACGAAAAATCTTTGAATTTTAAATAAATAAAAATTTCTTACAAATACTGGTGGCAATGTGATATTTTATATAATGTAATACAAAGTAATTTATTTTTTATTTCTGATCCTTATGCAATGAAAGTAAACCGCAGTTGAACAAAATAAAACTGAATATCTTTTCATGTGAATTTTTATTTTTCTTTATTCTTAATCTTTTATGATTTCTCATTTTTGCGCCCTTCCAAGTCTTGCACCCGGGGCAGCTGCCCCGGCTAACCCCCCCTTAGATCCGTCACTGCATGTCTATCATTCTTAAAGCACTGGAAAAAATTAACAATAATATAAAATTTTTGTTAATTTAGATCTTGAATTAAAAAATTATAGGACAGAAAAACACGGTTAGGACGCTTTAAACATGGTAATCCCAAATTGCAATTCATTTCGTCAAATAGTTTTTGAGTTAAGCTTTAAAAACTAGTCGCATTGCAATCTGTTTTGAAACGATTAAAAAGGAATTTAACGTTAGGTATTCCAAACGTTAAACTTTCATAATCCTTAAACTGTTTCACCGAATGACTTCCTGTTTGGTATCTTGAGATAAAATACATAAAAAAACAACAACTAATTGGGTATTTGTATTAAATATTTTAGATTTTGGCACAATTTCTATATGAAGACGACCACTTGAGCTTATTTTTAAAATATAAATTGATAAATACATAATTTACAGTCGGATAGCTATTTCCATTTTTTTCCCTTTAAAAAAAAAATCTCTCTCTCTCTCTCTCTCTCTCTCTCTCTCTATATATATATATATATATATATATACAGTAAACTCCCGACTATCCGGCCTAATGTGGCGGAAGGGTAAGCCGGATAGGCCGAAGTTCCATAAATATTTACTTACTTTCTGCTTTCCCCCCTCCATAATATTAAAAACACATGTTACACATTTTAAGATACATTTTATATATACAGTACATACAGTTTCAAAATCAGCAGAACATTAAAGTAAAAGGTAAACTAATTCGAAAAAAAAAAAAAACAAGAACGAAAAATCATGCGTCAAGCATAGATTATGTAACACTTTCCAACGCTTCCAAAATAATTTTACAAATCATACCATTTAATAAACTGAGAGATAACATCTAAGTAAACAATTTGAAAAACGCATAACATATTTAAAAACATAATTTCAGGAATTTCCAACGTGTACAATATTCGGAAAAATATCCGAATACTTTTATTCAGCCCTGTATATGATCTATAGATTTGTATATATACTACATAGGATGCTAAATTTAAGTTCAGTTAAGAAACGCGTAGCACAGTTTAAAATTCTCCTTCTGGAGTTTCTGTCAATAAACGGAAATGTGTTCGCGAACTTTTGTATTTCCCTGTATATGATCTACAGAATTTATACACACCACTTAATGAACAAAAAGTGAGTTAAATTTAAAATCGCGTTCAGTAACTTAAAACGCACTTCCAGGAATTATTGTTAACAGACAGTAGAGAATTCTTTTGTGTGTCCCTGTAAATGAACGATGACTGCTATACACACAATATTCTATAGTAAGCCTCTTGTAATGTACCTTAGTGATATATATAAATTTCAATGCGTTTAAAATAGTGAAACATTATTTAAATAAACCGCAGACGATTTTTCTCCATAGACGTAATGTAACGGAATTCTTTTGACTGTCCCTGTAAATTAACTATAAGTGCTATCCACACCCTATTCAATATTAAGCTTCTTGTAATACACCTTAGTGATATATATCAATTACAATGTGTTTGCAATTGTGTAACATCATTAAAATAAACCGAAAATGATTTTTCCCCATAGACCGTAATGTAACGGAATTCTTTTGAGTGTCCCTGTAAGATAACTATAACTGCTACACACTTCAGTTGAAATAGGGAACGTGCTATAGATAACGACAATAACATATAAAAATTGCAAGGCAATCCAAGCATATTTACGGGAGTTAGAGCACGGACAGACGGCAGACGGCAGACGGCCAGACGGGCAGACGGCAGACGGCCAGACGGCTGACGGCCAGACAAACCGAAGTCATAAACACTTTTCAACGAGGTTGGAAAGTGTTAAAAAGAGTAAATCTTATTTTACTGTTTATGGACAAATGATTGCACAAATATGAAAAGTTATGCATAAGATAAAAGAATCAAAACCTACAGTTTTTAGTTTTTGAAAAAGTTTTTGATAGATAACACCGCTTGCTCCTTCCTGTCGTGAGTCAACACTTCCCACGGTCGGGAACCTGCCTGTATCGGTCACACGCAACATTCCTCATTTTTTTACTAGGCCGGATGGTACGGCGGACCGGATAGTCGGGAGTTTACTGTGTGTATATATATATATATATATATACAGGGTGTAACTGAAATGCTTCAACAAACTTTGAGGGATGATAGTACTCATGAAGATGAACAAACAATGCAATAGAACACGGGGTCGCAAATGACATTTAACCCTTTCAGGGACAGTGGTATGTCTAAATAACCACTTAATTTTAATTCCAAAACGCCACAATGGCACCAGAATTTTGCTAAAGTCTTTTCCATTTAATATTTATGTGAAATATAGCCTTTTTCTTATTTACAAACAATTTTTTTTGTAAATTCCGGTGCCAATCCATTTTCAGACGCATTTTCTCTATTTTTATCCTTTAAGCCTTTTAGGGGCAAACTACTTTTAGTACTAAAATGTTGAAATAAATGACTGGCACCGGAATTTATAAAAAAATTTGTTTGTAAATAAGAAAAAGGCTATATTTCACATACATATTAAATGGAAAAGATTTTAGCAAAATTCTGGTGCCATTATGGCGTTTTGGAATTAAAATTAAGTGCTTTCATAAACATACCACTGCCCCTGAAGGGGTTAAACGTCATTTGCGACCCCATGTTCCATTGCATTTTTTGTTCGTCTTCATGAGTACTATCATCCCTCAAAGTTTGTTGAAGCATTTCAGTTGTACCCTGTATATATAAATATATATATAAGAGAATTTGTTGATTAAAATGTATAGGGTGTTTGCTCACTCTCTCTTTTCAGGTGCGTTCGTAATTATATAAATACATAGCACCTATACGCGTCGTTTTGTCCGTACGTCTGTCTTTCTATCCGTCCGTCCGCATATAGCAGCGCAAAAACTACCCAACAGAATGGTTTGAAATTTAATATGCATAATCGTTGCAGAATTTGTCGAGTCATTTCAAATTTTATGAAAATCGAATCAAAACTTAAAAAGATATTGATAAAAATTTTCTTTATTGTATTAAATCCTATCATGCGTAATCTATATAATAAAAGCGGATGTCATGTGACTGAGGAAAAAAAAATACGGGCTAACCACATCTTTTTCCATATGCAAGCGGCCATTTTTATTCGAAATTATTTTTTCAAATAAAATTGCATAAAAGTTACATTTTTAGAAAGATCGTTCAAAAAAATTGCTTGCTTGAGAGAGGAGTTGCATTAAAAAATGTGGAAATTAGGTTAACAGCCAAATATCTCAGTCTATTAGAGTAAATAACCACAGGAGATTCGTTCATTATGAGTCATAAAAATATTAAATCGTGGAGGTAATCATTCGCAAAGCAAGATCTCCATGATAAATGTTGCAACGCTGTCTGATGTAGAAAAAAAATTTCGCATTTATAAACGTGACATATGTAATAAGAAAAAAAAAGGGCACTCTCATTTCGCTCGTAGAAGACGATATAATTCATTTCAATGAAGTAATAAGGATGATTTTTTACATTGTGAAACTAAGTTACAAAAAGAACGCACCTCCTATGTCACGTTTAACGTACAATTTCCAACTTGTTTTATTTTCTTGCCGCTATAAGGCTTACTATTTTTAAAGGCAGGTAGAATAATGTAAAATTGTGCTCTTAAAATATTAAAATATGATTTTACAAGACGAAATTCAGTATATATTCGAGTATACTTTTTTTTTAAACAGAAGACAATAAAGAGGTACGTCATTTACTTTTTACATATTTCTCACAAAATACTATATTTCAAAAATAGATACTTTATAGTGTAGGTTATCGCCATCGTTAGTATTGCATGTATTTCATTTAACCCATTAACTGCCAAAACTATGTGGGCGGAGTCTTCGATATTTTTACTGAAATTTGTTTCCCACCAAAAATTCTGAAAGATAAATATTTGGTAAGTTTAATAGCAAAGTTTTTTGTCATAAAGTAAAGTATTTTTTAACATAATAAAATAGTGGTGGCAAGGCAGTTTTTTTTCTTTTTTTATCGTACACTATTATTTTGAATATTGACAACCACGAGTATACTCGTGGTTGGCAGCGAATGGGTTAAAATATAAACCTTTCACCATAAATGCTACGCTCTTCAATTTGGATACCGAACATGCCATAGTAAACCTCAACAACATATATGAATTACAAAGCAATCCGAGTATATTTACACGATTTAGAGCGCGGACAGACGGTCAGACAAACCGAACTCATAAACATTTTTCAACTACGTTGTAAAGTGCTAAAAACATAAAGCAAAGAATTGTGTAATAGACATGGTCATTGGTACAAACTTTAAATAAAAAGAAAGAATATAAATTATTTTCTTTTTAAATGAACTCATGAGTGTTAACTGGCAATGTTAGAGATATATATACAGGGTGTTTTTTTTTTTAACTGACGCTATTCAGAGCCGCCAGTAGCTCGTTCTAATAACTGGATTGATACAAAATTTTGTGAATGGACTAAGAAAACCATGGGAAAAAAGATTCCAACAATAAAAAAATTAGTTCCAATCATGACCGATAGGGGGAAATGTGGCGCTGTGGTAATTAATGCAACTGAGAATTAGCATAAAATACGGGCAATATATGAAAATGCAAATTTTTACTTACGCAAGCGACAGTAGCGCCAATAGTTTAAGTTATAAATGCATGCGAAAAACACCAAGAAACAATTTCAGCTCAGGTTGAAAATGAATCTCACGTTACCGCAGCGCGCGTTACTTGTGAAGTTCTATTATTGTAACCAGTGCAATGCACCAGCTGCTCTTCATTTACTTTGCTCTTCGTTGCCATAAACTGCGCAAAGGACCTTTATCCGTTAATGTATTGAAAGCAATGATTCTGAAATTCGAAGAAACAGGCTCGCTAGCAGTTCGGTCAGGCAGAGGACGTAAACCGGTGGCAAAAAAAGTGATAATGGATGTTTCAACTGCAATCAACGAAAGGGAAAGTGTAAATGATGAATAAAACATGGCATTTTATCTAAATTATTAATTTTGTCTGTTTCTGATGTTTTTTTTTTTCAATGTACAGCGCCACATTTCCCCCTATCGGCGGTGATTGGAACTAATTTTTTTCTCTTGGCATCTTTTTTACCATGGTCTTCTTAGTCCATTCACAAAATTTTGTATCAATCCAGTTATTAGAACGAGCTACAGGCGGCTCTGAATAGCGTCAGTTAAAAAAAAATTACCCTGTATATGTATATGTGATGATTTTAAGGGCCAAGATGATTTGTGTAACAGTAATGCCATTTTTTAATAAATGGTTTTTCAATATTAGATCTTCTTTTCCGAAGTTAATAGAGGAAGTTTCCGCGCTAGGATTTATGACAGTCGTACTATCCACCGTAGATGGCGTGTGTGCGTATACATAAGAAGAAACTTCATCCAAGAACACAAACAAGCTTTTATTTAGAAGATTAACCCCTTCAGGGGCAAAGTACTCCTGTAACTAAAATATTGAAATGATTGATTGACACCAGGATTAACGAACGAATTTATTTTAATTTTCCTCATGTACCATATAAACTCAAAATTTGATTATAAAATTTTGGTGTCATTGTGGCATTTTGGGATTAAAATTAAGTGGTATATATAATATACCGGTGTCCTTCAAGGGGTTAAAACGACACCAGGTGCAGATCTGGTTTCACACTAGTCATTTTTTAGTTTCGATGACAGGGTTCCCATTACAGCAGAAGCATGATGGTTAGTTTTTTAAAATATTTATTCCGAAATAGTATTAAAAAAAGAATATTGGTCGCTTTGCCAATACCAGGCAGAGATTCGATTTGATTACCAACTTAACAAACCAAACACCGATCCAGCGTTAGCGTCCCTCTTCTAAATCCTTTCCGAAGCGAAGAGCGGCGGTATAACATTTCAGGAAGAGTATGAATACATGGGTCACGTGACAGCTTGTGCGTCAATCGAGAACCGGGATTCTATGCGAAACGCGCCAGAATATTGAAATAAAGTGGTTTCCTCTAAGGGATGGCGCGAAAGAAGCGACGAGAATATTCTATAATGTTCGATAAAATAGCTGTGACCCAGAGTGTTTTAAGCTAACTGATTATCGTTAGTTACTGGTTTGAGAATGTGGAATGATTTTTACTTGCACGAAAAGGAAAAACAGAAAATAATAAAAATGGTTTATCGAACTTGGATCAAAACAGAATGGATTTAAAATGAAATGTTTTACATTCTAATATAAGAAAAAGATTTTATGATTTTGAGAGTTACTTTTAATATATGAAATTATTAAAATAAATATTTAGAAAAAATTAGAAAAATAAAAAGGAAATAATGCGGGTTTTTTTAAAAGGTGAATATTAGGAAGTTTTTTTTGTAATTTAAAGATAAAGATGCCATTTATTGAACTAACTAGCAGCAATTAAAATATTGAAATTAGATATGAGGTATTTGGAATAAAATAGAGTTAAAATACATTAATAAACGGAGGAAATAAATATTATAGAGTAATTTAGAATAGAATGGGATAAAAGTAATTTATCGTATCGCGATAAATTTAAAATTTTGTTATATATATATATATATATATATATATCTATTTTCCACGTACTGTGTATTTAAATAAATCTTAAATAAATTCTGATTTCCGATCCAAAAGAAGAATTTTCGATAAGAAGATTTGAAATATTCCAAGAGAAAGATTTTAAACTATCCTTCCAGACTTTAAATAACTGAAATCTTTATCTAAGTTAAAGATAAACTAAGAATCTTGCGTTGTTTAATTTAGAAGTTTTATCAGCAGCTGAACATAGCAAAATATCTTAATATCACTTTTCTAGTTCCAGCTTTCCAAATTATTCTTTTGTTGGCTCACACAACTTCGACTTCTGTCACTGGAAATCGGAAATATTTTTCTGCCATTGTCTGATTTCTATTCACTAAAAAGAATAAAATAATTTGCTTCATCTTAATGAAGATGGAATTTCATTAAAAAAATTGTGAACTGATAAAAATAGATGAAACTTCTTAGATGATGCTTAAGAAATGTAATTTTTTGATTAAAATAAAGTTTTTTTAAATTTTGAAAAAAAAAATCAATATTTTAATTAAGTTTCAACAAATTTAACTAATAATTTTTTTAATGGATTTGTCAGGTTTTACTGGCAAAAACTTAAAGAATTAAACTTTTTTCCCTTGAACTTAATATCATCTTATATTTTTTTCCTCAATGAATTTTAATTTTATTTTTTATTGATTCAAAAAACATTCCCGGTATACAGCTAATGTAGATGCAGGATGTGTGATGCGCATAGGCGATGTAATGGGAAAAACATTTCTAGGAGCTCAAAATAATTAACACAAAGAATAAAATACACAGAATTATTTTCTCAGTTGTCAAATGTATAGGGAAAAAATAATCAAGAATATTAATAGTTTCTTAAATATGGAATGTTCATCAGATGTTAGTCACAAAAAATAGATGTCAGCATCCCATCGTTTACTATTCAACTTCGTTATGGATCGGAGTAGACATTTAATTACAGATGTATAAAGTCTCAAGGGTCGGAAAAACTACATTTTATTGTAGCAAACTACAACAACAACTACTTTATTGAAAATGAAGTTAACTAGAACTGCAACGATTTGTTTTAAAAAGTAGCGATCAGTGTTGTAGTAGTAAAAAAACAAAGGGTATACGCTAGAGTCATGAATGTTCAAGGCTAGAGTATCCTATATAGTTTTATTTGAAAAACAGATGGTATACAGAGCTTGTTAAAAAAATACAGAATGTATACCGCGTATACCTCCGTATATCCGCCACTACACCGGTAGTAGTGACTACAACCTATTTTTCAAAAGTAGTCGCTATTTCGCTACTTTCAGATTTTGTCAAAAGATTCAATTTACACTCTAATTTGAAAACACGGATTAAATAATACAGTGACCCCTCCTTATATCACGTCTGCCAAGGTACAATTTACCCTCCGCCTACCAGACGGTTCCAATGGACCAGACAGATACATTCTCAAAATGACTATTTGAACCAGAATTTGTTTAATAAAATAAGTTAAATATAAACCCATGGAAACTAAAGAAAATAAATAAGTTAAATAGTTCTAAATAAAAATTCTGGTGTGAAATGTTTTATCAAGGTTGAGTAAAAGTTCCGGTAGTTCTTAAGCTAAATAAATGCGATATAATCGAGGACATTAAAAATTGTCTTATTGTGTTTGTCTTCAAAATGTTAATTTACACACATATTACAAATTTCTTAGCAAAAATAAAAGAGATAGATAATACAATTAATATTTAAATATAATTACTTAAAAAATATGGAGGGACTCAACTTTCCGAACACTTTACAGAATACTATTCGTAATTAATACTAATAATGTAACAATAAATAAAATCTTTGATCCTAATATTACAAAAGTCAGCTCTGGTAATATGACAACGTGAGGAACTTTTATTATACACGCATATATCCACACGTACATATGGAGCAGAAACATGGACGCTAACAAAATGGATGGTACAAAGATTACAAACAACACAGCGAAATACGGAAAGATGTATGTTAGGCATAACTAGAAGAGACAGAAAAAGAATAACCTGGATAAGAAGTCAGACAAAAGTTTTTGACACCATTGAGAAAATTAAACGGCTAAAATGGAAATGGGCTAGGCACATTGCAAGAAGACAAGACAATAGATGGAGCACCAACACCCTACAGTGGTATCCCAGATATGTAAAACGACCAAGAAGACGACCTCAGGTAAGATGGAGTGACGAAATCAGAAAAGTGGCTGGTGTTAATTGGATGACTAAAGCACTAGACAGGAAAAAATCGAAAAATCTGGGGAGAACTACATCCATCAGTGGATTCAAAACGGTTGTTGTTGTTGTTGATGATGATGATATATGGAATCATTATAAAAATAGCTAAAACGGATTCAGGGCACCTCAAAATACAAAAATATTTCCATAATCGAGTTTTTATCATTATTACAATACTTTCCTTACACTGTATGTGTAGGGAAAGTAAAAATGTGATTACAATACAGCTTATTTTTTCGATCTATACATATGAACGAGCAATATAAGGAGGGGCTATTCTTGTATATAACATATTTATGCTCAATCATACAACTGCATCGATTTCATTTACTATTCTTACAGTAATTATTGCATTGGGACATGAAATTACGATTGACGTGTGTCTATCAATGTGTTTACCTCACCAGTACACTTTTTATTCGTAAATTCTATTCAGTTCTCTTGAGAGTTAATTATATTGAATTGTCTAAATTTATAATCTAGAATATTATAGAAAAACAACTATAAATGTAAACAATATACTATAAATATGAAAATAAATAAATTTCAAATAATTAGAAATCTTCCTTTAAAACATGAAGACCTAATAACGAGTAAATAGAAAAGTGTCGTCAGAAGAAAAAAGAAAATCTGTTGGCGGTTAGAACTTGATTTTCGGAGCAAGTGTCAATGGGGTAGATCTATGACTTCATGCAATGTGACGACACTTGATATATACTACAGCTGCGATTTGTCGCTGAGATTCGCAAATTGTTGAGCAGAACAAATTTTGCATAAAATAAGCAAGTTACGGCTACTCGATTTGTAGAATGGCAACTCCCACCCCCTTACGTAGCGTTAAAAGAACCCTTGGGCGCTACAAACTACTGATTTTTTGTAGCGCGCTACTCGCTACATTATATTGTTAAAAATGTAACGCGCTATACTACAAACTACTGTAAAAAGTATCTGCTACTATAGTTTTGCTACTTGTAGCCCGATACTTCCGACCACTGGTCGTGGAAAAAAAAATCCCTTATACTAACTCTGCTGCCAATCATCGTATAAATATTTGACTGTACCAACCGATTTGAATATTTTCTACTAAACAATGCTATACTTAAATTTTGCACAGGGGATTGATTGCCTGTATGTAGAAATTCTAACAAACTTAATTTTTTTTTAATATTAAAATCTATTTGATAACAGCATACTTGAATTATTTGCTTATATATATATATATTTGAAGAAAAAAATATGACTTATAACCTCTAATTTTAATTTAAGTGTAACATTAATTAGTTAGTAGACGTTATTACTAATCGATTGGTTAATTAAATTTTTATATGATGATTTGCGGCACAGTTAGTAGGGAGGGGGGGGGGGGGTACATAATGTGGTATCAGTTAAATGAGATATATGTAAACGACTATCGAGATTTCTGGTATTACTTTTCAAGCTACCGCGGTGATGACGGCAGCTTAATTACAAGACCATAAACTGTCTAATTGATATATCGAAATTGTTTATTTCTAATATATTATATAAAATTTTCCTAGAAATATTTTCTGGTATTATTAAAATGATTTCTTAAATTATAAGTTTTATTTCTGATTAAATTCTGAATTAAATTAGACAGATATAAATAAAATAAAACATAATACATATGACATCAACATTTTTTTTTATTATGATGTTTGCTTAAAAGATAACATTATAGCGAATTCATGTTCACCTGATTTTGGTGGTGTACTTTGCCATTAAAATAAGTAGCTCATTTTTCTTTTTAAGCTTTATTTTTCAAAACTGTAGCGTGTTTCTAGAAGTAAACTTTATGGCAATTGTATTTAGTTGAATTTTAGATAGAATAATATATTTATATTTGAAATTTTATTTCATTTATTTATTTTAAACAGTTTGAAATAAAAGCTTCTTTAAAATATATTTATTAGAATCAGTGAAATAACATAAAAAAATATTTAGCTAGTATATTGTCCTTCATTTTTAAGTTTGTTTTGTGGAATTTACTCAAAACTCTTTATATATTTCAAATTTTGTATTTATGGAACAAGTTAATAAATAAATAAGTTTGAAAATCATATGATTTAAAAATGAAATTAATTTTATTTGGGAAATTGACATGATATACTTCCAACATAATTATTAGAATAAATACATGGTTTTCGTTTCTCCTGTTGTAAAGTGATACCACAAAGGTGTAGCGGTTTCTTTTAATTAAAATTAATGAGATTTTACCGTTGTAGGAAATTACTTTTAATTATTTAATGGTATTTTAATTTTTTATTTAAAACTAGATCACGATTTTTTCTTAATATAATGTTCGGCTTCGTGTGTGATACTTTGCGTTTTTGAATGAATAAGTGATTTGTGACAGTGGTTTTCTATACAAAAACTATTTTGAGATATATTAGCATCTCTTACATTTCTGAACACATTTTTACTATTAAAGCTGTGTTTACATACATTGCATACATTCTTAATGACATACATTTGTGCAGCAACTATATATTGCTAATTTACGGACATTTCTTTTTAAAAATTACTTGGTTCAGTGCTCAAAAGTTTATGCTTTTGTAATCACTGAGTCAGAATTGATGAAAATGTGTTTTTTAGGTTATTTTTTAGCTTGTTAGATATGTTATGAATATTACTCTGCTCCTTTTCAACTTTAAAAATTATATGAATTTTAATCTGTATATTTGATAAAATAAACCATTTTCATTTTTGAAGAACCTTTTATGAATCAAATCGGTACTGTTCTTTTTTCTCACGTGAATAAATAGAACTGGATTAATAAAACATGTGTCCTTTTTTTTTCATGTTTTGCGCTTTCCATACATTTAAATAAATCTAATAAAATACCTTCTTACTTTTTCAGTGCAAAATAAGTTTTTTAATAAGACGTTTTAAAATTTTTAAAAATTTTTAAATTTTTTTTAAGCTGATCTAAAACTTTAAATAACTTAAGTTTTTACCTACGGAAAAGATAAATCAAGAATGTTTGTTTGTTGCGTTTAGATGTTTTATCATCATCCGTAACAGACTATCTAAACATAATTATCTATTTCTAAGTTTTACATTTCCTTTCTTTGTTGACATACACATAACTTCGACTTCCCTCACTGTAAATCGACAAACTTTTACTATGCCATCATTTCTTTTCTAATTTGTAAAGCGATAAAAATAATTTCCTTTATCTGAAGGATGTTTAACCCTTAATTGCATAGTGATGTAAATTTCCATCACTTTTTATTTAACTTTTAATAAATAAATCAACTTCTTCGCCACCACTATATTTATATAGAAATATTAATTCAGTAAATTTCCCGTGAACTATGTTGCTGTACAAAGTTAAAAATCAATCTTAAAATTTCTGGTGTCTAATATTTAATATATGAATAAAAAAAACACAATTGTAAAAGAAAAACTCATGCAAAGAAGCGTTAAAAAGTTGTGAACTGATTAAAAAGAGGTAACCTTTTACTTTGTTAATTCTTACGAAACGTAGTTTTTACAAAAACAATCAAAGTTTGAATAAGTGTATCTTCAAAACCTATTTATGTATAAACATGAAATTTTGACTGTTGGTTGATTAAACAGCTTGGGATTTTTAAAGAATTTATGCATTATTGAAGTTAAAATAACTCGTATTTTTACTCCGTAAGTCATTGCGCGCATGATATCTTGACAAAGTATGTATGGATTCTTATGTAATTAGATATAGATAATAAGCACATATGTGTGTCTAAAATGATCCACTTTTAAGTATTTACAGTGAAAAGTTTTTTAGTTATGACTATTTTTATTCATTAAAAAATGTTAAAATTTGAATTTTATATTTTTTTACATGGTTAATGAAATAATTTTGACCTAGGAGTTGAATTTTTAAAAATACATATGTGCTTCTTATCTATATAAAATTTCATAACAATTCATACATACGTTTGCAAGATATCATGCGCGCAATGACTTACGGAGTAAAAAAAAACAAGAACGAAAAATCATGCGTCGAGCATAGATTATGTAACACTTTCCAACGCTTCCAAAATAATTTTACAAATCATTACCGTTTAATAAGCTGAAAGATAACATCTAAGTAAAATAATTTGGAAAACGCATAACATATTTAAAAACGTAATTTCAGGAAGTACCAACAATATGCGGAAAAATATTCGAATACTTTTATTCAGCCCTGTATATGATGTATAGATTTGTATATATACTACATAGGATGCTAAATTTTAGTTTAGTTAGGAAACTTGCAGCACAGTTTAAAATTCCCCTTCTGCAGTTTCTGTCCATAAACGGAAATGTGCTCGCAAACTTTTGTGCTGCCCGGTATATGATCTACAGAATTTATACACACCAAGTAATAGACAAAAAGTGAGTTAAATTTAAAATCGCGTTCAGCAACTTAAAACGCACTTCCAAGAATTATTATTAACAGACACTAGAGAATAATTTTGTGTGTCCCTGTAAATGAACGATGACTGCTATACACACACTATTCTGTAGTAAGCCTCTTGTAATGCACCTTAGGGATATATATAAATTTCAATGCGTTTAAAATAGTGAAACATTATTTAATTAAACGCAAACGATTTTTCTCCATAGACGTAATGTAACGGATTTCTTTTGACTGTCCCTGTAAAGTAACTATAAGTGCTATGCACATCATATTCCATATTAAGCTTCTTGTAATGCACCTTAGGGATATATATAAATTTCAATGCGTTTAAAATAGTGAAACATTATTTAATTAAACGCAAATGATTTTTCCCTATAGACCGTAATGTAACGGAATTCTTTTTAGTGTCCCTGTAAAAAAACCTATAAGTGCTACACACTGCAGTTGAAATAGGGAACATGCTATAGATAACGACAATAACATATAAAAATTGCAGGGCAATCCCAGCGTATTTACGGGAGTTAGAGCACGGCCAATCGGCCAGACAAACCGAAGTCATAAACACTTTTCAACTAGGTTGGAAAGTGTTAAAAAGAGTTATTTTACAATCAACAATGCACAAACTCTTTAAAGGACTAGTCAGTTTCTAATGTTATTATATTAAAAGGTATAATCTGTTTAATCAATGGGCAAAATTTCATGTTTATACATAAAAAGGTTTTGAAGATGTACTAATTCCAACTTTGAATGTTTTGGTTGATTTTCGGCGAGTTTAAAAGGTACAATACCCCTTAAATAAATTTGTCATGCTTAACTAGCAAAAGTTTGAAGAAATTATTATTATTATTTGAAAATGAATTATTATTATATAGTCCCAATCAGATATTCAGTGTGTACACTTGCAAGAATTTAAATGATTCAAATAACTGACCCGGCGCGTAAAGTATGTTACACACATTAGGATGCCCGGAATGGATTACCTAGTTTCGATAATTATTTTAGATAATGAGTAATCAGTAATCACCAGTTTAAATTTTGTCATAGGTTACCATGGAATTTCACAATCAGGAAGGTAAAAATATGAATCAGTGGTTAAGCAGGTATAAATAAGGCGGTAAATATAACCGCCTGAAAGGGGTTAGTCAGTCAGCTTCCAAATTTTCCTCGCTAATGTTAAATCTATAGGCATTGGATGCATTCGTATATTTGAAATATATCCTCAGTTAATTAATATCTGTAACTTCTTTTTAGGGTTTCGTTCATCTCACGAAACCCTATTACTCCCGCTCCGTTTTCTGTCTGTCACAGAGCCCTTCTCAAAAACTATGTAACTCACAGAGTGGAAACTTTGTGTATAAATCTCAATATCAGCTATAAAGAGCTCAAAATATTAAAATTTGAAAAAAATCGTATTATTTTAATAAATAGAGATAAAAAACCAAAATTCTAACAGCCTTTTCTTATTAAATTTAAACATTTTTCGTCATAGCAGATGCCAAAAATTAAAAATCCACGATGAAATTCTTTCTACAATAATTAATTTTCTATCAGACGCTTTCCACGTGAAAAATAAAAATGAAATAAAAATTTTCACCAATTGAAAAAAATATTAATATGAAATAAAAATGATTGACGTCATAGTGGTAATAAAACAGAAAGATTTCTCAATAATACAAGGAGGATAAGTATGTGTGTATGTACACAAAGCAGATTAATATCACGTCATTAGAGAATTAAAAAGAAAATCTGACGTCATATCGCAAGTTTAACGGATTTTTCAAACGTTTCAGAATAATACAAAGCGAGTATGAACATGAGTAATCGAGAATAGTAAATGTATGAGTTTGAGGAACGTATTGAACGTATCATGATAAAAATCCGATTATGGAAATATTCGCATATTTTAACATTTTGAAGGTGTGCAACATGTTTAATTTCGAAATTAAAAATTTTTTTAAATATCGCATTTAGTCCACATGACAGATATTATTATGACAGAATATAATAGCGGACTTCGCCCGCTATCGGGCTGGTTTAGAAATTCGAAAAAACGAGAAAAATAGACCGGTAAATTTTTACTGTATAAAAAACAAAAAACATGAGTTTTTTTTTTTGGTTGCTAAATGAAATTTATTGGGATTTATTAAAGAAAGGATAAAGTGTTTTGAAAGGAATATTAAACGAAACCCTTTGAGCGATCTTCGATCACACTTACCCACTTGTTTCTGTGTACTCTTCTGAAAGGATGTCTCTTTTTTTCTTAGTTGTCAAACTATTTCTAAATAAATACATACTTAATTTTATTTAAAATGTTAAAATCTTACTGACAGATCGCCAGCTTTTAACACATAAAATATTAAATTAAGCATATATTAAAAAAGATTTTGAGTGATGAGAAAAAAGAGACACCCTTTAAAGAAGAGTACACAGATCAAATAAGTTAAAGATATTAATTTTCTGAGGCGATATTTTTAATATACGAAGGCATTCCACCCCCATAGGTTTCAAATTAGCGAGGGGAATTGAGAAATTGACTGGCTAACAGCTTTAAGTAAATAACGAACAGAACTTTGGAACAAACATTAAGCAAAAATAAATAAATAAAGAAAGAAATAATAAAGAAAAGAGGAATTCAAATTATTTCTTTTTAAATAGACACATGAATGTTAACTAGCAAAAGTTTGTTAAAATTATCCTTTTAATACATAATAGTACATTTAAATAAATCTTAAATATCCTCTTATTTCCAATCTAGAATAAATTTTTGGTAAGAAAATTTTAAATATTCTGAGAAGGAAACTTTGTGCTGTGTTTTCGGACTTTAAATGTAACTAAGGTAACAAACAAAGCAAGATAAATAATCTTGCTTTGTTGAGTTTAGAAGTTATCATCAGCTGTATGTAGCAGAATATCTTAACGTCATTTTATCTAGCTCCAGCTTTTCAATTTCTTTCCCTTGTTGACACGCATACAACTTCGATGTCTCTCATTCGAAGTTGAATTTCTCTTTCTGTTATCGTCTGATTTCTATTGATCAAATCGATAAAAATAGCTTTCCATATCTTAATGCAGATCAAATTTCATTAAAAAGTTGTGAGCGGATAAAATGTAATTGAATCTCTTGGATATTCTTGCAAAATGTGATTTTATGATAAAAAGAAAATATGTTTTCTGTTTTAAAGAAAATAATGAAAATTTAAAATATTTTATTCGCACCTACATGTTTTGCAAACGACAACAAAAAAATATTTTGAAATGAATTTATTATGCTCTACTAGCAAAAATTTTAAGTTTTTTTAGTTTTTGTTGTTACAAATTCATTATTGTTTTATATTATCTTTGAATATTCAGTGTACACACTCCGGTAAATTTAATTCATTCAAGTAGCAGTGCGTAGCGTGTGCAAAGTCTGTGATGAACATACTGCCGTAATGAAATAAAGAAAAGTGCTCTTTTAAACTCATGGTATTCAGCTCACAGGCTATTCACACTAATTATATATTATACTCTTATTTCAAAGAATAATGCCCCTCAAAAAATGCAGAAAAAGACAACAAATTAAGGGGGGATTTGCCCCCCGTTTCTCCCTTTTTACTTAACCAATAAACACCCAAAACTAATCAGGGAAGCGTCTTATCACAATGAACCTATATACAAAATTTGAAGCAAATCGGATAATTCTGCATGAAAAACCCATTTATCTAATTTAAGGAGGGGGGGTTATTCGCCCATTCCCCCCTTTATACTTAACCAATGAAACCCAAAACTAATCAGGGAAGCACCTTTTACCAATGAACCTATATACAAATTTGAAGCAAATCGGATAATTCTGCATGATAAATTAGTTTATCTAATTAAAGGGGGAGACTAGCCTCCCGTCCCCCCCTTTACACTTAACCAATAAACACCCAAAACTAATCAGGGAAGCGCCCTATCACAATGAACCTATATACAAAATTTGAAGCAAATCGGATTATTCTGCATGAAAAACCCATTTATCTAATTTAAGGAGGGGGGATTACCCGCCCGTTCCCCCTTTATACTTAACCAATGAACCCCAAAACTAATCAGGGAAGCCCCTTTTCCCAATCAACCTATGTACAAATTTGAAGCAAATCGGATAATTCTGCATGAAAAATCCATTTATCTAATTTAAGGGGATAATCTAATTAGCCCCCCCGATCTTCCCCTTTATACTTAACCAATGAACCCCCAAAACTAATCACGGAAGCGCCTTATCAGAATGAGCCTATATACAAAATTTGAAGCAAATCGGATATTTCTATCGATAGTTATCGCGTTACGTACATACACACGTACATACATACAGAAACTGCGGGCACATTAGCTTTCAGGCTTTGATATCATCTGAGCTAAAAAATCACTTTAAGGGGCTCAATGAGTTTACACAAAAAACTCATTGTTTGAATGAAAATAGACCGTAGAAAACGATTTCATGTAATCATGAAAAGCAAAGAAAATAAAACTTTTAAATAAACCAAAATACATGGTTCGTACGCTTTTACTACAATTTTTAAGTAGAATTTTTCGCCTTATTTAAATGCAGAAAAGAATTACAAATCCTGTAATTGATACAATTTCTGCTATTTAAATATTAAATAGAATTTTTCTTTTCAGAAAAATTGCTGCTCTAGGAAATTCCAAGGACTTGATAAGGGGAAATTCTATTGAAAAATTGTGGTAAAAGCCTACGAGCCCTGAAATAAAAGTGATTTTTTTTCTAAATATGGAAATACATATTTAGAATATTAAGTATATACATATTTGATATTACCTCGTCACTTACTATTTAACTTGGTTACACACTTGACTATATATTTAATTATCTGTATCATCCTTAATGACAGTTAACCTTTGACGAACGTATGCCGCCATATTCATAGCAACCAATTTTTATTGTCAGATATTGTACAAACATGCGATTGCCGAACTTCCTTAAATAGTTTTAAATAAAAACTTCTTAAAAAAATCTTTTTTTTTTTTTTTTTACAAGACGTACAATAGCGACAATATATATTTAGACATTTGATCATACTTTGTTTGTTAATCTATTTTGATCAACGCGTTGAGCATTCTATATTTATTTAAAAGTTTTATATCGTGGTGTAAGTAGGTAAATAAATAAGTTTAAGAAAAATACCAATATCATCGATTATCGTCACGTATTCAATTTCGGTATTTTTCGAATAACGTTGCACCGCCTAATGTCAAATGTTAATGTTGAGGAACAAAATGTAGCTAAAAAATAAAAATCACAAGATTCATTCAAAATAGAGTAAAACAACGCTAATTCGAAAACCGGAATAATCCGAACTGAAATTTATTTGAAATTCTAAGAAAATAAATGAAAATAGTAAAGAAAAATATATTGGGTTGTACGAAAAGTTCTTTCTGTTTGGAAAAAACCAATTCGTACCGGAAAAATTTACCCGTCGATTATTAGACATTAGATATCAGAATTTATGCTAAATAATTTTTTTAATACTCATTTAACCTATCTTCTTCTAATGTTAATACTTTTCTAAACTTAAACTTAATGTATGGAGTCTGTAAAGAGTATTTTTTCTTCTTTTTATGAGATGGGTTCTCGACCCTCGGTAGGTTTCGCCTGTCATTGTTTTTGGATTTAATGGAATATTTCTTTTCTTTTTTTTTTATTGTTTTTTCTTAACTTTTATTGTTATACTCTATTAATTCCTTATCACATTAAAAAAATTATTTATTTTTATGTTTATTTATTTCATTTTTAACTTCTCACTGCTCATTTTTGCGTCGCAAGTCAAATTACCTTTAACCTGGAAGTTCAGTTGACTGCAACTAGGTATTCCATGATGCTAACTACATTGTTCCATTGTTGTTTAATAATTAAATGATAGAATTTTCCGGTACGAACCAACCTTCCCAAACGGAAAGGACTATCCAAACAACCCAATATATAACCCTACATTCCGGCGTAAAACGCGAACCTAGAATTTCAAACTATATTTTTCAGTCTTTAGGTATATTCATCGTTACTTTTCCATAATATCAACACCATTGTCGCCAAACATAATAGTTGGCGCCAAATGAAACATTAAAAAAAAAAAAAAAAAAAAAAAAAAAAAAAAAAAAAACTGGTGCGTAAGTATTTATTTAAAAAATATAACATTTCAAAATTACAGAATTTTGCGAACTATTTTATTAAATCAATACAAATGTATACAAAGTAAAAGAACATAAAAAAATATAAAATAAAACATTTTTTCATAATTTCCATTTAAACTTCAGACGTGAAATTCTAAGTATTAATTAGCACTGTAAAAAACATTTCCTTTTTGAATCAGCGAAAAAAGTAAGTTATAACTTAGTAAAAAAAAATTCTGTAAAGAAACCTTCATGAAATTAGTAGCAAAAATATAAAACAAAATAAAGAACATTTAAAAGCATAATAATTAGTACTTTTCATGTAATGTCATGCAAAAACGATTTTCTTTGTAAATAAATAGCGTGTCCATTAATGTAGAAGTCTTAGTTCTTATGATTATCTTTTTTCCATATTTTTTAAACTTTTATTTTTATAACCAACGTATAACGCGCACCTTTAAATTTCTATTAATTTTTTTGTAACAAAGGTGGGCATTTTACGCCGGAATGTACAGTAATTTGTATTAAAAATTAAAAATATTTATATTATGCATATTATTACTTAAAAAAAACGAGAAAGAAAGAAACATTGTTAACTTATAACTTCCCGTCTGTTTGGCTTCCCCCCCCCGCCCCCCTTTTTTAAAAATTCTATTTATATCAGAATTTCGGATAATCCCAAATTGTGCTAACCTAAACAGGTAATAGACCCAAGCTCGGTTTACCGGGATTCTACCGTTTATTTTTGATATACCGAAATTTAGAGAAAAAAAGCTTTCTTTAGCATATTTAAAGAAATGTGATAGGAATCGCATTGATGGAACAGTGGCGCAGTAGAGAATCAATTGACACCGTCATATTTAAGTTGTGCTCTTTGTCTTATTTAAGGACAGAGTTTCAGAGATTTTTTAAGGCGAAAAATACTATTAAAATTTAGTGGTGAGAATCGCCCAACTGCTGTGCCACTGTTCCATCACTGTGAATGTTAAATAAAATGTTTTTTTTCTTATTTTTATTATATGTGTACGATATATATTTTAAATAAATAGACCAGCTGAAAATTATCTTTCACATAGCTGCCAACATTTACGCTCTTTTGTTACCCCTAAAATTTAATATAAATTTTTGTGTTATTTAATTAACTAATTAGGCCGATTAAATAAGATAAAATTTACTATTAAATTTTAGTGGGACGAAACAAGCGTAACAGTTGGCAGCTATGCCTATCAGCATTCTCTCACTATTTTCTTTTTGAGAGTAAATATACCAGTAAATAACCTAGTAAATAAATAAATGAATTCTGTATGTGCGGTGTTATTAAAAAAAACATAACAATTTACAAGGGGTGCGAGTAAATTCTACGAAATAAAGATATTTAAATATAACGACATTAAGAGCCTACACTAGTCACATGAAAACCTTCTCAACTAATGTTAAATCTATAGAGCGTTATTTCAAATTTCTCGTTTGCATTTAATTATATATTTATTTATTTATTTGAATAAGATAACTGAGGTCGATCTCGGAACAGGTCCTTTTTTCACAAAGGGTAATAAATAATTATATTATTTTATTTTTATTTAAAATTTATTTTACACCAATTTGTAAAAAATGAGAAAGAAAATTCGAATTTAAATCAAATTACGAATATAAATGATACTTTTTTTTTCAAAGTGGGATATGTTTTATACCACATGATTTTAATCAAGACGTGTACCAGAATTTTTTAACAATATTTTGCTTTTATAACTTTGGTGGATAAGAAAAACAAAACCCTATGTAATTGCATTTCCGCATTTTCAAATAAAATTTTCGAAAATTCTAGTGCGAATTGAGTATTACAGAAACACAGTTACTAACCTCTGAGATAGTTAAACTGCCAAAAAAGCAATATAACACCAAATGTTGGAAAGGTTTATGATATTTTAGCGAAAAAAATCAGAATGATTAAATTTCGTGAAAACCAAGAATGTTATAAAATTTTTTTTGTGAGCATATAAATTATGTACGTATAAATTACATTACGTATAGAATATAAAAAGTGTTTTATAAAAAACGAACATTGTTTTTCTATTAGCTATTGCAACCCAATTCTATTTGTTTCAAATAATGTAACATATTTATTGCTATAAAAACGTTATTTATTCTTATAGCTGTTAAGTTCTTCACGTTTATAATGAAATATAATACGCAAAACAACATAGATTTATGCATTGTGATAGTTAAACTGCCAAAAAAGCAATATAACACCAAATGTTGGGAAGGAGGTTTATCTTTTGGCAATAAAATTAGAATTATTGAATTTCGTGAAAAAGAAGAAAAATGTAAAGTTTTATTTATTGCCATTAAAATTAAATAAGTATGAATACCATATTTTATAATTTTTTTTATAAATAATGAACATTGTTTTTTTTTTCAGCTTTCGCAACCCAATTATATTTATTATAAATAATTTAACATATTTATTGCTATAAAAACGTTATTTATTCTTATAGCTAGTAAGTTCTGCAAGTTTATAATGAAATATATATGCAAAATAACACAGATTTATGCATTGTGATTTGGCAAAGTATGTAATATACAGGAACAAGAAAAAATAACGTAACGGTAAATTGAAAAATTTAATTTTAAATTAATACTATTGGCAACAGCTGCTGATACGCAATCTATCGTCTCAAGCTGTCTGAAATTTACATATTTGACATGACACTTTTACATGTTTTCATGCTACAATCTCATTAAATTATCAAGAAATAATTAATCACTTATGATGTCACTCTAAGGAGAAAATAATTGAATGTACCCCCATTTGTTAATCAATATATTCTTCTTTTACTGGAAAATTTTTAGTTTGGAGGGAAACAAGTGAAAACGGTTACACATTCTATTAACAATATCGTTTTTATAATACAACCTCACATTACTAAACAATGCTTAACACGTTCGCTGCTGGGTTAAAATTAACGGTATTTTATTTTATTTAGAAAGTTTGAATTCATACCAGAAAATACTAATAGCAATATTTACTTTATTTAATAACAGATATTTCGTGATTACATAAAATAAAAATTCTTCTTTCGAAATTTCCGGTACGAATTCGTAATTTTAGATTGAAATACCACGAGTATACTCGTGGTTGGCAGCGATTGGTTAAAATAATTTTTTTTCGAGCATACAGTGCAATGAAAGTACATTAAACATAATGTATGTGTGTGTGCAGCGTTGCCATATTTTTAATTCAGAAATTCACAATTCTTACAAGGAATTTTGAATTGTTATTTTAGTTTAATATAATGGCAGATAAATATTTCGTAAATAATAATAAAAAAAGTTATTAAAAAATTCTGGTTTAATTTCGGAATTTCTGAATAAAAAATCCGCCAGTTTTGGCAGCACTTTGTGTTTGTGTGAACATTATAGCTTCCAAACGGTATTATTATTATTATTATTTTCTTATTAGTCTTTGGAAGAGTTAACAGGAAGAGTATAACTTTGGAAGAGTATAACTTTTGAAACCCTTCCCATCCCAGTTCACCAAGTTATCCACCTATTATTTATTACTTTACGAACACATAGTGCAACGAAAGTATTGTAATCATGATTTGTAAGTGCGTTTGTTTTGTGAGTGAACAACACTATAACACCGAAACACCAAATAATTATAATAACTAAGAAAAATCTTAATACAATTAATCTTTGACATATTGACTATGGCGCAATGTAGGGTGTTTTCAAAATTTAAATATTTGTAAAATGACAGCATTATAAAATAAAATAAATTTTTCCCCAACATTATAATAAGATGCTTTTTTGCGAATCGACATAAATCAGTAAGTTCTTCTCATTTTACAGTGAAAGTTTTACAGTGTTTATAATAAAGTAATAACATAATAATTTTAATTCAATTTTTTTCAATGTAGTTAAGAGATATTTAAACATTTAAAATGTATGCATAAAAGAAATTTAATGACTTTTGCTTACCTGCAAGATAACTCTTAAAAAATACAGTAGAATCGTGTATCAAATTGTATCTTAATATTGTCTTATTAAAACGTGCGCCTTTGTAGGATCAGCGGGATTAAAGGGCTTAAACGATGGATAATTGAAGCTATGAATTACAAGTGGTTGTTTATATATTTTATTTTGCAACGAACTTCTGTTTTGAGAACTCGCCTCAGGAGGGTAAAGTGTCCCATCATGTAGGTAAACGAAATTTCCGTATAGTGCGCACGCATTGACTTTTGCTTTGGCAACCGGTCGTCGTCGGAACTAACAATTTTAACGCGTACTGCGCACGCTCTCAGTATAATCTCTGTGATAGTATCACAATTTGCAGAAATTAGAGGAGTCTTTCTGGTACATTTCTCCTGCAAATATCCCTGTATGGCAGAATTTTCTTTATCAAGATGTGGTACGAATAGAAAAGAATAGTCCACTGGCACGTATATGCCCCAATTCGTAATCAACACTCTTATTCATGGCAACATTATATGAGGTTGCAGTATAAAATGTCCTCCCTCCCCCCTCAACGAACTGTGCATACATTGTTTTCATTCCTGTATCACATATAAACTTTATATAAAGTTTAATAACGCTTATAAAATACAGCAATAGATAGCAAAGCTATTTAATTTTCAAATATTTAGTTTGAAAATCCGCCTTTGAGCTCTTTTGTTTCTGTTCTGCACGAGAGATGATTTTCTAGAAGAATTTTTGCTCTTGTATTAAAAAAAGAATGTGTTTTAAATTTTTTTTTTACTTTCTATTTTCTGTTAATGTATTCAAAGTTTAAATAATCACAAAACCTATTTAACCCATTCGCTGCCAACCACGAGTATACTCGTGGTTTTTCAATCTAAAATTACGAATTCGTACCAGAAATTTCAAAAGAAGAATTTTTATTTTATGTAATCACGAAATGCCTGTAATTAAATAGAGTAAATATTGCTATTACTATTTTCTGGTATGAATTCGAACTTTCTAAATAAAATAAAATCCCGGTAATTTTAACACGGCAGTGAACGTGTTAATAAAATTTTTTAATGCGTGTAAACTTTATATCAGTGTTGTATTGTAATTTTGTAATAAATGAAAGGTTTCTTTTAAAACTCAATGTTATTTGTTCTTAATAATTTATTTTAAATCTATTTTAAGTGCATAATGTGTTTTTCATTAACTTGAAAATAATTTTACATAAGAGGGTTAAAACTTGGGTTGGGTTGAGTTGGGTTGAATATTGACGGCCAATTATCGACACTGGGGATATAGGCCCGGGGGGAGTGCCCTTCGTGGGGGTCTTTCTAAGGGAACCTAATCCGTATTTACGCATGGAGAAAATCCACGGCTCGAAAGAAAACCACGAAAACTCCGAGCGATTAGGCCGACGGGCGCGATTGGGATCGAACCCAGCACCTCCCGTCTACCAGCTTCGAGAGCACAACCTCTCAGCCACTGGTGGGGCGGTTAAAACTTGGACGCAGCCTATCAACCAAGATTGGGAGTACCGTAATTTCCGGCGTATAATCCACGGATCAAACAATTTTGTTTCAACCCAGAAATTTTATTCAACAATTGACATCAAATATTTACGGCGATCTAGTAAGTTTCACGTTACAAAAATAAATTTCTGGTTTGAAACATGATTGTTTGATTCGCGGATTATATTAAGGAAATTACGGTATATATTAAGTAGCGTCTAGCCCCTGCACTTTTGCTTTTGGCTACGATTTCAAAAAACGGATCACTCTGCTGCGCGCATGCGTGCTTATCTGATACTTTAAAATTTTGTTCTAAGCCATTTCAAAATGAGTGCGTATAGCTCTGTGGTATGTCATTTCTCTTCCGTTCTGTGGTCTTGAGTTCGAATCCCAGGGGCGGAAGGTTTTAATTTTCAGTATTTATTTGAGTTATAAAAAATAATTTGAATAAAACAAATGTAAGTTTTATATTTCAGTATTTATTTGAGTTATAAAAAATAATTTGAATAAAAAAAAATGTAAAGTTTCCATTTTTCAACATATAAGCGATGGAAAGTTTGAAACAAAATGGAAATAAATATGAAATTTGGTTATAAATGAATTTCGTACATTCTAGAGAATGCTGTACAGCGAGTTTCATGCGACCAGTGATGTTTTTTTTCGGTTAATGTACGCGAAGCGTACATACACAGATTATTGACCGCGGCTTGAATGAATTTTGTGCATTCTAGAGATTGCTGCAAAGCGAGTTTCATGCGTCCAGTGATGTTTTTTTTTTCGGTTAATGTACGCGAAGCGTACATACACAAGTTATTGACCACGGCTTGAATGAATTTCGTGCATTCTAGAGATTGCTGCAAAACGAGTTTCGTGTGTGCAGTGATGTTTTTTTTAATGTTAAAAATTGTTTTTTGGATGTTAAAAATTTGCTTTAAAACGCTATAAAATCGTTAAAAATCGTTAAAAATTGAAAAATCCGGAGGAAAAAAAATGTATTTTAGTAGAAGTCTGAAATTGAATTTCTTTAAGAATGTTAAAAAAAAAAAAAACTAAAAATAATGAAAATTGTGAAAGAAAATATTTAGTTATATTACGCTAAATGTTTTAAATCAAAATCCTTTTACGAATTTAAAAAAAACTGCCGCGGAATGGAATAAAATTAATATGGTTCTCGTTGAAAATGTCTAGAGCAATGCGCATGCGCGCAGCAGAGTGATCCATTTTTTGAAATCGTAGCCAAAAGCAAAAGTGCTTGGGCTAGACGTTTGAACGCTTTTTTAATGTTACAACTCTACCAGCCTCATCGGTTTAGGTAGGTAGCTTGATTTTGAAATAATGAACTTCTCTGCAGCACACAATAGGATTTTTTTTTTTTAATATTTAAAGATTCCTAGTTTTTTTCTGGCATAAATTTTAATAATTTTCTTTTATTAAAAAAATCTATACCAATAAAAGACAAAATCGCTCTGTGTGTCTGTGCGTCTGTCTGCGATGGCTAGAGAAATCTATCGCTTCTAGAAGCCTTAAAATTTAGATATAGGTAGTCCAAGGCCTCTCCTGATGCACCTGAGACTCAGAATATTATTATTTTAATTCTTTACCTAGATATTAATTAAAATCCATAAAGAGCTCTCATCAAAAATATGCCTTTTTTCCCTTAGGTTGATGGGTTTTATAGAGTCTTCGCAGAAGTAATTAAATAAACGAGAGTAACGATATAAAGATAATGTCTTATAACGAAATAGGGTTAATATTGAGTGCACTTACCGGCGCTAGCCGTGCTAATGTAGCGCCACCTGCAAACGACAAGTCGAAAATGTGACTAGGCAGACGAACTGATACAACTGTCCTACACAGACGGCATCTGTTTGAAACATATGTCGAGGCACGTTTTTCTTCTTCAAAGGATGTTTCGTGAGAAGTCTTTGGATGAAAGTCGAATGTTTCACCCGTTACTGTTTTTTCAGCTAAATATCAATATTTTAGAACGAAAATTATACTTATGCTTCGGAAACATAATATTTATTAATCATGAAATTTTCAAATATTTTGGATAATAAGACTATTTTTTAAAGCATAAAAAAAAATTAGAACATTTCTTACCGGCAATTTTGCATAATTTGATACGTACATTTACATTTTCTAAAAATCGAAAATTTCGGCCTACACTTCTTATTTTATAAAAATCCTGATTTTATGGTAAATAAATAAAATAATTGACAATGGCGTTAATAATTAAAGAAACGTTTGTATCTTTTTTATTCGCGGGGATGGGGAAGGAGGGAGGGGCGGCTTTTTAATAAATATCTCAATTAGCGAACTGCGCCTCCCAGCGGAGGGTTTATCGTTATTTGACACCATTTTTAATATATAAATATCTACTGCCCCAACTTTCACAGAACTAATTCCAATTAACAAATTTAAATTTTTTAGGTTCATCCGTAACGTTTAATTGCAAGTGTTTTTTTCAATACCTATGTACCGTTACCATAACTGAGCATCTAACTTTTCCATTTCAACGCAAATGATTCCAAACATTATAATAAACTTAATAATCACCCTCTATAACCAGGGATGAGATTTCTCCGACTTTCTGCATACCAGTATAATGTTAGAGAAAATTTTATTCTGTTAAATCGTAGAATGTACCGATTAAATAAAAAAATATATATTTCTCTAAGATTATACTGGCATGCAAAAAGTTGGAGACATCCCATCCCTGTCTATAACATTAAAGTGAACTTATGAGTTGTATCTACCACTCTTTTCGAATAATAACTTCGGATTGTTAAAATTTCATTTCAGGGTATCTCGGGTTCTACGGTCTCGAATACGACGGTGTTTGGCTCATTTGACTCGATATCGATAACATAAATAATTTGAGTTTCACTTTATAGCGCTAGGGGGCGCTTTCTATCTCGGGTTCAACGAGCCTGATTTATACGGGACCTTACAGATTTCAGTCATGTTCGTATAGAACAGATTACGCCCCCTGGCGGTGGAAGGTGGAACTACAGGAGTATCTCGTATTCTATGGGCCCGATTACGACGTCCTCGTATTCAGGGAGCGGTGGTGAAACCAACGCCCCTTGAATAATAGGCCTAAGTTCGGAAACTAAAATGGCGGCTGTTGTATGTGGATTTTTTTAGCGTTTATACGGCTCTTTGAATTTTAATACTAGTATTTTATATAGTTTTCTTCACTCTACTTGATCTCAGCAAAAGAAGGCGAAGAAAACTTTTAGAAAATACAGGTATTTAAATTCAAGGGATCGTACAGACACTGAAAAAATAATCCGCTACGTCAGCCTTTAGTTTTGTGTCAGCGCGTAGGTCGTATATTTAGGGGGCAATAATGACACACCTGGGCATGCTTTTGCTTTATAATACATCTTTTAAACACAGAGCCATTTTTAATTTTTGAATAACTTTTATTGTATAAAATCACCGCTATGTAATGCTGTAAAAAATTCTTTATAGTTATCTAAACTTTACGAAAATAAAATTTTATAAAACCAGCATTTACAGTATTAAAGAAAAAAAAAACCTTCATAACAACGCATTAAGGGAAAAATTGTTATAATCTAAATATTTAAGCTTACGGATTATTTATTATATAAATCTAACACTGTAACAATTTTATGTTTCTTTAACATATAAACAAGCTGTTGCGACATTTAATTAAGAAATTTCTTTCTTAACCAACGTATTTGTATTTTTCCTTCTTTTGATTACATCTATTGCAATGTTTATTTTCTTTTTGCAAAATCCAAGACTGATGTCGTAAATAGAGTTATTTTTCCCAGAGCAATCTTCATTGAAACATATGCAAATATTTTTTCCTTCTTTATGAAGATAGAGTTGATTAAAATAAAAATATACATGGTAGTTGCCAGAGAAATAAAAGTTATTCTGTAATTTTTTTCAGTTAAGTGTAAGTGTATGCTTTCTCATCAAAATTCTAAACGAGGAAGGGTGCCATTTTCGATACATTTAGGTATAAAACTTGGCATCGCTTGAAAGGATTTTCAAAGTTGTAAAATTTTTAGAGAGATTTGGAATTTGTTAGTAAAAGATTATTGAAGTAAGAAGTAGGAGGTATATTATAATGCCTTTTTCTTAATGGTATAATATTTTAGCTTTTTTAGGCGTGCGTTCGTAATTATATAAATACATAGCACCTATAGTTTTCGTTTGGTCCGTCCGTCCGTGTGTCCGGTATATAACAGCGTTAAAAACTACCCAACCGAATGGTTTGAAATTTAATATATATAATCGTTGCAGAATTTTGTCGAGTTAATTTAAATTTTATAAAAATTAAATCAAAACTTAAAAATATACAAATAAAAGTTTTATTCATTCTATTAAATCCTATCATACGTAGGGGAAGATGGGGTACAATGAAACAAGGGGTACAATGAAACATTACATGTAAAATCAGTAAAATCTGTCACAGAATGTTGCAATTTATATATATGTTATATAACTGTATGTCTCAGTTACTGATGTGATTTGGATACATTCACACTTCTACAACATTAGCAATAAAAGATTATTGATTTTTCACCGTTGAAAGTAAGTTTCTTTACTGAAAGTAATTTTGTTTCTTTTTCGTTGTTGTTATAAGTAATAATTTTTTTTATATACATTGTTATCTTTGGGTTGTTGTCTTCATACCTCCAAAAGCAAAATAAAAAAAATAAATATTAGAAGTTTGTAAATAATTTTTTACTTTGTAACCTCAGTGCGGGGTACAATGAAACACTTGCATATGGGGTACAATGAAACATGTTGGAATATGGCCTTTCAACAGAATTTTTTTTTATGAAGAAGATTATTTGTGTTTGTATGTGTCAGATAGGCCTTGTCCTTCTGAAAATTATTTCCATAGTCAGATTTATGAAACTGAAGAGCTGACTAATGACGCTGCAGAGCAGACTAAAGAAGCTGAAGACCAGACTGACAAAACCCAAGAATCAGAAGCAGTGGATCTTGCCATAAGTTAAGTAGATCATTGCAGGTTGTTCAGCAACTATTCATACACCATGCACAGGCTCTAATCTTGTGAGGAAATACATTTCTCCTCAAGAGATAAAACCTTACACCTAAGGCTGGTCCAAGAAAGGAAATAAGAGTACGAAAACAGAAAAAAAGTGGTTTGTTCTAACCAACGCCAGTAAAAAAGGCTCTTGTTAGGCAATTAAAAAGTAAAAAGAGGAAAAAAGCTAAGAAGGGGTTGTTTCAAAACAAACTCTGCCTGTTAGACTCTGAAGATGACAATGATCCAGATTATTTTCCAGCTCCAGCTGATCATCGAAGTACTAAGAATGAGATATTTACACATAACATGTTTGACACTAGCAATATCTGTATAAATGATTATGTTTTAATCAAGGGGGGTGAACTCTTAAACATAGGGAAATATATTTTGTTGGAGATATCATAAATTTAAATGAAGTCGAATGTGAAGTATACTTCACATAAAAATACTTCAACCCTTACTTTAAATTTGAGCATAGCATTCTGCAGAAACTCAGATTATGCTGAAACTTTCACCCCATATCCCTTCAGGAGCCCAGAGACCAAAAAAGAGAACCAGAAATGCTAATTTTTTAAACTGACTTGAGTCAATTTAATATAAAATGAAAGATATTTCTTAAACTAATAGAATTTTTCTTTCTGTTCATCTAGGACTATAATATCTATATCAAGTTCTTTGTCTTTAAAAAAATTCCTATTTTGTATTTTAATCAAATTTATTTTTTGTATTTTAATCAAATTTCTTTTGTGTATTTTATTAATTAAGTTTTGTTTTTGTATTCAGCTCATTGTTCATAAAATAAACTATTATTGGGTGGAAATTGCTTGCATCATTTGGAGTGTTTTATTGTACCCCGGCATACGGGGTACAATGAAACACTGTAAGACATTTACTTTCTGTTATTTTTCAAGCATAAAAATATTGTTCAGAACCTAATAAAAATTTATATAGATGGGGAAAATACAAGATTAAAAGTATGCATTAATTATATTTTTGTGCATGCAAAATTGTGGATAGGAAAAAAAAAATAGTGAATTTTGTTTCATTGTACGCCGTCTTCCCCTAATCTATATAATAATAAAAATGCAAATCATGTGACTGAGCAAAACAAACACGGACTAACCATTTCTTTTTTTCATATGCTAGGAGGCTATTTTTATTCAAAATTATTTTTTCGAATAAAATTGCATAAAAATTGTTTGTTTGAGAAATGAGTTACATTCAAATGAGTATAGATTCTGAGATAACTTCAGTTGAAATTAGGTTGAAAGCCGAATATCTCGATCCATTATAGAAAATAAACACAAGAGATTCATTTATTATGAGTAATAAAAATATTAAACCACGGAGGTAATCATTCGCAAAGCATTAGCTCCGTGGTGAATTTTGCAGCACTGTCTGGTGTCGAAAAACAAAATTCGCATTTGTAAACGTGGCATACGTAATAAGAAAAAAAAAGCACCCTCATTTCGCTCATTGCAGACGATATAATTCAATTCACTGAAATAATAATGATGGTTTTCTTACAAGTAAAACTAGTTATAATACGAACGCACCTCATTTATCACGTTTAATGTACAATTTCCAACTTGTTTTAAATTCTGGTTATGTATTTTATATGTTTGAAAGTTTTCAACTAAAGTCAACTAAAAAAAATTAGAATGCTCACATTTTCCGATAGATTTAATTTTGGTAAATATTGTAATATCCTGTATTTCAGTCGTGGAATAGATTAACAGCAGCGGGCCGTTTGTCACCACTAATTTTTAGTAGTATTCTTTGCCCTGCTTAATAAGAGAATTTCTGAGATTTAATAAGGCGAAGAATACCGGGTACGCCATAAATTCCTAATAACTTAAAAAAAAAATCATTAAAAAGCAACAAATGATGCTAAAGAATTTCGTTTTGCACGAGAGGGATTAGAGTGAGATGGAATTTTTTTTAATAACATAAAATGTTGTGGTTCTGTAAGCCTAATTTGCATACATCAGCTTCATATTATGCATGCGAGCGCCATATTTAGGTAATTTTTTAATCAATTTTTTTAAAAATTAAGAATATCCAATCTCCCTCTAATCCCACTCGTGCAAACCGCCATTTTTTAATATCATTTGTTCCTTTTTAATGATTTTTTAAAGTTTTAACGAGCTTATGACGGAGCCGGTATTTCAAACAAATTTATTAAAGATTTTTTTTAAACACCACATATAAAGTAGCATGCGAGCAATATTAATAAAACAGATATTTGTCCGTCTGTCTGTTTGCCGGCATTAACCAGGGAAATATAGTGCTCGTAGAGGTGTGAAAAGTTGAATGAGAATAGACGAAGACAGGTCTAAATGCACATGAGGCAAATACACTGCTCAAAACAATTAAAGGATATTTGAAGTTTTATATAAAATAAAGATATAAACGAAATTTTTTTTGCCGAAAATAGAAGAAGAGAATCACAAATGCACATTTTTCTGGTTTTCAAACTCTGGAGTATGCAAATTTTGAGTTCGACGTAAAAAACGTCGCTTCAGCGGCAGCGAATGAAATTTGACTTTCAACTGGATAAAAGAGAATGAAGACAAGGATGATCGGCATTCAGTGATTGCTTTGTTTCGATGAGTACGATGTCTCAGCGAAGTCATTTGACAGATTCAGAAGCTTGGAGAATTGTTGGTAGGTTAGAAGGGGGCCAAACTCAAGCCGAAGTAGCGCAAGCCATTGGAGTGTCACAAAGTGTCATTTCCAGGATCTGGAACCGTTTTTTGGAGAGTGGATGTGCAGGCCGAAGACCAGGGAAGGTCGTAGACGGGCAACAAAGCCCATTGAAGATCGGTATTTAGCGTTAACAGCTCGGAGACACCGAAACATGAACGCTACTCTTCTCCAACAACACCTTCGCTCGGCTACAGGCACCACGATTTCAACTCAGACTGTTCGAAACCGGCTCCATGCTGTAGGTCTGTATGCTCGCCGACCGATGGTATGTGTTAGATTAACATCAAGGCATCGTCGCGACCGCAGGGAGTGGGCAACCGAGCATGTCAACTGGAGAAGAAATGAATGGAGCAATATTCTGTTTTCTGACGAGTCCCGTTTTTCTGTGCATCCGGATAATAGGTGTATTTTCATCTGGAGGGACCGTGGCAGTAGGAATAATCCTGCGTTCGTACACGAAAGTGTCAGATTTGGCGGTGGAGGAGTGTTGGTGTGGGGTGGCATCTCCATTGACGGGCGCACTGACCTCTACATCATTCGAGATGGAGCTCTGACTGGTTGCCGATATAGGGATGAGATCCTCAGACCTATTGTAGTCCCTTACGCTGCAGCAATCGGAGATAACTTCATTTTAATGGACGATAACTGCAGGCCACATCGTGCAAACCTGGTGGAGGATTTCCTTTTCGAGGAAGGAATCGTTCGAATGGAATGGCCAGCGTGTTCTCCAGACATGAATCCAATCGAGCACGTTTGGGACGCTCTAGGAAGACGAGTTTCTAGCCGCCAACAACCCCCACAAACTCTCCAAGAACTGGAAAGAGCTCTTCTGGAAGAGTGGGGCAGAATACCCCAACTCGTCATTAATAGCCTCATTAAGTCCATGCCTCAAAGGTGTTCAACGTTGCTGGCCGCCCGTGGAAACCATACCCCCTACTGAAAATGATTTTCTTTGAAGAAAACACCTTTTCTTATTCTTTTTTTCTCATATGCACAAATTGTGTTTTTTTCCTTTTGTACACAAATGCGCAATAAAATGCATTTTTTTCTGCCAAACATGTGTAATTTATTCTCATATAACCTACTATGTCTGTCGACCATGTATCAATCAGCTAAAAAGTTTCCCAGATGCAAAATCCACCTAAAACTGCAATATCCTTTAATTGTTTTGAGCAGTGTATATTCTATTTTTTGATAATTAGCTGAGATATTAATTAAAAATATTAATGAACATCGCAAAATGAATAAAAAAATTAAAATATTTTGTAATGAAACATTATAACCAGTAAGAAAGTTACAGAAAAAAATTGTCTTTATATATATATTAATATCACTTTTCCTTTAACTGAAACTACATAGATTTTATTATAAAAAATCAATGACAAGTTCTCTTAAAAAAAAACTTTTAATAATTATCTGAATTTTATGAAAGAAAATTTTGCATATTTAAAGCTATATTATAAACATATTAGGTATAACAATACAGTAGAATCAATTATCTAGACATTCTAGTCTAAACATCATAACTAAGCGTTTTACAGTAAAAAATTCTGATATCTTAAAAAATCAGCAACATCTATTATATAAAGCTTGCACCGAAACAATGTTATGTTCTTTTAACATATAAACAAGTTGTTGCAACCTTTAATTCAGAAATTTCTTTCTTAGTCCATTCATTTTTTCTTCTTTTGATTGCTTGTATTGCTTTTTTTCAAATTTTTTTCTTGCAAGATCCAAGTCTGATGTCGAAAATGTTGTTACTTTTCCAGAATAATCTTTATTGAAGCATATGCAAGTGTTTTTTCAATCTTTATGAAGACTGAAGCTGATTAAAGTGAAAATATACCCCCCCCCCCCCCCCATGACTGTTATGCAATAAATAAAAGTTATTCGGTATTTTTTTTTCAGTGAAGCGTATGTGTGTGCTTTCTCATCAAAATTCTGAACGAGAAATGGTGCCATTTTCGATACATTTAGGAATAAAAGCTTGGCATCACTTGAAAGGATTTTCAAAGCTGCAAATTATTTAGAGATCTTTGCAAATTTTTGATAAAAAATTATTGAAGTAACATGTATTATAATGTTATTTTCTTTATTGTATGATATTTAAATTATATATTACATTAGTATACCAGATCATCAGGCATTAGTATTAATTGTGAAGAGCAATACTAATATAGATTTATCTTTCCGTATTATTTTTATCTTTAAAAAACACATTATTTCCTTAAAAAAGTTTTTTTTATATTGTCAGTAAAAACATAGATTATCAGTAACCATTAACAACATCTTTAATTAATTTCTTTTAACCCTTTAAGGGGCAAAGTTCTTTTAGTACTAAAATGTTGAAATAAATGACTGGTACCGAAATTTACAAAAAAATTTATTTGGAAATATGAAAAAAGACTATATTTCACATACGTATTAAATGGAAAAGATTTTAGCAAAATTCTGGTGCCATTGTGGCGTTTGGGAATTAAAATTAAGTGGTTTTATAAACATACCACTGCCCCTGAAAGGGTTAAAACATACTGAGTCTGTATGTGTTTTAAAAGAAATTAACTAAATATGTTTTTGAAGGATTACTGATAATGTATGTTTTTACTGACAATAAAAAATATTTTTTAAAAAGGAAACAATGTGTTTTTTAAAGATAAAAATAATATGAAAAGACAAATCTATACTAGCATTGCTCTCCACAATTAACACTAATACCTGATAATCTGGTATACTAATATAATCTATGTAATACGGCCATTACAAAAACAGAATGTTCAGCAAATTTCTTTTCAGTGCTAAAGAAGAGTAAACTAAAAACATAATATACAGTAAAATAACTTTTATTAGATTGTTGACATGTTTCGTCTCACTCTGAGCCACTATCATAAACAAATGAGAATATTCTATAATTGCACGGTGTTTTAAGTAAATATTTAAAATGCTATCATTTAATTTTCATTTACTTTTTTAAATTATGCACGTTATTTTTTAATTTTTACTTGGTTGTTTATTTCCATATTTGCAACCATGAAGTAACTCGAGCCACAATTTCTTTAAGTTAAAAGAAGCTGCATGGTTACATATTGTACTTTTGCGTGTTACTATCTGTATGGTTTCTCTTATTATGGATGGATAGTATAATAGAGTATAGACTAAAGGGAATTTTTTTTTACTTTCATTGAATTATTTGGATGGTTTCTTCTTGATACTTTCTGAGAAGATTTGGCGAGAAAAAGCCAAACCTCCTCAGAAATGAAAGAACATTATTTGCAGTAAATTTGACCCAATTACTTTTGAGAATAATTCAGGAGTATATGAAATTCCTTTCATTAAAGAAGTAGGATCAAAGAATTACTACATTGGTATGACAAGCAGGAAATTTAGTTACAGAAAAAAGGAGTACATAACGGATATTAAGTATAATAGAAAAATCACAGTCCTGCCAAGATTATATCAAGAAGAAACCATCTAAATAAATTTCAATGAAAGTAAAATAATTTTCCCCTCTAGTCTATACTATCCATCCACAATAACAGGAATCATAGAGATGGTAACACGCAAAAATACAATATGTAACCATGCAGCTTCTTTTAACTTACAGAAATTGTGGCTCGAGTGATTCCATGGTTACAAATATGGAAATAAACAACCAAGTAAAAATAAAAGATAGCGTGCGTAATTATAAAAAGTATGTGAAAATTAAATGAGAGCATTTCAAATAATAACTTGAAAGACCGTGCAATTATACAAAATTCTCATTTGTTTTTGATAATGGCTTGGAGTGAGCCGAAACATGTCAAACAACCTAATAAATGTTATTTTACTACATATTATGTTCTTAGTTTATACCTTTTAGCATGTAAAATAAATATATTATTACAAGTTGTTATAATTTATTTTATTTTTATATAAATATCGATACAGGACGTTCTGTTTTTAGAATATCTAAAAAGGTATTTAAACGTTATTTTTTAAAATTCTGGTTATACACTTTATATGTTTGAAAGTTTTCAAGCAAAGTCAACTAAAAAAATTTTAGAATGATCATATTTTCGGATGGATTTCATTTTGGGAAATATTGCAATGTTCTATATTTTGGAAAAACCTTTATTGTAAAATTTGTTTTAATAACTATTTCTAATCAGTAAGCAAATTACAGAAATATAAAAATGGTCCATTTGTTTTTTTTTTTCAAAATACCGTTTTCTCTGTAACTGAAACTACATAGCTTTTATTATATACAATAAATGACAAATTATTTTAAAAATCTCTTTATAATTATCTAAATTTTATGAAAGTAGATGTTACATTTTTATACTATACAATACTATAAATAGGCATAACAATGCAGTAAAACATCTGACTAAACTTCGTAACTAAGCATTTTATTGTAAAAATTCTGCAACGGAAAATAATCACCCACAGATTATCTATTACATAAAACTAACAACGAAACAATGTTATGTTTTTTAACATATTAACAAGCTGTTGCAACGTTTAATTAAGAAATTTTTTGTCCCTGCATCTTGTAAGATCCAAGTCTGATGTCGTAAATTTAGTTACTTTTTCCCAGAATAATCTTTATTGAAGAGTATGAAAATGTTTTTCCATCTTCATGAAGACTGGAGATGATTTAAGGGAAAATATACCATGACTGTTATGCAATAAATAAAAGTTATTCGGTAATTTTTTTTTCAGTGAAGCGTATGTGTGTGCTTCCTCATCAAAATTCTAAACGAGAAATGGTGCCATTTTCGATACATTTAGGAATAAAAGTTTGGCGCTTGAAAGGATTTCCAAAGCTGCAAATTATTTAGAGATCTTTGCAAATTTTTGATAAAAAATTATTGAAGTAACATGTATTATAATTTTATTTTCTTTATAGTATGATATTTAAATTATATAATACATTAGTATACCAGATCATCAGGCATTAGTATTAATTGTGAAGAGCAATACTAGAATAGATTTATCTTTCCATATTATTTTTATCTTTAAAAAACACATTATTTCCTTAAAAAAGTTTTTTTTATATTGTCAGTAAAAACATACATTATCAGTAATCATAAAAAGCACACTTAGTTAATTTCTTTTATAACCCTTTTCGGCACAGACAACTTATCTTCGTAAAATGTGAAATTACTGAATGACACCGGAATTTACAAACGACTTTTTTAGAAAATAAGAACTCCTTCTTTTAAGCTTTCATTGTAGAAGCAAAATTTTATTAAAATATTCTTGGTGCCGAATGCAAATTTGGAATAAAAATTAGGTGTGCTCGGAGTGGAACCACTGTGCCGGAAAGGGTTAAAACATACTGTGTCTGTATGTTATTAGAAATTAACTAAATATGTTTATGAAGGATTACTGATAATGTATATTTTTACTGACAATAACAAATAATTTTTTAAAGGAAATAATGTGTTTTTTATAGATAAAAATAATATGAAAAGGTAAATGTATGATAGTATTGCTCTACACCAGAGGTTCCCAAAGTTTGCTCCGCGGAGCAATTGGGGCTCCGCCGATACTTTTCAGGGGCTCCGCGGCGTTCCAGGAAAATAAACAAAACATGAAAGAAATTAGTATATTGCAAGGGAAAATTTTTCGAAAGTATGTAGGATTTTTTTTTTGTGTGCGTGTGTCAAAAATGAATACATCTATCACTGGATTGAAAAATATTTTTATATATATTTTTTAATCATATAAAAATTTGCATTATACATGCATTCATTTTCTATATAATATTTTAGGTTTGAACTACTTTATTTTATGTTTCTGTATTTAATGTATTTTAAAAATTCGATCCAAAATAAGCTACAATAAATAGTATTCTGAATCGAATGCCCAACGTGAATCGAAAGAGCAAAGGCACGCCCGTGCTGTTATCTCTGGTTGCCGAACAAAAGAGAGAACAGTTTTGTTCTTTGGAACTCCGGCTATTCATATGTTTATACTCCTCAGACAGAGCAAAATACATTTTACTCCCATTCTCAACTACTTATCAGTGTGAAGCTGGATTCTTCGCTTACACAAGTATGAAAACAAAGTACAGAAGTCGGTTGAATCTAGAGCCTGACATTCACTTCCAATTGTCAAAAATTGCACCAGATATAAAAAAAAAAACTATGCAAAATAATTCAATCACATTTTTCACACTAAACTTTTATATGTTATTGCTCGTCACACTTTGTGCAGAGAAAAAAAAAAAAATCGTTTTCGTTGCAAGTTTAGAAGTGCGAGAAACTTAAAGAAGAATGAAAAAAGAATGAGTAATCGCATGATTCTTTTACAGGTGGACGGGACTACCGAAACCGTGTTATATAATTACTCATGGGCGACTGGGCCAACGCATTTTCTTTCTTTTCACAAGTAGCGTATTGGGATTATACAGAAGTCTCTCTTTGTAAACGAAAACTGTACAACTAACCTTTTTTTTCAGTGTGTGTGTGGTTTTCGCCATAAATAATAACCAACCCCCGCCGGCGTTGCCCATGCCCGTAATAATAAATAAGTAAAAAAAAAATCAGGTTTTTATTATTTTATATCTTTAACTCGACTTTGTATGAAATTATATTTTTAAATGAAAAAATCGTGATACAATATTGATATTTAGTGATAAATGCGCTCATTTTCTTGTTTTTTTTAACCAGTGTCCTTTCAAAGTTTTAAAATAAAAAGTTACTTTTGTCCGAACTCTTTGAAATCTTTATGGGTGATAAATAAAACGATTTTACAGCCCGTGTGAAAATTTCGTGAAAAAATATTGATATCTAGTTGTAAACGAAATGTGTTCTCCCTTTTTTGTTTGTTTGTTTTCGCGTCGTCTCCTTTAACATAGCAATAAAAAAAATAGTTCTCATCTTCTAAAGTCTGACATTTCAATCGGCTATAAATATAACTGTATCCAAGTAACAGTATCCAACTGTATATAACTGTATCCAAATTTTAAAATTCTGCAAAAAAAAATATGCATATTTAGTAGTGAAAACATGAGTTCTTTAAAAAAGAGCTTTATCTTTCAACTTCAAAGCAAAAATAAATTAGAAGGTCTATGCTTTCAATGCAATGGTACGGCTTCATCCATTTTCAATCCACCCAGACTAAAGAGGGGAGGGTTGGGTTAATCAATCAAGTTTCCTGTTTCTGAGGGTAGAAGCCTTGAAAAAAACATTGATGCATGCGCAAAGAGACGATTTTCATGTGGATATGACAGAATACGATTTTCGTTTTAAATATATAGATAGTTTCACGTAAGCCCCAATGCAATGCATGACCCAGACAGGGTTACCATTTTGATCTTTAAATCCGAGTTCACACTGGAAATCCCGAAAGAATGTTTTTTATTTTAAAAATGGATGTCATTAACCCCTTAACAGTATTGCTCGAACGTCGGTCGGGTGAGAAGAGTTCGTTTTTTCGTTACTAAAAGCTTTTAGAAGCCACAAATTTGTAACTATATTTTTTGCTGTATTTGGCGGACATATCTCGATTATACAAGGCAGATATTTTAATACAAAAAAGTGCTTTTATTTTTAATTTTTAATTGATTATGTCCAATAATAGTAATATTAAATAAAACTGTTAAGGGGTTAAATAATAGAAAATTTGATTTTCAAAATTTCTAGTATGAATTCAGAATTTCTGTGTGAAGAAAAGGGCCAAATTGAGAACCTTGCCTCCCCCCCCCCCCCCGCATATTGGAAATTTCTGGTTCGGACTCATATCCAGCAGATCTTTCTCTTCTCCATAGGCATAAAGAAAAAAAAACATTAATTTGTAAACCATAGAGTACCGTTGGGTTAAGGGGCTCCGCCTCAGAAAGTCTTCCCAAAAAGGGCTCCGCGAGCCCAAAAGTTTGGGAACCACTGCTCTACACAATTAACACTAATGCCTGATAATCTGGTATACTAATATAATCTATGTAATACGGCCATTACAAAAACAGGATGTTCAGCAAATTTATTTTCAGTGCTAAAGAAGGGTAAACTAAAAACATAATATACAGTAAAATAACTTTTATTGGATTGTTGACATGTTTCGTCTCACTCCGAGCCACTATCATAAACAAATGAGAATATTCGATAATTGCACGGTGTTTTAAGTAAATATTTGAAATGCTATCATTTAATTTTCATTTACTTTTTTAAATTATGCACGTTATGTTTTATTTTTACTTGGTTGTTTATTTCCATATTTGCAACCATGGAGTAACTCGAGCCACAATTTCTGTAAGTTAAAAGAAGCTGCATCGTTACATATTGTACTTTTGCTTGTTATTATCTCTATGGTTTCTTTTATTATGGATGGATAGTATAGACTAAAGGGAATTTTTTTTTTTTTTAATTTCATTGAATTATTTGGATGGTTTCTTCTTGATACTTTCTGCGGGGATTTGGCGAGAAAAAGCCAAACCTCCTCAGAAATTAAAAAACATCATTTGCAGTAAATTTGATCCAATTAAATTTGAGAATTATTCAGGAGTATATGAAATTCTTTAATAAAAAATATTTATATTTTATTAAAGAAGTAGGATCAAAGGATTGCTATATTGGTACGGAAAACAGGAAACTTAGTTACAGAAAAAAGGAGCACATAACTGATATTAAGTATAATAGAAAAATCACAGCCCTGGAAAGATTATATCAAAAAGAAACCATCCAAATAAATTTCAATGAAAGTAAAATAATTTTTCCCTCCAGTCTATACTATGCATCCACAATAACAGGAACCATAGAGATGATAACACGCAAAAATACAATATGTAACCATGCAGCATCTTTTAACTTACTGAAATTGTGGCTCGAGTGACTCCATGGTTGCAAATATGGAAATAAGCAACCAAGTAAAAATAAAACATAACGTGCGTAATTTTAAAAAGTATATGAAAATTTTATGAGAGCTTTTCAAATAATAACTTCAAAGACCGTGCAATTATACAAAATTCTCATTTGTTTTTGATAATGGCTTGGAGTGAGACAAAAAATTTCAACAACCTAATAAAAGTTATTTTACTGTATATTATGTTTTTAGTTTACACCTTTTAGCATTTAAAAGAAATATATTATTACAAGGTGTTACAATTTATTATAATTTTATATAAATATCAATACAGGATGTTCTGTGTTTAGAGTATCTAAAAAGATATTTAAACGTTATTTTTTAAAATTCTGGTTATACACTTTATATGTTTGAAAGTTTTCAAGCAATGTCAACTAAAAAAAATTCTAGAATGTTCATATTTTCGGATACATTTAATTTTAGGAAATATTGCAATGTTCTATATTTTGGAAAAAACCTTTTTTGTAAAATTTGTTTTAATAACTATTTCTAATCAGTAGGCAAATTACAGAAATATAAAAATGTCTATTTTTTTTCAAAATATCGTTTTCTCTGCAACTGAAACTACATAGCTTTTATTATATAAAATAAATGACAAATTATCTTAAAAATCTCTTTATAATTATCTAAATTTTATGAAAGTAGATGTTACATTTTCAAAACAATATTATAAATAGGTATAACAATACAGTAAACCATCTGACTAAACTTCGTAACTAAGCATTTTATAGTAGAAATTCGGCAACGAAAAATAATCGCCCACAGATTTTCTATTACATAAAACTAACACCGAAACAATGTTATGTTTTTTAACATATAAACAAGCTGTTGCAACTTTTAATTAAGAAATTTCTTTCTTAGTCCACGCATCTTTCAAAATCCAAGTCTGATGTCGTAAATATAGTTACTTTTCCCAGAATAATCTTTATTGAAGCGTATGCAAATGTTTTTTCATCTTTATGAAGATTGAAGATGATTTAAAGGAAAATATACATGGCTATTACCAAATAAATAAAGGTCATTACTGCAATTTTTTCAGTGACGCGTAAGTTTGTGCTTTCCCAGCAAAATCCTTAAAGAGGAAAAAGGCGCCATTCTCGATTTATTTAGGAATAAAAATTTTGGATTGCTTGAACGATTTTCAAAGCTGTCAAAATTTTACAGAGCTGTGGGAATTGTTGATAAAAATGTATTGAAGGAAAAAGTTAGAAAAATTGAGGTTTTATAATGTCATAATCTTGTGTTATTTTAGCACTAGAACTACGATGAGCCGTCATTTTGACGGTTACCAAATGAATATACAGTAGAACTCCAATTATCCGAACTCCGACTATCCGAATCGCTGATTATCCGAATCGCTTTCAGAATTTCAGAAAAAAAATTAAGACGGAAACGTACTGTCTACGCACGCTATTGTCCTTCCCGAAGCTAGTGTAGGCGCAGTGGGAAGATTATTGGGATGATGAGTCACCGTCTCATAGTGCAGTTTGATTATTGGCTGTCGTCCGTCGCCAGGTAGCCGGCCCGGCCTACCTGTCACTGTTCGTTCTGATTAGTCAGTGAGTGTGACGTGACCTGCTAGTTGAATACTTGACCTGCTTCTGTGACGGTACTCTTTCGCGTCGGTGCGTTATTTTGTTTGTGAGTGTGTTTCGTCGTTCACCATGCCTTCTAAACGAAAACGTGTTGTGTTATCGTTAGCGGATAAACTAAACATTATAGAGCAATCAGATAAAAGCGTTACGGGTAAACAGTTGGCTGAGATGTACAGTGTTGGACAATCAATGATTTCAGACATTAAAAGGAGCAAATCTACACTTTTATACTTCATGTCAGTGCTTGAAAACGAAGATGGAAGTTCTTGAAAAAAATCAATGAAGGTAGCAACAAACAAAGATGCAGAAGATGCCGTTTTCAAGTGGTTTTTGCAGCAACGTTCTATGGGAAACACAATTTCGGGTCCGATTCTTTGTGAAAAAGCTAAGATCTTAGTTTAGAAGCTTGGTTTTTCTTTAAAATTAGTTTTTTTTCTCCCATTTTCAACATACATACAATAATTAATTAAAATAGACCCTTTTTTGGAAAAAATCCAATTATCCGAATTTTTGATTATCCGAATGGGGTCCCGTCCCAATTGATTCGGATAATTGGAGTTCTACTGTATTCCGATTCGAACCAGAAAATTCTTTTTAAAATAAATTAAATATAAAACTTACAAAAATACGTTAAATGAATAAGTTAAGTAGTCATAAATAAAATTTCTGGTGTGAAATAGTTTTAAAAACTTGAGTGAAATTTCTGGTAGCTCTAGTGTTAATATGTATTTTTTTAAATTGTGGTTATACATTTTATATGTTTGAAAGTTTTCTTAATGTTCAGCAATCACAACTTAAAAAGTAAAGAATGTTCATATTTCAGACTTGCCAAGTCTCCGGATTTTTGGATACCAGTATTTTAGTACTGAAAATGTTGTTTTATTTGATTGGAGTATTTTACAATTTAAAAAAGCAACATTTTCTCTACAAAATTACTGGTGTGCAAAAAGCCGGAGACTTGGCAACTCTGATATTTATAGACAGATTTTTGGGGGAATATTATTTATAATATTTTACAAAATAACGATTTTTGTAAAATAATTTCTAATGAAAATTTCTAACTAATTCGTAATTAAGTTACAAAAACATAAAAATATCTGCCTGATTTTTCAAAATATAGATTTTGCTGAACTGAAACTGCATAGCTTTTATATTGTATAAAATAAAGGACAAGTTCGCTTAAAAATATTTTTTATAATCATCTAAATTTTATGAATGCATTATATTCTTTCTAACCAATGTTGTAAATAGGCTAGGCATAACAGTGCAGTAAGCAATAAAAAATGAAGCTCCATAACAAAGCGTTATATATTCTGCAATGTAAAACAATCTGCAACCGACTGTTGAAGTTAACCTCTAAACAATGTATTGTTATTTAACTTATAAACAAGTTGTGGCAAATTTTAATTACGAAATTTCTTTCTTAACACACGCATTTTTTTTAATTTATTTATTTGAATTTTCAGTTTATTCTTGCAAGATATAAGTCTGATGTCGTAAATATAGCTATTTTTTCAAGAATAATCTTTATTGAAGCGTATGCAAATGTTTTTCCACCTTTATAAAGACTGGGGCTGATTAAAGGGAAAATATACATCGCAGTTGCCAAAAGAAATAAAACTAATTCAGTAATTTTTTCAGTGAAGCGTAAATGTGTGCTTTCTCAGCAAAATTCTAAACCAAGAAGTGTGCCATTTTCGATATATTTGGGAATAAAAGTATGGCATCGCTTGAAAAGATTTTCAGAGCTGTAAAATGTTTAGAGACTGCTGAAAATTGTTGATAAAAATTGATTGAAGAATAAAATAGGGAAAAGGAAATATATCTTTCTGAAACTTATTTTTTAAATTTTACTTATTTAATAGGATTATAAAATTAATATACTTCAAACTCTTTTCTTAATTTTAAGTAATAATAAAATATGCTTGAAAATATTTTTTTTCAAAACTATAAAATTTTTGACAACTTTGAAAATTGTTCATAAAACTTTATAGAAGAATGAAACAGAAGGAAGGATATATATCTAATATAAAATTATTTTTAAATTTTGCACCATATTTTAAGGATTTTTTTATTTTTATTCAACTTGTAAAATTAATGTAATATATTTGACAGTGTTTTGAATTTATACATACATACATACACAAATATATATATATAACCCTTTAGCTTAACCTTTTAACCTTACCCCCTTAGCTTCGTTTAAAGAGTTTTTAATCTTTAAACACCGGTATTTCCAAAGAGAAGATTTTGTTCAATTCAATCACAGAAATTCTGTGATTAAGTAAAGCAAAAATTTCTGTTTTAAAATTACTGGTAGGAATAATCATGGATATTATACAGAGATTCCAAGTTACCACTAATCTTCCGTAATATGTGAATTAATTTGATCCAGTTTAACAATGTTACTAGCCAGAAAAATGATTTGAAGAATCTTTATCTAGTTAATTTTAGAATTCTACATTGGATATATTTAAATTCATTTCTTAAAAAAAATTTCTGGTGCAAAACGTATTAAACCTGGGTTAAATTATCCCACATATTACGGAAGATTAGTGAGAGCTTGGCCCCTCTGATATTATATATATAACCCTTTAGTTTAATCCCTTAATTTCACTTACAGAGTTTTTAATGTTCAAACACCAGTATTTCCAAAAAGAAAATTTTGTTTAATTCAATTGCAGAAATTCTGTGTTTAAATAAAGCAAAATTTACTCTTCAATATTACTGATAGGTATTATTATGGTTCTAAACACCCTAAACACTAAACGTCACGTATACGCTTCGCTAGTTGCGAAGGGGTTAATTATATACCTAGACATCCGTACTTGTGTAGTGATAATTTTTTTCTTCTTCTAGTGTTTTTATGGCTGTTTTCAGAACAGATATTAGATTATCGCGTGTCACCTTTTCAAGACTTACCATTTCCCTCACTTTCTTTGCCCTCATATGTGTTGAGTTCAATATTTCCCTATCCGTTATTAATTATTAGTGTCAACTTTCATCAACTCCTGTAAATCGTCCTCCTGTAAATCGATTTCATCAAAAGAAGATAATTTTGTGTATCCCGTCAACTCTTGAATATCATTATTATTTTTGGCACTAAAACACAAGTTTGAGGGATTTTTTTGAAAGATTCATTACGTCTTTACAAAAAGGAAAAGCTCTGTTTGATTGATTGATGTATGAATTATGCTATGTCCAAATTTCATGCATTGACGAGTGAAAATGACTTCCTGAATGTGTCTAGTTTAACTGTTTTTACTTTTTGTAATATTTGGATTTTCAGCGTTCCACTGTAGTTACAATAGTTCTTTCCTTTGAAACATCTGAAGTCACCAGAAATTTGAAAAAGAAACATTCAAAGATACAGGCTTTTTAATATTTGTTGAAGCATCCCAATTTGAAAGGAGACGATTGTCAGATTGATATTTTAAAAAGAGTAATTTCTGTTGAAATTTGATCACAATTTCAGTTTTTTTAAAAATCAATTAAAACTTGTTTATTTATTTTGCAGGAATGTTTTGATCACAAGCTGAGATGGGATCCCGAAGAGTATGGTGGTGTTGATTTCAAAATTTTGTTTAATTCAGTTGCAGAAATTCTATGTTTAAATAAAGCAAAATTTACTCTTCAATATTACTGATAGGTATTATTATGGTTCTAAACACCCTAAACACTAAACGTCACGTATACGCTACGCTAGTTGCGAAGGGGTTAATTATATACCTAGACATCCGTACTTGTGTAGTGATAATTTTTTTCTTCTTCTAGTGTTTTTATGGCTGTTTTCAGAACAGATATTAAATTATCGTGTGTCATCTTTTCAAGACTTACCATTTCCCTCACTTTCTCTGCCCTCGTATGTGTTGAGTTCAATATTTTTCTATCCGTTATTAATTATTAGCGTCAACTTTCATCAACTCCTGTAAATCGTCCTCCTGTAAAAGAATTTTACCAAAAGAAGCTAATTTTCTGTATCCCGACAACTCTTGAATATCATTATTATTTTTGGCACTAAAACACAAGTTTGAGGGATTTTTTGAAAGATTCATTACGTCTTTACAAAAAGGAAAAGCTCTATTTGATTGATTGATGTATGAATTATGCTACGTCCAAATTTCATGCATTGACGAGTGAAAATGACTTCATGAATGTGTTTGGTTTAACTGTCTTTCCTTTTTGTAACATTTGGATTTTCAGCGTTCCACTGTAGTTATAATAGTTCTTTGCTTTGAAACAGCTGAAGTCACCAGAAATTTGAAAAAGAAACATTCAAAGATATAGACTGTTTAAAATTTGTTGAAGCATCCCAATTTGAAAGGAGACGATTGTCAGATTGATATTTTAAAAAGAGTAATTTCTGTTGTAATTTGATTAGGATTTCAGATTTTCTTTTTAAAACCAATTAAAACTTATTTATTTATTTTGCAGGAATGGTTTGATCACAAGCTGAGATGGGATCCAGAAGAGTATGGTGGTGTTGAACATTTATATGTACCTGCTGAACAAATATGGTTACCTGATATCGTGCTTTATAACAAGTAAGTTCTTTTTGTAAGTTTATGGGAAAACAATTAGTAATGACTGCACCTCGACCGTCTTACTTCGGCATCACAAATAGCGTTATAGCTTTCGCTGCATGAGTGCACGATGGCTCAGTTGTATGACGCTTGCTTCTGTGCTTTAGGCTGGGGTTCGTGTCCAGGCAGGGAAAATGTTGAAAATGAAGTGTTATTATTTTCCCATTTATTTAACAAAGCTATAAAAATAATTTAAAACGATATTAACACTTTATATAACGTAGATTTTTTAACATGCGTTATAGAGATTGCAGTTTTAACGAATTTAATATTTTTCGAGATTCCAATACAATAAATCAGCTGAATTCCGCTGATCCAGTCATCAGCTGATCCAGTTTTTTTTTTCAAAGTTGCGAAGCGCTTATACATGCTTTATAAGTTTAGCGGCTATAAAGAGTTTCATATTTTTAGAGATTCTAATACAATAGGTTCGCTGAATTTACTGATGTTTTTGGTTTGTTTCCATGAACGCGAAGACACACACGTTTTAGTTATAGCAATTATGTAGCTATTTATACTTTTACAGATCCATATTTTTTATAGTGACGGGGTGGAAGAACAGAGATAACGGAAAATGAGTAAATATAAAACTTACTGCAAAAAGAAAATAGTATAAAAAGTACTAATTATAGAGTACAGATGGCAGGAGCAGCTAAAAGGATTCTCAAATCTCTGAACTGATTCCGATGCTAAAGTTAGAGACACTAAAGGTATAGACGCTTGTAAGCAATTCGTTGCAAGCTTCCCAACTTTCACTATCTGCCGCCCCAAAAGAACATATGTCAATAATAATTATTCTGTTTTATTAATACAGACTGAACAAGCTAGTTGGCTAAACTAAAGTAGTCTAGGACTAAAGTATCTTTAACATAGAGTAACGCCATACGTTTAGTAAAATGTGATAAGTCAAGGAGAATTTTGACAAACCTAAAAGCAAGACCTCCTTATCATAGTATCAGACCTCTCAATCAGCAAGTTGCCTTTGACCGCTATACTTGTCCTGCTACTAGCGCCATCAATCGTCAGTAATACGAGGCTAACGAAAAAGACAGGCTACCGCGGTGCTTTACGCGTATCTTTTTTTACAGACCGCGGGAGTCACGTGGTGTTCGAATCCACCAATGCAGGTGTACAAAAAGAGCACCACGTCACTCTGGCGGTCTGTAAAAAAAGATAAGTGAAATGAACCGCGGTAGCCTGTCTTTTTCGTTAGCCTCGTCAGTAATAGTATTTACGACACGAAATCACACGAAATTTTTTCACAGCTCCATTTGGTCTATGCATTTGCTTAGAAACTAGTAGTTTTCCTACCACTAAAATTTTATAGTAAATTTTATCTTATTAAATTGACAAGATCGTGTGATTACATGACGAAAAAAATTCTATTAAATTTTAGTGGTAAGAAAAAAGCGTAAGAGTTGGCAGCTATGCGGTAGCAGACCAGCTAGATTTTTCTATAGATTTTTATATTATATTTTTGGATACCAGTTTTTTAAATAGAGACAATTTTGTTTTGTTTGATCGGAGAATTCTGGGATTTAAAAGAACAACATTTTCTCTAAAATTATACTGGTGTTCAAAAAGCTTGAAACATGGCAACTGTGCGGTAGTATCCACCAGGCGGCGATACTTTCCGGAGAAAGTCAATTAATAAGTTGGCAATTACCGCGGACATTTTCTCCCATAGACTTTCTCCGGATTGTCAAGTCTGATCTATGATAAGGGAGTCTTGCCTAAAAGTCGTGTTGGTTTTAGCGGTTATATTCACTGTTGCCATATCTCTACTTTTATTTGATTCAAATTGCTGGATTGATACGACTTTTTTGAAATAGAAATATTCGGCTTATTTTTAATTAAAATACTTTGAAGGTACATTTCTACAACATTTGCAAGAAAAAACTCTTCGTGAAGCAAGTTTCTACGATGTATGCAAGATAAATCTAAACTGAAAATATTCGTAAGGAAATAGAGGTGGACAAAATTTTGATTTAGTCTCTTTTAAATAGAGACCTCTTCGAGGCATGATTATTTATTATGTAGGTTGATATTTCGGGACAGTTGTATTACACTCACGAACCAATGTTTGGCGGTTTTTTGATTGACATGTTTTTCAAATATGCGCCAAACCAATAAATTAATACAAGCAATACATAATAGCTAGGTTACCTTTAAAGGAACAATTCCCCGAAGTTTGGTGACTTTTTTCCTTTTTATAACCGATTAAAAAAAAAAATCTGTGCGTGATTGTAAGACACCATAGCCAATTAGACCGGGAGGCGACAGCATAGACAATCACCTCATCGAATTCACGGCTGAAATTCAAGAATTAGGTAAAACTCGATTCGCATATTAAAACGCAATCGGTCTGCCAAGTCATATCTTGGTGAAAAATGCATGAAAACCCGATTTTAGCGGTTGACTCGTAGGTTTACCATTGTGTTTTCCTGCACCCAGTTCTCCATGTTTTCATACTTTTGGGTGCAGGAAAACACAATGGTAAACCTACGAGTCATCCGCTAAAATCGGGTTTTCATGCATTTTCCACCAAGATATGACTTGGCAGACCGATTGCGTTTTAATATGCGAATCGAGTTTTACCTGATTCTTGAATTTCAGCAGTGAACTCGATGAGGTGATTGTCTGTGCTGCCGCCTCCCGGTCTAAATATGATATTTCTATTAAAAAAAAAAAAAAAAAAAAAAAACCTCCTGATTGCAATCAAGCAATCTGAATTTAAAAAAAGTGGCGGACTAATAACATTTGTTATAATGACAATAGCAGATTAAAATATAAAGATATCTCTATTTATCTTTAAATTCTCGTTTCTTTTGCTATGTACACACACATGTATATATATGCATAAATGTATATACCAGAAGTCCCGGGACTTTTAAAATATTAATAATTAGTAAACTATGTGCAACAAAAATATGCGGTTTTCACATAAATGCTTAGAAACATGTCGGATTTTTGTTCATAATGTTAATATATATATATATATATATATATATATATGCATACATATATTATTATTTTTTACTATTTATATATATTATCAAATCTAATATAATAAATATGTAAATCAAACTTAACATTGAATAATTATTATTCCAATAGAGTTCAGCACATTACTTGACAAATAAATGTTAATAATATTTTTAATTTACCTATAGAGGGCGCTTATCGTTTGTATATTTACATTTTAATTTTAAAGATTAAAATTAAATGGAAAATTTGTATATTCACAAATATAAATATGTTTTTGAGTGTATTTATCACAAAAATAAATTTGTGTGTTTTAAATCAATTTGTGTTAAGGTGTAATAATTAAGGTGATATTTCAAAATATGTTCTCTAAACTTATCTTTCAAATAATTCCTCTCAACTTGACTATATCATCAAGTATATGATATGTGCGCCATGTGGTTGTATTTCCAACTGTTATCTGGTAATAATTCTGTATTGTGTTGTATACGTATTTTTGGATAATCATTGTGAGTAAAATATTTTATCTATTATTTACCAGTTTTTATTTCCAATTTTGTTATTTCTAATTGTTTTCTGGTAATAATTCAGTATACCTAGATGATTATACTGATCTTAGCATATATGCCAGTATAATTATGAAATACTGAATTATTTTTTAAAACACGTGTGGGTACATCCAGGCTGAAGATTATACCTACACGTGTTTTTTCATATCCAATTATAATTTAAATCTCTTGTTATCCAATTTTCCATTATATTTAGTTCATATTTCATTTCTTAATCCATTTGTATTCACTTGATATCAACTCCAAATTATTAACATTTTATGATTTATTATAATTTTTTTTCTTTTTTTCTCTCTCTCTTTTTAAATAATCTTCATATTTTCAGTATTTTTGGCCTATTACCATTGAAGCACAAGCTATGGTAAAATTATGATTGCACTTGTTAATTTATTAACTATGTGGTATTCTGTCTACACATTATTATTAATTATCTCTTTGGAGATTTAATTAGAATGTTACAAGAACTTGATATGTCTTTTGAAATTCAAAGATATTATATATATATATATATATATATATAGTTACATTTTTGGCCAATAGGTGGCACTGCAGTACAATGATATTATTCCGATTATCTAAACCATGCGTTATATAAACATATGAGTTCATTGCGCAACATCTTTCCTAAAATATTGTTCAGATTTTGATTTAAGGGTCGTTTGTTTTCAAACATTTTATAGAAGATTAAATAAATTGTATTTTAAAGGAACTTAGATGCAATTTGATCTGTAACATTTATGAAGAGAAATGAGAGCTTACAGACTGTTACTGTTGCTATGCCGACAATACTGAGATCTACATTTGGAGAGGCCCGTGCCTTGAGTCGCTCTGCCTTCAAGGGCATCAGATCTTACACCTTGCGACTTTTGGTTATGGGACTACTTAAAGTCAGATGTGTAGAGAGATCAGCTAATGTCATTGGTCCAGTTGGAAGATACTATGAGCCATCTTGCTTCAGGGATACGCTTTGTAATGCTCTTCAGTTCTGCGATGGCTATTTTCAACCTATTCGCTGCCAACCACGAGTATACTCGTGGTTTTTCAATCTAAAATTACGAATTCGTACCGGAAATTTCGAAAGAAGAATTTTTATTTTATGTAATCACGAAATGTCTGCAATGAAATTATGTAAATATTGCTATTAGTATTTTCTGGTGTGAATTCCAACTTTCTAAATAAAATAAAATTCAGGTAATTTCAACCTGGCAGTGAACGTGATAGCTGCCCTTCGTTTTGTTGTTTGTGTACAAGTATATTTTAAGAGAAATATTCTCTTTATCTGATGACAGAAACTTCGTAATAACAGGACACTAAAGTTGCTACTTTTAAAAATTGGTATGAAATGCAATTTTTGAATTTTAAAGAGAAAAATAATTCCGGCTTTAATGGGTTAATCGTGTGACGGCTGTATTTATAAGTGATGGGCGTTACCTTGGAAAGTTCTAAGATTTAGAGAATCATTAGTTCTTCTCCATGAACTCATAAACTATACTTTACCATAGATAAACTATATTCGCCACCTGTTGGTCGAAAATGCAACCACAATAACAATTTATTTTTACATTATAAACAAAAATCTGACATGCTTTTAAGCATTTCTGTGAAAACTGCATATTTTTGTTGTACATAGTTTACTAATTATTAACAATTCGAAAGCCCAGGGACTTCTGGATCAAAAGCATGTCAATTTCTATTATATTTGCTTTAAACATGAACATAAATTAATTAAAATAACATGTTAACTAACATTGTGTTATTCTCCGCCTACACATAAAATAAAAGCATTAAAAATTCTTTTCTACAGACCTTATTTATACTTTAACCAAACATTATTGAAAGACTCGACAAATAAGTGATATGCACTATTCTGAAAAAAAAAAAATACAGAATAACACGCTGCAATTTCTATACTGCCACAAACATTTAGCAATTTCACATTCAGAAAAGCTATCAAAATAAAAATTTGTCTCACAACGCACCTAAAGGCGGAGTTACAGAAAAAATATCCCACTCTCAGACAAAATTTGTACAATAACTTTTTAAGAGCTCTTAATTGGAAATCAGATATCAGAAGAGGTCCCATTACTGTAATAGATTTAGCTTAAGGGCTGCAGACTACGCTGTCGAACTAATTTTTATGGTACTAAAGTTTTGATAAGTGAACAAAAGGCTTCGGGCTCTAAGTACTTAATATATTAGCTCTTAAAAAAGCCTTGGAAACATGCTTGATAAATTATGACTCAAGAGTTATTTGGGATTAAGAATGAGATAAGTAATTATACGTCCACGTGTTTAAATTGGGGAATTTCGCTGGGTAAAATAGAATTAATCTTCTTTAATCAAAGAAAACAATTTTTTTTTTGTTAGAAATGAAATAAATAAAAAAAAATGGGGATTGTTTGATCTTATGATATTATTTGGTGAAAGAGGAAAGATTTTGTGGATTTTTAAGAAATGAAATTAGTTTAGAAATAGCTAGAGGGTGATGCATAAATGAGTCATTTATTTGTTATAATGGTTAAGAGGGCATGAAATTACTTAAAGTGAAAGGATAAAAGTATATAGATTTCAAAATTTTTAATACAACCCGAATTTCTGAATGATTTTTATTCGCTTTGTTGCACGGTATTTTTACTCTTTTCTATCTTTACAAAAAGAAAGTATTGGATTCATGAAAATTTTCGACTTAAGGTTTTCAACAAATTTATACGTTTTAGAAGGTTCTGAACACGATTTGACAGTTTTTAAAAAATGTCTGTCTGTGACAAAAATTTTGTGGGCGCTCTATCGTAAGAACTAAAGCACGGAATTTAATAAAACTTTATATTCAGTTAGTCCCTGATATAAATTATTGCTGATTAGTTTTTGGTATAAATCGCCCAACAGGTAGCGCTGCTATGACACATTTTTCAAGAATTTCATGATAGCTATATCACAAGAATTAATGCACATAATTTCATCAAACTTCAGATTCTGTTAGACCTTGACATAAATAGATGCTGGTTACGTTTTTGTGTAAACAGCCCAATAGGTGGCGCTGCTATGCTACTTTTTTATGCTTTTTACGATAGCTATATCTGAAGAACTAATGCACAGAATTTTATCAAACTTCAGATTCAGTTAGACATAAGTTGTTGTTAATTAGGTTTTGGTGTAAATTTCCCAACAGATGGCGCTGACATGCTACATTTTTATAGATTTACGCGATTTTAGCGATAGACATATCTCAAGAACTAATGCACGGAATTTATAATAACTTTAGATTCAGTTAGATTTTGATATAAATTGTTGCTGATTCGCTTTTGATGTATGTGAAACTTGAATGAGATAGAAGAAAGCTTTGGGAGTGGCACATCCGACTAGTTATACTATTTGTATTACTATGTACTATTATTAAATTTGTATCATCATCCTTACTATATATTTTAACAGGGCTCGTACGCTTTTACCATAGTTTTTTAATAGAACTTTTCTATTTAAAATTTAAATAGCAGCAATGGCAGACGCCTCGATTAATTGCAGGATTTGTAACACTTTTTACACTTTACATTTAACTAAGACGAAAAATTTCATTAAAAATTTGTGGTAAAGGCGTACGAACCCTGTTTAAAATGCTAATGATTTATAAATATTTTCAATTATTAAGCTTCTTCTATCTATGGCGTATATTCTACTTTTTGAAAAAAAATATGGCACTAATATCTTACAAACTGGATTTCTTCAGTTGTATAAATGAATGGCAACGAACAGTTGATGTGGGTTAAGGAGTTTCCGAGTTGCAGACAACTTAACACCCAGTTTATTGTGAGTAGAGTGTCTTGTATTAAATTGAGCCGTTAGAAAAAGTTAATATGTAGTATTAACTACAAGATAAAGAAACAATTACAATGAAAAGGATAGATGCAAAATTAAGAAAAGAGATGATAATAAATTTGGAATAAAAAAAGTAAAGCAAAAGAGATTAAGGATAGAGTCTAAATATTGGGAAGAAAGTGAAATGGTATAGCTGTAGTTATAACTAACTACTAGTAAGGAAGTTGAAAAAGTAAAAATGGGGTTCGGAACATGTTCGTGAAACAGCACATAAATGCCAGGTGGTGAAAAGGCGGGCAAAACATAAACAAAAAAAAAAAGGACTCAAAAGAGCCATAGATTTTTTTTGGTATAGCCTAGGTGTTAAGTTTTAATTAAGAAATTAGGTAGCGAATGCCGCTTTCTTAACAGCAAGTATACTGAAAAAAAAAATTCTGGTTTGAATCGAAATATTTTTATTTGGTACCGGTCAAATGATTCGTTTGTGGTATATTTAGAGTTAAAAATCAAGTTTGGAGAATACGTTACAAGCAATACATAAAAACATTCAATTGAAGTTCCGCAAGCGTCTTATTTCGCTCTATTCGTAGAATGTAATCGCGTGTTCAGGCCCGGTGCGAGAGTACCCTGCTCCCTTAGGCAAAGAAAAATCCATGTGCCTTTTATCGATACGCACATAGAAATTCATATGGACAATCAAACTTACTAACATATCCAAATATAAACAAATTTCAATTTTTTTTTAAATTAAGAAACCAGTATTTAAAATGCACTGCAAAAAAGGAAAAAGTTTTCTGGATAATTTTAATTTACTCGTATTTTAAACGTCAATGACGAGATAACAGCTAGGTCTACTATAATACAAGCACTCGTCAAACATTTTATTTCCCACTTATTAGACCAATCAGCGATTGTTTCAAACGCGGCTAGAAGTATCGTGGCCAATCGTTCTTCTCCTACGGGCAATTAAATGACGGCATGAGTCAGCCTGAATTGTTGGAGGTTTAACAGCTCTTTCCTCTGATAGATAAGCGCCCTATTTTTCTTCCGCTAGGGTCGCCTAACGGTTTTCTTACAAAAGAGTTACTTTTGCAAAATGGGTTCCTAATCACATATAAGCGAAATTCTTCCACCAGTAAAAACTGCCGTCATAAATGTACATTTTCCTTTATAAAAGGGGAAAAAAAGACAATTATTATTACAAAATGATGTAATTTTTCACAGGCTTTTCCTTTGTTTTTGTTGAGATTACGTATTTCCTTACACTCGTAACATTTTGAAAGTTGCATTATATTGGACAAAATCTAAGTATGTCAAAGGTCCACAGCTGACGAAACGCATTACTTTTGAAACTGTCATCACTTACTTCTGAATGTTAAGTTAATCAGTTAATTATTTTGCTGAATTTTGGAAAATTTAGCTTTATGCAAGTCAAACAAAATTATGTACTTCTGTACAAGTTTTTTGTTCATTTTCAACGTTACTCTTTTGTGCGAGAGTTATTTGGTAGATTAAATAATCGAGGCATTAACATAGAAAAGGTAGTAAGTCAAAGAAACCTAATTTTACAGGGGAAACAAAAAACGATTTCACACTGCTAAATTACAAAGTTTTATTCACAAAGAATAAGCATGTGATATCCATGTACTGATATCTCAGCCTTACACTGACTTACTGCTCTTTCCATGTCATTGGCACAACTTTTTACTACTTCTTCTATTAAAAATCTTACAATCGATTTTTTTTCACTTACTACCTTTTCCATGTCAATTCCTCAATTATTTATCTAGTTCTAAGCAGAACAAAAAAAAAAATTGATTCCCAAGAACTTAAAGATGAAAGAGAAAGAATGAAAAATCTCAGCTATTTCAAACAGCTTTTGCAGATGTCACAAAAACAAATATGAAAATACCTAAAACAAGCATTTTAAATACATTTCGACTTTTAGAAACAAAATGGTGCAAAATTATAAGTACAAGGTTTTTTTTTGGTATTACTTAATTTAGTGGCATTGGTAACGAAAATATTTTGCGTGCTGACCAACAATAAAACACACATTTTTATTACTATTTTTGCAATAAATAAGAAAAACAAAATAAAAGACCTGTAAAAAGTCATTTAAAAAATAACAATTTTGAAAAAGCAGACAGTTTTTCCTCATTCTCCTGATATTCACATTAAAAATAAAACCTCAAAATAATGGAAATTTAAAATACAAATTTTAGCTCTTGCCAAAAAAAAAAATAAATAAATAAATAAAATAAAATAAAATAAAAATAAAACAAATAAAATAAAATAAAGCTAAAACTTGATATTTACAATGATTGAAATGTTTACCGAGGGAGTAATTTTTAAGAGGACGATGTTTGATTTCGAATTTGTCACATTTTCTTTTAATTTGCGCGCGAGCAGAAATTCCCTATAGATATATTACTTTTTAATTTAAACATATGTTGTCTGAAGTGATAATTTCAGAGCTCACAGCATTCTTAAAACTTTCCACCTTTGATACCGTTCTTTCAAAAAGATAATCTTTATGGTAGATATCTATAGTCATTGGAAAATTCGATAGACAGTGAAAAGAGAAGTTTCTGTGAAAACGCAAATTAAGTGCTTATTTCCCTTTCTTGGCATCTGATGTCATAAACGTTCAGTTGCATACCAAGTTTTCTTCTTCTGCTTTCTGCTACACTTTAGACTATGGCTGTTTCGTTTTTGGTTATAATAGACGTATTTATATAATTTCGTTAAAACGGTGTGCTTCTCTATTTATTTTCTTTAGCAGAGTAATTGTAAATTCCTCACCTAACATGTACATTTCATATTATCCATGTTAAATGGGAGTTACTTGAACCATAGTAGATACATTTATAATATGACCAGGAAACCACGCCATTAGTGTAATAATGAAAAAAATCTAAATAAGCAGCAATCGAAAAAGCATTATGAAACGTGTCTTTTGAAGCATAAATCATTTGCCCTCGTCTCCCCGTTATCAAGATACAAAGTTTTAAAATTTTCTAATTTATGGATTTAATAGGATGAAAGGAGGAGTCGATAGTATTGAAGGAAGTGTCGTTAACGTTTTCAACGTAACAACATCATCAAATACGTCACTTGTCCATTTCCAGTTTAGTACGCCGCAATACTCCGAAATAATTAGCTATGCTTGTTACATGTCTGGGTTAGTTCAAACTCGGCCACTTGTATTTGAAACGCCCTTGCAATTTTATTTTTCGCAGGAGGTTGATCATTGTAATAATTGCTCTTAATTTAAGATCATGAAATTATCTTGGTGTCACGATTTTCTACGCTTTAATAATTTTTTGGTTGAGTGCCATATTTGTCAATATCATTTTTTTAGGGGCTTCTTTCATTTTTATATTACTATATCTAAATATGTTTTGTATTTCATATGAATCTGATTATTAAAATTTCTGAATCAAAACCGTTTTTTGCCCTTAATTAATTAAATAAATTAGCAATTTTTATGATTTTATATTTCGATAACGAGGAGACAAAGGCAAATGATTTATGTGTCAAAAAACACGTTTCATAATCCTCTTTCGATTGCTGCTTACTTAGATTTTTTTTCATTATTACACTGTGATGTGGTTTCCTGGTGAGAATTTCCAGGTGATTGACACTCATCAGAAAGCTGCCTATTGTAAGCTGCTCTCCCACCATGCTCCCAACATATATGTCTTGTCAAAGTTTGATGTGGAAGTCTATACGTCATTCTGACAATAAGGCATTTTTACATTCGAATTGCCTTTGAACTTAAGATTCAAATAATTATTTTTATTTGTATTTATTTCACACGCACAGTATTAGATATCACTCAATTAAAATGTATAAAATATCACATTTATGACCCATTCACATCTAACCAGGAAACCGCGCCATAGTGTAATAATTAAAAAAAAATTAAGTAAGGAGCAATCGAAAGAGAATTATGAAACGTTCTTTTTGATACATAAATCATTTGCCCTCGTCTCCTCGTTATCGAGATATAAAGTCATAAAGTTTGCTAATTTATTCATTCAATTAAGGGAAAAAGGCGTGGTTTTGATTCAGAAATTTTAATAATCAAATTAATATGAAATACAAAACATGTTTAGATATAGTAATATAAAAATGAAAGAAGCCCGTAAAAAAAAAAATGCTATTGACAAATATGTCACGGAACCAAATAATGATTGAAGCGTAGAAAATCGTGGCACCAAGAGAATTTCACGAACTTAAATCTAGTGTAATGATTACAATGATCAACCTCCTGCGAAAAATAAAATTGCAAGGGCGTTTCAAATGCAAGTGGCCGAGTTTGCACTAACCCAGACTTGTAACGAGCATAGCGAATCATTTCGGAGTATTGCGGCGTACTAAACTGGAAATAGACAAGTGATTGGAGTTTGATGGTGTTATTACGTTGAAAACGTTAACGACTCCTCCTTCAATCCCATCGGCTCCTCCTTCAATCCCATCGACTTCTCCTTCCATTATATTAAATCAATACATTAGCAAATTTTAAGACTTTATATCTCGATAACGGGGAGACGAGGCCAAATGATTTATGCCTCAAAAACACGTTTCATAACGCTCTTTCGATTGCTGCTTATTTAGATTTTTTTTTCATTATTACACTAATGGCGTGGTTTCCTGGTGCCATAATCTATGTATCTGTAATTCACAATTTTTTTTCTCTTTCATTCCTTTATGGCTAACCGATTGTTTTCTGTTACATAAGGAAATTTCGAAAGATCAACTTAATATAACACTGCTGTAATGACGATTACATGTATATTTACACAATATTACAATGAAGCTCTAATATTAATAACTTACGAACGAAAGAAAAGTTAATAAGTTAATCCATCGTACATCGTAATGAATTTGTCAATAGCATGTATATTACATTCTTTACTAATTAACAGCAATTACGTATTCATGAAATGATATCCTGAAGACATATTTTTAAGATGTTTAATACATGACTTGAATCATTTTCCGATGGTGAAAGTATTTCTTATCTCCTAACTGTATGATTTTTTACTTGTTTATCATCGTAGACCGTTTACGATGTAGAAAAAAAAGCAAATCTGAAGACTAAAATAGGTAGCTATTCCTTATTACCTCCTATATATTTACCCTTTTTCTAATTAACACTAATTACGTATTCATGAAAAGATAATTTGAAGGTACATTCCTGTGATCTTAATACCTAGTTTAACAACTTCCGATGGAGAAAGTATTTCTTAACCACGTGACTTTTACTTCGCTATCACTATAGTCCAAGCAAAAATCTGTAACAAATCTGAAGAGCGACACAGGTAGATAATTAGTCGCTTAACATACCAAAAATTCTGCTAAATTCGTTTACTTAGCTTAATATAAATAATATTGTTCCAAGTACATACCTGTCAATTTGTTGTTTCTTTTCTTTTTTTTTTCTTTTTTTTTTTTTTTTTGAGTCATAACATTATAATTTGAACCAGAAAGATTATGTTATTAAACATTGATTGTTTGTATACGATTAATTAACTAAATTTTCATGAATTAACATTTTAGTTTTATTTGATTTGGAAAATAACTGGTAAGTTGGAAGGTATGAAAGTAGTACAGTGTGTTTCAAAAACAATCACCGACTGTTTGTATACGATTAAGTAACCAAATTTTCATTAATTAAATTTTTAGTTTTATTTGATTTGGAAAATAACCGGTAAGTTGGAAGGTATGAAAATAGTACAGGGTGTTTCAAAAACAATCACCGATTGTTTATATACGATTAATTAACTAAATTTTCATTAATTAAATTTTAGTTTTATTTATTTAGTTGATTTGGGAAAATAGCCGGTAAGTTGGAAGGTATGAAAGTAGTACAGGGTGTTTCAAAAAGTCCCGTGAAAATTATAATTTTATTGCTTTTTTAATTTGTAAATGATCCTGTTAAATTAAAACGAATTAAAAAAACAATAAAATAATAATTTTCATGTTTCTAGTTTGAGCAATTTAAGCACATGCTTGCATTATACATGTGATCTCGTGATTTGTGTTTATCATTTTTAAAAATTTCATTTGCGAAAACAGTTTATTTATCGTTTTAATCCTGAAGAAGTCGCTGTTAAAGCGCATGAAACAGGTCATTTTCATACAGAGATGCTAAGCTCCTACTAATCTTCCGTAATATGTGGATTAATTTGACCCAGTTTAACAGGGTTTCAAACCGGAAAATTTATTTGACGAATCTTTATTTATTTAATTTAAAATTTTTACATGGAATATATTTAATTTCATTTCTTGAAAAATTTTCTGGTGCAAGACAAATTAAACCTGGGTCAAATTAACCCACATATTACGGAAGATTAGTGATAGCTTGGCACCTCTGTATTTATATTAAAAGGTATTTTTAAGACTTTTGTGTAATGTTTTTATCACTTTAAGCAGTAATTACATCTTTAATATAACGTTAACAAGTGATTTTATTATATTATTTGTAATTAAACGTGCTTCTAAAAAAACCTCTTTATCTTAATAAACATATTCCAACAATATATTCTTCAGACATAAAACGAAAATGTATTCATAACGCTCCATTTTCACGTTTTAATGATTTCCTATATCACCTTTTTTATAGATGAAAACTGCAAAATAATATTAAGTAACGCAACCACAAGTGAGGAAAAATTCAATTTTGGGGAGGTAGACACGAGGGAAACATGTCAAAATAAACTCGATTAACTCAGTAAATAGATTCTAGCGTTGCTCGGGGATATTTAGGGCAAAGGTCTGGAACAAATTCGGTTCATCTCTCATACAGTCGCCGTTTCTAAATGGCCTGCGGGACTCAATATTTAAATTCTTGCAAAAATACTTACGTCAGAGTTTTGTGAATAGGAAAAAATGCTTATTATTATTATTGTTATTTCTTTGTGTTTTAAAAAATTGACTATCCGAATCAGTTGATGTAAGAAAATTGGAAAAAGCTTTTTAAAAAAGGAATATTTGGATTTATCGAACGGTATACAGAGGTGCCAAGCTGCCACTAATCTTCCGTAATATAGGGATTAATTTGACCCAGTTTAAAAACTTATCGAACCAGAAAATTTATTTGATGAATCTTTATTTATGTAATTTCGGATCTGCCTTTTCCACCTGGCATTTATGGGTTGTTTTTGAACATGTTCCGAACCCTGTATATATTTTTTTCAACTTTTTTCAGTAGTTAATTTTAACTACAGCTATACCATTTTACTTTTTTCCATTTATTAGACTCTATCCTTAATCTCTTTTGCTTTACTTTTTTATTACCATTGTTTAATTTTTCTTCTATTTTTAATTGTTCTTTCTTATGTAGTTAATACTACATTTAACTTTTCCCAACTGCTCAATATTTACAAGACACTTTACTCACAAATAGACTGGACGTAAAGTTGATCGCAACAAGGAAGCTCCTTAACCGACATCAACTGTTCGGCAACTGTTTTATGTGGAAGATATTTATTTTCATTTCTGAAAATAATTTCTGTTGTGAAACGTATTAAACCTGGGTCAAATGAACCTACATATTGCGGAAGATTAGTGAGAGCTTGGCACCTCTGGGTATATGATTAATAGACCCTGAAATGTATGATATAAATTTTAAGCGCCAATTCTGCTAAATATTTTGTAGATCCCTGAACCGCGACTAGAAGATTTATTATTATTATTAGGTACGTTCTTAATTATATAAATACGTACTACCTACAGTTGTCCTCTGGTTCGTCTGTCTGTCCGCATATAACAGCTTAAAAACTACTTAACCGAATGCTTTGAAATTTAATATATATAATCATTGCAGAATTTTGTCAAGTCATTTAAAATTTTATGAAAATCAAATCAAAATTTAAAAAGATATTAATAAAAGTTTTGTTTATTCTATTAAATCCTATCATGCGTAATTAATTCAATGATATCCCATGATAGGCAATGATTCCAGGTTGCCATGGTGATTAAGTCATATTTAAGATGGAATCATATTATTTCCGTATTACCGTAATTTCCGGATTATAATCCGCGGTTCAATCAATCATGTTTCGAGCCAGAAATTTCATTTAATAATTGAAGCCGAATATTGATAGAGGTCTTTTAAGTTACATTTTACTAAATACAATTTCTGGGTCGAAACTGGATTGTTTGATCCGCTGATTATAGACCGGAAATTATGGTACTGAATTTACAGACTAAAATTTTTCAATTACAGCAATTCTATAATCTAACGACTGTTTTTGGGATAGATGTTTCCGGATTCATAGATATTAAATGGAAAAAGGGTCTAAATATGGATTTCAAGCTCTGAAAGTTTCAAAGCTAGGCTTAAGTTTCCCGTTTTAATTTTCAGTACATGTTAACAAAATATAAAATATCGCCAATTTAAAATGTACTTTTTTATTACGGAAATTAATCATGTCATAATAACAGACAATTCATTTCACTGAAACTGATTATAGTAGGAACGCACCAAATTTGCCACGTTTGACATACAATTCCCAACTTGTTATTATTAGTAGTAGTAGTACTTGAAAACCACAGTTACTATTTATTTCTATCTGCGATTTTAAAATAAGGATAGGCAGTCGGGATTTGTCGAAATTTGTAGTCGAAATTTGCAGTCGAGAATACACACTGTAAAAAATATGTTGTTTAATCTTCGAAAATATAATGTAACTGGTGTACGAGAATATACAATAATCTTTTTCGAGTTACTCACTATTCCTGAAAAGGTTTTTTATCTGGTGATACCGCACAAGTAAAGTTGTGTTCTAAAGAGACCGCTGCTTACAGAGCTACACAATTTGATGGGATGGTACCTGTAAGCATGTAGTTTTGCACCTCGAAGGCCGATTTTGGAATTTTTGAATAGAATTTTTTTAATTTAAACTTTTATGTGATTTTTAGCGTTTTTTCACGTTTTGCTGCAATTTTTTCCGCATTAGTAACACGAATCCGGTTCAAATGTTTCAGCTCAATATACTAAATTTTATCTTCTTTTCAAATAAAGTTTATTCGGAATTCGTACAGCTATTTTTGAATTTTTGGCCATTTTTTTTCCTTTGACACTAAAAACTTTTGCCCAGAATGCTTGATTGTTTCGATGGTTGCTTCCATTTCGACCTCAATTACTCTCACAAGTAAAGGTACTGTAGTCAGTGGCGGCGAATTTAGATTTTTATAGCTCATTCGATTCGTCTCATCGAGCTAAGTAATTTTATGCCTCGCATATCGGCTATTGAGTTTTGATAATGACAGGGGGCCGGGTCAAAGTTTAAAATTTCGTTCATTGAAAACCACTTGCCGTCAAAGAAATAAGTAAGATTTAAATTTATTTATGGTTCTTACGGTGACATGAATTGATGATAGCCAATTTTTGACACATTGTTCATTCCGAAGAAGTGTGTAAAACAAAAATATACCGACAATATGTGGTTACAAAGATTTTTGCTCGTAATTCGGGAAAAAATATTGACAGATGAACAAAAACTAGACGAGGACATCATAACTTGCGAAAACCTGCCTGTCAAATAGCATACGATCTGCAATTACAAATTCTTATAATAACAGCAATAATATAACCTTACTAGCAGACTACGCCCGCTGCGCTGGTCGGTTTCTCCAAGCGAACCTTGAATCAAACGAAATATATCGGTGAATTTAACCTTGTATTTTAAAGTGATCTGTACCTTTACCTGGAATATCCTAAAATAGCATAAAAACGGATACTTATTTCACTAAGTTATGTTTTTAATACGGTTTGCTATTACGTTTACAATTTTCCATTGATTTACATGTTTTATAGCTACATTTTTTAATAATGTGACTTAAACTATATTATTCATAACTAAAAAGAAATGGCGATCTAGTATTTGTCGAGAATTAAATAAAAATCATGCACTCGTGACATCATAATTCCTTTACTTACCCATCATACGTAGTATAGGGTAAGTCTTGTAATCGTTTTGAAAATCGAAAAAAAATTTTTGACGGATTTACACGTTTCAGACGCTGGAGATTCCGAAAAACATATTTTTAGAAAAAAAAATTTGCCGTCCGTCTGTGTGTCTGTGTGTGTGTCTGTAAACGCTCTAGCTCCCGAAGAAATTGAGATAGAGAATTGCAATTTGGTATGTACTTAGTAAGTAATAATGGGAAGAAGCCTATTTCATTTCAAAAACCTCGATTAACCGGAACAATTTTTTTCGGACTCTCGAAATATTCGTTCTGATGAAAGGTATATAAAAATTTTCAAAATTGTTTATTTTAAGAAATAAATATAAAAGACAATAAAAAAACATAAATTTTGCATAAAGCATGAAGTCGATCGGATAATGAGTTGCCGAGATATTTGGAATCCTATTTACCACACTCTTCGATTTTTCATGACCCTGTATTTCATCCAAATTTCACTTCAAAGATATATTCTAATTGGAAATTTGACGCTTAATCAGATGCAATAAACCGCTAGTTAATAGGATTATTATTTTTGGAGTTATAAGGATGTTTCTTTCAAGCAATTCAGTAATCGAGCCTTTAAAGTTTGTGACGTCATCAAGCCACGATTTTATTTGAATTGCAATGCACTTTATAAGTAGTTTACACATGTTTTATTTTAATATTTTACATTATGCATATCCATGATGGGTAAGTATTACGGTGGCCCCCAACGACTAGTTTTATATTTTAATAGAATAATAAGGCTACTATAATTTGTGACTCGTGCTGACACATTGCTGTTATCATTAGTTTTTTTACGCGTGAAGGTTTCGCTATGGTACTCCGTGAAATTTGGTAATTTTTGAAATTCAATATTTGAAATATGGCATAATCAGTGGATTTGAAATTTATATCAAGAAAAATACAATTTTTTAACTTTCTAAAGCAGTTTGTCTAACAATTTTCTGACAAGTACTTTTCGAGCAATTAATTTTTTCAGTAACTTCAAATGTTTCATTTTCCGAGATTAATGAGTGGCAACGATTAGCGAAAATCCCAGTCGTCAGCAATGCGTAGCTTTTTATTAAAGAGGATACTAGTTATTGGCAATGCATGAAAATGTAAAAACAATTAGTAAACTTAAATCGCACTTATTTCTTTGAAGTCATCTGTTTTTCACCGAACAAAATTTTGAACTTTGACCCGGCCCCCTGTCATTATAAAAACTCAATAGCCGATATGCGAGTTATAAAATTACCAAGCTCGATTAAACGAATCGAATGAGCTATAAAATCGAAATTCGTCCCCACAAACTATAGTACCTTTACTTGTCAGAGAGACTTGAAGAAACATTTATAAAAACAAAGTTTCTTTTGCTGCTACAGATTTTCGGAAACGTTTTCGAGCAGTTTTTATAGTGTATTAACCCTTTATATCCTGAATTAATTTTCCAGCTACTTTTTAGATGCTCAGAATCCCCGATTATTCCCACCAGTTATTTTTTTTTTTTGTAAAGTTTTCCTTATCTAATCATAGCATTTTTGAGATTCAATTAGGTGAAAATTTCTCATTTAAAAAACCGGTGGTAACAGATTAAAAATTCTGTAAAAGACGCTCGTCGCGAAGGGGTTAAAGTGGTACTTATAAGTACCGTCAGGATAAAAAGGGTTAATCTGTTTTCTCAACACGGAATATCCGGTTTTAGGATACCAATTCTTAATTAAACAATTTCAGCTTCGTAATTGCATTTATGCGTGCAAGAGTAACAAACATTCATTTTAATGTTAATGTTAATGGTGTTGACTTATCATGTTTGTTTTTAAAACATGTTTGTTGAACATGAAAATGTTTACTTGAGTATTTATTAATAGCATCTAAAAAACCTCCGTTTCGGGTTGAGAAAACCGATTAATACACTATAATAAGTTGGAAATTGTTACGTTAAACGTGACGTATGAGGTGCGTTCGTTTTATAACTAGTTTCACAATGTAAAAAAATCCTCCTTATTATCTCATTGAAATGAATTATATCGTCTGCTATGAGCGAAATGATCATGCCTTTTTTTTTTATTACGTATGCCACGTTTACAAATGCGGATTTTTTAAAATTAAATTTTGTTTTTATAATGTACCTGAAGTAAAGCATATTTTTAATTTCAAATCAATTAGTTTGTAAATTTTGGTGACATTCAATCATTTTAACATTTTAGTAACTTTATTACTTTACCATTGAAAAGGTTAAAGCAGTGGTCATATAAACTTCACTATAATAACAGTTAACGCGACCGCAAAGGAGTGTGCTTCAGAAAATTTCAATTTTTGAGAAGTGCACACGAGGGAATCATGAGCTAAAAATAAACTCCATTAATTCAGTAAATAGTTTCTTCTGTTGCTTAGACGTAAGGCAAAAATCTGGAACAAATTATTTTCATCTCTCAGGAAGCCGCTGTTTCTAACTGCCCTCCAGAGCTCAGTATTTAAACTCTTGCAGGATATTTTGTGGCAATAGTTGCATGAGAGCTTTGTGAACAGGTTAAAATGTCCCGTTTCGATTATTGTTTCATGTTTCATAGAAGCGACTAGCTTTCGGTTATGCAATTGATGATGTAAAAATAAAAAAAGGCAGGAAAGACTTTTATAGGTTCGGAATATTTGAAATTTCTCAAATTACATGTGGCTAATAAACGATTTAATGATAAAACTTTTAAGAGATAAATTTGAAAAAAAGAAATCTTTTTAATGACTGAACTGTTACATTTGAAGATTTATTATCATTAGCATCCTCATCATTATATTATTATTATTATTATTATTATTATTATTATTATTATTATTATTATTATTATTATATTTAATAATAATATTTTTATATTATTTAGTATTATATTTATATATATTATTATTATTATTACTATATTTAATAATAATACTATTACATTATTTATAATTTTAATTATAATTATATTATTATTATTATTATTATTATTATTATTATTATTATTATTATTATTATTATTATTATATTTAATAATAATAATATTATTTTATTTATTATTATAATTATATTAATTATTTATTATTATTATTATTTATTATATTTATTATTATTATTATTTATTATATTTATTATATTTATTATTATTATTAATATTATTATTATTTAAATAACAAGTGCTTATATTTTCTTTAATCTATGATTTTTAACATCCGTATAAGTCTAAGTTATATACAGTAAAAGTACGTATAAATACAAACGTGCATGCATGTCGTTAATTTTTGAAAACTGAAATGTTAATTTTTTAAATAATTAACAACTTAATTAATTAGTAATATTAATCAATTATTATAATGATCATATAATCATATGATAATAAATGCAAATTAACAATAATCAATAATTTAATGAACGATTATTAACAGTAAAAGTGTATATAAATACAAATGTGCATGCATGTAGTTACTTTTTTAAATTGAAATATTAATTTTTAGGAAAATAATTTTATTTTAAAAGTACATATATATTATATGTGCTATAACCAGCATAGTTTTATTCGGCAATTCATCAATTATTAATAACATCGAGTTTGAAACTTTTTTTGCCTTCTCAGATTATCGAAGCTCTGCCTTAACAGATTGATCCCAACACTATTCTAAACACATAAAACGAAAATTATTCCTATTCCATTTCCACATTTGAATGATTTTCTTTATCACCTTTTTAAAGAAACGGCGATGAAAACTTCGAAATAATATCAGCTAACGCAACCCCAAATGATTATGCTTGGGAAAATCAATTTTTTTAAGAAGTGCACACGAGGGAAACGCATAGAAATAAACACGATTAACCAAGTAAATTAGATTCTAGAGTTGCCCGGGGATATTTAGGGCCAATGTCTAGTACAAATTCCTTTCGTCTCCCATGCAACCACCGTTTTTAACGGGACTTCGGGACTCAATATGTATTTAAACTCTTGCAGGATATTTTGCGGCAATAGTTGCATGAGAGCTTTGGGAACAGGTTAAAATGTCATGTTTCGTATATTGCTTCATGTTTCATAGAAGCGACTGGCTGATGTTTATGCAATTGGTGAAGTGAAAATAAGAAAGGCAGAAAATATTTTTATAGGTGGGAATATTTCAATTTCTGAAAGTATATGTGGTTAATAAACGATTTAATGATAAAACTTTTAAGAGATCCATTTGAAAAACTTCTTTCGAATAATTGAACGGATACATTTGAAGCTTTATCATCATAATCATCATCATTTTTTTAAAAATTATTATTACGATTATTATTATTATTATTGTTTTGGTCTGTGGGTCAGATGATGAACTCTAGATGGCAGCACCACAAATTAATTGTAACACCTCTGTGCGCTAGCGACACCTATCATTCATATGTTTGTTTTCATTACAGATAGCTATTGAATGTAGTCGTAGTTATGTTTTGATGTTGTATAGTTACGTTTTATGTTTTGTAAAGTTTTAATTAAATGTGTAAAGTTGATTTCATTCATACACCTTATTTGAATATGTGTGTTACTTAATTATTATTCAGTACAGTATAATTGTTGTTGTTGTCGTTGTTATTATTACTTAAATCACAACAGTTTATATTCTTTCCAAACTATGATTTTAAACATCCGCATAGGTCTTACAAGCGAGAATATATATAGTAAAAGTATATATAAATACACTGTAAAAAAAATCACAGTATTTTTACAGCAAAAAATGCTGGTAATATGGGTGCCAGCATATTTTGCTGTGAATTTTCAGCAGTTTGTTTTTTATGGATAAACAGCACTTTTGTAAATTCACAGCATTTTTTGCGGTTAATTTTACAGCAGTTCAGTTTTTTTTATTTTACAGCAGATTTGTTAGTTTTACAGCCGTTTTTGCTGTTAATTTTAATGCATTTTTAACAGAATCACTGTAAAACTTTTAGTATTTGTTGTTGATATTTTTACCCCCCCCCCTCTCCGTGTATTGTTTTTTTTTTCTTATTTTAACCTGAGACATATTTCAAAGACTTTGGGCACTAAGTATTACCTTTTTGTTTACTTATATCATTATTTTAATATCATTATTATATAATAGATTCTGTTATACATATATACGATACAAATTTCGGTTTTTGGTCAAGTATATCACCCACAAAAATTTTAGTCATTTGCCTATAGAGATAAAATGTTTTTTCAGTAAATCATAACAAAGGAAGATTTTACTTTATCTAGCTTTTAATTAATTATTCAGTATTTCTTTACAGGACTTTGTTTAACGGTTTGTTTGTATTTGAATATACCCACTAATTTAAATCATGCATATATTTTTTTTTCCCTTTCAACAAATTTAGGGTTATTTTTTGTATATATTTAAATATTTTTGTTTATTCAATGTAGCCATTATTTCCTCCACCCCCCAACACGGACATGCAAAACTTTCTGATATTTAAACTATCATTCATATATAATTAATAACAAGACCTTATTGTACGCAACTTGCTGATATGGAAATATTATATTGATAAAAAACTTATTTTATGCTAAGATAATTTTATAAGTCTACATTTAATTGCATAAATATCAGGTCTGATTGAAAAATGAACACGGGGAGATAAAAAAAACACTTATGAGTTCAAGAAACGTAGAATAAAATAATAATAAAAAAAATCTGTTCACATAAAAACTTTAAAATTAAGCGTAAAAAATAAATAGATAATGGACAAAAACATTAAACGAGTTGCTGCAAATTACTGCTGCGACAGTAAACAAACAAGGAATATTTTAGGAATTGATAAAATAGTGCATCCAGATTACTCATAATAAATTATTTGAAAATGGAAAATAAATCACTGTTCGAAATATCGGCTAAATAGGTATATTAAATAAATAAAAATATTTAAATTACCGTCCAAAGTGAACCGAAAACTGTAGCTGGTAAAATATTTATAGGATTTAGAAAGTATATTCGAATGCCAACGTATGAACTGGAGTTTTGAAAAATTTATAATAGCGTAATAAGGCATAGCTAAAAACAGGGATCTTGTTTAAAAAAAAAATGCTTGCATAAAGTTTCCCTGTGATACTTAAATACAAATTATACGTAATCATAACTAAGTTCTAGGAGAACATACTGAGGTAAAGTAAAAAAACAACATAACTAAGCAAAATCATCTATTTTTACGATTTAAAACAAAATATTTATTCTAGACAAATGACGTGAAAGTTCCTGCCGTGATATACACGTGGTTTAAAAGCAAAATTAGTATCGTATAAATATATAACAGAATTTATATGATATTATTAAAACAATAATATAAGAAAACAAAGATAAAACTTACTTTTACTCTTTAAAATATGTTTGTAATAATCCATTAACAGTTGTAATTGTTACAACTTTATAGGCTCGCTCCTAATGGCGGCCATTTCTCGTAGAATCGAAGCGTCACTTCATTATTGGACTGCACCTGCCCTGCCGCTCACCTAAATGTGTTTATTCCCCTCGTTTGAGATAATGATAAACAACGCCAACAGATGTCGCTATCTATACAGCTGTAATAACTGTAAATTAACGAAAGTGCTGTGTTTGATTGCTAGGGGAAATATTAACAGCCTTTTTTGCAGTTTTTCCTTCCGTTTTTTTTACAGTGTACAAGAGTGCATGCACCTACGATTAATTTTTTAAAACTCACATGATAGTTTTTTTAAATATAAATTTATTTTTAAAGTATATATATTACATGTGTTATAACTTTATTCAGCAATTGCACCGAGTTTGGAGCTATTTAGGCCTTTTTTAAATTATCGAAGCTTTATCATAACAGATTTATCTCAACAATATTGTAAAGACATAAAAAGAAAATTATTTATATTCCATTTCCCCATTTTATTGATTTTCTTTATCGTCTTCAAAAGCAGCGGCGATGATAATATTAGTTAATGCAGCCGCAAATGGGGATGTTTTCGAAAATTGAATTTTTAAGAAGTGGAGAGAAACATGTAGAAATAAACTTGATTAACTCGGCAAATAGATTCTAGCTTTGCTACATATTTAAGGCAAAGGTCTGGAACAAATTCTGTTCGTCACTTAGGCAGCCGCCGTTTCTAACTGCCCGTCAGAGCTCAATATGTAAGCTCTTGCAAGATATTTTGCGTCAGTACTGGCGTAAGAGCTTTGTGAACAGGAAAAAAATGCAACGTTTAGATTATTGCGTCACATTTCATAGAAGCGACTAGCTGACTTTTGTGCAATTGGTGCAGTAAATATAAGAAAAGCAGAAAAAAGTTTTATAGGTGGGAATATTTCAATTTCTTAAACAATATATGGTCAATAAACGATTTAATAATAAATTTTTAAGATATAACTTTGAAAATAAACTTTAGAATAAGCAAACTGCCGTATTTAAAGATTTATCATCATTAGCATCATCACCATTTCATAATAATAATAATAATAATAATAATAATAATAATAATAATAATAATAATAATAATAATAATAATTATTATTATTATTATTATTATTATTATTTAAATCACAACAGTTTATATTCCTTTCAATCTAAAATTTTAACATCCGAAATACTCTTAGTTATATACAGTAAAAGTATATATAAATACAAACGTGCCCGCATCTAGTTATTTTTTTAAGAATAGAATTTTATTTTAAAAGTATTTAGTTTACATATATTACATATATATTACATCAACATTTCATCAATTATTCATAACACTGAGTTTGAAACTTTATACGCCTTCTTAGATTATCGAAGCTTTCACTAAATAGATTTATCCAAACAATATTCTAAACACATGAAACGAAAATTATTTCTATTCCCACATTTGAATGATTTTCTTTAACACTTTTTAAAAGCAGTGGTGATGAAAGCTTAAAAATAATATTAGTTAAAGCAGTCGCAAATGGTGAGCTAAAACTCAATTTTTGAGAAGTGCACACAGGGGAAAGATGCAGAAATAAACTCGATTAACCCAGTAAATTGATTCTAGCGTTTCTCGGGGGTATTTAGGGCAAATGTCTGGAACAAATTTTCTTCGTCTCTTAGGCAGCCACCCTTTCTAACTGCCCTGCAGAGCTCAATATTTAAACTCTTGCAGGATATTTTGTTCAGTACTTCTGTGAGAGATTTACAAACAGGTAAAAATGTTATAGAAGTGTCTATCTGACTTTTATGTAAGTGGTGAGGTAAAAGTAAGAAAATTAGAATTTTTTTTATTGGTGGGAATATTTGAGTTTCGCAAAATATATGTTGTTAATAAAAGGTTAAATGTTAAAACCTTAAAGAGATAAATCTAAAAAAAATCTTTTGAATGAATGAACAGCTACATTTTATCATCATCATTATTACATCATAAGTATTACTTCATCATCATTACATCATCATCATCATCATCATCATCATCATCATCATCATCATCACTATTATTATTATTTAAATAACTAGAACTTATATTCCTTTCAATCTATAATTTTTAATATCTTTGCAATATCTGCATAGGTGTTACAAACATGAATATGCACAGTAAAAATATATATAAATACATGAATCTATGAATCTATATACATATATATATATAAATACATGAATCTATAAATACATGAATACATGAATCTATGATTAGTTCTTGAAAACTTACATGTTAGTTTTTTATGAATAGACTTTTATTTAAAAAGTATTTATATTATATGTGTTATATATACTTTTATAGTTTGAAGCTTTTTATGTCTTCTTATATTATCGAAGCTTTGCCTTAACACATATATCCCAATAATATTCTAAAGGCATAAATCGAAAGTTATTCATATTCTATTTCCGCATTTTAATCACTTCCTTTATCATCTCTTAAAAATTAGCAGTGATGAAAACTTGAAAATAATATTAGTTAATGCAGACGCAAATGGAGATGATTTCGAAAATTAAATTTTCAAGAAGTGGAGGGAAACATGTAGATATAAACTCGATTACACCGGTAAATAGATTATAGCTTTTCTATGACTTTAATTTAAAGGTTTGGAACAAATTCTATTCGTCTCTTAGGCAGCCGCCGTTTCTAACTGCCCTGCAGAGCTCAGTATAGAAACGCTGCAGAATATTATGTGGCAATAGTGGCGTAAGAGCTATGTGAACCGGTAAAAATGTAACTTTTGCGTCACGTTTTATAGAAGCGACTAGCTCACATTTATGCAATTGGTGAAGTAAATATAAGAAAAGCAGAAAAGATTTTTATATGTGAGAATATTCGAATTTCTTAAACTATATGTGGTTAATAAAAGATTTAATAATAAAACTTTTAAGATATAAATTTGAAAAAAAAAATTAAATAAGTGAGCTCTCACATTTGATGATTTATCATCATTTTATTATAATTTTAAATTATTATTATTATTAATAATATTATTATTATTATCATCATCATCATATTTCTATTTATTATTATTATTATTATTATTATTATTATTATTATTATTATTATTATTATATAAATCACAATAATTTATATTACTTTCAATCTAAAATTTTAACATCCGCATAACTCTTAGTTATATACAGTATGAGTATACATAAATACAAACGTGCACACATCTAGTTCTTTTTTTAAGAATAGAATTTTATTTTAAAAGTATATAATTTACATATGTTATAACCTTATTCAACAATTCATCAGTTATTCATAACACTGAGTTTGAAACTTTTTATGCCTTCTTAGATTATCGAAGCTTTCACTTAAAAGATTTATCCAAACAATATCCTAAACACATTAAACGAAAATTATTCATATTCCATTTTCACATTCGAATGATTTTCTTTATCACTTTTTAAAAGCTGAGGTGATGAAAGCTTGAAAATAATATTAGTTAAAGCAGTCGCAAATGGTGAGCTAAAATTCAATTTTTGAGAAGTGCACACGGGGGAAAGATGTAGAAATAGACTCGATTAACCCAGTAAATTGATTCTAGCGTTGCTCGGAGATACTTAGGGCAAATGTCTGGAACAAATTTTCTTCGTCTCTTAGGCAGACACCGTTTCTAACTGCCCTGCAGAGCTCAATATTTAAACTCTTGCAGGATATTTTGTTCAATACTTCTGTGAGAGATTTACAAACAGGTAAAATTGTGATAGAAGTGACTATCTGACTTTTATGTAAGTGGTGAAGTAAAAGTAAGAAAATCAGAATTTTTTTTTTATGGGTGGGAATATTTGAGTTTCTCAAAATATATGTTGTTAACTAGCTGTTACCCGTGACTTCGTTCACGCAACATTTAAATAAGAATCATTAATTAAGCAAAATATTTCATTCCCGATAATAAAAACCGTTAATAATGAACTAACTATTTATCACATTTCATAGGAGACAATACGGTATTTTTTGTTATAGGGACCTGGACATAACTCAGTCTTAAAAAAGTTTGTGCCAAATAATCGCGAAAATGAAATTGCAACCAATGCAAAAAGGAGGACCAAATAAAATCGTGGAAATAGACGAATTTGGTAAAAACAAATGTCAATTTTACCTGATAAACAATTTTACTTTTAAAGCCTTTGTGAAACGTTTTAACAGACATCCTTCAAAAAAACATTAATTGGAAATAGTATATGCTTTTTCTTTAAATTCAATTCTGCCTCCTTGGTTTAATGTATAGCTGAAACAAATCTTGTTTTCTAAATGACAGAATGCTGACAGGCAATTTTTGTTCTCCAGAATAAATTGATTCATGAAGTTTGAATATGTGAAAATATGTTTATATTTTTTGGATAATTTACTGAAATAAAGATTTTGTTAATCAAGACTGCAAAAAATTGGGAAAATAACACAAAAATGCAATCATAGCGAACCCTTCCAGGGGAATATCCCCGTTTTCAACTGGGGCTTGACGTCCATAGTCAAAAACACATATATGGAGTTTGGTTCAGTTCTGTGCATAACTTCGTGCACTTTTAGATGATAGAATAGTGAAAATGGCAAAAATGTCGCTATGACAGCACGTCCAATATCCACGGCACATCCACGTATTTGAATAGACGGTGAAATCAAGATTTTGTTTTCACCATTTATTCAAAGTAAAAATAAATTCTGTTTTTCAGTTTTACTGACAAAATGGTGTAAAAAATATACTGATCTGTTTTATTTCTCCTTTTTTATGCACAAATATGGAGTAATTTACTTTCCGTTTTTAGAGAAACTTCGTTAAAATTTACAAAGAAAAAAAAATCTTAGCATCTAATTTAATTTTTTTCATTCTGAGAGTTTCTGTGACATCCTCGGATTAATGATAACTGGTATTAGGTAAATCGCGTTGCTTTCGGTAGTCTAGGAGTAGTTGCGAAATACAAACACACGGCCAGATTTTAATATAATAGATTCGTGTTCATTTTCCTATTCTTAAAATTATGATTTTCAGCAAATATTATGATAGCAATATGTGATTTTTAGCAGAAAACTCTCATCTGTATATAACGGATACTCATGTTTAATAATCAGTATAGATAAAAAAAAATTAAATTTTTCGTTATAAATGTGGCGTGAAACTCATCAACTTTCTATACTTACTGATCCTTGTATTATTAATGTAAGGAATTGATTCACACTAATTTTAAACATATTGTAAAATTCCCGTTTTATTTCAAATATGAAGTCTCTTTTTCCCCAGAGAAATCCCTTTTTAATGACATAATTCTTATAAATATTATTTATGAGACTTTAATTTAGACATAATTCTTGTTAATTTTCTTTTTCAGGCAATTAATTTCAATACTGGCATAGGGGAAATTATGTTACTTTAACGAAATAATGTTAAATCTTTAGGTTTTATCAACAAAAATGGAAATATTAACATTCGTATTTTTTTTAGGTAATCGAGTTATTTCTTTTAGTTTTAAGGGGGAAAATTAACTATTTCTCGCTATCCATGACATCATTTTCGACATTGATAATTTTACGGAGCATATTATTGACATTTGCTAACCATTTTCTTTTCAAACTTCTTTTTATTTTTTTAAAATTTAAATAAAAAATACGGTATACTTATATTAGCCGCGCGCAGACGGTAAAACGCCAAGTATTGTTACCATACAAAAGAAAAAAAATAAAGAAAAAACCCAAGATAATTTTATTTCATCATCAAAGCATATCCACTTTATTTTTGATGTATGGCGTCATATTCTCCTGTTTCCTATGGTTACGCATATTGAAACCTTGTATTATTATCAAAAACTAAAAAAAGTAAGTTTTATTTCTAATAATGTTATTTAATCTTCTTTTTAATTCTTTATTTTTTTTATTTCATTTTCATTTTGCATGTGAAATTTTTTTAATCGAAACTAAATTGTTGAGTAAAAATTATTATTCCTTGTTTTGATTTAGTTTTGTCACCGATAAAGTATTAGCAACGGTAAAGTAAATTTAACCATTTTAAAATATTATACGAAAAAAATGTCCATTTATTCTCTATGAAAATAACGAAATTTGGAATTATTAAGAAAATATTTGAATAAAATAAACAAAAACCAGCCTTTGTTCATTTGAGGGTTATAATCAATCTATATGCAGAAATACAGGATCATTAAATGCTCCATTTTGACGCAGGCTTCAGCCTAACAGTTGCACACAATCGGATTTATAATATTATTAGGATAAAAGATTAAATGTTAAAACCTTAAAGAGATAAATCTGAAAAAAAATCTTTTGAATAAGTGAACTACTACATTTTATCATCATCATTATTACATCATCAACATTACATCATTGTCATCATCATCATCATCATCATCATTATCATCATCATCATTATTACTATTATTATTATTTAAATAACCAGAATTTATATTTCTTTCAATCTATGATTTTTAATATCTTTGCAATACCTGCATAAGTCTTACAAACGTGAATATACACAGGAAAAATATATACAGGGTGTCCGAAAAGTCTGGAAACTGTCAAATAACTCGAGAAATATACATCGGATTGAAAAACGGCAAAATGCATGTTCAATATTTGTGAAAAATCTATTTAGGGATATGAAAGTTGCTCCCTCCCCAACTTTGTCCCCCCCGGGGGGAAAGGGGGGCAACTTTGAAATCTTAAATGATGATCCCTATTTTTTATTGCAGATTCGGATTTTACGGGAAACAAGTACGTAACTTTTGTATTGAACATTTTCTTCGAAGCATTGTAGATGGCACTGTAATTGAGTGCAATGTAGGGATCCTACATTAGAGAGAGATTGGACATTGCGTCGCCGGCAGATTTGACAAATCCGCCATTTTAGTTACGTCGTATTTATACGCTGGTATTGCTTTCTAAAGAAAATTTGGATTTTAAAGATTCAACATTTTAAATATTGTATCAAGACTTAGTACACTATTAATAGATAATTTTCTTTTGTTGTTTATAGTTACTTTTTAATATTTAGTAATGTTTATTTATTTTGTAACATATTTTAAATTGTCAGAGTTCAATTGTTGAGTATGCGGTCAACTTTAAACAGTTTCATTAAATAATAACTATCGAAATGAGTAACACAAACAAAGCAATTTCGTTTCTGCGTCTCTTGTTTTACATTTTAAAACTAATTTTGATTTAAATCTTTTTGTAGTGAGTGAGCAAAACGTGTAAATAATTTGGAGTTTCGAAGTTTGACACAGTTGGAGGTAATTGACAAACGTTATTGGCGATGAATTTCTGTTTACATTTTGAAACATTTATTTTAAGAACGTAATACAGGATAAAATTGTATATAGTGCACTCTTTTTAAAGTATGAAATTGTTTATAAATTATAAGGAATAATTGAATAAATTGTTAAACTGTTCATTTTTTAATAATTTCTTTTTTACATATCCGCGGAATTTGAGAGCACAAGACGTAAGCATTTAAATTTTCCGCATAAAAAAAAAATATCTATGTATAAAAGCGCTGACTCTGACAATTGCAAAAATATATAAATTCACAATATATAAACCTCTATATAAATAAACATTACTAAGCATATGTGTGTAAATTTTTTTATTCAGTTTCTCGGAATGTATTTTTTTTTTTGCATATTTAGATATACTTAGTATTATAAAGTGTATTATTCTAGAAAATTGAAGCTTTTTAATTTCATACAACCAATTAGTTTCTTTAAAACTATCTAAATTTATTAATAAAGAAGGTATATTAGGAATAAGTTAAAAAAATTTATACTTTTCTGAATATTTCAGTATTTTTTTTTTTTTTAATTTCTTATTGCTATTAAATGATATATTTTTAACTTTATAAAATTAAAAGAGTTCCCTCTAAGAAATTTTATTTATTTACTTAAAAAAGTAACCTAACTAATCTATATCATGAGTCATGACCATTTAAACAGAGAAAAGTAAAAAATAAATACCCACGCTACAAAAAATTACATTATGTGGCATTTCTTGTGTTATGCATAAATTAAAATGTTTATTTTAAGTGAAAAAAAACCCCAAAAACTTGAATATTTGTTTATAATAAAATTCGAATATTTTAAGCATAATGTAAAGTCCCGAAATGTTAACCCTGCAATTCAGCCGAATAAACGAAAAAGCATTTTCTGAGAATTCTTATTCATTAAAACGGAATTGTGCTTATGTTTATGTTCTGAATGACTCTGTGAAGGCATATGAAATGAATTTCTGGTGATTTTAATAGAATAAAAAGTGTTGGACGCGGATGAAAATGCATTGCGTTCTACGGCGTTCCACCTGCTTTGTAACTAATATGGCGGACTTTCCGTCAATGTCCAATCTCTCTCTAATGTAGGATCCCTAGTGCAATCCTGTGAGAATCGTTACCATTGCAATGTCTGGAAACGCTCCAATAACTCGAGAAATATACATCAGATTGAAAAACGGAAAAATACGTGTTTAACATTTTAGAAAAATGGCAACTTTGATATCCCTAAATAGATTTTTCAAACCTATTGAACATGCATTTTTCCGTTTTTCAATACGATGTATATTTCTCGAGTTATTCGAGCGTTTCCAGACATTACAATGGTAACGATTCTCACAGCATTGCACTGGATTACAGCGCCATCTACAATGTTTCGAAGAAAATGTTCAATACAAAAGTTATGTATTTTTCCCCGTAGAATCCGAATCTGCAATAAAAAATAGGGGTCATCATTTAAGATTTCAAAGTTGCCCCTCTTGAACCCCAGGGCGGGGGGGGGGGAGGGCAAAGTTAGGGGGGCAACTTTCATATCCCTAAATAGATTATTCAATAATATTGAACATGCATTTTTCCGTTTTTCAATCCGATGTATATTTCTCGAGTTATTTGACCGTTTCCAGACTTTTCGGACAACCTGTATAAATACAAATGTGCATGCATCTACGATTAGTTCTTGAAAACTCACATGTTAGTTTTTCATGAATAGATTTTTATTTAAAAAGTATTTATATTACATGTGTCATACATACTTTTATAGTTTGAAGTTTTTTATGTATTCTTATATTATCGAAGCTTTGCCTTAACACATATATCCCAACAACATTGTAAAGACATAAATCGAAAATTATTCATATTCTATTTCCACATTTTAATCACTTCCTTTATCATCTCTTAAAAATTAGCGGTAATGAAAACTTGAAAATAATATTAGTTAATGCAGTCGCAAATGGAGATGTTTTCGAAAATTAAATTTTCAAGAAGTGGAGGGAAACATGTAGATATAAACTCGATTAACCCGGTAAATAGATTATAGCTTTTCTATAACTTTAATTTAAAGGTCTGGAACAAATTCTGTTCGTCACTTTGGCAGCCGCCGTTTCTAACTGCCCTGCAGAGCTCAAGATATAAACTCTTCAGAATATTATGTGGCAATAGTGGTGTAAGAGCTTTGTGAACCAGTAAAAATGTAACGTTTCGATTATTACGTCACCTTTCATAGAAGCGACTAGCTGACTTTTACGCAATTGGTGAAGTAAATATAAGAAAAGCAGAAAAGATTTTTATAGGTGGGAACATTCAAATTTCCTAAACTATATGTGGTTAATAAACGATTTAATGATAAAACTTTTAAGATATAAATTTGATTTTTTTTAAAGAAGTGAACTGCCACATTTGATGATTTATCATTATTATCATAATTATCCTTTTATCATAATCATTATTACTATATTTATTATTATTATTATTATTATTATTATTATTATTATTATTATATTTATTATTATTATATTTAATTTCATTATTATTATTATTATTATTATTATTATTATTATTATTATTATTATTAGATTTATTATTAGATTTATTTATTATTTTTTTATCATGATACTTATATTTATTATTATTATTATTATTATTATTATTATTATTATTATTATTATTATATATTATTATTATATATATTATTATTATATTTAATTTCATTATTATTATTATTATTATTATTATTATTATTATTATTATTATTATTATTATTATATTTATTATTATTATATTTAATTTCATTATTATTATTATTATTATTATTATTATTATTAGATTTATTATTAGATTTATTTATTATTTTTTTATCATGATACTTATATTTATTATTATTATTATTATTATCATTATTATTTCCATATTTAAATTTAAATTTATTATTATTATTATTATTATTATTATCATATTTATTATTATTATTATTATTATTATTATTATTATTATTATTATTATTTAAATCACAACAGTTTATATTATTTTCAATCTAAAATTTTTACATCCACATAACTCTTACTTACATATAGTTAAAAGTATATATAAATACAAACGTGCAAGCAGCTATTTATTTTTTAAGACTAGAATTTTATTTTAAAGTGTATATTTTACATATATTATAACCTTATTCAACAATTCATCAATTATTCATAACACCGAGTTTGAAACTTTTTATGCCTTCTTTTCTCTTTCCAAACAATATTCGAATCACATTAAACGAAAATTTTTCCTATTCCATTTTCACATTTGAATGATTTTCTTTATCACTTTTTAAAAGCTGAGGTGATGAAATCTAGAAAATAATACGAGTTAACGCAGTCGCAAATGGAGATGTTTTCGGAAATTCAAATTTTGAGAAGTGCACACGGGGGAAAGATGTAGAAATAAACTGGATTAACCCTGTAAATAGATTCGAGCGTTGCTCGGGGATATTTAGGGCCATTGTCTGGAACAAATTCTTTTCGTCTCTCAGGAAACCGCCATCTTTTCTAACTGCTCTGCAGGGCTCAATATTTAAACTCTTGCATGATATTTTGTGGCAATAGTTGCATGATGAGAGCTTTGTGAACAGGTTAAAATGTCACGTTGTGATTTTTGTTTTACGTTACATAGAAGGAACTGTCTGACTTTTGTGTAAGTGGTGAAGTAAATGTAAGAAAAGCACAAAATATTTTTATAGGTGAGGATATTTGAATTTCTCAGGGTATACGTGGTTAATAAACAATTAAATGATAAAACATTAAACAGATAAATCTGAAAAAAAAATCTTTTGAATAACTAAACTGCTACATTATAAGAATCCTCATCGTCCTAATCCTCATCTTCCTCATCGTCATGTTCATTACCATTATTATTGTTTAAATCACATGAGTTTATATTCCTTTCAATCTATCATTTTTAACATCTGCATAAGTCTTGCAAACGTAAATATGCACAGTAAAAAATATATAAATACAAATGTTCATGCATCTATGATGAGTTATTGAACAATCACATGATAGATTTTTTATGAATATACTTTCATATTAAAAGTATTTATATAACATGAGTTATATATACTTTTATAGTTTCAAACTTTTTTTTGCCTTCCTATATTATCGAAGCTTTGCCTTAACAGATATATCCCAACAATATTCTAAAGAGATAAAAACGGAAATTCCTGTTCCATTTCAACATTTTAATAAATTTCCTTTATCATCTCTCAAAAATTAGCGGTGATGGAAACTTGAAAATAACATTAGTTAATGTAGCCGTAAACGGAGATATTTTCGAAAATTGAATATTTAAGAAGTGGAGGAAATCTTTTAGAAATAAACTCGATTAACCCTATAAATAGATTCTAGTTTCGCTACATATTAAGTTAAAGGTCTGGAACAAATTCTGTTCGTTTCTTATGCAGCTGTCGTTTCTAACTACCCTGCAGAGCTCTATATGTAAATGTTTGCAGAATATTATGTGGCAATAGTGGCGTAGGTGCTTTGTGAACCGGTAAAAATGGAACGCTTCGATTACTGCATCACGTTTCATAGAAGCGACTAGCTAACTTTTACACAATTCGTGAAGTAAATATAAGAAAAGCAGAGAAGATTTTTATAAGTGGGAATATTTGAATTTCTTAAACTATATGTGGTTAATAAACGATTTAATGATAAAACTTATAAGATTTAAACTTGAAAATAAACTTTACAATAAATGAACTGCCACATTTAATTATTTACCATTATTATCATTATCATCATCATCATTATTTTATTATAATCATTATTATTATTATTATTATTATTATTATTATTATTATTGTTATGGCATTTCTATTTATTATTATTATTATTATTATTATTATTATTATTTAAATCACTGCAGTTTATATTACTTTCATTCTAAAATTTTATCAACCGCATAACTCTTAGTTATATACAGTAAAATTATATATAAATACAAATATGCAAGCATCTAGTTATTTTCTTAAGAATATAATTTTATGTTAAAAGTATATATTTTATATATATTATAACCGTATTCAACAATTCATCAATTATTCATAACACTGAGTTTGAGACTTTTTATGCCATCTTAGATTATCGAAGCTTTAACTCCACACATTTATTCAAACAATATTCTAAACACATTAAAACTAAAAGAAAATTATTCCTATTCCATTTCCACATTTGAATGATTTTCTTTATCACTTTTTAAAAGCAGCGGTGATGAAAGCTTGAAAATAATACGAGTTAACGCAGTCGCAAATGGAGATGTTTTCGAAAATTCAATTTTTGAGAAGTGCACACGTGGGAAAGATCTAGAAATAAACTTGATTAACCCAGTAAATAGATTCGAGCGTTGCTGGGGGATATTTAAGGCCATGGTCTGGAACAAATTATTTTCGTCTCTCAGGAAACCGCCATCGTTTCTAACTACTCTGCAGGGTGCAATATTTAAACTCTTGCAGGATATTTTGTGGCAATAGTTGCATGAAAGCTTTGTGAACAGGTTAAAATGTCATGTTTAGATTTTTGTTTTACGTTACATAGAAGGGTCTGTCTGACTTTTGTGTAAGCGGTGAGGTTAAAGTAAGAAAAGCACAAAATATTTTTACAGGTGTGGATATTTGAATTTTTTAGGGTATATGTGGTTAATAAACGATTAAATGATAAAACATTAAATTGGTAAATCTGAAAAAACATCTTTTGAAAAACTGAACTGCTACATTATAAGAATCCTCATCATCTTCATCATTATTATATAAATCACCTGAGTTTATATTCCTTTCAATGTATCATTTTTAACATCTGCATAAGTCTTACAAACGTGAATATGCACAGTAAAAAATATATAAATACAAATGTGCATGCATCTACGATTAGTTCTTGAACAATCACATGTTAGTTTTTTAATAAATAGACTTTTATTTTAAAAGTATTTACATTACCTGAGTTATATATACTTTTATAGTTTCAAGCTTTTTAAGCTTTCCTGTATTATCGGATCCTGTATTATCGTCTTAAAAGATATATCCCAACAATATACTAAAGCAGTGGTTCCCAAACTTTTGGGCTCGCGGAGCCCTTTTTGGGAAGAATTTCTAAGGCGGAGCCCCTTCAACCCACCGTACTCTATGGTTTGCAAATTATTTTTTTTATGCCTAAGGAGCAAAGAAAGATCTGCTGGATAAGAGTCTGAACCAGTAGTTTCCAACATGGGGCCAAGATTCTCAGTTTGGCCCTTTTCTTGATACAGAAATTCTGAATTCATACTAGAAATTTTGAAAATCAAATTTTCTAATTTTCTAACAGTTTTATTTAATACGTATTACTATTATTAGACACAATAAAACAAAAATAAGGACTAAAAACAACTTTTTTGGGTTTAAAACATCTGCCTTGTATTATCGAGATATGTCCGCCAAATACAGCAAAAATTATATTTAAAAATTTCTGCTTTTAGTAACGAAGAAAACAAACTCTTCTTACCTGAGTGACGTTCGAGCAATACTATTAAGGATTAATGGCATCCATTTTTTAAATTAAAAATACTCTTTCATGATTTCCAGTATGAACTCGGAATTAAAGATCAAAATGGTAACCCTGTCTGGATCATGCATTGCATTGGGGCTTACGTGAAACTATTATTATTTATGGCGAAAACAACACACACACAGAAAAAAAGGTAAATCCCAATAGGCTACTCGAGAAACGAAAGAAAGTGCGTAGGCCCTGTCGCCCATGAGTAATTATATAACACATTTTCGCTAGTCTTGGCCAGCCGTAACAGAATCATGTGATTACGGATTCTTTTTTTCGGTCTTCTTTACGTTTCTAGTACTTCTAAACATGCAATGAAAACGAATCGCTTCTGAGCTTCTTCTTTTGAACGATTTTTTAACCCTCCTTTACATGAGTTTTTCTTTTACAATTATGTTTTTTTTATACATATATTAAATATCAGACACCAGAAATTTTAAGATAGATTTTTAACTTTGGTCAGCAACATAGTTCACGGGAAATTTACTGGATTAATTTTTCTATATAAATATAGTGGTGGCGAAGAAGTTGATTTATTTATTAAAAGTTAAATAAACAGTGATGGAAATTTACATCACTATGCAATTAAGGGTTAAAAATACATTTAGAAGCAGATCATCGTTCTAGTGTTTAAGTGGGCGGGGCAAAATCTATAACCTGTATTGTTAGGTGCAGCATCGTTCACTTTTTTTGGAGGTTTCATTTGAAGTATTCAGCTTTTAACTATAGTTTTGAAAGAAACTTTCTTTCACCATTGTTTTTGTCTCAAAATAGATATACGGTTAAAAACTACACATGTTAAAAGAACTGCAACTAGTAGAAATACTTTACTAACAAAACGGGATATATGGGTGGGGTTAAATTTATATCAGGGCGGGTACTCACTGACGAAAAGTCTAAGCAAGGGGTGGAGCTGAACAAAAGTTTAGATTGTCAGTGTGAAGAACCAATATATATTTTTTAAATTGCTACAACCTTATTTCTGATAGGAAAAAGTGGCATCATAACATAAGAACCTTAGCCAATGCCGAGACCAATTAAAACAAAATTTTAAAGAGGGGTTGTTAAGTGATACAAGATGTTAAAAAAAATGCGTTTTAAGCAACATACATTGCTTTAAAAATTAAGTACAATTATGTAAAATAGCATAAAAAAATTAAATAACTAAGAATTAATAAAAATAAAATAAACAGATTAAAGAATTAAAGTTATAAAAAGAAAAAAATGAAGCTATATACACAACGTATACAAATATTAAAGGAATCTAATGAGGAGTTTATTAAACGATACAAGACGTTACAAAAAAGAGGCGTTTTAATTGACAAACATTGCTTTACTAAGAAAAAGAGTCTAGAAATTTGAAATATACAAATAACATAAACAGATTAAACAAATTAAAGTTATAAAAAATAGAAATATTTATACACAGTTAGAACCTGGTTACTAACTAAAAACGAACTAAGTATAAATATATGAATAGGCGGAAATCCAAAGAACAAAACTGTTCTCCCTTTTTTGGCAAGCAGAAATAACAGCACTGGCGCGCGTTTGCTCTTTCGATTCACGTTGTGCTTTCGATTCAGAATACTATTTCTTATAGCTTTTTTTTAATCGAATTTTTAAAACACATTAAATGCAGAGACATAAAATAAAGTATTTCAAACCAAAAATATTATATAGACAATGGATACATGCATAATTCAAATTTTATATGATTTAAAATATATAGTATAGTTTTTTTTAACCCAATGTATTTATTTTTGAAACACACACACGCACAAATTCCTACATACATTCGAAAAGTTTTTCCTTGCAATATGCTATTTTCTTTCATGTTTTGTTTATTTTCCGGAATGCCGCGGAGCACACTTTGGGAATCTCTGTTCTAAAGAGATAAAACGAAAATTATTCTCATTCCATTTTAACATTTTAATAATTTCCTTCATCATCTCTTAAAAATTAGCGGTGATGAAAACTTAAAAATAACAGTAGTTAATGTAGCCGCAAACGGAGATGTTTTCGAAAATTGAATTTTTGAGAAGTGGAGGGAAACATGTAGAAATAAACTCGATCAATCATGTAAATAGATTATAGTTTTGCTATATATTTAAGGTACATATTTGGAAGAAATTCTGTTCATCTCTTAGGCAGCCGCCGTTTTGAACTGCTCTGCAGAGCCCAATATGTAAACGCTTGTACAATATTATGTGGCAATACTGCGTAAGTGCTTTGTGAACAGGCAAAAATGTAACGCTTCGATTATTGCGTCACGTTTCATAGAATCGCCTAGCTGACTTTTACGCAATTCTTGAAGTAAATAAAAGAGAAACAGAAAAGATTTTTATAAGTGGGAATATTTGAATATCTTAAACTATATATGGTTAATAAACGATTTAATGATAAAACTTTTAAGATATAAATTTGAAAATAAACTTTATAATAAGTGAACTGTCACATTTGAAGATTTATCATCATTTTATTATAATTATTGTTACTATATTTATTATTAGTAGTATTATTATTACTATATTTATATTTTTTATTATTATTATTGCTATATTTATTATTATTATTATTATTATTATTATTATTATTACTATATTTATATTTACTAGATGGAACCCGTCAAAATTTGACGGCAAACAACTTGATAGTACCATAAAAATAAAATTTATAGTTGCTTTAACTTGACAAATTTCATAGTGGGGAGGATAATATGATTAAGTGGTCACAGACCTTTCCAATGATATATAACATGAGGGTTGTGTGCAAAATTTAGAAAGTACCCCTTGGGGGGGGGGGGGGGCAAAGTGGGGAGATGGGCATCGGAGATGCATAATATGATATAAGTGGTCACAGGCCTTTCCAATGATATATAACATGAGGGTTGTGTGCAAAATTTAGAAAGTACCCCTTGGGGAGGGGGGGGGGGCAAAGTGGGGAGATGAACATCGGAGATGCATAATATGATTAAGCAGTCACAGACCTTTCCAACAATATATGACATGAGGGGTGTCAACAAAATTTAGAAAAGTATCCCTTTGGGGGGTGGGGGGGGCAAAGTGGGGAGTTGGACATTTGAGATGCATAATATGATTAAGTGGTCACAGACCTTTAAAATGATATATAACATGAGGGTTGTGTGCAAAATTTATAAAGTACCCTTTGGGGGGTGGGGGGGCAAAGTGGGGAGATGGACATCAGAGATGCATAATACGATTAAGCAGTCACAGACCTTTCCAATGATATATAACATGATGGTTGTGTGCAAAATTTATAAAGTACCCTTTGGGGGGGGGGGGGGGGGGGGCAAAGTGGGGAGATGAACATCGGAGATGCATAATATGATTAAGCAGTCACAGACCTTTCCAACAATATATGACATGAGGGGTGTCAACAAAATTTAGAAAAGTATCCCTTGGGGGGGTGGGGGGGGGGGCAAAGTCGGGAGTTGGACATTTGAGATGCATAATATGATTAAGTGGTCACAGACCTTTCCAATGATATATAACATGAGGGTTGTGTGCAAAATTTATAAAGTACCCTTTGGGGGGGTGGGGGGGCAAAGTGGGGAGATGGACATCAGAGATGCATAATACGATTAAGCAGTCACAGACCTTTCCAATGATATATAACATGAGGGTTGTGTGCAAAATTTATAAAGTACCCTTTGGGGGGGGAGGGGGGGTGGCGGGATGGACCCCGGAGATGCATAACATGAATAAGCGGTCAAAGAATTTTCCAGCGATATATCACATGAGAGGTGTCTGCAAAATTTAGAAAAGTGTCCCACTTGGGGGGATAGACCCGAGATGCATAACATGAAAAAGAGGTCACAGGCGTTCCAACTTGCAACTTTTTCTTGAAGGCATTTGACAATATTAAATTTTTTTTTACCCAAGACAATTTAACGATATTCTTAATTTTTTTGCGTAATTCGTCAAACGTTCATGGAAAAAATCATGAAATTCGCTAATCAATAGTTGATAAATTATAAAATTCAACAATCGATAGCAGTAAAATCGGTCAATCGATAATGGAAAAATCACAAAATTCATCAAATGGTTCACGTAAAAAAAATTGTCCTGCACACTGATGATATGATCAAAAGGGTTTTGAAGTATAGGACAAAATTAGCACTTGCTAAACAGCGAGTAATCCTGAAAATTTGGCAATGGACTTTATTGCCACCACTGGTCAAACATAATAGTCACACTCACCAATTGCGATGATTGAATGGAAAAAGATTTTTTTCTCCGCTGTCGCTCGACAAATTTCGAAACCATTTGGCGAATTTCACGATTTTTTCTCCGAAATTGACGGATTGTGATTTTTTTTCTCGAAGCCATTTGACGATATTCGAAAACTTTTTCCCCCGAAACCAGTTGATGAATTTTGCGATTTTTCCACTGTCGATTAATGAATTTTGCGATTTTTCCGCTATCGATTGACGAATTTATCAACTATTGATTAATGAATTTCATGATTTTATCCATGAACGAACAAATTGCGCACTTTCTTTCCGCTAATGTTTGACACATTTCGCCCTTTACAATTCAGCCAATGAGTTGAACGTTGTTTCTTTCCAGAAATGTCAAGAATGAAACAATGATTCTTTAGGATGAATTTTCTTCGTTCGATGCACCATGGAAGAAAGAATGTGTGCAATGCAGCAACGGGCGTCACAGACTTTTTAGGGCACCTGCAGACTAAAAACATCTAACCAATCTTCGCGGGGGGGGGGGGGGGAATCACAGATTTCGTCAAATGATTGAGGAAAAAACACTAAATTAATCAAAGGATCATGGGGAAACATGACTTTCGTTAAAAGACATCAGAAAAAACATTAATTATGCAAAAGGATCGTGAAAGATAAGCAAATTTTGTCAAAGAATCGCAAAAAAGGAAAGTTCACCAAAAGGTCATGCTTTTTTACTAAATTTCGTCTAAAAATTGCGGAATAAAATGTATTTTATCAAAGAATCGCTGGAAAATGCGAATTTCGTTAAGGATCATGAGAAAATGCGAAATTCTTCAAAGGATCGCTGAAAAAACATGAATTTCGTCAAAGAATTGCTGAAAAAACATGAATCTCGCCCAATAATAGAAAAATCATGGTTCATAATCATTATATCTAGTAGTATATGTAAATACAGTTTGTGATATAAGACAAAATTAACACTCACCAATCGGCGAGTAATACTGAAAATTGGTAATTGATGTTATTGCCAGTACTGGCTAAACTTAATAGTCACACTCGCCAATTGCGATGATTGAATGTAAAACGAAATTTTTTTCCCGCTGTCACTCAAAGAATTTTTAAACCATTTGGTGAAGTTTTTCCCGAAACCATTTTGTGAATTTCCCGATTTTTTCTTCAAAATCATTTTTCAACAATATTCGACCCAATACGCATGCGTCAAAAAAATCGCCGGCCAATGAGGTGAGAGTCTATTACTGTCTCTATTAACGTGTTTGGGATCATCTCCTGTTTTTTTTTTTCTTGCACATTGCATTAAACCTAGGAAGGTATTTATATAGAACTCACTGTGGAGTGTTTAGAAGGTATTTATTTTATTTATTATAATTTGTATGAATACTTAGGTGTCCATTTCGGATTTACTGTTTAAAAATGAATTTAGGCTCATTTAACATTCGCAAAATCAATCCCGATGGAAATTGTGTTTTTAGATCTCTATCATTTTGTGTATATAGTACAGAAAATAATTATTCAAACGTACGTAAAATATCGTAGAACACGTAATACAAAATTGGACCACTTATAGTCCATTTATTATCGGGGATGAATCTTATGGTGTTCCGATTGCTAATGAAAACGATTATGTAAATATATGGTTCTTCATAGAAGTATGTGCTTCTTCACACTTCAATAGACGCATTGTTTAAATTAATATAATTCTACAAATATGATGCAGTTTTAAAATATTGAGTAATGATTAATATAGTCAAGGAATCTACTCATATACGTAATTAAGTTTTGGTACTTCTCTATTATCTCATCGACCACTTTTCATAACAAAAAACTATCGCGAAACTGTAACGCCAAATAAACAGGAGAACGTTGTCATTAATACGCGCAAATGTTGAATTAAAAACCACTTGACGACATAACAAACACGTATAATGCTTCCGACATCAAGTAAATGGGATTGCATTTTTGGCATTTAATCATACATTTTGGCAATAGTATTTTGTTATGAAAAGTGGACGATGGGATAATAGAGAAGTACCTAAGTTTTTTATACCAATTTTGAAAATTTATCTTTTTTTGACATTTAAAAAAAATAACAGAAAAAACATTACAAATTTGCCCATTTGCTCAGCGGTCAAAGGATTAAGAAAATATTAATGATTAGCGGAACTGGTTCTAGCTATGAAGTAATATTATTTTGCTCAAAAACCCACAGCAAAAAAATAATTACAAAGAATAAGTAATCGTCTTTAAATATACAAAAAACGATGTGATTAATGGCCAGGATTTTTTTACATATAACATTTTTTATATACAAAATAAAAACCGAAATAACCTCATTCATTTCACCCGATGTCAAAAATAGTTTTGTTTTCCACATTCTTGGGCAAAGCACTAAATCAATAAAATCACCAATTTGTGACAAATTATGAGTTTCATATGAATCGCCCATGAACGGACATGCAAACTGGTAAAAAATGAATGTAATAAATTAAAACATTCAAGATTTGTATACATACAAACAATACAATGTAAATATTAATATTGTTTGTATATATACTTCTTTGTATACATATATTGTTTGTATACATACAAACAAATATAATGTAAACATTATTCAAATATTAAGAGTTTACAAATCAAAACATTCTAAACATTTGTATACATACAAACAATATAATGCATACATACTCTTTACAAATTAAATAGCACACTTATGTAATGACAAAACTTTTAAATCGAATAGAGATAATATATTTCTGTTAAAAAATAATGCTAAAGTTCAGACTTACATATATTATACATTCACATAAAGCTAGTCACATTCCTGCATATTTATTAAATATTTAGTTGCTAAATATAGAAATAATATTTTATAATTTATATTCAGGCGCTCAGATTCGCTTTTTTCGAACACATAATAATAAAAATATTACTACCGTGCGTACTGTCTTTTGACATTATATTTACATAATCGAATTCATTATCAATCGGAACACCATAAGATTCATTCCCGATAATAAACAGACCATAAGTGGTCCAATTTTGTATTACGTGTTCTACACGTTTGAATAATTATTTTCTGTACTATATAAACAAAATGATAGAGATCTAAAAAAAAAATTTCCATCGGGATTTCGCCAACTTATGAGCCTAAATTCATTTTTAAACAGTAAATCCGAAATGGACATCTAAGTATTCATACAAATTACAATAAATAAAATAAATAAATAAAATAAATACCTTCTAAACACTCCACAGTGAGTTCTAGATAAATATCTTCCTAGGTTTAACGCAACGTGACAACAGAAAAAAACAACAGATGATACGATCCCAAACACGTTTGTAGAGACAGTCATAGACCCTCACCTCATTGGCCGGTGATTTTTTGACGCATGCGTATTCGATCGAATTTCGATGGAATAGATTTGACAGAATTACCAAACAGCTTTAAATATATGGATTATTATTATATTAAGATTTATTATTATTATTATTATCATCATAATTATTTAAAGCACAACAGTTTATATTCCTTTCAATCTATGATTTTACTATCCGTATAACTTTCAGTTATATACAGTAAAAGTACGTATAAAACTTTAAAGCGATAAATCTGAATTTGGTTTGAATAACTCTAAGAATAATCTACGTAATAATAATAATAATACGTAATAATAATCTCCAACTATAATAAAGAAGCAAGTTTGTGTGTTTGTGTGTGTATATGTTTCTCTGCTGTGTTCTGCTACAAAATCTGCAGAGCTACAGAATTTGGTGGGAAGGTACCTTTATTCATGTAGTTTTGCACCTCTAAGCCAGATTTTGGAATTTTTGAATACATGTTTTTTAATTAAATTTTGATGCGAATTTTAGTGTTTTTTTACGTTTTGATGCGATTTTTCCACATTAATAAGGGGAATCCGGTTCCAATCTTTTAGCCCAATGTAGTAAATTTTATCCTCTTTTCAATAAAGTTCATGCAAAATTCGTACAGCGATTTTTGAATTTTTGGCGATTTTTTTTCCTTTGACACGAAGAATTTTTGCCAGAATGCTTGATTGGTTTGGTGGTTGCGCTTCCATTTCAGCCTCATATACGATCAGAATCGTATTTGATTGTTTCCTTTTTTTTTTCTCTTTTTAGCTTGGAGAAAGTTGATAATTCCTTATTGATAAAAAATCATGATTTTAAACATGTGAATTTTAGTGTTTTTTGACGTTTCGCTGCGATTTACCCACATTAGTAACCGGAATCCAGTTCCAATCTTTTAACCCAATATAGTAAATTTCATCCTCTTTTCAATAAAGTTTATGCGAAATTCGTACAGCGATTTTTGGGCGATTTTTTTCCTTCGACAACAAGTAATTTTGCCCAGAACGCTTGATTGGTTCGGTGGTTGCTTCCATTTCAGCCTCAGATATACTCACATTCGTCATTTTTTAAAACTCTTTTTAGCTTTGAGAAAGTTGATAATTTTTTACAGATAAAAAAAAATCTTAATTTTATAAAGGGAAGACGAATTATTTATTAATCCGATTTTTTTTATTAGATTTTTTCTTTTAGTTTCATTTAAATTTTTTTTTGTGTTTTGCAGCGTTTTTTGTTTCAATTGACGTCACAAATCGCCCATTACAAATCAAACACCATTGGAGGGCAGTTGTGATTGGTAGCTGATAGGATTGTAGGCACAGCTGGAAGTGACCCGGGCAATTGTGATTGGCAGATGAAAAGTTCGTCAGCTGATTGCAATTCGAATAGCGAGTTGTGAATTTTTGCGATTTGTTTTATGCGATTTTTAGAGTTTTTTCATGTTTACGTTATTTATGTATTTGATTTCAGAAATTAACAACGATAACTTACTGTTTTTGTATGTAAAAAAAAAAAAAAGTCATTTTGTTTCTGTTTGAAAAGTTAATGATAATTCCTAATATTTTAACGCCATTGGTTTAATTCTGAGGGAGGTAGGGGGGTGGAGGTGAGTGTTCAGTTGTAGTTTAAATATCGTGTTAATGCTCTGATCGAAACTCCCTTCTTCCCTCCGCCCATCTCCAAAATCAGAACTATTTAATTATTAGTCCGATTCAAACGAAACCTTTTCTAAGTTCCCCAGGTACTAGATAAACTTCGGTATCATTTTTTCAGCCCTTGGTTGCCACTATTTCTGAATATAAATGACCATCGAGTGGTATTTTCTCGGGTTCTATGGGCCCGATTAAAAAAAAAATTGTTCATTCAACTTAACACGAACTAATTAAGATATAGATAACTAATTAAGATACAGATTTGTCGCCACATGGCGGTAGAAAATGGAACTAAAAGATTTTGCAGCGCACGCTTGCTTTACGGTGTCGTAGGCAGCAGGGACATGTGCCAAAGTTTCGGTCGGAACGAGTTTTATTTAGAACTGAGTGCACCCCTTAGCGGTGGGAAGTGAAACTAAACAATTTTGCATTTAAAATTTGTCCGATTCAAACAAAAGGCCCGATTTCAACGACAATTGATTCATTCAACTTAACAGGAAATAATTAAGATATAGATAACTAATTAAAACATAGATTTCACGCCCCCTGGTGGTGGAAAGTGAAACTAAAATATTTTCTGCGCGTGCAGAGAACGCCTTTTATACGTTGTCATGAGCAGCGGAGACACGTGCCGGAGTTTCGTTCGGAAAGAAGTTTGTTTAGAACAGAGTGCACCCCCTGGCGGGGGCAAATGTAATTAAAAGATTTTGAATTTAATCTTGATCCGATTCAAACGAAATCTTTTCTGACATTCTTCCGAGGTCTCCCAGGTACTAAATAAACTTCGGTATCATCTTTTCTGCCCTTGGTTACCACCATTTATAAATATTAATATCCAGGGGGTTGCTTTATTTTCTCGGGTTCTATGGGTCCAATTTCAATAGGAATCGATTCATTCAACTTAACATGAACTATTTAAGATATAGCTAATTATTTCAGACTCAGATTTGGTACTCCCTGGCGGTGGAAAGTGGAACTAACAGATTTTTTGCGCGTGCAAGGCGCGCCTTCTACTCGGTGCCGTAAGCAGCATGAACGAGTGCCGGAGTTTCGTTCGGAAATAAGTTTATTTAGAACAGAATGCTCCACCTGGTGATAGAAACAGGAACTAAAATATTTTGCAGCGCGTGCCTAACACAACTGCTATACACGGTATCGTATGCAGCGGGGACACGTGTCGGATAATTTGTTTAGACCAAAATGCATCTCCTGGTGGTGTAACTAAAAGATTGTCCTGCGCATGCATCAAAAATGGTTATTTTTATAGAAACCGCAAAAGAAAGTTACCGATTTGATAGTCCCAGACAGCGAAAAGTTTCATATTCACTCATCCTCGAGTATTAAGAAAAGTATTGGAATATTTGAATCGGAACTCACAGTTTATTTTTTTGATTCCGAAAATGCAAATTTTGTGAAAACCGAACGGTAACTTTTTAAAAAATTTTGACCAAAAACTGACCCGTTTTGAATCAAATGATCCAGACATTTGAGGAGGCGGTATTAAATTTACTTCCGCTTCGGGTCCATCTCTCTATTTAATCTCCGAAAGACAAAGAGTTACCAGTGGAAGTGTTTCGTGCAGCGATTTTTAAGAGTGATTTCGCATTTCGTATTATGTTTTGGCGGGACCGGGCAGGGCCGGGCGGATCTGCTAGTAATAATAATAATAATAATAATTTAAACCACCAGCATTTATATTCCTTTCAATCTATGATTTTTAACATCTACAACAAACGTGAATATACATAGTAAAATATATGTATAAATACAAATATGCACGCATCTAGTTAATTTTTAAAGAATAGAATTTTATTTTAAAAGTATATATTTTAGATATATTATAACTTTATTCAGTAATTTATCAATTATTCATAACACTGAGTTCGAAACTTTTTATCCCTTCTTAGATTATAGAATATTTCACTTAACAGATTTATCCCAACAATATTCTAAACACATAAAACGAAAATTATTCATATTCCATTTCCACATTTTAATAACTTTCTTTATCTCCTTTTTAAAGCAGCGGTGATGAAAACTTGAAAATAATAAATACAAGTTTCCGTACTCGCAAATGGAGATGTTTCAAAAATTAAATTTTTAAGAAGGACACACACGAGGGAAACATGTAAAAATAAACAGGATTAAATAAATAATAGTAAATAGATTCTATCGTTGCTCGGGGATATTTAGGACCAAAGTCTGGTAGCAATTCTTTTCGTATCTCAGGCAACTGCCCACCGTTTCTGACTACTCTGAAGGGTTCAGTATTTAAATTCTTGCAGAATGTTTTGTAAAAATAATTGCGTCACAGTTTTATGAACAGGTAAAAATGTCGTTTTTTTTTTTTTATCGTTCAGTGTTTCAAAGAAGAGACTATCTGACGTTTATGTAAGTGGTAAGTAAAAGTAAGAAAATTAGCAAAGATTTTTATAGGTGGAAATATTTGAACTTCTGAAAATATATGTGGTTATAAAGGACCAAATAATAAAACTTTAAAGAGATAAATCTGAAAAAAAAAATATTTTGAATAACTTTAAGAATGATCATCATCATCATCATCATCATCATCATCATCACATCACCATCATCATCATCATCATCATCATCATCACATCACCATCATCATCATTATTATTATTTAAACCACCAGAATATATGTGTGTTTAAATAATAAGTGTTTAAATAAAAGTAGGATAAGCAGGAAAAGTAGGATAGTTTTATACAGGTGGTTGAAAAGTCACGCAACCTTTGAAAAATATTTGCTTACTAAAATACAAGCATGATTCAGATTACAAACATAAACTAAATTGAAAGAGTCACAAGATTGAGACACAAAACTGAGCGAAAATTAACACTGTTACGGAAGTTATTGCAAATGTGATCCTTTTCCTCGGATTCAAAGACGTATGTGTTTTTTAAAATTTGAGGCCTCTGTTCTCTATGTTGGAACACTGATTTTTTTTAACCTCATGTTCAATGTTTGTTTTCAGATGGAATGTGGAATGTTAGAAAAAGGGTCACATTTTGAATATTTTCTGTAACAATCTTAATTTTCGCCCAATTTTGCGTCTATGTATTGTTACTCTTTCAATTTAATTTATGTTTGTAATTTGAACTATTGAACTATGTTTGTATTTTAGTAAACAAAATATTTTTCAATGGTTGCGCGACTTTTCGATCACCCTTATATATATATATATATATATATATATATATATATATATATATATATATATAACCATTAATGAAACATTACCGATACACCAACAAAAAAACCCAACACACTGAATATATTTTCCATATACATAGTAAAAAAAAAATGACCAAGGATCATCATTGTACAGCAAAGCCAAGTACAAACCCGAATATATAGAACCAGCGCCCTCTATAGAAAATTTAAAATAGAACTCCAAACATGTATTCAAATGAAACAATGAGGTGCTGCCATCTATTTAAAATTAGTGAATATACTATTATATAATAAAAACAATTAATTACTATTATTAGATAAAGTTTAAAACAAATACTGTCTAAACTCAGATAACTGATAATTAAATAATAAATAAAATAATGTTGATAAAGATTCAATCGTATTAAAAAATGAGTAATTGATGCATTAAAGAAAAATTATATGTAAAAAAATTATATGTAAAATAGTGAAATTGATATATATAGGTGGGATACATGAATTTTTCATGTTATTTGAGGTTAATAAAAGTTTCAGTTCACAGTAAAATAATTGTATGAACTAAAAGTGATACGTATTCATATTTTAGATCACTTTATTGTGATTTAAGACTAGTAATTATTATTATTATTATTATTATTATTATTATTATTATTACTTTAGTGCCACAGCATATATTCCTTTCTACTTATATTGTTTTAAACGCGCATCGGTGTAATAAGTACCCTTGTAAATTTATGCAGAAGAATATATAAATAGAATTACTTATAAAACTATTTATATATTTTTACTCTATAATTGAGGATAATAATTGAAAATACGATGCTTTGAAATTTTCACATGTTAGTTATTTAAAAATATTAATATACAAATCATCATCATCAACAACCGTTTTCAATCCACTGCTGGATGTAGGTCTCTCCCAGATTTTTCCATTGTTTCCTGTTTAATGCTTTAGTCATGCAATTAACACCGGCCACTTTTCTCATTTCGTCACTCCATCTTACTTGAGGTCGTCTTCTTGGTCGTTTTACATCTCTGGAATACTTCTGTAAAGATACTACTGCACTACTCAATTTATTGTCTTGTCTTCTTGCAATGTGCCCAGCCTATTTCTATTTTAGCCGTTTAACACTAGAACCGCGATGAGGGGTCATTTTGACCCGTACCGAATGAAAAAATGTCGATTCGAACCAGAAATTTCTCTCTAAAATAAGTTAAATGCATACTGCAGGAAAATAAGTTAAATTAGTAACTTAAAAGTGGTAAATAAAAATTCTGGTGTGAAATATTTTTTATGAAAGTTGAGTAAAATTTCCCCCGGTTCCAGTGTTAATTATCTGGATAATGTCAAAACTTTTGTCTGACTTCTTATCCAGGTTATTCTTTTTCTGTCTCTTCTGGTTACGCCTAGCATACATCTTTCCATACTTCGCTGTGTTGTTTGTAGTCTTTGTACCATCCGTTTTGTTAGCGTCCAAGTTTCTGCTCTATGAGTTAGTGCAGGAAAAACACATTGGTTAAACAAACACCTTTCTTTTAAAACAAAGAGGCATGTTACTCTTCAGAATAATATTGTTCTTCCCAAAATCACTCCATCCATGTCTTAGAAATTATTTATTACACTGTATTTACAGCTTTTTATAATAGAAGTTTATCCTTAAAATTTCCTAGAACAATATTTTAAAGACATAAATCGAAAATTATCCCATTTTAGCATTTTAACGATTTTCTTTATTATCTTTTTAAAGAAACGGCAAGGAAAACCTCGAAGTAATATAAGTTAACGCAACCGCAAATGGTTAAACTTGAAAAATTAAATTTTTTAAGACGTACACACAAGGGAAACACGCAGAAATAAACTCGATTAGCCCAGTAAATAGTTTCTAGCGTTGCTCGGGGATATTTAGGGCAAAGGTCTGGAACAAATTCTGTTCGTCTCAAAGACAGCAGACGTTTCTAACTGCCCTAAGGGGCTCAATATTTAAATTCTTGCAGAATATTTCGTAGCAATAGCTGCATCAGAGTCTTGTAAACAGATAAAAATGTCGCATTTTGATTACTGCTTTGTGCTGAAAAGGAGAGGGTAATCATATGTTTATAAAATAAGGAGTAAAGTGAGAAATGCAGAAAATGATTTTATAGTTGGGAATATTTGAATAATTCAAATAGTATTGTTAATAAACGGATTCATGACCAAACCTTTAAGCGATAAATCTGATAAACATCTTCTAGATAACTGAACTTCTATTTAAGAGGAGTTTTATCATCATTATTATTATTATTTAAGCATTAAAGTTCATATTCCTTTCTATCTGTGATTTTTAAAACAATAAAATAAATGCGCATTTGTTATTACTATATACAATAAAAATTTTTAAACATAATTGTAAATCTATGATTCATATTTATGAAATTAACATGTTATTTTTTAAAGAATATGAGAATTACACACACATACACACATATATATATATATATATACAGGGTGATTTCTTTTAAAGTTGTGAAAGTAAAACTCTATAACAGGGGTGCAAAAATCTAGGCGCCAATGGGCCGATTCCCACCCCTAAATTTTTAGTATTCTTCGCCTAATAAGAATACTGCTAAAATTTAGGTGAAGTATACTAAAAAAATTTGACGAAGAATACTAATAAAGTTTAGTGGTAGGAATCAGCCCATTGGCGCCTAGATTTTTACACGCCTGCTTTATAACAAAAGAACCATTGATCCAAATGACGTGAAATTTCTCCAGTATGCACCCAAAGCAATGGACATTTTTTAAGAGTGGTTTAAAAAGTTAAAATCACACCGACAGATGGCGCTGTAAGTTAACAGAAACTAGAGATCCTACATAAGAGAGAGATTGGACATTGACGAAATGTCCGCCATTTTAATTCAAAAATATATTGATCACCGTAGAGCGCAATTTATTTTCTTCAGGATTTAACACTTTTAATTTGATTAAAATCATGAAAAATTCGTTTTAGATACCTTCAGAGAGCCATGCAGAACATAAGTATAAGTGTATTTTCACTTTAATGAAAATGAAATGTCCGCCATTTTAGTTCAATGTCCAATCTCTCTCTTATGTAGGATCTCTAACAGAAACAAAGAAGATCGTCAGTGTGAGGAAAACAATGGACTGTGCTTTTAGAAAAAGGAAACGTTATTACTTATATCAAAAACATACAGAATGCAGTAATTCAGAAAAGGAACTGCGGACACAGAACGAAATAAAAATATGGAATAGAGCATTCGCAGGGAACTGCGCAACTTAACTCAAGAGATTTTCAATGTGCTGTCCACCGTTTTCAGCTACGAATTGGAAACGTGAAACCGTATGTTCTAGAACAGAGCGAAGAGTATCCACTGTGCGTGTGTCGTTCGCAAGCTCGTCTCCCGACTTTACTGCATATATGGGCCCCTCTGTCTGTGTGATTTTAAGTTTTTTTAACCACGCCTAAAAACTGCCCATTGCTTTAGGAGCACACTAGTGCAATTTCAGGTCATTTGGATCAGTGGTATTTTGTTATAGGGTTTCACTTTCACAACTTTAAAAAAATCATCCTGCATATGTAGAGGCGGAAAAGTTGAAAGATTGATTCTAGTCTCGTTAAAAAACAAATTCGAATGTTTAAAAATCAAACATTTAATGTCTAGCTGGGTTCGTACGCTCGTACCAGAAATGTTTAATAGACTTTTTCACCTTATTTAAATGCAGAAAAGAATTACAAATTCTGCAGTTAAATGAGGCGTCTGCCACTTTCCGATAAGAATGTGCAAAGCGAGGATTTTAGATTGAAAGAATCTACGAATTACTTGAAGCTATTCTGTTTTCCCACTAGCATTTTCTTTGACAATCGCTGCAGCAGAGGAAAAGTGGCTCTGATGTACGCGAACAAAATTTACATATTGTGCGTCAAAAGTGAATTTCTGTTTTGACTATCAGCCGCAGGCGAGGAAAGTAGCGCTGTGTGTGCTAACAAATTTAACACGCACTGCAGACGCTCTAAGTATAATCGCTCTGAGGCTGGCTTCCGCTAGCTAAAAAAAATAGCTTCTAGCTTGCATGAATTTGCACTTTGGTCGGATCCTTTGGCTGCGGCTTACATCTGGTCTTCGCATCTGGACTAGAATATAGATATCTGGACTAGATCTGGACTAGACTATATATATATATATATATATATATATAAATATTTATAATAACTATGTAGCATTTATTCATTACACTGAAATTATAGCTTTTTATATTACTTTGAATAATTGACGCTTTGACCTAACAAATTTCCTTTAACAATATTACGTTTAACAATTCTGAAGACGTAATATAACTGGAATTACTCATAAAGCCCCATCTTCGCATTTTAACAATTTTCTTTTATCACCTAAATCAACGGCGATGAAAACTTCCAAGCAATATCATTTAACGTAACCACAAATGACTATGCTTCGGAAATTTTAATTTTTAAGAAATGTGCACGAAAGAAACATATAGAAACAAACTACATTATCTCGGTAAATATATTAGCTTAGTTCGTTATATTTAGAGAAAAGATCTAGAACAAATTCCTTTCGTCTCTTCTTCTACTTACTCTACAAGTCACATTTTTTGAACTCTTGTAGTATTTTTTGTGGAAACAGTTGCATCAGAATTTCGTAAACAGGAAAATTTTCGTGTTTTGATTATTAATTGATGCTTCAAAGAAGCGGCCATTATAATAGTCTGTACGTGTAGGAAAGATGAGAAAACGGTTTTGAAATGAGGAATATTTTTATTTATCTGTCTTATCTATGTGTGGTTAAGATTTTTTTTCCAGTTCCAACTGAAGGAAAAATGCTCTCGTAAGATTTCATCAACAGATAATTGAGATAGAAAAAAAATTATGTTATAACTGATCTTACATCTCCGCTTGGCCTGTATGTATAAGTACCTAAGTGCAGAGATAGATAGACAGAGAGTGAGAGACTATCTTTTAGTCAAAGTGCGAATTTTATAAAGCATTATAACTTTATTTTAATCAAGATTAATGTTCTTAATTATGTACGAGGATATTTTTTTTTCAAAAACTAAACATTAAAAATGAAACACTAAGACATACACTTTCTACAGAACTTCTAAAAGTCGTTTCTAAAACTAAAATAAATGAGAAAAAAAATTTACTTTCACTATGTCCGACATAATAATAAAAGTCATTTCGAAAAATTTCCAAGGGAACGCCTTTAGAAGTCTTATTGCCAGCTGAAACTTGAATTGTAAATTGAAGAAGGAATATGGGGATAAATTATAGATAATAGCAGGGTTCGCAGCGTCCTATATTTATTTTAATAATTCCCACCACTATTTTTAAAATATAATATTCACAATTTCCTCCTATTGCACATTTTACAGAAATCTACCATGAAATTTATAGTTTGAAAATAGTAGTATCAAATATATAAAAAAAATATAGGACACTGCGACCCCTGGTAATAGGGGTATAATGGGGATAATTTATAAATACAGCCTAAGGGATAATTTTTATGTTAATCCTAACACATAAAACAGCTGCTTGCATATGGATTAAAAAGAAACTTTTCTCAAAATTTAATCCATTTATGCCTAGCGTCCCAATTTTGGGATGGTTTAGTAAAATGGGAAAAACTGCATTTCACAGCAGTTTTTTTTCTATAGAAATTTGGTGTCTTATTTTATCGAGGACTCCTCGATAAAGTAAGACACAATATTTCTATTAAAAGAAAAGTGGTGTGAAATGCACTTTTTCCCCTTTTACTAACGCATTGACGCTAGGCATAAATGGGTTAATATACAAACTGATAACAAACAAAAACAAACAAACAAACAAACAAAAAAACAACAACAAAACTATCGAAGCAAACTTTTATTGCAAGACTCAAGAAAACACTTAACAATTCCAAAGTCATTTCTAAAAAAAAAAAAAAAAAAAAAAAAAGAAAAAACTTTGTACTTTCGTTATCTAAGACGCGTTTGTAATAATAGAAACGAATTTCGAAAAACTTCCAAGGGAGCCCCTTCAGAATTTTTATTGCCAACTGAAACTTGAATAGCTAGTTTCATTTAATTTCCTTATCAATATGATGCCTTTATTATTTTTCTCAGAAAGATAAAATATTTCAGATTTGATTTCGATTAAGGATCGATGAAGAAAAAACGGATTACTTTGAATTTCCTTCGTGGTACTTGTTCCTGGTCTCTAAGATTTATTAGTTCCATTAGGCTAAATAAGAGTTTTATCTTTTCCATATACAGGGTGTTCCTTTAAAGGGGTCCAATATTAATAGGGGTAATAGAGGAGATCACATGGAGCATAAATCAGTATATAAAGCCTGGTCGGATCTCAATAGTTTTCAAGTTACAGCAAATAGAATGAAAATTCGGAAAATTGTAAAAGAACCCTCATTGCTAAACTATCGATAATGCTACAGAAAAACGAAGCACATATTTAGAAAGAGCAGAAAAAATCCTACGAAATGACATAAGTTGTTTTAGAATATTGAGAATTAATGGCGAGTTACAAGCTCTGAAACAGTGAAAAACTACAAAATCAAATATTTAGCAAAATAGTTAATCGTTAATTCCAAAAATGCAACTCTACCTACATCAAGGAAAATGTTATAAAATTTGGTCCATTCCGAAAGCTTTCGAAGAAGCTGACAATAAACCATATCAGTTTAATTGTATGGGAGAAATCAAGCAGTTCCCTAGTTACAACTCTGTACTGTTGCACGCTTGGAAAGAGCGAAACTCCACCCACGACGATTGTAAACACCCCGTTTTAATATCTTTCAATTATACATTTCTGATCAACCTCTATCAATACCCTTTCATTATTCAGTCTGGTCAAGTGAATGACATATTGTGCAGCTCTCGCCTTGTCTTAAAGCAAACTCCGTGACTGCTGCGTTTCCTCCATGAACTTTCAGGATGATGAAGAAGAAGTACTTTTTATGCAAATTTTCTATGTGTATAGGAAGAAAAGTGTAATAAAACAGCAGTCATCAGTGGGCGTTATGTTAAAGGGAGGCTGTTGTAAGTGGGGTTGTAGTAAGTTGATGTATAATAATTATGCCGGAATACTCTAACGAAGAATATGCGGACATGCATCTGATGTACGGGCAAGCTCATGGAAATGCATGTCTAGCACAGCGCATGTACCGTGAGCAATTTCCAAGGAGACGTTGCCCAAGTTCGAAACTCTTCATAAAAATCGATAGACGATTACGGGAGACTGGATCGTTTAATACAGCAAGCATTGATGCAGGGAAACCTCGACATGTACAAACACCTGCAATGGAAGAAGATGTACTGAATATTTTTAAAGATAACCCCTCCACGAGTACACGAGCTGCTGCGTCTGAAGTCGGTGTTTCTCACCAAAGTGTGTGGCGTGTTATGCGTGCAGAAAACATGCACCCCTTTCATGTGCAGCGGGTACAACTGTTATCAGTAACAGATTGTGCTCAGCGGACAGAATTCGTACGCTGGTTGCTTAATGTAACAGAAAATAATCCACAATTTCTGGAAAATATTTTATTTACTGATGAAGCAACATTTACGAGAGAGGGCGTGGTAAACACGCACAATATGCACACATGGTCATATACAAATCCGCACACTGTTTTCCCGTCGAACGCACAACAAAAGTTCAGTGTGAACATATGGGCAGGTGTCCTCGGCGATTATCTCATAGGACCATATTTACTCCCAGATGTACTCAATGGCAGTACGTACTTGGTTTTCCTACGGGATATCTTACCGCAGTTACTGCAAAATGTGCCAGCAACATTGCGCCACAATATGTGGTTTATGCACGATGGCGCACCGGCACATTTTTTCATAGGTGTTCGCAATCACCTCAATTCAACATATCCTGGGAAATGGATTGGACGCAGTGGACCTGTTGCTTGGCCTGCACGCTCTCCAGACCTCAATCCGTTAGACTTTTTTGTTTGGGGACACCTTAAATCGCTGGTGTATGAAACGCCTGTGGATAGACCGGAGGATTTACTAGCGCGAATCGTTGTCGCTGCAGGAGACATTCCCAACACCGTCGGAGTTTTTCGGCGTGTTCGCCAATCTTTACGACGTCGCTGTCGGCTGTGCGATTCTGTTAATGGGCGCAACTTCGAACACCTATTATAATAATGTCCGTTCGTCTGCCTTCCGACATTGAACTGTGCAGCGCAGGCCAGAAGACTATGCTTCACATATGTCATAAAGTACGTGGAATGTAATTATTTATTTGTCATTTTTCTTTTATTTTCAACACTTTTTGGCACAGTATTTTGTAAGTCACAGACTGTGGTGTACTCAAATTGTAAATTACAAAGTTTGTATGAATTAATTTAAAATTTAGTGTCTTTTTTAAATTTATAATTAATAAAATTATTATGCTATTTGTTATTATTATTTCCTATCATAAATTATGATGCACATATACATACAATAATTGTCCATGTAAAACATGTACTGAAACTTCTTGCATAGTTACAAATCGCAATATTTTTAATTATTTCCGAATTTTCACCACCAGTTTAATTTTAAGGAATTTAACTTAAGCTTTATATCAATAAAAGACCACTTTAAAATGTAGACTATTATTGTAAAGTTATTTTGGTTCATTCAACTCTTGAATAATTAAAAATGTTGCATCTCAGAAGAAGCATGATCGAAAATGTATAGTTGAGAGTAATTAAAAAGGCGGTGTTTCCAATCGTGATGGGCGGAGTTTAACCTTTGCTAGTGTCAAAGAAAGCGGAGTTGTAACTAAGAAACTGATTAATTTCTCTCACACAATTAAACCGATATGGTTCATTGTAAGCTTTTTCGAAAGTTTTCGGAATGGACCAAATTTTACTACATTTTCCTTGTTGTAGCTAGAGTTGTCTTTTTGGAATTAACCATTAACTATTTTGATGTATATTGGATTTCGTACTTTTTTCACTGTTTCAGGGCTTGTAACTCGTCAATAAATATTGCTATTTTAATACAATTGATGTCATTTTGTAGGTTTTTTTCTGCTCTTTCTAAATATGTGCTTCGTTTTTATGTAGCATTATCGATAGTTTAGCAATGAGGGTTCTTTTACAATTTTCTGAATTTTCATTCTATTTGCTGTAACTTGAAAACTATTGAGATCCGACCAGGCTTTATATACTGATTTATGCTCCATGTGATCTCCTCTATTACCCCTATTAATATTGGACCCCTTTAACCGAACACCCTGTATATTTCTTCGAGGCAGTTTCTAAAGTGCATTTCAAAGGAATTATAATACATTTTTGAGTAAATAAAACCATTATTTTAATGATTTTGTATATGTATGAATTTGAATTCCATTTGAAATAATGAAATAGAAATTCAAAATGGTGGATTACTCATTAAAATGTCCTTCGTGGTATTTGTTCCTGGTCGCTAAGATTTATAAGTTCCACTAGGGAAATAAGTAATTTTCTTTTCCATACATGTTTCATTAAGGCTTCTTCTAAAGCGCATTTCGGATGAATTATTTTTTCGAATCAATAAAAACACTTTACATTAGTACACTATGGGTACTTATTACATGCTCCCTTAGTACCTTATGGGAGCTTTTTTCATTTTATAAATCTTACCACATAAAATAGCAGCTTGCATATGGATTCAAAAGAAACTTTTCGCAAAATTTAATATACCAACTGAAAAGAAACAATCGAAGCAAACTTTTATTCCAAAACGCAAGAAAACACTTTCTATAATCCTTCCAAAGTCATTTCTAAAATTAAAACTTTTTACTTACTTTATGTAAGACGCGTTCGTAATAATAAAAACTAATTTCGAAAAACTTCCAAGGAAACACCTTCAGAATTCTTATTGTCAACTGAAACTTGAATAGCCAGTTCCATTTAATTTCCATATCAATATGATGCCTTTATTCTTTTTCTCAGAATGATAAAGTATTTCAAATTTGATTTCGATTCTTTTATTGGCCAATCGATGAAGAAAAAAGGAATTACTTTGAATTCCCTTTGTAGTACTTGTTCCTGATCTCTAACTTCCCTATTCACCATTAATCTCAACCTAGGAAACATGGGTCGAACGCTCAAATCGTATTCATCATTAATCTGATGATTGGACTTTGATCACCATCAGGTCCAATCAAATTAATAAAGGAATTTCATTTACCGTAATTTCCGGCGTATAAGCCGCAGCTCAAAGAGTCGTTTTTCGACCCAGAAATTTTATTCAATAATTGTAGTTAAATATTTACAGCGATCTTTTAAGTTACATTTTATAAAATAATATTTCTGGGTCGAAAAACGACTCTTTGAGCTGCGGCTTATACCCCGGAAATTACGGTAGGCGTTCGACCGAGGTATTATAGGTTGAGGTATATGGTGAATCCAAGCATTAGATGCATTAGTTCCTTTGGGGTAAATAAGCGATTTTACTTTCATATATTTATTTCTACACAGACAGTTTCTAAACTGCATTTTGAAGGAATTATTACACATTTTTGAGAAAATAAAGACATTATTTTAATGTTTTCGTAAATGTATAAATTTGAGTTCCATTTGAAATAATGACAGAGAAATTCAAAATGGGGGATTACTCATTAAAATGTCCTTCGTGGTGTTTGTTACTGGTCGCTAAGATGCATAAGTTCCATTGGGGAAACAAGCAATTTTCTTATTTCGTATGAATTATTTTTTCAAATCGATAAAAACAAATTACATTAGTACACTAAGTGTACATATTGCATTATTGCATGCCCCCTTAATACATTAAAGGATTATTTTTTTTATTAATTTTTTTTTTTTTTTTTTTTTTGCAAATCCTACTACATAAAATAGTTGCTTGCATATGGATTAAAAATAAACTTTTCGCAAAATTTAATATACGAACTGAAAAGAAATAATCGAAGCGAACTTTTATTCCAAGACGCAACAAAATACTTTCTATTCCAATGTATTCCAAAGTCATTTCTAAAAAAAAAAACTTTATGCTTTCTTTATGTAAGACGCGTTCGTAATAATAAAAACTAATTTCGAAAAATTTCCAAGAGAACCCCTTCAGAACTCTTATTGCCAGCTGAGACTTGAATAGCCAGTTCCATTTCATTTCCATATCAATATGATGCCTTTATTATTTTTCTCAGAACGATAAAGTATTTCAGATTTGATTTCGATTCTTTCATTTTCCAATCGCTGAAGAAAAAAGGGATTACTTTGAATTCCCTTCGTGGTACTTGTTCCTGGTCTCTAAGATTTATTAGTTAGTTCTATTGGGGTAAATAAGCGATTTCTCTTTTCCATGTATATTTCTTCGAGGGAGTTTCTAAAGTGCATTTCGAAGGGATTATTATACATAATTTGAATTCCATTTGAAATGATGAAATAGAAATTCAAGTTGGGGGATTACCCATTAAAATGTCCTTTATGGTATTTGCTCCAGGTCGCTAAGATTTATAAGTTCCATTAGGTAAAATAAGTAATTTTATTTTCTATATATGTTCCTTCAAGGCATATTCTAAGCACATTTCCGATGAATTATTTTTTCGAATCAAAAATACATTACATGAGCACACTAAGGGTACTTATTACATACTTCCTTAGTACCTTAAGGGAGTTTTTTTTTGCAAATCCTTTTACTACATAAAATAGTTGCTTGCATATGGATTCAAAAGACACTTTTCGCAAAATTTAATATAGGAACTGAAAAGAAATAATCGAAGTAAACTTTTATTCCAAGACGCAAGAAAACTCTTTTTATAACCCTTCCAAAGTCATTTCTAAAATAAATAATAATAAAAAAACTTTATACTTTCTTTATATAAAATGCGTTCGTAATAATAAAAACTATTTCGGAAAACTTCCAAGGGAACACCTTCAGAATTGATATTGCCAACTGAAACTTGAATAGCTAGTTCCATTTGATTTTCTTATCAATATGACGCCTTTATTATTTCTCTCAGAACGATAAAATATTTCAAATTTGATTTCGATTCTTTCATTGGCCAATCGATGAAGAAAAAAGGCCCTTCGTGGTACTTGTTCTTTGTCGCTAAGTTTTATTAGTTCCAATGGAGTAAATCCGCGATTTTTCTTTTACACATTTATTTCTTCAAGACAGTTTCCAAAGTGCATTTCGAAGGAATTATTTTGCATTTTTGAGTAAATAAAGACATTATTTTAATGTTTTCGCAAATGTATGAATTTGAATTCCATTTGAAATAATGAAATATAAATTTAAGTTGGGGGATTACTCATTAAAATGTCCTTCATAGTATTTGTTCCTGGTCGCTAAGATTTATAAGTTCCATTGGGTAAAATAAGTTCTTTTTATATATGTTACTTCAAGGCATCTTCTAAGCACATTTCGGATGAATACATAGAGACTTATACTAAGTCCCAATGTATAAGTTCCATTGGGGAATAAGCAATTTTCTTTTCTATATATGTTTCTTCAAGTGCATGTCGGATGAATTATTTTTGTCAAATCAATAAAAACACATTACATTAGTACATTCAGGGTACTTATTACATGCTCCCTTAGTACATTAAAGGAGTTTTTTTTTAATTTTGCAAATCCTACAACATAAAATAGGTGCTTGCATATGGATTCAAAAGAAACTTTTCACAAAATTTGATATATCAACTGAAAAGAAACAATCGAAGCAAACTGTTATTCCAAAAAAACACTTTCTATAACCCTTCCAAAGTCATTTCTAAAATTAAAAAGAAAAAAAAAAACATTATACTTTCTTTATGTAAGACGCGTTCGTAATAATAAAAACTAATTTCGAAAAACTTCCAAGGGAACCCCATCAGAATTCTTATTGTCAACTGAAACTTGAATAGCCAGTTCCATTTAATTTCCATATCAATATGATGCCTTTTTTCTTTTTTTTTTTCAGAACGATAAAGTATTTCAGATTTGATTTCGATTATTTTATTGGCCAATCGATGAAGAAAAAAGGGATTACTTTGAATTCCCTTCGTGGTATTTGTTCCTGGTCTCTAAGATTTATTAGTTCCATTGGTGGTAAATAAGCTATTTTTCTTTTACATATTTATTTCTTCGAGGCAGATTCTAAAGTACATTTCGAAGATATTATTATACATTTTTGAGCAAATAAAAACATTATTTCAATGTTTTTGTATATGTATGAATTTGATTTCCATTATAAATAATGAAATAGAAATTCAAAATGGGGAATTACCCATTAAAATGTCCTTCATGGTATTTGCTCCTGGTCGCTAAGATTTATAAGTTCCATTGGGTAAAATAAGTACTTTTTATATATGTTACTTCAAGGCATCTTCTAAGCACATTTCGGATGAATTATTTTTTCGAATCAATAGAAACACATTATATTAGTACATTAAGGTCACTTATTATACACTCCCTTGGTACATTAAGAGAGGTTTTTTTTTTGTTTGAATGAATTTGATCACGATTTGAAAGACTGAAATTGGAACTGAATTTTTACTTGCGTATTTGTATATCCATGGACCCGATTTACATTTGATCTAGGGGTTTCAGAATCGAATTTTCGAGTCTTAAAAAATTACTATTTTATATTGACCATATATGTAGTACTCTTTGCGTGCAGACGATTTAATAAAAATATATTGGACAATTATTTTAAAAACCCTTAAAGATAGTAAATTGCGGTGCAGTTTTCAAAGAATTTGCGATATAGTTTAAAAAAAAATTGCGATAAATTTTCAAACAAATTGTGATACAGTTTTTAAACAAATTGCGATACAGTTTTCAAACAAACTGCATTTGAAAGTAGAACCATACCCTCTATTCATCAGTCTAAAAATTTAAAATGTGCGATATTTAAAAGTTAAAAAAAAATGTAGTAAAAGCAAAATTTAATTGGTGTTGCAAACGTTCAAATAACATCAGCGTTACACACGGACACGTTTGTCCTTTATATTATAGATTATTTAGTGACATAATGACCAGTAGATTATGCATACACAATACGAAGAGTGAATATAGGGCGTAGTTTTCTTATACCATATATCGTAAATGAGATCTTCCGTTTTCATGCACATGAACCAGCGTTATGCAGAAAATTTTAATTGAAAGTCTACGTTACCTGGACAACGATTGAAAAGAAGAATAATACATGACGTAAAATAAATAAATTATCACATAAATACTGCTACATAAAGCAGCTGCATGCAGGTCCATGCAAAAGAAACTTTTCTCAAAATGTAAAACACGAATTAAAAAAATACCCGACGGCTCGGCCTACAGGGACAGGTAGATTTCGAAGACGCAGACCGTTGGGCGACTGTTTATTGGGAAATGAAGAAAGAACTATTTGCCATGATGCGGCAGTTGGGACCGCCCACTTCGAAATATACTTGTGCCTGTAGACGGAGCCAGTAGGGATTTTTTGTTTTTAATTTTTTTTTTTTTTTTTGCTGTAAAAGTTTGTCCTGTAAAAAGCTTGTCAATATAAAAGTTGTAGATAATATTATGACGATTTATAATAAATTTAAGCGGATTTGATGTTTTGTGAATTGACGAATTTATGAAATTTTTTCTTCTTAAACCCCTTTTTTCACCCTTTGCGAGCTTTTTTAATGAAATCAAAAATCTGTCATACATACATTTTTGGTCCTTTTCCTAGAAGTAATAATAACTTTAAACGGATTCGATATATATCATAATTAAGAAGTTATGGGTTTTTTTCTGTTTTCACAAAAAGCCTCCCATCCCCACCCTTGGTTCGATTTTGCCCATTAACGAACTTGAGCGCGATTTTATGCCCCTTGATTTTATGTATAAGTTTGGGCGAGATTTGTGCAGAATTATGGAAGTTATCGTGTCCATAAAGAAGTGTTATACATAGATAGATAGATAGATAAAGTTTTGAACTGGGAGTGGTTTTGGTTCTAGGAGTCCTAATCGGTGTAGATCTGCAAAAACTTTTCAGAAATTCCAACTTAGGGGAGAATGTAATAGGTAGTATTTCTTACGAAATCTACCTAAAAAATAAAATGAAGCATCTTTTACTCAATAGCTCAGCAAAGCACTTTCTATTGTTTCATGATTAATAATTAGTACTTAAATATTTATTTTACTGCATCTTTTTTGACATTTTTGTCTGCATATAAATATTATTAAAATTTAATTTTTTTGTATGGATATGTATAACTGCTTATAGTGGCAATTCGTGCCTCGCTCTCTTTGGGGCACTAAATGTATGGCTGAAAAATGTATTCTTCTCTTACCATTATTTTTTTTAAAGAAAACTTTTCTATGTTTTAATGACAGAATTTTCTACCAACAAATAAGGCAAATATTTCTTTTACAAATTAGTGGTAAGAAAATAATTTTGCAACCATGCATTTTGTGCTCTAAATAAAGGCAGTCATGAGCCGCTACTGAGTGTTTATTTAAGTTACCTATTTTAATACGCCATATTATTAATTCGCAATGACTTAACATAACGAAATAATTGTGTCTTAAAAAGTACGACGCATGACCGTTCACCAGAAAAATTTCGGCGCGCTCGTTGAACGGTTAACGTTGATTAAAACATTTACAAAAATCGATTTTAATGAAGCATTTTGTATAGATAGCGGAATACAAATCGTCGCTACCATGTCAAACTATCGAATGTGAAAAAATGCCTTTTTGATTACTTTTAAAAATGGGCCGATTGCCACCACTAAATTTTAATAGTATTCATCATCAGGGTTGGCTATTTGGCCTCCTTTTTTATTCAGAAATTTTGAATCCATACCAGAAATTTAAAATAGAAATTTTTGCTTTATTTAATGCGAAATTTTTCTCGATTACTTAAAGTTATTTTATTTCTCAAAATTTCCTGTTTGAAATCGGTAATGAGAAAGAAGTACTAACTAGAAACACTGCTCTTCGGAGATATTTATAAAATATTATTACTATAGGAAGAATTCTAGTAAAATTTAGTGGTGACAATCGGCTAATTTTTAAAAGTAATAAAAAATGCATTTTTTTTAAATATTTGATAGTATGACATGGTAGCGACGATATATAACAGTACCAAAATATACAGCATTAAAAGATAGTGAGTTTTTTTGCTAAGTGTATGATAATATCATAATTAAAAATTAAATAATAATAACAATAAACGGAGCCTCATTATTCTAATTTGAGGGTTCCTAAACTAATCGTATGCAAAGCTCTGGCTACTGGTACGTGGAATAAAGTACAGAATGCAGCATAAAGTTATGGAATCGAAAACGGCTTATTATTATTTACTTGAAAATTTTCAAAAAAATTTCGAATGCGATTTAGGATCTGTAAACGCTTTTTCTATATTTTTGTTGCGAGAAATGTTTGTTATAGCAGACTTGCTGAAATTCGCACGCACCAATAACGTTATAATCAGTTTTTCAGAATTAAAAACATAATTCTTAGATTTATATGGATAAAAATTTAATTAAAAAAATACCTAATTTTAAAATTAATGAAGGAAGTGTTTTTAATTAGCGGAAGAACTGTTTTAAATATGCTTTATACATTGAATTATCTAAAGGTAAAGTCTGGATGTTTGGAAGTAGGAGGAGTTAAAACAAAAAAATATTACCAAGTGTAATTTATAACGCAGTTTTCTCTGCACTAGGGATACTTCTAAGAGGTGTTGAAATAAAAGTTTTATTTCAAACATAATTCATAAATTAATTCATTCTGTTGATAGAAATATTTTTCTTCACTTGTACAAAATGTGTATAGTTTCTTTCTATTTCATAGAAATAAGTTTTTAACAGAGTAAGTTTGTTTAAAATGGTGATATGAAAATAAACAAAAACTATGGTCTTATACAGTGCGGATCTGAGGTAAAGCATTGTACATATGTATTGAGGTGGTATATACATAAATGTATGAAGAAACTTGTCGCGTTTAAAGATATGCAGACTATTAATATATTTGTATTGAACTTATGTTAAATGCGCTACCTAAGCTTTGGATAAGAAATTCGTTTCTTATTTGAGACACCCTGAGCCTGAGTCGCTGTCTCTCACCAGAGAGGAAAGAAGTAATCTTATTCAGCACTAAATATGTCATGTAGTTTTTTTCCTATACCAAAAACACTGTATTTTAATTTTGTATGTGTTATTAAAAAAATATTATGATACTTCTTTTTACTTGAATGTAATTATAAAGCAGTCAGTCTAAGTATCCATTTAGTAATGTAATCATTCATTTTCAAATATAATAAAATCTGTTCAGACTGAAACAAAAAAGACCGGATATATATATTTCGTTTTGACAGGTTCCTTTTTATGGGTTTTCCTATATTAGTTTTACGTTTGTTACTTGGTGGTACGAACTTCGATTTAGTGGTACGTCGATCTAAAAGTTTGTGAACCCCTGTCTAACAATTTTAGTTTGCAAGAACGGTGAGTTTGAAATATAACGTCTTTCGCAGTTAACCGGTCTCGATTATCTGAAGGAGAGCTTCACGTCACAAAGATGCTAATTTACCGCGCTGATCTCTAGTTTCTTTATGCGGTTTTAGAAAAAAATATTCTGATTAATACCAGAAAAAGTATATAGAATTTTAATTATTGATTTATATTTCAATTGTACCTTACGCGTAATAATTGTAATTAACTAAGTTCATGTAAAAAGCTGTTCACGTGGGCAGCTTTTATAGGAAAAAATCTATATATGTATTTCTCTTACGTGGCGCGGAAAAAGGTTGAATTTCTATGTTATCGTTTGGCAACAACCGTAGTTTCCAGAATCTCCAATATGGCGGCCAGCGAAAGAGCAGCGAAACGAGTGAAATTCAAACTAGAAAATTATTAAGAATAAAATAACATGTGCGTAATCCAAAGCGTTTGAAATGATAACTCATTTTAATTATGAGTAATATCGTTAATCTCAAATGAATTCTCAACTCTTATTTAGAATTTATTTATGAATTTTCCTCACACGAAATCAGAGAGAATAAAAATATCAACTGTCTAGATCGCACCTGCTGCCATCTATTGCTGTCTTGGTGAAGTAAAAATTATTTTCTTTTGCAAATATCTATAATCAATTAGAAGTTTTACGAAATTTAAACAATGATTGATGATATATATAAACTATCTTCCTATCACGTAGTGCTTTTTTTTTTTTTTTTTTTTTAAATGAATTTAAGCCGTGCTGTACAATATTATAGGTGCAATAAGTTTTAAACAAATTGTGTTTTCAAGATCTTTTTTTCATAGTATTTAAGTGATTTGTGCAGATTGGTAGCACCAAGTGAATGCATTTTTAACTGTGTTTTCAACGAAGTTTTCAATTATTTTTTTACATTGAAAAATTGTCAATTTTATGCTGGTTTATGGTGAATTTATAGTAGTACTTATTCGGCTAGAATTTCTGCAAAAATGAAAAGGGGCAAGCGAGCGAAGCGAACTGGGACCGCGTAGCGGTCTCAATGTGAATTGCTTCGTAATTCAGGGGGGTTGGTGAGCGTTAACGAGTAGGGGGCTGAGCCCCCTAGTACAAGATAAAATTCAAACAAGGTGTGCTCTAGATTTTTCCATGTTTTAAAATCTAGGTTGTTAGTGTTTTTGAATCATCCTAAATACAGATATAAATAAGGTTGCATACTAGAGACATTTAAAAAATATTCGAGCTTTCTTAAATGATTATCTGAAGGACAGTTTCACGTCACGAGGAAGCTAATTTCATGTTCAACAAACATGTTTTACAGACAAAACATATTAGAAAATATTAGCAACATTAACATTACCAATAAAATTAATATTATTTTGTTACTCTTCCATGTATAAATTCAATTACGTAGCTGAAAATTTTTAATTAAGAATTGATAGTATCCTCAAAATCGATATTCCGGTTTAAGGGACTGATTAATACACTATAAAAACTACTCGAATACGTTTCCGAAAATCAATGGAAGCAAAGGAAACTTTATTTTTATAAATGGTTCCTTAAATCTCGAAAATATATTGGTTTCTGAGGTTTCTAAAGATAAAGACCACTTTTCAGAATCATTGGGAACTCGGAAGATATTATTGTATGTTTTTGTACGTGATTATAGTATACTTTCCTAGATTAAGAAACATTTGTCTTTTTCTACATTTTAAAACGCTGAACGGTACTCTTGCTTTATTTTAGACTCAGTCGTTCCATCATAATAAACTTATAAACACGCCTTCTTTAATTATGACCAACCCGTACTTAATGGAAAATGACCATTTGCTAGTATTTTTATATTGTATTCGCACCACTATATTTAAAAAATAAATTGTTTAGCATATTTCTCTTGCACAAATTGTGAAAGAGGAAGTGAAAGAATTTCATTGTAAGTCAGTGGTGCGATATAGAATTGAAAAATAGCCGCCAGTTGTAGTCTTGTAATGCATTTATTTGCAAGTCCAACTACGCAATGACACTGTTCATGACATCATTGGTTTTTTCATTAAGCTAGATGACGCCATCTACCACTTAATCACATCGTTTTCAAGCATACCTTTTGACAAAATTAATTATTTTGGGTCTTTCTACCCTTTTTAAAGATGCAGTCACGTGCTACTGAAACACGCTGTTGATAATGGCAATGTCGGAATCAAATAAAATTAATGCGACGCCAAATTAATTAAAAGTCATTTATTACAATGATAATTTCACTCGTCATTTACATTCTTCTTTAAGTAAACCACAGTATGATATGACCTTTAATTAAAAAAGATTCAAGGTACGAATATTTCTGGGAATTTTCGAAGAGTCTGGCACCTTTTTTAGATTAGGAATTTTTTATTTAACCCATTCGCTGGCAACCGAGAGTATACTCGCAGTTTTTCAATCTAAAATTACGAATTCGCACCGGAAATTTCGAAAAAAGAAATTTTATTTAATATAATTCGGAAATGTCTGTAATTAAATAAAGTAAATATTGCTATTAGTATTTTCTGGTATGAATTCGAACTTTCTAAATAAAATAAAATTCCGGTAATTTTAACCCGGTAGGGAACGTGTTAAAATTTAAATCGTAGAATTTTAACCACTGTATTTCATCGTAGAATTTGAAATAGATTTCTGTGAATAAGACGAAAAATTCAGTTAAATTATTCTGGTAGCACTATAGGCACTTTGACGATTAACCATTAGAACAAAACAAACAGTAAAAATGAAATTTGTTGATTAAAGAAAGCGTATTCATTATTATAAATTATTGCATAATTAATTTTACATTAATATTTAAATTACACCATATTTCGAATTTTTAACCGAGATAAAAATTTTAGCTTTAACGAAAAGACGTGAAAAGTGAGGTCAATGTTTAACGCTTACGTGCATCTAAAAGTGAAATTAAATCTCCTAATGTTTAACAAACATTGCAAACTTTTTTTTTGTTTTTGTCACTTCTTGAAATTTATAAAGCGAGATAATTGAAAATTCTAAAGAAGTGTGAACAACATTTCACTATTCTTTGAAACAAAATTGAAATGGTTACAATTTTTAAAGGAATAAATGCATTTAAAAAATTAACAAACTTTTATTCACATCAATGTTCATTTAACAATTTTAGAGAAAGTTTATTTGAGGAACATTTTCGAAACATTTATGTTTAACATTTTTAGTTATACAAAAGTTTCGTTTAAATAAAACAATAATTAAGATTTTTGATGAAATTATTGTTATTTATTTTACTTTCTAGCATATTGTATACAGGGTGTACATAAATGAATATCCCAACTTTACAGGGCTATTAAAACAAAAAAAAGTACAACCTTGTTCTTCATCGGAAATAAAAAATAACAGTTAAAAGTTTAAATTAAATGCAGTTATAAGTGTTTAATGTGAGCCCCTCCAGAAACACGAACGATATCGAGGTTGTACGATAACTCATCCCGCACATTTTTCAGCATGTCCGGTGTGACTTTTTGAATAGCTGCAGATATGCGTGTCCTTAGTTCGTCAACGTCACTTGGTGTCGGTGGAACAAACACCTGATCTTTGATAAGGCCCCATAAAAAAATCACATGGAGTGATGTCAGAACTGAGAGAAGGCCAGTCCGACGACATCTCGTCGCTCCATCTATCGCCATCTTCTTAAACTTTCAACTATTATTTTTGATTTCCGATGAACAACAAGGTTGTACTTTTTTTTCTTTTAACCCGGGAGAAATCGCGCATATCTAGGGTATGAATAGTTTTTACTTTGCAACCAATAAATACAAACAATAATTCTCAACTTATTTAGTCAGTGACAACTGTTACAAACAAAGCCATTAAATAATAAGCCCAGTTAGATAAATGGGAAACTTTTCGCAAGTTGAAAATAGCGCCATCTAGCGGTTGGGAGTGCTGCATTCGGCATCAAGAATATTTTAATAAAATTTTGCTTCTAAAATTAAAGCTTAAAATAAGGAGTTTATATTTTCTATGAAAGTCGTTTGTAAATTCCGGTGTCAGTCAGTAATTTCACATTTTACGAACATAATTTGTCTGTGCCGGAAAGGGTTAATTGCATAGTGATGTAAATTTCCATCACTTTTTATTTAACTTTTAATAAATAAATCAACTTCTTCGCCACCACTATATTTATATAGAAATATTAATCCAGTAAATTTCCACCATTTTTTTTCATTATTGTTTTAGCTTTAATGTAAAAGATCCCAATAATTAGCAAGCTCTTAAAGGAAGTGCAAAAACAAAACATCGATAAAAATCGTATAAAATATCGATATAAATAAATCGTATCGTTTCTCTGCGACCCACTTCTGTTTTGTCCTCCTTCCGCAGCAGAGGTTTGGCGCTAGTGTGTCGCTAACAAATTTAACACTATCTGACTGGGCTTATTATTTAATGGCTTTGGTTACAAATTATAGGAAATAATACGCTAAAGATTACTTTTCGAAAAGTAGTGGTGATAATTGTAAAATCTGTACGCACTCGGAGTATGTCATACCCCATGCGACTTCTCCCGGGTTAATAGCCCTGTAAAGTTGGGATATTCATTTACATTAACCCTGTATTTTTAAACGATTTCGGCTTGCTATTAGTGTTAAGATTTATCATCTAAATTATAAAGCAAAAACATATTTATCACTAAATCTGGCGTCATGAGGATGATGATGACAACGACCTGCGCCTTCACTTTCACTTTTATTTCAGGTATATATGTGAGAATACGTTTTCCCTGCCTGTAAGCAAGCAAGAAAGCTCAACCAATCAGATGCCATCGAACGGAGCATCCTGCTTTACGTCACAAAACTGTCAAGTGTGATGCATGCATGCTCCAGACGACGTTGCTTGCCTCAAATCAGAGAAGATGATGAGATCTGCAAGGAAGTCTAGCGAGAGAGTGTGAGGAAGGCGGCCGAGATAGTAAGATGCGAAAGCAGAAACAGAAACAGTTGATTGTTTCGATGGTATTCCCAGTTGATAACAACTGTACTCCTATTATATCGATATTTGTCTATCACATCCTAAAGGAGCCATGAAAAAAAAATATAAAAGGAGCAAAATTGCACTGTAAAATGAAAGAAAAGTAGAGGATTTGACCGAGAACTTCAACAGCCAATCAAATTTAGCTTGCGTAAAGCAGCCGATCAAATTTAACTTGCAGTTTAATAGTTAACACGGAGAAAGAACCTGGAGGGGAAACTAGAATAGGCGAGGATATCGAAAATGCAAGTCATATTTTTTTAACGAAAGAGGGCGCTGTAAAATTTGGCGGCTGCCTTTAAACAGAATGTCATTAGATTACATGTTAAATTCCGAAAGTATTTTATTCGATTATTTTTAATTATAGCAATTATATGTCATAAATTTAAGATGGGATATAAATGTTTTATTCCGGGATGTAGATCGGGCTATGATGATGAGATAAACAAAAGAAAAATCGAAGAATTTTTTTTTTTTTTTTAAGTATGTTTAGAGCTCCAAAGGTGAGTGCTTTTAGGTAGATTTCGTAAGAAATACTACCTATTACATTCTCACCTAAGTTGGAAATTTTGAAAAATTTTTGCAGATCTACGCCGATCATGACTCCCAGAACCCAAAACCACCCCCAGTTCAAAACTTTATCTATCTATCTATCTATCTGTCTATGTCACTTTTTTATGGACACGATAACTGGAAAAATTCTGCATAAATCTCTTCCAAACTAATACATAAAATCAAGGGGCATAAAATCTCGGTCAAGTTCGTTAATGGGCAAAATCGAACCAAGGAGGGGGGAGGGGAAATGGGGGGGCTTTTTGTGAAAACAGAAAACCCCCCATAATTTCTTAATTATTGTAAGTATCGAATCCGTTTAAAGTTATTATTACTTCTAGAAAAAAGGCCGAAAATTTATGTATGACAGATTTTTGATATAATTAAAAATGGCCCCAAGGGGGGGGAGGGGGTTTTAGAAGAAAAAAAAATCATAGCTTCGTCAATTCACAAGATATCAAATCCGCGTAAATTTATTATTAATCCTCTTAATATTATCTAAAACTTTTATATTGACAAGTTTTTTATAGGAACAACCGTTATAGCAAAAAAAAAATTAAAAACAAAAAAAATCCCTGCCGGCTCCGCCTGCAAACAAGTTATTTTTCGAAGTAGGCGGTTCCAACTCCCGCATCTTTTCGAAACTGATACATAAAATCAAGGGGCATAAAATCTCGGTCATGTTCGTAAGTAATGGGCAAAATCGAACCAAGGTGGGATGGGGATGGGGGGGGGACTTTTTGTGAAAATAGAAAAATCCCATAATTTCTTAATTATGATACGTATCGAATCCCTTTGAAGTTATTATTACTTCTAGGAAAAGGGCCGAAATTTTATGTATGACAGATTTTTGATATCATTAAAAATGACCCCAAGAGGGGGTGGGGAAGGGGGGTTTTAGAAGAAAAAAATTCATAACTTCGTCAATTCAGAAGATATCAAATCCGTTTAATTTATTATAAATCCTCTTAATATTATCTAAAACTTTTATATTGACAAGTTTTTTTATAGGACTAACCCTTATAGAAAAAAACCCCTGCCGGCTCCACCTGCAAACAAGTTAGGTTTCGAAGTAGGCGGTTCCAACTGCCGCATCATGGCAAAAAGGTCATTTTTTTCGCAATTCCCAACAAACAGGCGCCCAACGGTCTGCGTCTTCGAAATCTACCAGTGCCTGTAGGCCGAGCCGTCAGGGATTTTTTTATTATACTTTAATTTAAAGTTATATGCATGTAATCATTTTTAAACTAAGAAATTTTTATTCTAGTATTTCGATCTTAGTGTATATGTTTTTAAAATGTTATACTTAATGAATGCTAATGTCTGTGGCTAATTGACATGGCCATTTAAATTGTCTTATAGAGTGCTATTTGTTTGGCTGTAATCTGAAGCTATAGCACTCACTGTAGAATACTTATACTTTTCGTATCTCGGGGCTGAAAGACTATTTCTTTAATAAGACCAGAAGTAAAAGATTGCTGGCATTTTCAAAATTGTATTTATTTCTTGACACAAAGCACACACGTTACGACACATTACACGAATATATAGGACTTCACTTTCACATTTTCGGAGAACAAAATAACCCATGACATAACAATATTCTGTTTTTTAACACCGCTCTTCGAAAAAAACATACTTCCATCGGCAAAACTCACATGACAACTCCACTGAACGAAAAAATTTTTTAGATCACGTGATGCGTGGTGCACCGGGAAGAGTCTATTTTCGGGAAGGGGTTTCTGCGTTACGAAGCTGTTTTTATTTGAATAATACTTTTAATCTCTAAAAATTATACATCCTAATAATTACGGAGGATGTATAAATCAGCAGTACAATACGGATATTGTACTGCGAAGTATTTCTTCGCAGTACAATATCCGTAATATTTATTTTTAAATGACTATTCAGATGCTTCTGTCAGGGTGAACTCTTATTTAAAGAGTTATAAAAAGCAATCGAAACGCCAAATATCTATTAAAATATATGCATGGTGCGAAGAAAACTTTATTTAATGAAATTTTTACTTGTTTGACTTTTTTAAAGTTCAAATTTTCAATCAAAAACATTTAGAAAATGAATGCCTTTCGCATTGAAAAGCATTGCAGAAGCAGGTTAGGACAGCCTTCAGTTTACCGTGGCGCCATCTATAAGGAGAAAAACTGTATTGTAAAATTTCAACGTTACTTTCCCCTCCATCTATCTTCCTCCGTGATAGTTAAGATGCGAAGTGTGATGGTCCTGATAGAATGAAGAAACATTCTATAAAAATGTTGGTGGCAGATTTATTAATCCGATATGTTGCCATATTACTTAAAGACGACCATTAATTCCTGTAAATATCAGTTTTGTAAATAGTTTTCTTCAATATAATCGTTATTAAAGATGTTTTAGTCAATAATTTTATATGTGTCTGAGTGAATTTCCATATATACGCATCTATACAGGGTGTTCCGTTAAAGGGGTCCAATATTAATAGGGGTAATAGAGGAGATCACACGGAGCATAAATCAGTATATAATGCCTGGCCGGATCTCAATAATTTTCAAGTTACAGCAAATAGAATGAAAAATCGGAAATTTGTAAAAAAACCCTCATTGCTAAACTATCGATAATGCTACATAAAAACGAAGCACATATTTAGAAAGAGCAGAAAAAATCCTACGAAATGACATAAGTTGTTTTAGAATATTGAGAATTAATGGCGAGTTACAAGCTCTGAAACAGTGAAAAAATACAAAATCAAATATTTAGCAAAATAGTTAATCGTTAATTCCAAAAATGCAACTCTACCTACATCAAGGAAAATGTTATAAAATTTGGTCCATTCCGAAAGCTTTCGAAGAAGCTGACAATAAACCATATCAGTTTAATTGTATGGGAGAAATCAAGCAGTTCCCTAGTTACAACTCTGTACTGTTGCACGCTCGGAAAGAGCGAAACTCCACCCATGACGATTGTAAACACCCCGTTTTAATATCTTTCAATTATACATTTCTGATCAACCTCTATCAATACCCTTTCATTATTCAGTCTGGTCAAGTGAATGACATATTGTGCAGCTCTCGCCTTGTCTTAAAGCAAACTCCGTGACTGCTGCGTTTCCTCCATGAACTTTCAGGATGATGAAGAAGTACTTTTTATGCAAATTTTCTATGTGTATAGGAAGAAAAGTGTAATAAAACAGCAGTCATCAGTGGGCGTTATGTTAAAGGGAGGCTGTTGTAAGTGGGATTGTATAATAATTATGCCGGAATACTCTAACGAAGAATATGCGGACATGCATCTGATGTACGGGCAAGCTCATGGAAATGCATGTCTAGCACAGCGCATGTACCGTGAGCAATTTCCAAGGAGATGTTGCCCAAGTTCGAAACTCTTCATAAAAATCGATAGATGATTACGGGAGACTGGATCGTTTAATACAGCAAGCATTGATGCAGGGAAACCTCGACATGTACGAACACCTGCAATGGAAGAAGATGTACTGAATATTTTTAAAGATAACCCCTCCACGAGTACACGAGCTGCTGCGTCTGAAGTCGGTGTTTCTCACCAAAGTGTGTGGCGTGTTCTGCGTGCAGAAAACATGCACCCCTTTCATGTGCAGCGGGTACAACTGTTATCAGTAACAGATTGTGCTCAGCGGACAGAATTCGTACACTGGTTGCTTAATGTAACAGAAAATAATCCACAATTTCTGGAAAATATTTTATTTACTGATGAAGCAACATTTACGAAAGAGGGCGTGGTAAACACGCACAATATGCACACATGGTCATATACAAATCCGCACACTGTTTTCCCGTCGAACGCACAACAAAAGTTCAGTGTGAACATATGGGCAGGTGTCCTCGGCGATTATCTCATAGGACCATATTTACTCCCAGATGTACTCAATGGCAGTACGTACTTGGTTTTCCTACGGGATATCTTACCGCAGTTACTGCAAAATGTGCCAGCAACATTGCGCCACAATATGTGGTTTATGCACGATGGCGCACCGGCACATTTTTTCATAGGTGTTCGCAATCACCTCAATTCAACATATCCTGGGAAATGGATTGGACGCAGTGGACCTGTTGCTTGGCCTGCACGCTCTCCAGACCTCAATCCGTTAGACTTTCTTGTTTGGGGACACCTTAAATCGCTGGTGTATGAAACGCCTGTGGATACACCGGAGGATTTACTAGCGCGAATCGTTGTCGCTGCAGGAGACATTCCCAACTCCGTCGGAGTTTTTCGGCGTGTTCGCCAATCTTTACGACGTCGCTGTCGGCTGTGCGATTCTGTTAATGGGCGCAACTTCGAACACCTATTATAATAATGTCCGTTCGTCTGCCTTCCGACATTGAACTGTGCAGCGCAGGCCAGAAGACTATGCTTCACATATGTCATAAAGTACGTGGAATGTAATTATTTATTTGTCATTTTTCTTTTATTTTCAATACTTTTTGGCACAGTATTTTGTAAGTCACAGACTGTGGTGTACTCAAATTGTAAATTACAAAGTTTGTATGAATTAATTTAAAATTTAGTGTCTTTTTTAAATTTATAATTAATAAAATTATTATGCTATTTGTTATTATTATTTCCTATCATAAATTATGATGCACATATACATACAATAATTGTCCATGTAAAACATGTACTGAAACTTCTTGCATAGTTACAAATCGCAATATTTTTAATTATTTCCGAATTTTCACCACCAGTTTAATTTTAAGGAATTTAACTTAAGCTTTATATCAATAAAAGACCACTTTAAAATGTAGACTATTATTGTAAAGTTATTTTGGTTCATTCAACTCTTGAATAATTAAAAATGTTGCATCTCAGAAGAAGCATGATCGAAAATGTATAGTTGAGAGTAATTAAAAAGGCGGTGTTTCCAATCGTGATGGGCGGAGTTTAACCTTTGCTAGTGTCAAAGAAAGCGGAGTTGTAACTAAGAAACTGATTAATTTCTCTCACACAATTAAACCGATATGGTTCATTGTAAGCTTTTTCGAAAGTTTTCGGAATGGACCAAATTTTACTACATTTTCCTTGTTGTAGCTAGAGTTGTCTTTTTGGAATTAACGATTAACTATTTTGATGTATATTGGATTTCGTACTTTTTTCACTGTTTCAGGGCTTGTAACTCGTCAATAAATATTGCTATTTTAATACAATTGATGTCATTTTGTAGGTTTTTTTTCTGCTCTTTCTAAATATGTGCTTCGTTTTTATGTAGCATTATCGATAGTTTAGCAATGAGGGTTCTTTTACAATTTTCCGAATTTTCATTCTATTTGCTGTAACTTGAAAACTATTGAGATCCGACCAGGCTTTATATACTGATTTATGCTCCATGTGATCTCCTCTATTACCCCTATTAATATTGGACCCCTTTAACGGAACACCCTGTATATCGCATTAATTAAATTTTTATACCATCAAATAGAACAAAAAGTGCACAGTACTAGAAAAGAAAATGATAAGCCTGATTAACTGTTACGCAAATTATCCTATAAAAATGTTACTGGTACTAATCTATTGATAATAATGCCTGCTAATTAATACTATACATATATTTTGCTTAAGAGATCGTTCACATGTAGAATTTATAACAAACTTTAAAAATTTCAATTCTAAGACCTAATTTTAATATCATATTCAGATTTGTAAGTATACATTTTTATTGGATGATTCATGGCAGAGTTAGTAGGAGGGAGGAGGTGAATACTTTTTCCAAGGCTGTATTTTAATTTGCAAACTTAATTTACTGATTTTTTAAATATTTTTAAAGCATGATTTAAAAAAAAAATCTATCATGTAGCAGTAGTGATGGAAATTTCAAAATAATACCAGTTAATTCAATCACAAGTGAGAGCATTTCCGAAAAATTCAATTTTGAGAAGTGCACACGAGGGAAACATGCAGAAACAAACTTGATTAACTCATTGAATAGATTCTAACTTTGCTCGGGGATATTTAAGGCAAATGTCTGGAAGAAATTATTTTCGTCTCTCAGACAGCAGACAAATCTAATGGCTCTGTGTTGCTCAATATTAAAACTTTTGCGAAATATTGTGTGGCAACAGTTGCGTCAGATATTTGTGAACAGGTAAAAATGTCGCGTTCTGATTATTGCTTTATGTTTTAAAGAAGAGGCTATGTGAACCATTTAATTAAGTATTGAAGAAAAAGTAAGAAAGATAGAAAAGTTTTTAAAGATAGGGTTACTTGAATTTGTCTATTATATTTTGGATAGTAGAAATATGTGGTGAATAAACGATTAAATGCATAATAAAAAATTTAACCGTTAAATTTAAGAACTATCTTGACTATCGTTAATTTGCGATTTAAGAATTATAATAATATTAATTATTATTATTATAGGAAGGTTCAGGAAATACTCCGACATTTTATTAGATTAGAACAAACACAGAACGATAAAAAAAACCATGAAAACGATGAAACAAAACCTGGAAACGATAAAAAAATATTCTGTTGAAGATTGTTGAGATACACATTAACAAAGCAACTTTGTCGTACGCCATATAGTTCAACTCTCGTAGCCCATTAGGTTAGTCCGACCAGTAAATGACCAACTAAGCACATATAAAAAAATGATTTATAATATGTTAATAAACGGAACTTTTTGGTGTCTGACAGCGCAAATACGTGTGTTGGTATACGAATAATTAAAAAATAATGAAAAGAAGTTTGTGTTTTATTTTCTTGGGATGTTAAGGGTGTCTTAATAAAAAAAAGTATAAAACTGAGATGCGCCACCAGGCGCCTGAGGACGCCCGTCAGGAACGTCAATCGCCGTACCCAAGTTTTGGAGAACTTTTAACGAGCATGACCAGGAAAGTTGCTGTATGCGCTACGGTCCGCCACCCTCTGACAACCCCCGCTTTCCCAAGGAAATGACGACAGAGGTCGCTGCGACATGCAGTGGTGCCTACCCTCTTATGTCACCAGCACAATGCACTTGTGGAGTATGGCGGAGTCCCACGACAGCTTTGGAGCCGGAGACCAAAAGAGCAAACCAGGTCCTAGGCCTTATGCCGAGCTTTCCCAATGACTCTTGATTTATCACCGCTTTCGGTCGTCGAGCTCCTACAAAATATACGACTAATTCATCGGCGGCGGCGAAGGAGGGGCATATCGCTAGCCTGGGATGACGAAGAAATGTTTCCCTGAACGCATATGCACGTCCTAGCTTAGGTTGTTCCCGTGTGCCCCCCCCCACCGGCTTTCCTTCCGACTTATGGCGATCGCAGAACATCGACGGCGGTCGACTCCGGAGAGGACCACATATAAACACATATGAAACACACTAAAAAGGGTTAATAAATAGGAAATTAGATTTAGACACCACTATCGGACTCTGAGGGTCATAGAACATGCCCTCAAAAGCACTAGAAGCGGTCCCGATCGAGACTAGTTGCATGAAAGCTATGTCTTAGACTCCTGCTGATCCAACCGTCGCGCGTCGAGCGTATAAAGCTCCGACAACGCGTAGACACGCTGGATTGGTTTTCGACTCGAGGTCTGAGTTTTGTCCGCGGCGTTAGTCGGCGAGCCTCCGGTAGGAAACCTCATAATCGGACAATTCAGAGAATGAGTCTATACCCCTCCCAAGGATGTGACACGAGCCGCAGTTGACCGAGTGGTCCCCCGCGGGCACGAGTCACTCTTGATGATAACGGGACAATCCCTTTTCTGCCCAACCTTTGAGGTCGACACACAACTGCACCGGCTGCAGAGGGAAACGCGATGGATGCGGACCATGCGTGTACGCCCACATGAAGGTATCTACACTCTGCCGCATGCCAGTACCGAGGGTCGCTGCGCGCCAATTCAAGCACTGACTAAACTTCACTACAGAGTCATCGCGTTCCTTGCTCTTCAGAGTAAGATCACGATCTCCGTCATCGCCCCAGATAAGTTGGGGAAGTGGTCCTATCAGCGTTAGCTAGCCGTTACCCAGAGTCACCAACACGACCCGAGGGATTCCGGGCCGGGCAGCTGGGATTGGCTTACGGGGTGCTTTCTACAACGTAGCGGAGTTTGTAATCCGCATCAAAGGCCTAGTTCCCTTGCCGCTGAGAACCAGCACTTAAAGCAGGGATGCCCAGATCTGTCCACACACCAGATCCGTCTTTTTTAGACATCACTCTACCACCGATGCGGTGAGGTGGGGATTCGTCCACTTAACCTGCCCCCGTCGCGTCGGCGCACATATCACAATGCCGGTCTCCCGGTCATCTTCCCTACTGAAAGGAGCCGAGTTGGGACCACCCGGTGGGGCGCACCGGTAATAAAAAGGTATACAAAAACCAAGTAACTAAACAGTTCTTGCCAGTGAATGAATGCAAAATTTTCCAGTGAATGAACAGGCAGCAATTTAAAAACACATTTTACAACTTGCACACATAATTTATAACATGTTTTTACTCATTTAAGGTTATTTTAAACCCAGAGCAATAATTAATTAACTTAAAAAATCGTCACTTTTAAGTCTTTAAATTAATTTTAAATTACAGACAAAAACCTTAAAAAAAAACCTTGATTTTATTTCCTGAAATCTTTGGCCCTATACGTCACTATTTCAGGAACAAGGTAAACTCCAGAATCGTTTGGTATAGAAAAAGAACAATTGGAGGAGCTTTTTTAACACTGGCAGAAATTTTGCCAAAACTATAATGTTTTATCTTTCTTTCCCAGGTGCGATTGTGTGTTGCTTTGTAATTTCTTAAACCCATGACTTTTCCTCTTTTTGGACAGCATTCAACCATAGTTTAATCAGCATTTTATATACGATCGGCACATAAAAGGCCATAAGAGTTTTCCTCTTCAAGATATTTTTGAAGTTCTTGGAACCACTGTGGAATACAATCATCTGTGACACAAGCTTTCCCTTTTGAAATTATTTCTGTATCGTTGTGTTACCCTTGGATGCCATTTTATAAGAGTCACCCATTTCTCCCCTGGACTGTTATCTATAAAAGGACTGTAACTTCCTGTTTGTTTCATGACATAGTAAACAGCATTTTTTATTTCATCCTTATACATCGTCAATCCAATTTTCACTTTTCCAACAATTCAATCTTGAAGGAGTTTTCCTTCTTCAAAGGACAACACAGGCAATGGTCCCATACGCCTTCCTTCAATTGTTTTCCCTACCACAGTTTCACAGACACCATTGCTTTTGGAATATTAAAATGAATAGATGCCTTGTTCAAACTGAGCTGACCTGTCCTCACAGCCCGTAAAGATTTTTCAAATCCTTGAAGAGTACTTGAACCTTCCATATTTCCTTTTTGAGGAATCTTCTTGGTCATCAGTAAGAATATTTCTATCAGTCACTTAAAAACAATGAAAAAATAAGATTTGAAACACATTAGTAATCATTACATTTAAAAAGTGTACATGTGTACGTTCTTTTGTTATGTTTTTATATCTGTTTACTTTTCATTTGTTATCATTGTTGAAAAATCCCTTAATTCAAAATATAGGCTATAAAAGAAGCCACTGAAACGTAAAACTCAAACAGTTCATTCACTAGGAAAAGTAGCCTAATGCATTCCTTCCAGTAAATGAACACTTGTGTTTTCAAACCTTTTTCTGTGTTTTCCTACCTTTTATTGTTTAGAAGATATAGCCTCAAAGTTGGGATATTCATTTGTAATCATACTCTATTTAATACTCTATTTAACTCCTGTACTCTATTTAATACGTACTTAGTTATTACCTATTATGTAATTTAATAATACTAATTTTTAATATACATTACTGTAATACTTTATTGTTTGGATAATCCAAAAAATCAGCGAATCCGAACAATCTTTGGTCCAAATTAGTTCGGATTGGCAAGATTTTAATATATACGTTATCTCAGTTATAAAGTGTATTTTATAAAGTATTGCAATAAATCAATATTTATGAACCTCATTATGCATGAGTATGCTTTTTTTTTTTTCGAAAATCAAACATTTTAAATAGAAAAAAAAAAAACAGTGTCAGAAACAGCTGATATGAACTTATCTTCTATTTATTAATCGGCAGACATTGAATTCAATTACATAAAGCAAATATTTTAGTACGGAAAAAGTGGTGTATCGTGCCTATTTTTAGTTTATGGTGTCAAAAAACCTCCCACTGTTAAGGGGTTAAGTAAAACAAACATATTTACTTAGATAAAACAGATGATATTGATTTTGTATTGAAACGCTTGAGCCTCCATGAGTCCCTCCCTTTTCCACGCCCCCGAGTTTACGTTATCTAGATAACCATAGCACAGAAAAAAAAATATTGCTTAAAGGTCGTTTTCATTTCAATCGTGTTACAAACTACGAGAAATCGTATGCAAAAGAAACTTTTCTCAAAATTTTGTACACGAAATCTAAAACAGAAGGAAACGTTTACTCAAAGGCACAGCAAAATACTTTTTATAACACTTCTAACAGACATTTCTAAAAATGAAAAGAAAAGAAAACTTTTTATTTTCACTATGATTTTTCAAAAGAGGCCCTTTCAGTATTCTTATTGCCAGCTGAAACTTGAATACCCAGTTCCATTTAATTTCCATATCAATCTGATGGCTTTATTATTTTTCTCCGAACGTTACAGTGTTTGAGAGATTTGATTTCGATTCTTTCCCTGGTCAATCGATGAAGGAAATGGGAATTGCTTAGAATTCCCTTTGCGGTACTTGTTCCTGTTCTCAAAGATTTATTAATTCCATTGGCGAAATAAGAGATTTTTATTTTCTATATATATATTTCCACGAGACAGTTTCTAAAGTGCATTTTGAGTGAATTATTTTTTGAATAAATAAAAATATAACTTTAATGTTTTTGTTGTGTAAATATGTGAATATGATTATGATTAGAAAGAAAGAAGAAGAAATTGAAATTTTGTGTATTTCTTTATATTTCCGTGTTCCGATATGTATTGGGTTTCTTAAATTCAAAATTGAATTTTTGGGTTTTCGAAAAAAAATTACTTATCAACTGTATGTGCGATGCTTCTTAAATCACTTCTATAATACTTTTACACTTTTATTATTGGCAATATCTTAATTTTTCAAGAGGCAGTGGGCTAATCTAATTTTTTTTCTTGTTATTAATATTTCATTCATCTAATAATATTTCATCTTGCATGATGGCATAATAATCGATACAATATGCACTCATAACATTTTGGGTAAATTGTATTTTGAATAAAAAGTGTTTTTGCTGTGTATATATGAATATGATTATGATTACAAAGAAGAAAATTGAAATTGAAATTTTATTTATTTCTTTATATCTCCGTGTTTTGATACGTATTGGGTCTCTTAAAATTACAAAATAAAATAATTTGTGGATCTTCGAAAATCATTACGTATCAATCACATGTACGATGTTTCTTAACCGTTTGAGTGCTGAAAATTCGGCCTATAATCCGCGGAACAAACAATTGTGTTTCAACCCAGAAATTTTACCTTATAAAATGTAACTTATTAGATCACTGTAAATACTTCAGCTGTTGAATAAAAATGATAATTTCAATTATTGAATAAAATTTCTGGGTTGAAACAAAATTTGTTTATCCGCAGATACATTGCAGCGATATCGCGCTTCAAAGCACTCAAACGGTTAAATTCTACTTTTACACTTTTGCACTATTTTAATTTTTAAAGAAGCACTGGTCTAATACAATTTTTTTCTTGTTATTAATATTTCATTTATCTAATAATATTTCATTCTCCATAATGGCATATTAACCGGTACATATATGTTTTTACGAGACAGTTTCTAAAGTGCATTTTGGGTGAATTATTTTTTGAATAAATATAAAAAACCCTTTAATGTTTTTGTTGTGTACATATGACTATGATTATGATTAGAAAGGAAAGAAGCTGAAATTGAAATTTTATTTATTTCTTTATATCTCCGTGTTCCGATATGTATTGTGTCTCTTAAATTCAAAATTAAATTTTTGGGTCTTCGAAAATTACTAGGCATAAATCATATGTGCGATGCTTCTTAAATTATACTTTTGCACTTTTGCAATATCTTAATTTTTAAAGACGCAGTGGTCTAATGCAATTTTTTCCTTGTCATTAATATTTCATTCATTTAATAATATTTCATCTTGCATAATTGCATAATAATCGGTACATAGTATGAAGTATGTTAAAAAATAGAAGTATGCATTCATAGTATGAAGAGGCGAAATTTTAAATCTTAGTAAGAGCAGTTCAAAATCTCAAAAAAATCAAAACTTGCTTAAAACTAAGTAACAACACATATCGCAAATGTTTCCTTTGATTTTTCATATAAAATGCATGCACGAAAGAGACTAATGCTTAATTTTTAAGGCAAAAGAAGTGTAGTCTATATTATCAGGACATATCAAACATACATTTTTTCAAAGTGTAAATATTAATGGTTTTGAAACGGGTGCGGCATTCGAAAGGAAAATGAACGTAGATATGGTCTGGTATTTTTAGTTTTTTTGTATTTTGATCAGAAGTGCGGATGCAGAGTTTTAGATTGCAGAAATCGCGAAAAACATCGAAACAGCTCTAGCGAAACATGTTTTTGAAAGGTTAACATTAATATTTTTGCGAACGGATTGCGGCGTTTAATACGTAAAAAAAAGGATCTTTAATTTAGTGCAATCGGTTTTCTTTGATCCGTATTTCTGCTAGTTAAGTGGATGCGGTATTCGAAAAACACGGGCGGGGAGGGCCACGAATTGGACGTTTTTTACTTATTTTTTTATGAACGCCACCGAAAAGGCCGGCGTTCCGAACGCTGCGCTGGGTGGGAATTTTTGTCCCATTTTGCGATATTCATTATGGTTTTTAATTAATATATCAATTACTTAGCAAGAAATTTAAAATCTCAAAAGGAAAAAAAATTGTGTCGTCTAAAAGATTAATTTTCATTTAAATCCTTTCAGATAAAGTAGCTGCATGCAGATGTATGCAAATTAAAATTAAAATTTAATATGTAATTTAAAAAAAATCGTATTCTTACTAAATAAGTGTTTTTTGCCAAAAAAAGGAGAGGAGAGAGATAAAATTTCTACTTTTACTAAGTAAGACTTATCCGTAATAATAATAAAACCTTAAATATATTTAAAATAAGTGTTGAATTCAGGCATATTTCTTCAGTACTAACGGCGGCGGAGGGTGAAGGGGGTTGCTCTGTAGGGTTCGGGGACCGCGAGGTCACACGCGTCGTCATAGTAACGGTTTTTAGCGATAAAGAGGTTATTTAGAAAATCAATGCTAGAAGTTTTTCTTCTATTTCGTTGCTGCGTTTCCGAGAAAAAATAGATGGTCATATTTTCTTTAATAATTAATTGAAAAAAGTACTGTTTCATATATTAAGCATGGATCAATTTGTGAGTGCGGCTCTCTTATATTGTGCAGACGAAGCGTGCTCGTAGAATTAGGCTGAAAGAACACCAGAATTATCTTATTATGTTAGAAGGCAGGAATGTGAGAAATCTACAATAGCTAAACATTGTTGGAATTCCTAACACCAATTTAATTAGCCAGAGGCTAAAATTATCCAAAAATGTTATTCCGTTTTGGATCTAGTCTTTTACGAAGCTTACTATATTCATAAACATACTTCTTCCTTAGTGAATGATATGACCAGTAATAAAAAAATATATATATAGTATCTAACTTTATATCGAGTGTGCTGCTTATGTAATTCAATAATTGTCAATTACAAAATTAAAAACAGGAATAAATAATTACTTACCGGTTCTTAGTAGCGCAGGAACCCTCCAAAATCCCAACCACATTAGTATTCGTTCAACGGATGCGCGATCCTTCATTCACCGTATTTTTCATTAGAAATCTTCACAAAATGGTTCATCACAGGCACAAAAACACAGGACGTTACTACTTGAAGAAATAAAAATAATATTATTAATATCATAAAAATATGTATATTAGTGTAAATTCCTTGTTAGAATATTCCAGCGAGTCAGCTTGGAAAAACTAGGATTTTATCTTTTGATTAATATAAAATTACAATATGTATTCCGAGAGAACATTAATCTCTTCTCGGAGAGCATTTTAAAAGGTCTTACAGCAAAGCCAGTTAAACATGAACTGAAATAGAAAACATCGGAGAAGTCCAAAGTTTGAAAAAGAAACAACAGTTTATAGGCGATCGTAGTACATGTGGACGAAGGCATGTAGAAAACCACAAGTATGCATTTTATTTCACTGTCCACACACGTACATTACGAAACCCAGAAGAGAAGAGTTTCTTGTTTAAAATGAGATTCAAAGTTTTAATTGTTTTTTCAGGATTACACATCACAACAACCAGCACCCCTTTTCTCTCGCTAGTATGGAGGGATCCTGCGCAGTGACTCTTGTTTTCAGTTAGTTCCGGTCAATTACGTCATTTATTTAAGATATATAAACTCTTGCTTTGGCCTTTTTAATCAAACCAGTACTCGGGGCTATAACCGAGGGGTTCTTTGAACCCATTTTAATTTTTTAATTTTTTTTCCGTACTGAGGAAGGTATCACCCGGAAGGTTTTTAAAAAAGTTTATATATAAAAAAAAGAACTCCCTTTTTTGGCATTTAAAACGTTTTATACCTTTGAAAAAAAATTTAATGTAATGAATAGTTACTTATACCCGTTATCAAGTTAACCTGTGCGGACATATCGTCGATACCATGTCGAACTATCGAATGTGAAAAAATGCATTTTTCATTACTTTTAAAAATTGGTCGATTCTCACCACTAAATTTTAATAGTACTCTTCAGCAGGGTTGCCAGTTTGGCATCCTTTTTCATTAAGAAATTCCGAATTCTTACCAGAAATTTCGAACAGAAATTTTTGCTTTCTTTAATGGCAGACATTTCAAAATGCCTTAAAGTAAAAACATTTCTTTCAAAATTTCCGGTATTAACCCTTTCCGGCACAGACAAAATCTGTTCGTAAAATGAGATATTGCTGACTGACACCGGAATTTACAAACGACTTTTTTAGAAAATACGAACTTCTTATTTTAAGCTTTCGTTACAGAAACAAATTTTTTTTAAATATTATTGGTGCCTAATGCAAGTTTGGAATTAAAATTAGGTGTGCCCGGAGTGGGACAACTGTGCCGGAAAGGGTTAATTCGGCATCGCTGAATAAATAAAAAGGCCAAACTGGCAACCCTTTTTCTTACAGAAATTTTATTAGTATTCATATTAGGCGAAAAATTCTAATAAAATTTAGTGGTGACAACCGACCTATTTTTAAAAGGAATGGAAAACGCATTTTTTCATATTCGATAGTTTGACATGGTAGCGACGATATCGAAGCTTTATTTGTAGAACGACACTGCTCGAAATTTATTGATTTTCAGAAAATGATATAATATTTTCGAGCAAATGCATTAATTTTCATTTAAAATTTCAAAAGTTTTATAACGACAGAACAAAGAAACTGTGCTAGGCAAGTTACGAACGATCATATGAAGATTTGTAGGCAGTTGTACAACAAATAATAATAATAATAATAATAATAATAATAATAATAATAATAATAATAATAATAATAATAAAATATTATACACTGTTTAATAAATAAGTTTTCATATAAAACCTGCTACATTAAGTAGATGCGTGCATTTGCAAGTAAAATAAACTTTTCACGAAATTTAATTCGCAAACACCAAAAATTCTAAATGAACTTTTATTCAATTGCGCAACAAAACTGTTTCTATAACACTTTTAAAAGTCATGTCTTCTGAAAAATAATTTTTTAAAACTACATCAGACGTATTTAAAATAACAAAACTTAAAATAAAAGAGGTCACTTTGTATTTTTTTTAAAAGTGATTTATTTAATTAAAAACATTTTCAGTGACCCTCTTGACAAATGTTAATTCCAGCTAAAACGTGAATCGCCAGTTCTATTTAATTTCCATATAAATTAGATGACTTTATTACTTTCTCCCAGCATTAGCATATTTGATTTCGATTATTTTGCTGGTCAATCGATGAAAAACATGAGGATTACTTAAAATTTCTTTCACGGTATTTGTTCCAGGTCTCAAAGTTTTAATAGTTTAATTGGCGAAATAAGCGTTTTTTATTTTCTATATATACATTTCTATATTACACGAGAAAGCTCATAGAGTGCATGTTCACTGAAGTATTTTTCGAATAAATAAAAACATCACTTTAATGTGTTTATATTTTTATGAATTTCATTTCGATATGAAATAATGAAAACGAAATTGAAATTAATATTAACCATTTATATCTCCTTGTTCCTGATAAACATTTGGTCTATTAATTTCAAAATGAAGTTTTCGAGTCTTTAAAGATTTTTACGTATCGATCATATATGTAACAGCTACAAAATTCCCTTTTTAGATTTTTGTTATTGGTAAAATGTTAATTTTTTAAAAGTGGTCTAATGCAATATTTTTCTTGTTATTAGTATTTATCTCTCTAGCCTAATTGCTAATACAATATGCACATATAGTACGAATGGTGCTGCATGCAATCTAAGCGCCTTAAATCATATTTAAAACAGTTGTGAACATTTGCTAAATAATTACATGTTTAAAACCGAGTAACATCACACTTGCAAAATTTTTCTTCTATTTTTCTGGATAAAGATACGGAAGATCATCATGCAAAACTTTTTAATCCTCATACATCGCAAATGTTTCGTTTTTTTTTCATTATTAAAGGTATACAAATGTGCATCATGCATAGCTTTTTATTGCAAAAGAAATGTATTCTACTTTATCTAGACAACGATAGAAAAGGGAATAAAAACGGGAAGAGTGAAATATAACCTAAGGCATACATTTTTATGTAAATTCTACCATATAAAATATAATTTAACTATAAGTTTTAAAAGTCATGTTCACTTTGCATATTAAACGAAATGTGTAAGAATATTTATTTTTACTTAAAAGGTGCAAATATACATATAATGCTTTTTAAAACATATAAAAACCCGTCACAAAGATGTTAAAGGGATGTTAAAAACCCGAGCGCTTTCAACAGCTCTAAACAGTCACCAACAGGGGAAATTCGACCACCAACGTATTTAACTAACGCACATTCCTGAACTTTCACACTTTCCGAATTTCCCCTGGTGATGACTGTTTAGAGCAGTTGAAAGCGCTCGGGTTTTTAACATCCCTTTAACATCTTTGTGACGGGTTTTTATATGTTTTAAAAACCTTTATATGTATATCTGCACCTTTTTAGTAAAAATAAATAGCCTTACACTTTTCATTTAAATCCTGCACCACAAAACAACTGCGTGCATATGCACGTAAAAGAAACTTTTCGTAAAATTTAATATGCAAACTAAAAAAAATAAATAAATAAATAAATAAATAATCGAAGCAAACTTTTACCGAAAGACGCAAGAAAAGACTTTCTATAACACTTCCAAAGTCATATTTAAAATTTAAAAAATAAGTAACTTTTTATTTTCATTATGTAAGACGTATTCGTAATAATAAAACTCATTTTGAAAAAATTCCAATTGAACCCCCTTCAAAATTCTTATTGCCAGCTGAAACTTGAATAGCCTGTTTCATTTAATTTCCATATCAATTCGATGCTTTTATTATTTTTCTGCGAACGTTGGAATATTTGAGAGATTTGATTTCGATTCTTTTGCCAGTAAATCGATGAAGAAAAAGGGATTACTTTGAATTCCCTTCATGGTACTTGTTCCTGGTCTCCAAGATGTATCAGTTCCATTGGGAGAAATAAGCGATTTTTCTTTTCCATATCTATTTCTTCGAGAAAGTTTCTAAAGTCATTTAGGGGGAATTATTATATATTTTTGAGTAAATAAAAACATTATAATAATATTTTAGTATATGTATGAATTTGAATTCAATTTGAAATAATGAAATGGCAATTCAAAATCTATTTATTGTCGGTCTTCGTGTAATTTAATTTGCTGAAAGAAAAATGGAAAAAAAAAAGAAGATATGCAGGCTCAGCAATTTGTATTGCAGAATTTTATGCAAAGTCGATTGTTTATAGTCATGATTGCTATATCTTTTTAAAAATAAAGTTGGTACTTTTCCACTATAGGTGCCATGGCTTATTTTTAAGAGTTTGGTGCAATTGGGGATTCAAAAAGTGAGATTTGTTGCCAAATGATATAAACAGGTTTAAAAACAAACCTATTTAACTTATAAGCTAGTTTATATAATAACACATATATCCAACTGTATGTTTACAGGTATCAAATAGCACTAAAATACGCACAGAAAAGTTAGAAAAGTAATTAAATCAATTATAACTAAATTTCAGGTTTATTGACCAATCTATATTAATATGTATAACACAGCAAATTATAATAACACCTAGATTTTTCTTCAGTAAATATAATAAAAATAATTCTCCGTATATTTTAAAATGTCTTTTCCGGAACAATCACTTATTTTTGTACAGAAATTCTTTATTTATATTTAATCTTTAATGACCAGATTATATGCGTTATAAAAATTGCAAAATATACACCAAAAATATGTGCTAAAAATCTTTAAAATATGCATAGTTGCCGGAACGTCAGTTGAGGCTTACTGTGGAGACCAGAAAAGTTTTTGGTTTCCGTCTGTCTGTCTGTTTGTCTGTGTGTGTATTCCGCGACAACTGCCGTAAAAATCGTCCTATTAGGTTGATTTTTGGTGGGTATGTTGGCGAGGTACCCGGAATTAGCTGTATAGTTTTTTGTTACATTTGGCTCATTCGTTCGAAAAATGTAGAGCATTTCTTTTTAGCTCATAATGCCTTTCAATGGAAAGTCAGACGATTTTTAATTTTAACATTCACAGAAAAGAAAATGTTGCATTGGTATAATTGTAAATGCTAAATTATGAATGCTAAATTTACGAAATTGAGATCTAAATTTCATCCAATCGCTTTGAAAATTTGCCAATATTTTTATTAGAATTTCAAAATTAATTGTATAAATTATTGGGAAATTTTATGCATTAATTTGAAAGATATGAAACATTTTAATTTCTCATTTTTTACGAAAATTTCCAATGCATTTTTTTCTCTTTCACTAAATGGTTGTTAAGCAACTACATTTTAAAGGATATCAACAAAGGAAAATTCAAGGGAATCGCACTATTTTGACGCGAAATTTTATTAACAAAACAGCTAATTTTCGGGAGATTTAAGTTTTTAATGTGCTTTTTTTTAATGAAATTGGTGATAATTTATTTTAACTACTAAAGAAAGATTACCAAATCGTTTTTCCAAATAAAAATAATAAAAACGTTTAATGTGTAAATTGAATATAGGTCACAAAAGAGGAATTTACATTTTATAAGTATATTTTATACACGAAATTTTATTAAATTTCAACAACAAAATATGTTTAGTGGTTGAAATATAAGTATTCTTTTAAGGATAGGATAAAATCTCTTGTACAAAGAGGTGGTTATTATAATGAAATTAAAATAGTAAATACATTCAGACATATACTCAAGAAATGAAATAGCACAACAATTAATGGAAATTGAGAATAGAAAATTAAAGCGACAGGGGGGGGGGGGGGTTCAGGGGGCTGGGCCCCATGAAGCAATGTATTGTTATTCTGAAAACAATACAGTAAAAAGTAGTTTATCCTATCATTGCATAACATTGTGTTTAATGCAATAATTATAAAATTTCCGGAGCTTTCGATAAATTATATATTCCTATAAATGTATAAATAACTTTTAAAAATTTAATTTTAGGCTATCAAATATTATGCAGATTATATTAAAAATTAGTGAGATTAATGAACAATGATTTGTAGAGCTGACGTTGAGGCCTCCGATCTGTAGATTTACTAGTTAATATTCCCTATTGAATTTTCTTATTTTAATAGATTGTGATTTTACATCTTATTTTCGCAGATTGCTACATATTTTCAGTGAGGGAAATTTTAGTCTCTTGCGACAAACAGTTATGCTAATTTCGAAATCCACAGTGTAATCAAAAGTTCAGACGTTTATGTAAACCTCAGATTATTGAAAAAAGGACTATACAAAAATTATCATTTGGGCCCATTGGACCCATACCTAAATATACCTGAATATTACCTAAATACAAATACTCTACTCATTTATAATTAGTCACCTAATAATATAATCTAAATAAAATTGAAAAAAAATAATGTATTGATTAAATACTTATTTTTATAAATTTCAGTTACTGTGTACATGATAAAAGTGAAACAAAAATTTCTTTTGAGTTCAATGGATCCGTCTAGTCGGAAGATTTAACACAAAATATTATCTTAACACTTATATCTCTATCTTACAGACAATACAAATGACATTTGAGGGTGTGAAAATGTTGTTTCCGTTAATTGTTAGATCATGATACAAGGATTTTGGAGCATATTTTGTTTTGGCTTTATCTTAAAAATGGCTGAGATATAGCTGTTCGAAATTCGATGAAAAATAGAAGCTACCTTTCCACCTCCGGTATAAGCCTTTTTTAAAAATTATTTTTAACGAACGGGTTTATATTGTATACCTCCGTTACGTATTACAACTCATTTCCTCTATTAACACTTTCGGTTATTTTCAGAATGTGATAAATATATTATTCATTCAATAAGGAGATTTTTTTTTCTCTTTAAATTATTTTATACAGGAAGTATAAATGGATAAAATTTTCTCCGAAAATTTCTTTATGTCCCACGTTACAATAAAATATGTCCAACATCTATCAAAATATGAAGGGGGGGGGGGGGTTAGAATGAAGTAATTTGAGAAATGGAGGGTTTTGTGAAACTTGTCGCATTGCCGTTGCATTAAGTGGTCCAACTTGTTTTGCCCTCTAGCGACTCTCTAGGTGAACTATGACTTATTTGACTGTCGCACTGAACAGAAATTAATACCTTCAGTGATAATATGGTTATCTAGATTTATCAAATTTTTGACATACTCCACTGTCATTCTAACCCAACGGTCGGCAACTGGCGGACCGCGGAAGGTCAAATCGTGGACTTCCAAAAATTTTCAATTTGAATAAATATTTTATTAAAATTTACATATAATAGATAATTTTGAACGATAGTCTTATCAATGTTTCTTATATTTTACAAGAAATAGCACGATTAATTTGATTTTTTTAATGATGATACATAGACGCTCTTATGTGAAACGCAAAATACTGCGTTGGGGCGTAGGAGAGAGTGAATAACAGACTTCTAATAAACTTGAGTCAGAAAATGAGAAATAGACTTCTTAACGCTAATAATATAATTGATTTTCAAGAAATTATTTCCTTAAAAATGTGCATAACTGCATCCCCTGAAGAATTTTGGGGTAAACATGTTTCAGATAAATATGAAAATAGTAAAAAATTGGCTATTTACCTGGCTACTACGTTTGGTTCTGCATATCTATGTGAAACAACTTTCTCCAAAATGAATGTTTTAAAGAACAAATATCGTTCGAGGTTAACGGGCGCACACCTTGAAGACTCTCTACGAATTAGCTGTTCACCACGTGAACCAAATTATAAAAAACTAGCCCAAGACCGCAAGTGTAATTTTTCGCACTCATTTTTCAACAATTATCTGCTTTTTCTTTTTTATAATGTGTCTATAAAATTTTTCAGAACGTATACTTGTGCATATAGTAATTTTTCATAACAAATACTTGATTTTTCTGTTCTATAGTGTATGTATGTGTGTGTAAAAATAACAATTTAAAATTAATACGTACTAATATTACTTAAGTGTTTTTTGTCTGGACCTCGATAAAAATTTTCAAAAGTATTCGGACCCTACTTAAAATTACTTGCCGAACAGTGTTCTAACTTCGAACCCCTCTCACTTATGCTCTTTAATCGAATTACGATTTGCCTAACAGCCTAAAAGCAAAGTTAGGTATCTCGATCAATTGGATATATTGATATACTCAAGTATTAATATTTATTTTTATTTTGTACAAAATTTTGTCTTACTATTTTCCGGTGTACAATTTATTTTTTTCAATGCAAAAAATTATCAATATAATGTGTTTGTTTTATTGATGTGCATTGTTAGCGGATAGAATTTCAATAGATTTTTCATTTCACTTTAAAACTATTGCCCATAGAAATACAGCTTTTATGACGCCATTTACTGTTTGCGAAACCAGTTAGAGGCATGTAAGATGCGCAAATTCCAGTTTTGCATGTCAAATATCCCCAATCCAGGCCGATAAAAATAAGTAAAACTCGAGCAAAACAAAATTTTGTTTTGAGAGACTATGTTAGCAGTTCAATATGGTTCTAAATAATTTTGCTTTGTTCAGAGATGCGCTTGGATTGTTGTTTATTTTCTTGGTAAACAAAGTAAGTGCACCAGTAAAGTGTACTAATAAACGATGCGATGTACAATCATCCACCGAAAAATAACACAGATATTCTCCATAAATTTTATGCTCCAGATTGTCACAGAAAAAAAAACAGAAGTAGCCTTTCGACTGTAAATTATGTCTCTTTCAATTTATGTTTAAAAAAATAAGCTTAGGGGGTCATCGTCATGCTGAAATTGTACCATGCTCTGCAATTTTCAATAGGAACATCTAATTTTGACATCATAGATTTGACTTTTTCGATAACTTTCGCCTCAGGATCTGAAACAAGAAATAATTCGGTGGAATAGTCTAGGAATTATGAATATTTAAAATTTGAAATTTCTAATAAGAAATGCATTTGTAATATTTTCAAAACAGATTGCAATGAGGTTTTTAATCATAATTCAAAAACTATTTGGCGGAATGAGCTGTAATTTTCGATTCGCATTTTTGAAGCTTCCAAAAATCGATTTTTATTGATAACATTCATAGGTTTCAATTCATATTTTTTCAAAAAGTAATAAAAAATAATATATTTTTTCAATAAATATTAATTGTAATCTCTGAAATTTTTAGCAGAAATCGATTTCTAGAAGTAGTTTTGGAGTTTGCTTAAAAAACTATAGGCATTGCAGTTTGCATGGCATCTATTAATGATGAATTTAACTTTAGGAGTTCAAAACTTTAAATATTTACAATTCTTAAGCTACCCGACCGAATGATTTCCTGTTTCTTACATTAAAATTTTCTAAGGTAAAATTTACCATAAAGTTCTAATATAATGTAAAAATTAGATGTTCGTATGGTAAATTCCAGAGTTTGGTACAATTTCAGCATGAAGACGACCCTATAAACTTATTTTTTAACACTTTCCAATATAGTTGAAAAGTGTTCGGTTTGTCTATCTGCCTGTCCGTGCTTTAACTCACGCAAATGTACTCGGATTGTCATGCAATTGATATATGTTATTGAGGTTTACTATGGCATCAGTAGCGTAGCCAGGGAGGGGGGGGGGTCCAAATGCTCTGGATACCATTAATATTGTAAAGTTTTCCTCGCCTTGATTATCGCAGAAAGTTCTCCGATTAGATAAGCGAACATAAACTTTACAAAATTACTGGTATTCAGAGTATCTAGAACCCCCCCCCCCCCCTAGCCTGGCTACGCCACTGTATGGCATGTTCGGTATTGAAAAGGAAGTGTGTAGCACTTATGATTTCTTTACAGGGATGCTCAAAAGAATTCTGTTACATTACGGTCTATGGGAAAATCATTTGCGGTTTATTATATTGAAGTTAGTCTATTTGAAACGTATTGAAATTTATATATATCACTGATGTGCAGTACAAGAGGCTTACTATAGTATATTATGTGCACCGAATTCATAAACACTTTTCAACTATGTTGGAAAGTGTTAAAAAAAGTGATAAGCGCCTCTTACGGATGTCTACACTGTTAAAAGTCCGAGGCAAGCTGTACAGTCATTCGACTGTTTTTAAAGATAACGGTTACTTGATCATATTATTAAGCGTATCTGGCCATATTATTGTCAGAATAAAACGGTTACGTTTTGTATAAATACGGTCGAATTACTGACAGTTTGTTGCAATCTTTTAACAGTCTAGGGTCTTTATGTCCGATCAGTTTCTATCGTTTTTCTGTGATTTATTAAGGGTGTTCAAAAAATATTTTTTTTTTTCCTTCGCTCAACAACGTGAAACTTTCTGGCGCATTTTCTGACTCAGCATTAAACGTAAATGTATGATGCTTGCAGGCATGATTATTGACAATTCATACCTGCCAATATCGCACTAAACTTCCGTACAATGTAGGTTAATTTAACCGAGGTTAAACACGTTTCGAACCAGAATTTCTTTTAAGAAATGCATTCAAGTAGGGTCTACGTAAGAATATGAAACTCAATATATATTATTTTTTCAGATATAATTTCTGGTTAGAAACATCTTTAACCTGGATCAAATTAACTAACATTGTACGGAAGTTTAGTTGAAAGTTGGCAGGTATGACAATTTCAGCATAAAATGGCTCAATTGACCCAGGGAAATGCCCCTTTTACTCTGCTGAAAGAGAAAAAGCTTGACAGTATGCTTTACGTACTGAGAGGTCTCTTCAGCTGCGAAGCAAGATAATAAATTAATGTCTTTAGATTCGCTACAAATGAATTATCTTGAGTTATAAGTCATTTTTGGTCTCAGGGAGGATTTTTTCCCTTTCCTGCGTTGTCCCATACAGATAGTCTATTCAAAACACCGTTGTTGACAGCATGTCTTGAAATTTATTCTGCCTTTACCGAAAAACGGTCTGCAATTTTACATATTTACGAGCAAAAAAGAATTAAAAAATGTGTCAGAAAGAAGCTAAATTAGATATGAAAACAGCCTTATGGGTATTTTGATTAAAAAAAAAAAGAAAAAAAAAACTTCTTCCAACTGGTAATCCTTTTATAGAAACAAAAAAATGACCCACATATTTATTTTTTCGTGTCATAGGCGTTTAACTATCCACTGAGAAGATTGCATATAATTACAAACGGTTGTATACTAAGAAATTTTATTTTTACTACGACCGTTTTAATTCCATTTAATAAGAAATGATCTCGTCTACACGCATTACTAACACATCCACCAAACACATATTTGTAACTGAAACATTAACGTAGGTTTGACCGGTTCAAAATTTCGAAATTTCTTTTTCGTTTAAAGTCCTCTTTATGAAAATCATATTTTATTAATTAGATACCGAAAGTGAAAGGAAGATTTTGGAGCTATAGAAGTAGAGTGCGGTATAATAACGAAAAATTTAAAAGATTTTTTTCTACAGAAAAGCATTTTCAAAATTTATGGGCACTCTAGCTCTTCCAGTTTTTATTCAATCAATTTGAATCTTTTTGAAGATTAATACATATTTTTCCAGGGTTTATACGTTTTTACCACAATTTTTTAATAGAATTTTTCGCATTATTTAAATGCAGAGTAGTATTACTAGTCCTCCAATTAAACGAGGCGTCTTCAATTTCTGTTATTTAAATATTAAATAGAAATTTTCTATTAAAATATTGTGGTAAAAGCGTACAAACCCTGTTCACTACTGAAATGTGTCCGATTTTTTCGAAACATTGATATCTCGCTTTTCTGCGCAACTTTAAATAACGAAATTTTTGGTGAAAATTTATATTTTATTTTGAATCAATGAAATTTCACTAAAAATGCATATTTTCGAAAATGGCGACTAATTTCATTTCCTTTTAGATTAAAAAAAATACTAAGTTTTTTGTTTCATTGTTCTATGTGAAATCTACGAGGAATTATCGTGCCCACCGCTTGACACTCTTATTGCGAAACGCTCCCGCCAATAAGCTGTATATGTTTTTTCTAACCCTTTAACGGATAAAGCACTTCAATTGCTAAAATGTTGAAATAAATGAATGACACCGGAAATTATGAACAAATTTATTTGTATATAACAAAAAAGAGATATTTCACATACATAGTAAATGGAAAACATTTCTATTAAAATTCTGCTGTCAATGTTGAATTTCGGAATTAAAATTTTGTGGTTTCGTAGGGAAACCAATGTCCATTAAAGGGTTAATATATGAACTGAACAATAGTTTTTTAATGTATGTATAAAAAAGCATGTAAATGGATTTTTATAAACACTTTACAATTCTTAAAGCAGAAAAATCCCGTAAAAGCCTTGCATTTCAGGGTGTCAAAGTGATATTGCTCCTTGAATTCTTTTGTGTAGTTTCAAGTACTTTTTAATGATGCAACGGATTTTTTCTATTTCAATTGTTTTCCTTCTCCTTTGTACATTTTATGTCAGTGCAAAATTTCAAATTTTATTTTTATTTAAATACGGATATAGTTACGGTAATGTAGTTAATAAATATATTCGATTTTAATGAACTTTACAACCTTTTATGCATTTATATACACTTACAGAAAGTATAGCTAAAATAGTCAAATGAATATGCACATATGCAACTGAACATAATCTACGCTTTATTTATCAAATGAAATTAAAGTTTGCGATAAAAACTTTAATAGTTAAGGATAAGTTTTAAGTTTTCATTAAAAAAAATAATAATGAGTTTGCTTTTAAAAGTAATAATTTTTTCCACCGTTTTGTCAACTAGCAACATTCAAGTGAAAATTCTTGCTTGTATTCAAAATATAAATCTTTTCCCCTTCAGAATATTTTGATTTCGAAAAAGTTAGCTTTCCTTCTTTGATTTTTTAGAAATCGATAAAGTGTCGTGATTAAACTGCAAAGATTTCTTCTTCCGTCTTGAAAAAGAAATCTTCAGAATCCCAATACTAACTTAGAAATTCTATCTTTTAAACAGATTAAAAAAAAAAAAAAAAAACTTTAGAAAAATTTCCAAAAATTTTCACATTCTGGTAGTGTTTCTTCAGTTATGTTCTGAAAGCATATTTCGTCTTCCTATTTTTAAGGTTTTAGTAAATTTCAAAACTTGATAGTGTACCTAGAATGTGTAAATTGTAAAAGGAAGGATTTTACAATTGTGTCTTAGCAAATTGTGAATGAAATTGCCCTAAAATATGCAGAACATTTAGGAAATGAATTACATTTATAAGAAAAATTTTAAGACATCAGCATATTTTAAAACAGCCGATTTAAACAGCAAATTTATTATAGTAGCACTTGGAGTGCTGTGTTTCATTAAATATAACATGTTGGGAAAAAATTCTCAGTTAATATAGTTTTAAATATAATTTTTTAATATCATCCTTTTTTAAAAGAATTCTTTTATTTATTAATTTAATAACGTCAGTGGGGGGGGGGGGGGGGGGGGAGAGGATTTCGTTTGTACTCTTCTTGGATCTAATGGAAATTTTTACTTATTTACTGCTAAACTTTTATTGCTTTATATGCTAATTAATTTTTCAGTAGAGCTGAAATTACACTGTAAATTAATGAATATACAAAGGATGTGAATTATCACTTAATTAAACAGCGTACAACCAATAGAGTGAAAAAATGTTCAGACCGGGATTGATTCCGGATCCCTTGGTATAGCGCACCAAGTGCTTTACCATTTAAGCCATCCTGACGGCATCCTATCAAGCATTCTCTCACTCTTATATGGCTAGGCTACAACAACCTTGTAACACAAGATGCAATGTCAGTCATGAGACGGACGTACCATCTTGTGCTACAAAGTTGTAGCATAGCCACAATGCTAGATCGGATGTCGTCCGGATGGCTTAAATAGTAATAATACCTTGGTGCGCTATACCAAGGGATCCGGGATTCGATCCCGGATCCCTCGATCTGGCTCTATTCACCCGGTCTGGATATTTTTTCACTCTGTAGCTATTGGTTGTACGCTGTTTAGTAAAGTGATAATTCACATTATTTGTATTTTATTGCTTTATTATATTTTAATTACTTTTATTTTTTTATGTGGTTTACTACATATTAACTATTTAATTTTTCACAGCTCCCAATTTACCTCGCAAGTCGCTTATATATATACTGGACGTTTTGTTAGTAGGCAACTAGGTATTCCATTAGCTAAATACATTGTTCCATTCGGGGAAAATATGTTAAAGATACTTAATATTCTAACAATTAAGAATATTTTCTAAATTTGTATTTCCTTTTAAAATTCTAATAATGAGTTTTCTTATGAAATATTCAATTTTCTGTATAACTTTGTCAACTAGAAACAGCCAAGTTAAAATTCTTGTTCACATTCAAAATGTAAACTTTTTCTCTTCACAATATCTTGATTTCGAAATGTTATTTCCCCTTTTTTGATATTTTAAGAAATCGATAAAGTGTCGAGATGAAACTGAAATTTGATGTTTTGATGATGAAAAATGAAAAACTTCTTCCTTCTTGTTGACTTAGGACTCAGGATCTCAATACTGACTTTGAAAATACCTCTTATAACTGAAAAAAAAAACTTTCGGAAAAATGTCCAAAGTTTTTCACATTTTGGTACTGTTTATACCGCTATGTTCTTAAATCATATTACGTTTTCCTGTTTTGAATATTTTATTCCACTTCATAAATTGCTATAGTGTGTATCTAGGATGTGTGAATTGTAAAAGGAAGGCTTTTCTGATTGTATCATAGCGAATTGTGAATCAAATTGCTCTATAATATCCAGAACATTTAGTAAATTAATTCAATTATACATAAGAAAATTTAAGGCATTAGCTTATCTTAAAACAACTAATTTATTATATTGAAACTTGGCTTGATGGGTTTCGTTAAGTATAACATATTCAAAGAAAATTCTTAGTTTCTGTATTTTTAAATGTTTTTTCTATAGTAATCAGTAGTTTTGTAAAAGAATTTTTTTATTTATTATTTTTGGCACTGTAAAAGGTAAAATACGAAAATTTAGAATCTTAATATTCTATTAGTTTGGTGCAAAGTTCTGTCGTATTTTAACACCTATAATTTTAATACCGGTAAAATTTTAACACACGATAATTTTACATATCAGTTGGAACAATAGAGCAATGTAATTAGCAGCATGGAATACCTAGTTGTGTACCAACTAAACTTCCAGGTTAAAGGTAAGTGACTTGAGAAGCAAAAGGGAGCAGCTGGAAATTTAAAAGTTATGGATTAAATAAAAATATTTAAAAATATAATAATGAAATAAAAGTGTAACAAAAATAGTAAAAAAAGTATAGAAAAAAAAATTATTAGATCCAAAAAATGACAGATGAAACCTACCGAGGGTCGAACCCATCTCAAAAAAGAAAAAAAGACGCCTAGTTTTTCTGAGATGAAATAAGTCAAAGAAAACTTTTAGAAATTATTGGTGTTGAAGTTCGAGGAGCTGTTCAAACGCAGAAAAAAAAAATACGCCTGCGACAGCCGACATCTAGTATTCAGGGAGCGGTGCATCAATGCTGAGTGGCGTCCGTTTCGGCCTCGACTGAGCGCTAATCGCTGTCAGCGCCATCTATTGTTTGAAATTCGAACTAAAATCAAGAATCACAGTAAAAAAACTCCTGACATCATACATAACCCTCCTGCAATATTTTTTTTAGTATCTGTCACCGTTTGAAAGTTATTGAATTTTAAAATCCACCAGTCATTTTTGGGACACCCGGTAACAATGTCGTTTTTATTGATTTTAAAACTGAAATAATATGAGTCTTGCCCCGAAATTTCTCATTTTGCATAAGTTTGTCAACTGTAACAGCGAATTGAAAATTCTTTTTCATATTCAATATTTAAACTTTTTTCTGCAGTATATCTTGATTTCGAAATGTTATTTTTCCTCCTTTGATTTTTTTTAAATCGATAAAGTATCTAGATTAGACTTCAAATATTTGTTATTTCGTTTTGACTTAGACTCAAAATCCCAATACCGACTTTGAAATTGCATCTTTCTTTCTTTTTTATTTATTTTTAATTTTTTGTATTTTTTATTATTATTATTTTTTTTTTTAACTTTCGAAAAATATAAGTTTTCACATTCGGATACTGCTTCCTCACTTAAGTCCTTAAAGCATATTTTGTTTCGTGTTTTTAAGGTTTTAATCCACTTCAAAAATGGCTAGTGTGTAATACTTTAGAATGTGTGAAATTTAGAAGGAAGGATTTTTTAGTTGTATCTTAGCGAATTGTGAATCAAATTGTTCTAAAATATGCATAACATTTAGAAAATTAATTACATTTATGAGAAAATTTAAGGCAACGACTTATTTTAAAACAACATACAAAAAACAACAAATTTATTATATTAACACTTGGCTTGCTGTGCTTCATTAAATATAACATATTGGGAAAAGTTCCTCAGTAAATGTATTTTAAATCAGTTAAATGAGTTAGTAATTTTTTGAATTATTTTTTTAATAATCATCTGAGTTTAAACAATTCTTTTATTTGTTACTTTTAGCAACGTGAGGGGAAAATATGAAACATAGGTTTCATCCTATAATAGTTAACGATGATTTTTAAGTTTATATTTCCTTTTAAAATTCTAATGCTGACTTTTCTTCCGAAATACTCGATTTTCTGTATAGTTTTGTCAACTAGCAACAGCCAAGTGAAAATTCTTGTTCATATTCAATGTGTAAACTTTTTCGCTTCAGAATATCTTCATTTCTATTGTTATTTCCCCTTCTTTGTTTTTTTTTTTAAATCGATAAAGTATCGAGATTAAACTGAAAACATTCCTTTTTTTTGTTGACTTAGGACTCAGAATCCCAATACTGACTTCGAAATTACATCTTATAATTGGAAAGAAAACTTTCGGAAAAATGTCCAAAGTTTTTCACATTTTCATACTGGTTTCATACAGTTATGTTCTTAAAGCATTTTACGTTTTCCTGGTTTCAAGATTTTAGTTCACATCATAAATTGATCGTGTGTGTCTAGAATGTGTGAATTGCAAAAAGGAAGGATTTTTTAATTGTATCTACGCGAAATGTGAATCAAATTGTAATAAAATATGCAGAACATTTATAAAAATTAATTACAATTATAAGAAAAACTAGTCGTTGGAGGCCACCGTAATACTTATCCATCATGGATATGCATAATATTACGTATGAAAATAACTTCAAAAATGATAATCATATTAGTTAACAGTTTATTGCGTCGGATTAAGCGTTTCATTTCCAATTAAACTATATCTTTGAATTGAAATTTGAATGAAATACAGTGTCATGAAAAATCGAAGAGTGAGGAAAATAGGATGATAAATATTTCGGCAACTCATTATCCAATCAACTACATTCTTTATGCAAATTTACGTTTTTTTATTGTCTTTTATATTTCCTCCTTAAAATAAGAAATTTCGAAAATTTTTATATACATCTTATCAGAAAGTAATATTTTGAGAGTCCGAAAAAAATGGTTTCGGATAATCGAGGTTACTGAAATTCAATAGGCTTCTTCTCATTATTATATACTAAGTACATACCAAATTTCAAGTCTCTATCTCAATTTATTCGGGAGATAGAGCGTTTACAGACACACAGACGGCCGGTATTTTTTTTTTCTCTAAAAATATGTCTTTCGGAATCTCCAGTGCCTGAAACGTGTAAATCCGTCAATTTAAAAAAAAAAAAAACGATTACAAGACTTATCCTATACAACGTATGATGGATAAGTAATAAAGACATCAGCTTATCTTAAGACAACCGACAAAAATAATAACAAATTTGTTATATTGACCCTTGGTTTGTTGTGTTTCGTTAAACATAACATATTATAAAGAGATTTTAGTTAATGTATTTTTAATTATTCTTTCTTAATAAAATCAGCAGTTTGTAAAATAATTCTTTTATTTATTATTTTTAGCACCGCGACTGGTAAAATACGAAAAATTTAGAATATTAATATCATAATTGTTAACGATGTCTTTTAATTAAAGATGTAATTACTGCTGAAAGCGATTAAAACATTACACAAAAGACTTAAAAATACCTTAATATAAAGATGACATGTTTCATGCGCTGTAACGAGCGACTTCTTCAAAATCAAAATGAAAAATAAACTATTTCCGCAAAGTTTTCGAAAATGATAAACGCAAATAACGAGATCACACGTATAATGCAAGCAGGTGCTTAAATTGGTCAAACTGGAAACGTGAAAATTATTATTTTATTGCATGTTTCCAAAAGCAATAAACAAATAGCAACAAAAGCAATCAATTAAGTATAATGGCCTTAAAAAAAGCATGCTTTATTAAATGTTTTTGTCTTATGGCACTTTATAGAAAATAGTAGGCTATGTCAATGGAAAATTATGGAATATTAATGGATTTAAATGGGAATTTCGCCAAATTAGCCAGATATCGCCAAGTTGGCTTCATATATGACGACCTATTTTTGTCACCAAATTTGGCGACATTTCGCCAAGTTGGCCAAAATTTGGTGCTATTGTGGTAACTCTGTCATTAGTTCTTTCAACAAATCCTCATTGTATACATATGTATTCATCAATACATACTCATTCATGTATGTTTCATATAAATGCTGACGTCCGTCGTAGTGATGCAGGCAAAAATGTGATTGAAATGAAAAAATGTTGCAACAATGGTGCTATTTTATTTCAAATCATATTAAACAATCGCAACGTTATTTCTATGGGGAAAATACAAGTTTTGGGCCGACGTTGACCACCCCCCCCCTCTTATGGATCGAATTTTTCGAAATTAATGTCCAATTATGCATTGCCCTCAAGAATATATATTCCAAACATATATTCAAAATTTCAAAGCTCTATGTCAACAGAAAGTGAGTGAAAAATGAGTGACAAGATTTGACTGCCACATACATACGTAATTGTAAAGTAAAAGAAAGCATATAACAAATACATTTCCAGTTTGACCAATTTAAGCACTTGCTTGCATTATACGTGTGATCTCGTGATTTGTGTTTATCATTTTTGAAAAAACCTTGCGAAAATAGTTTATTTATTATTTTGTTCTTGAAGAAGTCGCCCTTAGAGCGTATGAAACATGTCATATTTATATTAAGAGGTTTTTTAAGCCTTTTGTGTAATATTTTTATAACTTTAAGCAGTAGTTACAGCTTTAGTTTAACGTTAACAAGTGAATTTATTAGGGGAAGATGGCCTAAAATGATCCTAGCGGGAAAAACGATCCACATATGTTTTCTTCCAGATAGGTCGCACTATCTACGGGGTAACACATAAACTAGTTGTGTCAAGTGAAGAAGAAGCAATGGCGGTATTCAAGCGATCTCAGTATTACGTGTCTGTATAGAATTCTTTGAAAAATTGAGTTTTATAACATCTGTTATAAAGCAAGTTTTTATAACATCTGTTATAAAGCACATCTACGGGGTAACACATAAACTAGCTGTGCCAAGTGAAGAAGAAGCAATGGCGGTATTCAAGCGATCTCAGTATTACGTGTCTGGATAGAATTCTTTGAAAAATTGGGTTTTATAACATCTGTTATAAAGCAAGTTTTTATAACATCTGTTATAAAGCAAGTTTTTATAACATCTGTTATAAAGCAAGTTTTTATAACATCTGTTATAAAGCAAGCACTAACTTTCATATTTATTTAGATAAACAGTCTTTCATGTACAAAAATATATGACTTGGTTTACTTAATGGAGTAATGTTTTTAGATGTGAATTCAACTTCGGTATTGCTATAATTACTTTCGTATCCTTTATTTTGCTGATAAAAAACAATTTACAGTTATTTTTAAATGAAGGATCATTTGCCCTTTGGTGAGGGTAAAATGATCCTTTGAACACTTTTAAAAAATCTATTTTTTTTCATTACTCAATTTGTGTTTATAATATTATTAAAATATGTTTATAATGCAAAATATAGTGTAAAGTATAATAGCAAAGGGCCAAAGTTTTATTTAAACAGTTATGTTATTTAACAGTTATGTTATTTAAGTTTTCCCCTCAAGGGTATAATTTTAGGCCACCTTCCCCTATATTATATGATGTCTTTTAAGTTTTTATTTCATTTTAAAATTAAAATAATGAATTTTCACAATTGAAATTCTCATTTTGCTCATTTGTTGCACAACTAGTAACAGCCAAGTGAAAAAAAATTCTTGTTTATATTCAATATGTAAACTTTTTCTCTTCAGAATATATTGATTTCGAAATGTTATTTTTCATTCTTTGATTTTTTTTTGAAATCGATAAAGTGTCGAGATTAAACTGAAAAGATTTCTTCTTTCTTGTTGACTTAGGTCTCAGAATCCCAGTACCGACTTCGAAATTGCATCTTATAAAGTAAAAAAGCTTACAAGAAAGGATCCAAAGTTTTTCACATTCTGAAACTGTTTATTCAGTTATGTTCTTAAAGCATATTGCTTTTTCCTTTTTTAAAGATTTTAGTCTATTTTTAGAATTGCTAGTATGTGCTTTGAATATGTGAATTGTATATAAATTAAAGAAAAGGAAAGGATTTTAAGGATTGCATGGAGTTTTGAAAAGGAATTTAAAGCATTTTATCATGATTTCTGTGTGCTTATTTTGTGGTATAAAATAAACTTATATTTTAGTTTTTTTCTGTAGCATAAGAAGGCTTAAATAATATTAATTTATTATTAAAGAAAATTTTGTATAGCAGTTCGGAACAGATGTCGCAGACGCACCGGGGTTGGCGACATTTTGTTTGGGCGAGAAAACCCCGTTTTCGAAAACCTGTTAGGCCTAGCGTGCACACACTTTTTCCCTCACAGATTTAATTTTACTTAACACACTCATTATTTTTATTTTCACACATTATTTTTATTTTCATACATTATTTTTATTTAACACATAAATTTAATTTTATTTATTTACCGTATATACCCGTGTATAAGCCGACCCCAAAATACCTGATGAAAACATGTTTAATACCAGTATTTTACAATAATATTCTTCGTCTTACATAATTCACAATTAAATGAGATAAAGCAGGGCGTAGAAAATTATTCTGAATTACTGGTGTTAAACTTTTTTGCATCTCGTTTTTGGGGGTCGGCTTATACACGAGTATATACGGTATATTATATTATTTTATTTACATATTCACACATTTAATTTTATTATAAAACATCAGGTTGCCATACGAAGTAAAAATCGCCAAGTTACCATACCAGTCCAAAAATCGTCAATTTAGCACAAAAAAGTGCGTCTGCGACATCTGTAACATCAGTTCTTGTCGTAGGAGCCAACTATTGCAACAACTCTTACGCCAAAAGTATTTGAGATGATTTGTAATTTATTGACCAAAGAGATGTACAATACTTATGAACTTTATTGTTGCGTTTTTATTATTTTTAATTCATTATTTTAAATTAACATATTAGTATCAAATTATCTAATTAATTTATTCAAATTATCAAATCAAGTCAATTATATGAAAGTATCTAGTTTATTTGTAAAACCTGTATGATAACTTGATAGGTATCACACTGGTACAAATGAAACTTAAAAAAAATATTCTGATCAGAACTTACCTAGCTTTTTGGAAATTTTCGTTTTAACGTTGACATATGCATAACTGCTAGAATTTTTCTCACCAGTATTTCCGAACAGTAAACTTCGCTTTATTTAACCGCAGAAATCTGCTATGTATGTGTTACTTAAGAATAAAAATGCTTTTTTATACAGTGGAAAACTAGTTTTATTTTCTAAACATAATATAACGCTAAACATTAAGCAAGTAGTACTTTACTATTTTAAAACACTTTTTATAATCTAAAATTTTTTCAGTGAATTTTGTCAAGAAAAATACATGAAGAAGATAAATCTTCCAACACAAATAGATTAATTTATCCTTTCTTCTATTTTACATGTTTAAGCTTGTATTTAAGGAGTTCTTCAAATAAAGAGAATTTATCTAAACAACACTAAAGGAATATTGAGTTATCTGATCAAATGTTCTAAAAATTTGTCTTATAGCTTTTTAGAGAAAGGATACTCATTTTTTCCTGTATCCTCGTTTAGGAGATCGAGATATTTTGGGAACATATAGTCAAATGTATGAGATTTATTTTTTTAGTTTACATATTCACCACGAATTGAAAAGTTTCTTTGAGATTTTGTTTTTCAGTTTAAAATATTTTTATGATTTGAAAACATTTCTGCTTTAAAGTGAGATCTGTTTTGATTTCAAACAAAAGCAGGTTTTGCAATACACATTTGTGGTTTTTTAAATGTATGTCTATCTATTACTATTCAGCGAAATACTCAGATTTTGATACCCGAGACATTTGAGCATTTTCCAACACAAATAGTTTTGTTTTGTTTTGCTGGAAAAGGCTCATTTTGGTGGTGGTTCCGTATAAATTTCATCAGATCTAAACAAGATATGTTTGTAAGCCTGTATGTTTTATTTTTGCCTTTATGGGCTTTAGCCTTTGTAAAAAATCGCCAATAACCAAAAAGTTTAAGTTCGATATTAATGTACACAGTACTATTTTACGTTTTAAAAATAATTATCATATCAGGCGCCGTTTTTGATACAGAAATGCTCTAGAAAGTTTAATAAACATCATGTCTACTTAATTAAAACACGCCTACTGCGCATCAATTATAAGTGATGATAGCAACAATGTAGTTTAAACTGAATGTTTCTAACAATAAAATGACGTCACAAAAAACATTCTGTTGTGCTATAACACAGTTACTAAAATGGTCCACCTGGCGTACTTACATGTGGAATTCAGAAAATTTTCCCTGTTCCACTACACATTTTCCGCACTTTATTTGAGCGCTCAAAAGGAATGGAAAGAAACATACTAATCAGGAATATCGAAACATCAACTTCTCTACTGAATAGAAAAAAGTTTTACCGCTTTGTGAGAGGTAAATACGGGCAGTCATCAGGTATGATTAGGGATGTCCTAAGCTTTCATTTTATTCTCTGGAAAAAACTGTGGCAGTGGCACAGAGCGTCTTTCTTTGACTGTTTTGGAAAAATTGTACAAGTTATCTCTGAACACGGAACCTATTATGGTCTTAGCTCCTACTAGCGTTACAGTTACAGATATTAATATTGACAGCAGAATACGGCATTCATACTAGAGACTGACACATAATTTTAATACATTCTGCTGTTCATTGGTCAGATCCTTCCCGCTCTTTATGGAAAGTATGCACATCTTCATCATTGACAAGTTCCAATGTTTTTTGGATGAAATACTATGAATGCGATTGAAAACTGCTGCAAAGAGCTAAGCCTATAACCAAGATAACGTGTCTTTCAACGAAAATTTTCTACTGTCCCAGACCTCGGAGAATTCTCTTTTAAAAGAGACGAAATCAAAATTTCCTTACGAAAGTTTTTGTTTTAGATTTATCTTGAAAATGCTTCAGAAACTCTCTTCGGGATTAACGTTTTCTTGTAACTGTTGTACTAATCAACCACAGAAATAATTAAAAAAAATAGAAGTAGCGAAAAAAGAGACGCTTCGACTTCGAGACTACTATTCTCAATCGTTTCCTTTTTTTAACACTTTCTAACAAAATTGAAAAGTGTTTATGAATTCGGTTTGTCTGTGTGCCTGTCCGCGCTCTAACTTTCGTAATTATACTGGGATTGCCATGAAAGTCTTACACATTACTAATTTTACAATAGAATGTTCGGTATTGAAAACGAAGTGAGTAGCATCAATAGTCCATTTACAGGGCCACACAAAAGAATTCCGTTACTTTATGGGCTATGGGAAAAAATCGTTTGCGGCGCATTTTATTCGTTTTATTGATGTTACGATGTTTCAAACATGGTGAAATTATTGTGCTGTGCATTACTGAGGTGGATCACAGTATGCTTTCACTGGACTATACAGTTAGTAGCATTTATAATTCAGTTACAGGGAAGTACAAAATAATTCCTTTACATTATGATACATGAAGAAAAATCCGGTGTGGTGAATTTTGAACATGTTATGATACTTGAAACATATTGATATTTAAAAGGTTTACTATGGGTCACTACAACTTATTTTTTAAAAATTATGGAGTGCGTCATTCATTTCGTTTACAGAGACGCACAAAATAATTTGGTAACAGGACTGACTATGGTCTGTAATTGCTGGAATTGCTTTTTCCGCTGTGGTGTGCAATTTAATATAATTTTTGGTGCATTATGTGTTGTTTACAAATTCTGTATATAATATACAGGATTGCACGAAAGACTTCGAAAATGGGCACCAATTGCTGAAAATGCATTTTTAGGGAGTTATTTATTTTTTAAATTGCTTATTTATATATCTCATTTCATCCTAGGAAAAAATACAATTTTTTAAATAATAATCTGTTAATGTTGGGAAGTGTTTCTTAATCTATGCCGGATGCATGATTTTTCTTTCTTGTTTAACACTTTTAATGCATTTTTAGAACATAGCTTCGAAAAATTGGCTTGACTGGAATACTAGTTATTTTTCCCATTACAATATAGAGAATAATAAGTTTAGAAATTGAAAATTAAATTTCAGTTTTTCAACTTATTATTGTATATTGCTTCTGTTGTATTTGCTCTATTTTTGAAAGAAAAAAAGTGTAGAAAAATTGTTTGTTAAAACAATAATCGGTCACTTCTTTTATATAACTTAACAATAGCTGAAGAACATAACAAACTTCACTGAAAAAAAAATAAGTTTCTTTTTTTTCCTTTAATTCATTTTTGCAAAAAAAGTTTAGCAAAACCAGAAATGAAAATCAAATATTTGATGGATAAAAAAGTTAAATAAAATACAAAAGATAGGAATTTTTTTGCTACCATGTATTGTAATTTTACTCGTTAAATATTTGTTTAAACTTTGGTAACTCCGTTGTTCACATTTAAATAAAGTTTAGAACTAAATAGTACATTTAAATATTTTTTCAAACGTTTTAAAAGTAACAAAACTAATAGTTTTTATTGTACTTACTACGTACTCAAATTATATAAACGCATTATTTTACTTTAATCAAATAAAAAAAACCAAGAAGGAAGAAACAATTCTAATAAAATAAAAAGCAGAAGAAAATATTTCATAAAATAATTTCAGTACTTTTTTATAATATTTGTTTTTCGTTTTTAATAAAAAATAGAACGCACACATTTTTTTCCGTTGGAATGTTATTCAAGGATATTTCCGTGTGTTTTTTAAAACGCTGGAACGTATATTGGAATTTTATCTTATAATGAGGTAAGGTGTAAAAATATTTGTAAAAAGTTTATTTAATATAAATAAAAATTGATATTTTCGGATGTATTCGTAATTAAAAAAAAATTGAATATATACATATTTTTGAAGTACTAGTTTAAATTTTCCAAAAAAATTAATTAACAAGAATAAAAAATGATATTTTTACATTTATTCTTAATAAAAGAATAATTGAATACACATGTATGCGTTAAGTAAAATGTAATTAAAAAAGGTTTTCTAAACATTTCTGGAAATAAAATAAGTAATAAATAAAAGTACTCTTTGAGTAAAAATGCTAATCAATATAAATGAATACAGGAAAGTAAAATCATGCACCAAGCATAGATTGTGAAACACTTTCAGAATACTCTAACAAAACTTCACGGTTTAATAAAGGCCCCTGTAAAGGAAGCTGACGCATATCCATCTTGTTGGCTAAAATAACCGCCATATTGTAACCCAGCTCAGCCTTAATTTATCGCCAGAGCAGATGTTTGCCGTCCCTCTCACTGTCACTCGTCGTCCACCACTGCCGAAAGCCAACCGGTTTTAGCTTGTTTGTTTAGGTTATTAAATACTTATTGAGTAGAAAAACAATCAACACAAATAAAAAAAGGAAAGAAAAGTCAAGCGTCAAGCATAGATTGTGAAACACTTTCAGAATACTCTAACGAAACTTCACCATTTAATAAGGTGAAGGAAGATATCTAAGTAAACAATTTAGAAAACGCATAACACATGTGAAAACCCAATTTCAGTAATTACTGTCCGTAATCGGAAAATTAGTCTTTTTTTTTTTTTTTTTTTTTTTTTTTTTTTTTTTTTTTTTTTTTTTGCATCACGGTATACGATCTAATGATTTGTACATATACTACTACATAGTATACTCAAATTTAGCTGAGTTAGAATACGCATAACACATTTGACAAGCCACCTTCAGCAATTTCTGCCAATAGACGAAAATGTACAAGATTTTTTTCCCTTTTGGTCCTCCCAAATGGTCTACAGATTTTTATACACTCCAATAAAACTCGTTTCTATTTGATACGTATTTTACTTTATTTAATAAATAAAATTTCTGGTTCGAAACTGATTTACTTGAGCCGCGGTTTATATACTGGAAATACCACCCTTAACAATTCACGCCAATACACAGTGTTACTTACGACTTCTTTTGTGAAGCCGAACTATAACATTTATACCCACTACGTAACATGCAATCATTTAGCTAATTTAAAAACGCATACCACAACTGAAAATTGCATTTCCAGCAAGTATCGCTCATAGACAGTATTATAACTGAAAATGAAGTAAATGCTTATGCTTCCCATATTCTAGTAAGTATCTTGTGTTTACTGCACTAATATAGTAAATGAATTTCACTGTGTTTAAAATAGTGTAACATTGTTAAAATACAGGGTGATTATAATTAAAGTCCCATTTTCAAAAATCTGCAAAAAAGGAACCACAAGTCAAAATGACTTCAAATTTGAACTGAATATGCTGGAAGAAGGGGGAAACGGTATGGCATAAGAATAAAAGTTCCGAAGTGTATCAATAGATGGCGCTGTAAGCGGCATACTATGTAAATTAAAGGACACTCATGCGCAATTAAAAACCAAATCATTATGTGCTTCTTATGCGGTTTTTGGCCCAAGGACAAAAACCGATTTTTCCCATCCAATGTGGTACGACCTTGCCGTGGAGGATGGGCTTTCCACTAACAGTAACAAAACTGGTGACTGATTTGGAAGTCATTCTTTTCCGTCAAACAACTCAAACACTCATGCACATTGAACAGTACGGTTGGTTTACTGTGCAACTCATGCCAAAGTCGTCGTATTTTAATTAAAAATGTCACTTGTAGCCGAATCCACTTTCGATATGCCACTTACAGCATCTATTGATAGAGTTTGGAACTTTTTCGTTTCTTATGCCATACCGTTTCTCCCTTCTTCCAGTATGTTCAGTTCAAATTTGAAGTCATTCTGAGCAGTGGTTCCTTTTTTACAGCATTTTGAAAATTGGAGTTTAATTAGCATCACCTTGTACACTGCAGATTATTTTCCCGCATAGATTATTACAGGGTTCGAACGCTTTTACCACAATTTTTTAATAGAATATTTCGTCCTTATTTAAATGCAGAAAAGTATTTCAAATCCAGCAATTAAACAAGGTGTCTGCAATTTTTGCAATTTAAATTTTAAATAGAAAAAATCTATTAAAAATTGTGGTAAAAGCCTACGAACCATGTCATTATGTAACGGAACGTTTTTTTTAACCTCTATAAATGAATGGTAAATGTTTTGCACTTCAAATTCTACAAAAACTACATTTTAGTGCACCTCAGAAATGCATTTCAATTTCATTATGTTTGAAATAGTTTAACACCATTAAAGTACACTGCAAATGATTTTCCTCATATACCATAATGCAACAGAACTATCTTGTGTGTCGCCATAAATGAACTTTAAATGCTCTACACTTCATTTTCAATAGCTAACACCCCAATAACATATATAAACAACATGACCATTTGACTATAATTACGAAAGTTAAAGTATTTATAGACGACAAACAGACAAACCGAAGTCATAAACACTTTTCCACTCTATATAAAAATGTTAAACACAGACTTTCTGCATTTCGTCTCACAAATAAACATGCTTCACTTCAAAATATTTTGAAACTTCTAAGATCAAGTTTAAATAAAGTTTAAACTTAATATATGACTGTAATAATTAAAAAAAATACTTTCTAATATAACAAACAGAAAGAATTTTTTTAATAAAACAAACATTACCGTACTTTTTTCTTCAAGTATATTTTTGTGTGCGGTTTTAAATAAAAAAAAAAAAAAAAAAAAAAAGGAAAAAAAAAGGAATGAATATACATGTGTTTATTATACGAAAACATTACTCAAAGAATTTTTAATTTACATTTAATAAAATATATTTATTATGCAAAATTTAATAAATGTTAATGAAAAACATACCTTTTCCGTTATTATTATTTTTTTTAACTTGATGCATTAAATTTTGTTCCAAGTTTTGCAACCTTTGAGATTAAATATAAGTAAAGTTTAAAACTAATAAAAAGTTATAGTAGTACATTTAAAAAAATGCTTAATAACATTATATAAAAATAAAAATAAATCAATGAGCAAGTCTAGCAAATATTTAATTTCCACTTTAGTTTCAACCATTTGTTTTTTGTACACTCAACGTACAACAATTGGTGATAGAATGCAAATTTTTTACATTGATTTCAAACTGATTTAAAAGTTATAATAGAGTTTAAAAGTGATAGAAGGAAAATACTTTTTACGAATATAATTTAGATAAAAATAATATTAAACAATTCAATTTTCGATTTATAAAATTTCAAGTTTTCTCAATTTATAATGATAAACCATTCAAACATGCATGGATATACTTTTATTTTCTCTATCTGTTGTTCAATTGTATCCACTTATTCATTTTCCGGATATTTTAGAATGTATCTTCTTCAACAATCGATTTAGTTGAATTTAAAAAGGAAAACTTTGATTTAAAAATCTGAATCCCATTTGAATTTCGCTTATACTGCATTATTTTGTTTTTGGTATGCATAAAATACATGGAAATAGCGCTCAATGAAGCTATTTTGGAATGCATCTGAAAGCATCCTAGAGTTTTTAAGAATATGTTTTATATATTCTATTTTTACTTTCTGTAAATATAGTGGTAGGAAACTATTTTAATCATGGTATATGAGTGAGTGAACACTATAGCGTCCTAACAGTATTTCTGTATGAGCTCCCATTTTGCGAATATGTCATATACCACTGTCACAAAAACTGTATAGAATTTCGTACAAATCGTATTACAAAGTCTATTAACTTTCTCCAAATGCTTATTCTAAAGTGTGTTCCAAGCCCTGACTTAAACCATTCGCTGCGAACAACGAATATATTCGTGGAAGTCAACATTCAAAATAAAAGTGTATGATTAAAAAAAAAAAAAAACCTGCCTCGCCACCACTATTTTAATATGTTAAAAAATACTTTATTTAATGACAAAAACTTTGCTATTAAACTTACCAAATAATATCTTTCAGAATTTTTGGTTGGAAACGAATTTCAGTAAAAATATCGAAGACTTCGCCCACATAGTTTTGGCAGCGAATGGGTTAAACCTTTCAGTAATGTGAAGTATCATTGTATGAAAAAGTTAGTGATTTCACTTAAAAGCCAAAAATTAAAACAAAACTGTTTATTTAAAAAAAAAATTGCAAAATGCATTTTTTTTAAATTGGAGGAAAAAATGCATTTTTTACGAATTTTCATTTATTTTAACAATCAAATATTGTACTTGACTGTTAAAAGGAGTCTTTTTCTGTCGAGCGCAAGACATATTATGTTTTATACAATGCCATGCAGAGAAATGACACCTTTAAGGATATTTAAAATCAGTATTGGAAATAAGTTTAACTACATTATTATATCTGTTATTCTTTTTAATATCATCCAAAGAAGGAGGTGCTTAGGACAGTGCCCCTAAAATTTCTTTTGCACACAGGACCATTTCTACACTTTTTTTTTCTTAAAGAAAATTATTTTACGACATTCTCTTATTTTATACGGCATGTTTTGTTATATGAAGTTAATTGCTACCGTTATAGAGGTGCCATCTGATGCATAGCACCAATCTTAGCTTATAGCTCCGCATGTTCCTTGTGTTTTGTTTAACTTAACACCTTATGTACATTTTCTTCATTTTTAACATTTATTTGAAAATATTATAATTTTGAAACCTTTTTTTAACGTAGAAAAATAATTATAATAAGCAAAATTTTGATTTGCTCACGATTTGCTCAAATTTTGTATATAGGTTTATTGCGATAAAATGCTACTCTGATTATATTTAGCGGTTCATTGGTTAAGTATAAAGAGAGGAATGGGGGCTAATCCCCCTTAACTTATAGTCGATTTCCTTATTCTTTGAAACAAGAGTATAATATACAATTAGTGTGAGCTCAATGCCATCAGTTTAACTGGGTACTTTTTTATATAGTGTATGAATCAGTTTTCTCAAACTAAAATATCGGTTTTTAGTATGCTATCAATTCTCTAGTAAACATTTTCCTGGATATAAACGGGTTTTATAAACAAACACGATAAATTAACATCATTAATATTAAGATTAAGATTAAGATTAATATTATTTTGTTACGCTTGCATGTACAAAATCAATTACGCACTTTTAATGTTTAATTCACAGTCGATAGCTTCCTAAAAACTAATATTCACGTTTGAGAAAGCTGATTAATACACTATAAAAACTACTCGGAAATGTTTTCGAAAACCAATTGCAGTAAAAAAACCTTGTTTTTATAAATGCTTCTTTAAATCTCGAAAATATGGGGGTTTGTGAGGTTACTAAAGTCCAAGAACGCTTTTCTCGATCGTGGGTAACTCGGTAGATGTTATTGTATATTTTCGTTCGAGGTTATATTATATCTTCGTAGGTTAAAAAAACACCTGTCTCTCTTTTTATCGTGTATTTTGAATAATTACTTTAAATTAGGATAGCTTTAAAACTGTTATAGTTAATAAAACTTTAACATTAGAGCTACCGGAAATTTTACTCAAGTTTTTTAAAACTATTTCACACCAGAAATTATATTTAAAACTACTTAACTTATTCATTTAACGTATTTCTTAAGTCATATTTAATTTATTTTAAACAGAAATTTCTGGTTCGAATCGGAATATATTCATTTGGTAACCGTCAAAATGACGGCTCATGGTAGTTCTAGTGTTAACCCCTTGGGGACGATCGACACGTATACGTGACGCATAAGATGCTCAGAATCCTTGATTATTCCCACCAGTTATTTTTTATTGAAAGATTTGCCTCATCAAATGTCAACATTTTTGCGATTTAATTAGACGAAAATTTCTGTTTGAAAAAACCGGTGGTAAAAGATTAAAAATTCTGTAAAAGACGTTCGCCGCGAAGGGGTTAAACTCCGTGTCTTCTTTATCTGTGAATTAAAATAAATGAATAAACTTTTCTGGTATCCTTAAAACAATTATTTTAAAACAACCTGCTTACAGTTCCCAAATTTAGAAGTAAAACAATCTTCTTCTTCTAGTACACAAAGTCGTTGAAAATTCTTTTCTGGGAGATTTAGAATTTCGAAATTGTTTTTTTTTTCTTCTGCGCAATCGTTTTTTTTTTTTTTTTTTTTTTTTTTTTTGATACACAAAAAATTTCATTTTCTTTTTGCCGAAAATAAACTGAGATCAGGAATGTTTCCTTCTTTCTTTTCTTTTTTTAAAAAAATCTGCTTTCTTTGTAGTGAATGCGTTATGAAATATTTTTGTTATGTTTTTCATTGTACCGGGAGGCTTAAAATGACTGACCGATTTTAAAATTTAATAATTTGCAACCGGTGACATATATTAAAAAATTCTTGCAGGAGAATAATGCAAGTTGTCGGGAGTTTTTTTACTACGATCCCGGTTTTAGTTTCTAATAGCAGCGATAGATGGCGCTGAAAGCAATAGGCACTAATCGAGGCCAAAACTGAATTCAAACAGCATTGATGTGGAGGAAGGAGGTTAAACATATGGAGTGGCGTCTCATTCCCCAATGCAATCTTGTTCTTAGTGCCCGGTTCTGAACTCGGTCGGTATGATTTCGATGAAATGTGTTGTTGCCATGGAAATAACGAATTCTTGGATGTAACGACAGCGTTCAGAACTGGGCATGAATCTAATAAACAGTATTCGAATGGGCAGACGATTTTATATTTTTGAAGATTGTATTGGTGAAGGAGATCCACTTCCTATATTTAACCTCCTTCCATCGCATCAATGCTGGGTAATTTCAGCCTCTGCGTCTATTGCTCGCAGTGACATCTATTGCTGATAATTCGAACTAAAATCAGTAATTACAGGTAAAAAAACTTCCGACATGTTACATAACCCTCCTGGAAGAATTTTTAAAAATATCTGTCAACGTTTAGAAGTTATCGTATTTTAAAATCAGTCAGTCCATTTATATAAAGAATGTTCAAACAGAGAAAATGTGCTTTATGCTTCTTGATTATTTTTCCATTTAGTTTCTGTTGTTTGTATTATCCGCAGAAGCTGAAGACGCTTCAGTGTTTGGAGCAATATATATTGTAAAAAAAAAAGACAAATGTTTCTTAATCGACGAAAGATTATATAACAACGAAAAAAATATATATATACAGTAACCTTTTTCGAGTTACCCACGATTCAGAAGAGCCTTCTTTATTTTTAGAAACCTCAGAAACAAATATATTTTTGAGATTTAACGAAGCATTTTCACAAACAAAGTTTGTTTATAGCCACTGATTTTCGAAAACGTTTTTATAGTGGCTAATTCCATGCGTGGATGTAGTGTCAGTCACAGAGATGTAAATGGCTACGATGCTTTACTAGCAGTATTATAGTACAGGAAAATTTGATTTATTCAATCCCATATATCTACAATTAAATACAGGGAAGAATTTTTTTTTTTAAATAGAGGTGGCTAAAAATCGTAGATGTCTGCAGCTATGTGACTTACCCTACATTCATGCATGGAATTAGCCATATTGCATTATTCCGTTTTCTTACTCCGGAATATATGTTTTTCGGTTTCTATCACTTCAGAACTTTCGAGCTTTAAAGAAGTTTCAATAAAATCAAAGCTTCTTTTGCTGCCACTGATTTTCGAAAACCTTTCGGAGTAGTTTTTATAGTGCATTAACTGGTTTTCTAAAACCGGAATAATAGAAATATCATAAATTACAACACCTTGTAATAATATATTTCTTTTAAATGCTAAAAGGTGTAAATTCACAACATAATAAATACACAGCAAAATAACTTTTATTAGATTGTGTGACATGTTTCGGCTTACTCCGAGCCATTTTCAAAAACAAATGAGAGTATTCTAATAATTGCACAGTAATTGCAAATAACCAATACAGGACAATGTAAAAAAAATCCTTGTTATTATTTCACTGAAAAAATGAATTATATCGTCTATCTGTGTCATTATGATATGATTAATATCCGTAATGAAATAAGTACATTTTAAGTGGGCAACATTTTATCTTTTGTTGACTTTTACTGAAACTTCCAGTGGGAAACAACCTAAGCCTAGTTTTGAAAATTCAAGAACTTGAAATCCATATTTAACCCTTTTAGTGCCAAGGAGCACCGTCGCGCTGCTCGCGCTCTGTGTTTTTATTATCATAGTATAAAATCTTCTGAAGAGAATGTTGAAAAAATTATGAATATTGGTGTATTGTAACGGAAATGGTGAATATTTCTCTTGTTCATATACATTATCTATAAAAATGCACTTTTTTACTGGCGTTTTTAGCATATATTGGTAAAATATGTATGGCACTAAAAGGGTTAAACTCTTTTCATATTTAATATCTATATCTCCGGAAACGTCTGTCCAATAAACTGTCGGTAGATTATAGGATTGCTATAATTAAACAATTTTAGTATACAAATTCGGTTTTTAACTTCAATAAAACGGAAATAGTATGACGCCATCTTAAATAGGACGTAATCATCATGGCAACCTAGAAAAATTACCTATTATGGGATATCATTGAATTAAATACGTATGATATGATGGAATTTAATAGAATGAAGAATGTGACCATAACTTGGTCATAGAATTTATAAAATGTCATGTACCTCATATATGACTATAATGGCATACATGTCAGATAACTTGGCGATACATCTCGGTCGCATGACAATTAATCCTTGGAAGCTGCTATAACAAGGAAGTACCGATTTATAAAAATATCAAATTACTTAATACATATTTTTATTAATATCTTTTAAAGTTTTGATTCGATTTTCATAAAATTTGAAATGACTCGACAAAATTCTGCAACGGTTGTATATAAAATTTCGAACCATTCTGTTGGGTAGTTTTTATTTTATGTTTTTGAATGATCTTTCTAAAAATGTAACTTTTATGTCAATTTTATTCGAAAAATTAATTTTGAATAAAAATGGCCGCCTGGCATATGAAAAAGAAGTGGTTAGCCCGTATTTGTTTTCCTCAGTCATATGATTTGTGCTTTTATTATATAGATTATGTATGATGGGAGTTAATAGAATTAAGAAAACTTTTATTAATAGCTTTTTAAGTTTTGATTTGATTTGAGTAAAATTTGAAATGACTCGACAAATTTATGAAACGATTATATATATTAAATTTCAAACCATTTCGTTGGGTAGTTTTTACGCTGTTATATGCGGACAGACGGACGGACCAGACGACGATTATAGGTGCTACGTATTTATATAATTACGGACGCACCTAAAAAGGAAAATAAATGCTATTTCAGGAACAACAATGTAGTCTACGTTTCTTAATGTGTTCTTACAATCCTTTAAAAATCAGTTTGAAAAGGAATTGAATTGTTATTGGATGTGATATAAGAAAAAATCTGATTCTGAAGGCTTTGCACTGTCAATTTTAGTAACATAAAGAAGCCGTGGAATAAAGAATAAAGAAGCCTTGTCCATTCTTGCTTTCTGTTTGTAGTCCTTTTCCATAATTACTAGAACACAGAACTGATGTCTTTTTAACACTTTTCAACAAAGTTGAAAAATGTGTATGAATTCGGTTGGTCTGTCTGTCCGACCTCTAACTCACGTAAATACACGCGGATTGCCATGCAATTGGTATATGTCAGTGAGGTTATCTATGGCGTGTTTGGTATTGAAAATAAAGATGTAGCACTTATAGTTCATTTACAGAGCCACTCAAAAGAATTCTTTTGGGGAAAAATCGTTTGCTTGAACACATATTGAACTTGATATAAATCACTGAGGTGTATTGCAAAAGGCTTACTATAGATTATGGAGTGCATAGGATTCATCGTTCATTTACAGGGACACACAAAATAATTCGGTACAGTACTGTTGTAACAGCCTTGTCGCTGTTGTTGGTGGTGATCAATGTTAGATAGTCGAAAAGGAGCACAACTTTCGTAAAATCAAATAACTTTTGTTTAATATCTTAAAAAAACCAGAGAAAACTTGAGAAAAGCTCTGCACAATTTTCCTTAGCCGAAAAAATTAATTCTCAAAAATACTTAAAAAATACTTCAATATCAATAAAAAATACTTAAAAATGTCATTTACGACTTGGGCGAGGCGTCAAAACGAGATACTTTTAGCAAGATTGAATATCCACTATGCAAACTAGTCCAACTCGAACTTCAAGGTGTCCGCTTACGATAGTACTGAAAACGGCACTCCGTGAGAGTCAAACGCTTTTATTCAATTAGCACAAAATAACGTAATTTTACTCTTGCCAACAGATAATACTCCTTCTCTGCTGCGGATAGTTGATTCAACTAGCCACATCTAAGAGAACCACACTGGGGAAGAACTCGATCCAAAGTTCCACTTTCCCAGCGCATGCCAGCGCTTAAATACTGCTATATCGATTGACCAGATGCAGAAATTTGCATAAATATCGATACGTAGTGAAAAATCACAAGTTCCGAGGTTTTCACACTCATTCATCGAAAGTTAGAGAATGATAGCCTTGATAACTTTTACGCACATTGACTATTATTGGACAAAAACTACGTTCGCAATCGAAACTTCGCTTACTCTTATAAGTTAGAGTAGTCGACACATCATGTCGACACTGTCTGCGACCAATAATTTCTGGCAGCGAGTTTTCCGTTGCGGCACGCGTTTTTAAATTTAACTAAATTTTTACATATTGCTTAGTGTGTATAAATTTTATAGATCATATACAGGTCTGCACAAAATATGTCGAGTACTATCTTTAATTGATCAAAATTGAATAAGGAAAATTTTGAACTTTGCTGTGCGTTTCCTAATTGAACTAAATTTTAGCATATTATGTAGCATATGTACAAAATCATAGATCCTATTCAGAGCTGCACAAAAAAATCAGTTGTTTTTTTCGATTAATAATAGTAATTACTGAAACTGTTTTTTCGAATATACGTTTTTCAGAATTATCTACTTAGACATCACATTTCCCCTTATTAATCCATGAAGTTTTGTTACTGTATTCTCATTGTGTTGTATAGTGTTTCATAATCTATGCCTAACGCATAATTTATCATTCTTGTTGGTCCACTACGAGAGGGAACCGTGGACTACCTCTGTAGGTTTTCACACCCCTCGAGTTGTGGTAGAGCAAGTACGGGTTGGAACATCCCTACTTAAGGCCTAGGGCCTGGTTCCCTTCTGGGTTTCCAGCTCCGAAGCTGTTGGGGAACGCCGGCCCGTCTCCAAGTGTCTCATGGTGACTCCCCATGGTTTCACCACGTATCGCAACGGCCTACGTCGTCGACACGTTGGTTCAAGTTTAGAGGGTTCGCAGGTGGCGGTCCTCTGACCGTCCGAAGCGCCGCAGGGAGACTAACCTGCTGGCGCGATAAAAGTCCCTCAGTACTTGGGTTCGGTGGTCGTCTACGCGCAAGGTTTCTCTGGGTGCCTGCGGCGCAGCTTACTTTTATCATTCGTGTTGCAATTGTTGTAAAGTAATTTTATTTTCAAATAATAAGGATTGTCACTTTTGTAGGTATCTCCCAGTGGTTGGGTATAAATATCCAGGGGTGCAAAAATCTAGGCGCCAATGGGCTGATACCCACCACTAAATTTTATTAGTATTCTTTGTCAAATTTTATTAGTAAACTTTGCCAAAATTTTATCAGTATTCTTATTAGGCGAAGAATACTAAAAATTTAATGGTGGGAATCGGTCCATTGGCGCCAAATTTTGGCACCCTTGTAAATAACAAATTTGCTATTTTAAAGAGATTTTCAGAGAGGTGAAAATTACGAAAGGTTGTTACGTGGGAGTATTTAGGATTAATACTTATTTCTTATGTAAGCAAGTATGTTTAAATGAGAAAATCAAACTTGAGTCAGTTTAAAATGTTATTAAATTTTTTTTAACATGCTTCGGTATTGGAATCGAGCTTTGAAAAAAGTGCCTGAATTCTCACCTCTAGTACTGATATTTAACTTTGCTGTAAAAAAAATGTATATATATGAGGAATACCTCGCATACATTTTATATCTGATATTTTATTACATTTCATTAAAATCTCAAACAACAGCCACAATACAAAAAGAAACTGCCTACTTTATGCATTTATTTTTCTCTTTTTCTTTTTCTATCTTTTGTAAAAATAAAATAAAAAATAAAATAAAAAATAAAATAAAAAATAAAATAAAAAATAAAAAATAAGAAGAAGATATTTTATTTTTTATAAAACAGAGAGAGAGAGAGTATTGAATTGATCGAATTTCTCATTGTCTGACACTGTTTTAAAAACGTCTGAATTGTAACCCGAGGGTATCTGGTAGAATGTGGAATGCATCAAAAAGAATTACGTTAGAACTGATTGCAACATATTTATTTTCGCAAAATTTTAAGATTTCTTTTTAGATATTTATCCGTAAATCAATGAATATCTAATTCAAATGTAACTAGGAATTCTAACTTTTGAGTAATTTATTCTCCTGGAAAAATTAATTACTTCCTTTCCAATATTATACATGGTATTTCAAAATTATAAGCAGTTCCTTATCACCAACGGGGCAAACTTCCACCAGTAAATTATAATATAAATTTTCATCTTATTTAAACGCCATATTCATGCAAAATTAATGTCATGAATAAGGCACAAATTTCTGTTCTTTTTTACTGGTGAAAGTTTGCTCCGTTAGTAATCAGACCCTGATTTTAAGTACTTTAAGTCAGTGTTTCTCGAACTTTTTAAAGTGGGTCTGTCTGTCTGCTCTTTGTCTATTGTATGTCTGTCTGCTGTTTACTATATGCCTGTCTGCCATCTGTCTATCTCCTATCTGCTGTATGACTTTCTGCTGTCTGTCTGTTTGCTATCTCCTGTACGTCCGTCTGCTGCATGTTATCTGCTGTTTGCATGTCTGATATCTGTCTATCGTATGTCTGTCTGTTGTTTGTTTTCTGTCTTTGTATCTCTTTGCTGTCTATTGTATGTATGTCTGCTGTCTGTATGTCTGTATACTGTCTGTGTGTCTCCCATCTGCTGCTTTCTCTCTCTGTTGCCTATGTCTGTTTGCTGTTTTCTGTCTATCTGTTTCATGCATGTCTTTCTGCTCTCTGCTGTCTGCTCTACACTCTGTCGTCTGTCCGCATGCTGTATGTCTGTCTTTTGTATGTTTGTGTGCTGTATGTCTGTCTGTCTTCTATCTGATATAGGTCTGTTTACGATCTGATTTATGTATTTCTGCATCTTGTCTGTCTGTGATCTACTGTCTGTCGGTCTGTTATCTACTGCATGTCTGTCTGCTGTCTGTTTGCTGTCTCTCTGCTTTCTCTCTCTGCTGCCTGTAGTATTTCTGTCTGCTGTCTTCTGTCGGCCTGTCTGATATCTGCTGTCTGCTTGTCTGCTATCAGTCAGTCAGCCCGCCTATCTGCTGTACTCAGAAACAGAAGAGTATATGTTCCCTTCGGGAGCAAATTCATATATTCCTATATTGCTTCGTTTTAGTATATTTAAATATCAGCATATTTAAAGTAAACTTAAAAATTAAAATAGAATTAATTAAAATTAATTTTATTTATTTCATTTTAAATGGGTATGAAAAAATTAAATTTTCAGAACAAAATTAATGTTCGTTTTATTAAACAATAAACACTTCTTACGCGCATGGTACGCTATAACAAAAGGCAAATTTTACCTCATGTTAGAGAATATAATAATTAAAAAAGAAAACATAATAAAAAACCAAATCATACAATACTTAACACGTTCACTGCCGGGTTAAAATTACCGGAATTTTACTTTATCTAGAAAGTTCGAATTCATACCAGAAAATACTAATAGCAATATTTACTATATTTAATTACAGACATTTCGTGATTACATAAAATAAAAATTCTTCTTTCGAAATTTCCGGTACGAATTCGTAGGTTTAGATGGAAAAACTACGAGTATACTCGTGGTTGGCAGCGAATGGGTTAACATAAATTTATAATTTAATTTAAACGGAAAAAGGGTTTTTATTTTGCAATAACTTAGAGATCAAAGTCTCATAGATGGAATTAAGTATATAGATCTTGTAGTTTATGTATAAAGAAAATTATATCAAGAACATGCGTTGCGTATTGCTTAAAATTTTAAATTTAGTAAAGTACTTTAATAATTATTTGAATATAGACTTTTTAAAATTAGTAATTTCTTTAATGTATATTAATAAAACCTTTACTAGCATTAATCACACAATAACTTAAAGTTTCTTCAGCAATCAGGTTATCTTAACTAGCATTTAAAAGGATTAATAAAATTCTTAAAGTTACAAGGTCAAAATCATGTTAAAATTTATTGTATTTATATCCTAGAATCTACATATTTTTATTTATTTATTCCTTATAAAAAACCCTCTTGAAATAATATGGAAAGAAATTAGATTGTTGTTATAAAGTTATTTATCTCTTCTCTCACACATGAAATAACTGTACGGAGAACTACGTATCCCTAGACATACTGGGAGCGAAAAGGTTAATATCACCCCTGATGTTTGTGTCAAAACTTTAGAGACTCTTTTATGCATTTAATTCCTGATGTTTGATTCCATATTCTTACAAATAATCTAATAAAATCACTTGCTAACGTTTATACGTTGTATACGTAAATACCTTTTAATGTAAAGATGGGCTGTTTCATGCGCTCTAACGGAGATTTCTTCAAGATCAATGTGATAAATAAAATATTTTCGCAAAGTTTTTGGTAAGTGAGAAACGCAAATCACGATATCGCATGTATGATGATACCTCGAAGCATTATACATGTGATCTTGTGATTTGTGTTTATCGTTTTCAAAAACTTTGTGAAAATAGTTTATTTATCATTTGGATCTCGAAGAATTCGCCGTTAGAGCGCATGAAACAGGTCATCTTTATATTATCCTTTTGCACTACACTGACACCTATCACTACCTCCGTAATAACTAAATGCCTATCGCATTTAACTCAAAAATGGAAGTCAGCATGCCCCAGATATGATAGTGTCATCTAGGCACTACCATCTGGTGCATGCTGTCCTAATATTTACATTGATGGCCTCATAGACATGCCGCCTTTCAAATCTACAATTTTCTTATTTTATACAGTGATTTGTGATTTTTTAAACTGAAAGTTCACTTGTAAATGTATTTTGCATTAATCTTTTTAAAACTCACTCATAGTTTTTGATCTATTAATTAAAATTTATAGTGGTAATAAATATTTTCGCTCCATAAACATTGTTTGCGTTATTTGTTATGGAAATCTATTTATAAATAAAGGTAAGTGTTTTTAATTTATGTAGTATAATTAATTAAAAGAAGAGCTTCCATATTCAACAAATGTAAACAATCAGTTACTACAGCAATTTAAATTGTTATTCATAAAAGAAAATACAATAAATACATTTGTGAAATTCTAGAAATTACTTACCGTAATTTCGCGCGTATACGCCACACCTCAGACAATTCGATTTCCTACCAGAATTTATTTTAAATAAAATGTGACTTGCTTCTGCTTAGCATTTATTTGACTTTTTATTTTAAATAAAATTTCCGGTTTGAAAAAGACTTAACTAAGATGCGGCGCATACGCGCGAAATTACGGTACAAATTTTTTAATCGAAGTTAATTTTTTAAGCTATCTTTTTAAACTTTCCATATAAATATTATCAATACAGCCTTTGTTTACGGCAGCTTTTTACCGTATTTACTGCTATATATTGAAAGATCATGTCAATTGTCACCGACAGATGTCACTGTACTCTGGGGGAAAATTGACTTCCAATTTTTGTATGGGGAAATCGTGAATGCGAGAGGTATTTAGTTATTACAAAGGTAGTGCACACATACGGTAACATAATAAGTTTAATCTCAAATGTCAGTCTAGCACACGATTTTTCGATAAAATTTATTTGAAAATAAATATAAGCTTTTTTTCGTGTAAATAACAAACCGAAAATTTTGTTTCAAAATTCCGATGCCATTGTGGCATTTGGGGATTAAATTTAGTATGTCACCGTATAGTGCAAAAAGTGGAGTGCAAAAAGTTGAAAGGTATTTTTAAGACGTTTATATAATGTTTTTATCACTTTAAGCAGTAAAATTACAGCTTTAATTTATCCCTATTCTTAGTTATTACATTATAGATTTTTTTCATGTGTATTTTTGAAGTGAAAACTTCTTAAGGCGCGTTGGGCATTTTTTGAGATGGGAAAAAACCATTGAACTCGCGACACTGTTACTGTAACCGACACCTCTGTATATAAGTATGTACATGTATTGTGTATAGTTCAGTATGAGGAAGGGCGGGGCATTCGCGTCGCGCGCCGCATGCTTGCCTGTGCGCTATTGGTTCACGAAATACGCGTACGAGAGTTAGAAAAGGGAATGCTTTCAGTAGTGCTGCTACACAATTCAACGCACGTTTCTGTTAATTCAACATAGATATTATAATTGTGACAATTCTTGAAATTAATTATCATACAATTAACTTACTAATGTGAAGTGTTAATAATTATATACTGTATATTGTTTAAATAAGAAATATTGTATTGCAGTGCTTTTGAGTTTGAATTTGTAAATCTATCATTGCTGATAAATTAATAGAACTGCCGCTCATCATCACGTAAGTAAACAATTATTTAAATAAATAAATAAATTTACGTAACACGTGGATAAAAATGTGTATCACTATATAGTATATATGTACACGTCAGCTGTCTCTGTACCAACTGTTACGGTGCAGGAATGCAGCGCTTGTGCACCTTCTCTTTGCTTTTAATACCCAAACATTGAGCGCTAAATTTAAAACGTTATTATAGTAAAATGAAAAAACTTCCAAAAAAACTATTAAAATTGTAGTAGTAGTTTATAATAATGAATAAAGAAACACTTCATTTAAAAGTATTTCGTGCACAATAAAACATTTCTTGACGATTTAAAAAATACACACGTAATTGTTCAAGTTTTCACTTCTGTCGGCACTCCCGGAGTGCGACTGTTTTTTTATTTTATTTTATTTTATTTTATTTTATTTTGTTATTTTGCTATACAAAATAATTCGATAACCTGTTCATTTCAATTCGGAACGAAAGAACTACAATGAACTAATATCTCCATTTCTTGGATATAGTCTGGCAATAGTTCCAAAAAGCGTCTAAATTGTAGCCCTAATGTATGTGATAAAAACTTTCTTCCAATTGCCTTACAAAGAATTTCGTTAGAACTGTTTGCAGCATTGTTTACTTTTGAAGCTTTTTGAGTTGTTTTTATTTATTTATTTATTTATTTATGTAGCACTGACTGTCAATATCAAATAAATCTAAGTATTTGAAGTTTTGAGTAGTTTAGACTACGACTTGAATTGTTTCTTTACCAAGATTATGTGGGATATTTCAAAATATATTAGTACCAGAAATTCACCGTCATTTGGCCAATGACACCGTACGTACTGTCAGCTATATTCAGAAATATGTAACGCCTAGATTAAATTGTTTAGATGTTGTAGCCACTCTCAAAACGTCCGAGGCTAACGAAAAGGACGGGCTACCGCGGTGCATCCCGCTTATCTTTTTTACAGACCGCTAGAGTGACGTGTTGCTCTTTTCGTACGCCTGGTAGATTCGAGAATCACGTGACTCCCGCGGTCTGTAAAAAAAGATAAGCGTAAAGTACCGCGGTAGCTTTTCTTTTTCGTTAGCCTCGAAAACGACTCATATGACGTCACATTCCACACTTATTCCACACTAAGTCGGCTAAAAATGTTGTTACATTCACAGCTGTCGAAGTTGTGAACGGAAATACAGCTTCTGATTGGATTTGAGACATGTGTATTTTTGATTGAATGAGTGTATTGCGACCTCCTTTATAATTTTTATATATTGTATCTCCTATAGTATGTACTATCACACCTTTATTTTATTCAAAGATCTCGAGGACATCCTGTATATATTTTATATGGGATATTTGATTCCTTATTTTTAAAATAAATAAAATCCTTTAATCAGAAAAAATCTTTACACATTTTTTAAAACTTTTCCCTTTTCTATTTCAAATAAACAATTCAATAATCTCCCCCTTTCAGTATAGAGCGGACGTGTTAAATTGAACGAATTTCCCCTTTCTTGGATATTTTTTGGCACTAGTTCCAAAAAAGCGTTCGAATTGTAGCCCTAGGGTATCCGATAAAATAAAAGAAAAAAAAACATTTCTGCCGACTGCATCAAACAGAATTACGTTAGACCTGATTGTAACATTGTTTACTTTCTCAGAATTTTGAGAATGTTTTTGGATTCTTTTATATAGCACTGGTTGTCAACTTCAAATCGATCTAAGAATTTGAAGTTTTGAGTAAATTAAATTCAAAGAATTATTAATCTCTTGTCAAGTTTATATACGACAGTGAAGTTTATATATTATGATCCAAAAGTAAATTTATATGCTTCGTATTATATCAATTCCTTTTAAATAAATGAAAGTACTGTGTAGTCCGGAAAATTCGTGCCATTTGGGAAAATTAATTCGTATCGGAAAATTCTCCACGTTAATTATTAGACAGTAAACAGTTTATCATTTCAAGGAGATTCCCAGTTGCAAGCAACTCCACTCCTTGTATATGAGTAATTGTGTATCACATCTTAACCCTTTGAGGGGCGGTGGTATATATTATATACCACCTAATTTTAATCCGATTCAAACCAAAAACTTTTAATAAAATTTTACTTTTTTAACTTTGACGGGAAAAAGTTGAAAAATTGCTTTTCCTTATTTTGAACTAAATTCTTTCGTAAATATCGGTGTGAATTCGACGTTACAGGAACACAATTGTTTGCCCCTCAAAGGGTTAAAGGAGCCATGTAAAAAAAAAGTAGCAAAAATGCACTGAAAAAGAACCTATGGATTACACCGTCAACTTCAACAGCCAATTCGAAATTAGTAAGCTAGCCAATCAAGATTAGCTTGCGTAGAGCAGCCAATCAGAAATTACTTCTGATTTAAAAAGGAAACAGAATGTTATAAAAATGAGTAGGCTGAACAAAATTAATAAAAAAGGATAATTTTGAATAGAAATAAGTGAAAAAAGGAAGAGATAAATATTTTATTAGACATTACAAGGTTCGTACACTTCAAAGACTTTCAAGCACTTTTTACCAGAATTTTCGTAAAGTAACATTTGACTTATTTAAGGAATAGAAATTCTATCCTCACATACAGCGACCAGACTCTATGACATTTCTGATACTAAAACACTTAAATTTTTCTGAGTCCCCTGCTGCGTGCGAACCCTGCATTAGATATCGGAATTTATGTCGAATAATTAAATGATAGAATTTTACGGTACGAATTAAATTTCCCAAACGGCACGAATTTTCCGGAAAATCCAATATATGACTCTAATTACAAGTAAACGTAGATCAATTTACGTACAATCTGTAAAAAAAAAAAAAAAAAAAAAAAAACGATGCGACCCTACTAACTTTTGCCGCAAATCCTCCTATAAAAATGTGACTGGTACCAATTGATCAGTAATAATGTCTACCAGTGAATACTCTACTTAAAATTTGATTAACCCTTCTTTGCATGAGTTTTTCTTTTACAATTGTGTTTTTCTATACATATATTAAATGTTAGACACCAGAAATTTTAAGATAGATTTTTAACTTTGTTCAGCAACATAGTTCACGGGAAATTTACTGGATTAATATTTCTATATAAATATAGTGGTGGCGGAGAAGTTGATTTATTTATTAATTAAAAGTTAAATAAAAAGTGATGGAAATTTACATCACTATGCAATTAAGGGTTAAGGAGTCGTCTATAAATAAAATTGGTAACAAACTTTAAAATTTTCAATACTAGACGAAAACCACAGAGTTTTTCGTACTGGTTTAATTATTGTCATTTTCAGGTTGCTCAACGTGATTTCCCCTTTTTGTCTTAGAATTATGAATCAGTAATTTTTCTTTAAAGAAAGGCAAAAAAATGAAAGAATGAAATTTGAAAATCTTCAAATAATTATTCAGAAAAAAAATCGCATTACATGAAATGAATTCCTAATACCATTTGTCACGTGTCATTTAAGGGTTTTTTGATTTCCACTAATTAGATAAATTAGCACAAAGAACTTATTTTCAAAGTAAATTAAGATTAATTATGATTTGATAAGATTTATATGAATTAAGGTAAATTTAAATTGAGTTCAATAAAAAAGTAGTATCTTACATGAAAAACATTTTCTTTCTGAATTAATCCAATATGATGGATAGCAACATGTGTTTATGAGAAACTTAATGACAAGATGAATTGCAAATATAAGATGAACTGCATTGAAAACAAGATGAATTGCATTGTCAGGTACAGGGCAATTCATAAAGGAGTCTCTAATTGTAAAATTCAATAATCTATTAATTATAATAAATATGAAGATAAAATAAATGAAATGTTTATCTGTTAGATCATGAGCTTTGTGTACAGTAATTTTAAATATAGTTCAAAATTTTGTCAGCGTCCCGATATTTCAAAGTATAAAAGTACTCAAATTATCATGTAAAACTACAATAACGGTTTATCAGTGTTCATTTTGTATTCTATTTAACCAATGAAATTTTATAAAAAAAAGTTGTATTTTGAAATTTTGAGTCTTTTTAAGTGCGTTAATAATTATATAAATACGTAGTACCTATAGTCGTCGTCTGGTCCGTCCGTCCGCATATAACAGCACAAAAACTACCCAACAGAATGGTTTGAATTAAAAATATATAATCGTTGCAGAATTTTGTCGAGGCATTTCAAATTTTATGAAAATCGAATCAAAACTTAAAAAGATATTAATAAAAATATTTATTAAGTAATTTGAATTTTTTACAAATCGGCACTTCCTTGTTATACCAGCTTCCGAGGATTAATCGTCAAGCAACCGAGATGTATCGCCAAGTTATCTGACATGTATGACGTAATAGTCATATATGAGGTATATGACATTTTATAACCTCTATGATCAAGTTATAGTCACATTCTTCATTGTATTATATCCTATCATACGTAATTAATTCAATGATATCCCATGATAGGTAATGATTCTAGGTTGCCATGTTGATTACGTCCTATTAAAGATGGAGTCATATTATTTCCTTATTACTGAATTTAAAAACAGAATTTGTTTACTAAAATTGTTAAATTAAAGCAATCTTAAAATCTACTGACAGTTTTTTGATAGATGTTTCCGGAGAAATAGATATTAAATGAAAAAAGAGTCTAAATATGGATTTCAAGTTCTGAAATTTTCAAAGCTAGGCTTAAGTTTTCCATTGGAATTTTCAGTAAATGTCAACAAAAGATAAAATGTTGCCAACTTAAAGTGTATTTATTTTATTACGGAAATTTATCGTATCATAATAACAGACGATATAATTCCTTTCACTGTAATAATAACAGTACAAATCCACCTCATTTGTATCGTTTGTCGTACAATTTCCATCCCACTTGTTGCAATTTGAGGCAGTGCCGCGTCATTTATTGACACTTTTTTTTTTTTTTAAATTAAATTACTGTATATAAAATTTAGGAATTGCTTGATAAGTTTGTCACTTTTTTTCGTATTCATATTTAATATACGTAATGAATAATTGAAATTTAAAGTTAAGAAGTATTTTATAAAACATCCTGAAGGTGAATATCCTTTTAAAATATGAAATACCAGAAAACCCATTTATGTTTTGACTTTTAATATTTTTAAATGTTTCCACGAACTGTTGCAACAAAGGACAAGTAACACATGGGCTGATAAGTTCCCGGTCTGGCACACAGATGGCGTTGCAATCGCCGAACCGATGTTTTTTTTTAGTAAATACTAACCTTTAAAAGGTAGCAGAAAAAATGGCATGACGATTCGCAATGTGGATAAAACGTTAGAGTGGTTTCAGTTGAACGACTTTGTTGATAAACAAAAAAAAATGGATAAACAAGAATTTCAACAATTGTTATTTGATGGGAAAAAACACCGTTCAATCAAAAGCTTGGCTTGATAAGCGTTATCCGGACACTGCACCAGATAAATTAACCATTATTGACTGGCTTGCTGAATTTAAACGTGGTCGTACGGTCATCAGTGTTGCACCACGCAAAAGAGGTGGTTACTCCGGAAAACATAAAAAAGTCCACAAAATCGTTTTGGGGAACCGTAAAGTGAAGTTGCAGGAGATAGCTCAGACTCTGAAGATATCCAAGGAACGTGTAGGTTTTATTTTGAATGAACATTTGTCTATGAAAAAGCTGTTGTCAAAGTGGCTGCCGCGCGTGTTGACTTTTGACGAAAAACAACAACGAGTTCTGAGCACTGTTTGAAGCTTATTCGTTATAAAATTATGTTATTTATTATAAAATTATTATTATTACTCATTTACTAAATTAATATTATTAAATTATTATTATCAAATTAATATTATAAAATTCTTATCATAAAATTCTTATTATAAAATGATTATTATAAAATGATTATTATTATTATTAAATTATTATTATTTATTATTAAAGTTATGTTATTTATTAAAGTTATAAAGTTATAAAGTCATAAAGTTATAAAGCTTTCTTAAAAAGTTGTGTTTTCTTTATTAGACCGGGAACATATCAGCCCATGTGTTAACAGTAAACAGCAATGTGAACTACACAGCAATACACACTCTAAAATTGGGAGGAGTGAGAAGTTGACTCTTTGGAAGAGTGAGAGGCATTTTCACTCTTTTTAGAGTGCATTTTATAAAAATACACTCCTTAAAGAGTGGAATTTTCCACTCCCTAGAAAGGAGTGAAATATGTCACTCCGTTGTCCGTAGTGTCGAGAGTGACTGTTTTACTCCTTTGACAAGAGTGAAATATTTCACTCCGTTGAAGAGTGAAAGCCTGGCATTATATAATTTTGTCCATATTTATTAATTGAGAGAAACAAAATTATCATTTTTTGTTTTTCTTTTTAGGTAGATTTCGTAAGAAATACTACATATTACATTGTCCCCTATGTTGGAATTTTTGAAAATTTTTAAAGATCTACTCCAATCATGACCCTTAGAACCCCAACCCCCCCCCCCCCCAGTTCAAAACTTTATCTATCTATCTATCTGTCTATATAGCTATATCATTTTTTTATGGACACGATAACTTCAATACACTGCAAATAGTGGTGTCTTAAATTCAGACACATATGTGTCTGAAAAAGTAATTCAGACACTTAAGTGTCTGAATGTAAAATTTCAGACATCATAGATGTCTGAATTTAAGACACATAAGTGTCTTACTATGAACATGGTGTAAACGAACTGAGCAAAATATCTGAATACTCATGATAAGTCTGAAAATAAGACATTTAGAAATTCAGACGCTTAAGTGTCTGAATTTGATGCAATTAGCTTTTACACGTATGCCTATTTATGCCAGCACCATCAAAGAATGTTCTCTAATTGATGAAAGGAGCTAAAATTATTTTCCATATAGTAACTAGTGTCACTTTATAGAAAAGCTAACGTGGTTAGACCATAAAAAATGTCAAAATTTTACAAGGCTGATTATAAATCTTGAAAATAAGTTTTTTTGTGCATTAATTAAAGAATTCTTTTTTAAAATATCCAAAAATTACGGATGTACACAGGGAGGTACGGGGTGCGTGAAGGACCCCTTGTTCTAAATATTTGAACATAATACGATACATATTTTGAAATTCAAAGAGACATGAACACCAGCAGAAGGAAATGTGGGGAGGGACAAGATTTTGGAACAGATATGCCTGTGGTCCGCAGCCTACACCGATTTTTTAAAATGCAGATTATAATGCTTAAATAGGCTAAACTAATAATATTTTGACAAACCGCAACGTGCAAGATATTTTTTAAACATATCAACTTAAAAAACAATACAAACATTTATATTTATGAATATTAAATATTAAAAAAAAAAGTTTTTAACAACATTTTTGAAAATGCCGTTTTAAAAAATGCACATTAACAGTTAAAAAAAAAATCAGGAGATTCTGTTTTCTCGAACTCCCCGTTTAAGATGAATTAAACACACAGGGATGTAAAAAAAAATAATAATAATAAAATAAATAAATAAAATAAAATAAAATAAATAAAAATTGTTTTCTACGAGGGGCTTCAAGGGCGGGGTGGGAGGAGGGCAGGCTTTCCTGACGAAAAATTCTTAGATGCTCTTAGTTTAGCGTTTTATTTATTCGATGATCTGGAAGTATAAATTTTATCATATTTTTTAATAATCAGACATACATCATTTATTAAATCTCAAAATCTATGGAGGGGCAATAGTCCTCTACTGCCCTATTTCCTGCCGGCGATTATGCTAAAAGAATATACCAACTAGACATCCCCTCCCTCCCCTTTGGATTTTGTGCACCCGAGGCAATCCAAAATCAGTGTTGAATTCAGACACTTTTCTCCGGGGGGGGGGGGGGGGAGGACATTACAGAGTTCCGGGGGGGATTGCACTTTTTAACCATTAGAAGCATAAAATCTTAAATCTTCCGGGGGTACACTTCAATGCTCCGGGGGGATGTCCCCTCCGGGCCACCCCCTGAATTCAATACAAAATATTGTGTCCCTTCCTTAGTGGCTATCATAATTTTGTGCTACAATTTTTCCGTTTTTTTTCCTGCTGATAAAACACTAATGATTTGAAGTTTCTAATACAGGCAAACCGAATGTGAACAACATCGTCTGAGTAGATGAATCACCATTTTAACGGATACGAATTTGCTGACATAGCATTTTTCTTTGTGAGGAAGTGTGTAAGTCAAGTTTATTAGTTCATTAATATTTTAAAGTGCAGAACGAGTGCTTTGAAGATGTGATTGAAGATTGTGAATTATTACTATTGTGAATTATTACGGAAATAAGTTTTATTATAATAATGGAAACACCTACATAATACACTTCGATATGCATAGGTGTATACGATATTCTTAGTACGGCAACGCAAGCAATGTTCTTCTTGTGCAACGGATTATCAATTATGATTTGTGTGCTTGTTTATGAAACAGAGAATATTATATTTTGGAGTGACAAATTAATACGAATTACTTCGAAAACCTGGAATACTTCGTTGATATCGTTTAATAATTTTCATTATTCGTAATCAAACTTAAAGTATGAAGGTTATAATATAAAGGTTTTACAAATGCCACTTCCAAGAAAATTTTAAAAACACATATATAATATATATATTTTTCAAATGGCGTTTTTATGGCATTGTGGAATACGTTATTTCATTTTCTTCGAATTGGATTTATTACTTCCTCAAACGTAATAAATCTCCTAAAGTAAAAAAGTTTGATTATATAAACTCAATATCACTCTGAACTTTAGCCGAAAAATATTAAACTTTATTACATATTCAGTATTATTTATTTATGTTTTAAATTATTTTTATTAGAATAATTTTTATTTAAATGATTGTTCCGTCTTATTTATATGCAATAAAGATGTTTAGCGTTAAAAAATATGTGTGTTCATTTGTGTGTTTTCAATAAATAAATACATATCATTTTAACATTAATGAATTTGCTTAATATTTGTATAGACCTTCAATTTTGTATAAAATGGAATATTTTTTAATAATTGTTTTCAAATCATGGTAGTAATATGTGGAACTTAATTTGACAAGGTTTCAGAATTAGTTTTATATGATTTCAGAATAATTTCAAATGAAGAATGCAAAATTTAAAAATAAATTTTAATTGCATTGTATATTTTTGTATATATATTATATATATGATTATTATACTTTTGGTTTTCAGCTTTAAATTGTTACTTTAGGTTATACAAAACAGGAGAAAATATAAATTAATTTAATTTAACGTTTAGTTATTTATTTATTTATTGTAAAAAAGTTATTTGAAATTTAAAATTGAAATGAGAAAAAGCTAGATTTTAATGTTTTTACTTATATAAAATTAAGATGTAAATTTAACACAAAATTAGTTTTTAAACCAGAATTAATTTTCTGCATGTTATTAAAAATACTATTTATTTATTTTCTAAAGGATACTTAAATAAATTTTAAGGATAGCTTAATAATTTTTTAAGGATAGCTAAGGATTGGGGTTATTATCTAATCCACATATAAAAAATCGCTTATATGGCAATATAAATAAAAAAAAACATATATATAATTTTCAAATTGTTTTCAAATGTTGCTGTGTTAAGTTCTTTCCCTCCAGTTTCGAGTAACTTTGTATTATTGATATCATTTTACACATTAATTTTCATTTTTGTGACAAGAATATCATTTAATTATCTTACAGAGTAAATTTTCGAAGCAATGTTTTAATATTAACAAATTGAAATTTATGTATGGAAAAGGTTATGAATATTTTTGCTATATATAATGGATACAAACTATGAAAATAAAGCATCAGAGTGAAGTAAGTTATAGTGAATTTCTGAATAATCTATATACGAATTTTTAGTTTTTTTTTTAAATGGAAAATAAATCCCTCATATAGTATTCCATTGCACGACGATACTATCATTTTTTTAAAATAATCCTTATGAATACTGGTTTAAAAATACAGAAAGTACTTTGATATGTATACCCTGTGTATCATTTCAATAACATATTTAAATTTCAAGGTACAGGGATATCATTGAAAATACACTACAGAGAATAAAAATCGATATTTTAATCCAATATGCGTTAAAAAATATTTAAAAAATCAAGTCAAATATTATACTGTATATATATATAAAGAGAAAAAAACCCAGATGGGTATAGATAAGACCCATCTTCGGTCCATGACAGGGACTTTACTAAGAACTTTTAATTTTTGTAATAAAATTTAGGATATTATAAAACAGAAAGTTCTTAAAGCATACTTATAATCTAACATTCCAAACAGGCAATGCCAGTAATGCCTGATAGTTAATATTTTCAGAAAGTAATATGGTTTGGAGATATAATTATTCTTATGATTATATTTAATCTATGTATATATTTCCATATTATTATTACTTTTAAAATTTCTAAATAATTATTTTTAGTGCAATGTTTACAGAAATAAAATACGTTTTTATTTATTTTTTTCTTAAGGCACTTTTTATGTATCTAAGGAGGAAAAAATTGTAAATAATAAAAAAAAAATAAAATTAAAAAAAAATCTTACTTTTAATATTTTGTGTTTGATAATGCAGCATCTCAAAGCACGTTATCTTCGTTGCATTTAAATTTAGTCTGTTTATATGGCAAAAAAAGATAACGTGCATTGTGATGCTACAAATTAAAGGGTGTAACTGATCATGTCGTAATTTATTAATTGGTTAGTATGCATGTATGTGTGTTTAGATTCATGTAATTTTAAAGTAATTTTGCAAAATGTTAGTGATTAATATCAGCCGTTGGACGTGGAATTCATTTGGAGTACATTTCCTGTCCCAAAAAATTACACCCTTTTATTGCTTTAGAATGCACATATAAATTGATTTATAAATATGAATATATACAGTGAAACCTCTCAATAGCGAACACCTCCAGACCGTGGAATTCACCCGCTTTTCACCGGTAAAGGTACATAAATATATATGTGTTGTGGGTTGAAAAAGGTTTTCGCTAAATAAACGTAAGTCCACTATACGGGAATGTTCGTTACGGAGGTTTTATTGTAGATATATACAGTAAAACCTCTATAACGGACAACTTCAATTCAAGCTAAGTATAAAGAAGAGTTAGGTTGCTTCTAGAAGACGGAATCGATTACAGCATGGGGCAAGCCGGGCCGTGTCCCCCCTCCTATCCCCGCCTCGGATTTTTGAGCGCCCCCCCCCCTCCAAAAAAAAAATGGTAAGCATTTTTCATAAAGCAGATATTTTAAATCTCTTTCGAAATTGTACTGAAGATTTTGAACTTTTAGTATAGGATAAGATTAATAAGAAAAAATATATTTATCCAAATACATTTAACCTTCCCCAAAAAATAATTCACACCATAAAAAGTGAACATTCACTCCTATGAAAGAGTGGCTATTCACTCCTGTCAGGAGTGAGAAATCCATTCCTCTTGCAAACGTGAATAGTCATTCCTATGAAAGAGTGACTATTCACTCCTATCAGAGTGAAAAAACCCACTCTTTTTGCAAGAGTGGATAGTCACTCCCCTGAAAGAGTGAGTATCCACCCCTGTTTAGAGTGAATATTCACTTCTCGGGAGTGAGTATTCACTCTTTCAGAGAGTGAACAATTTCACTTTTGCCTAGAGTGAATAGTCACTCCAAAGAGGTTGGGCAAATTTTGACTCTGCGATAGAGTGAATATCCACTCCTCCGGAGTGAATAGTCACTCTTTCTTATTTAGAATGCAACTTACAGTTATTTCTAAATTACTTACCCTGTTAAAATCCGTGCGCGTATTTATGTAACCTGAAAAACTTGAAAACCACAGGGCGCAGGGCTACGGAATTTGGCACATGGGTTGCTGGTAGGGCGCCCATGAACGATTGGGGCAAAAAATTTTAATTAGATTTTTTTTTAATTTTATGTTTTTGACGAATTTTTGCCTTTTTTAATATTCAACCCGTAATCGCACGAGTTCTAACTAGTTATAAATGTTTACTGCAAATTGAGATATACATATTACGTACGCCACGCTGTAATACTAAGAAGCTGTAGCGGGTATTACGATAATTCTTTTACCTCTCATGCAAATAATTGGAGATTATTTAATTTCGCTTAATTATTACCTTTAAAAATAAAGAAATACATTTATCACAAACATCAACAAACTTTTTATTCTATTTATTTCCTTATTCCAAAGGTATCGTTTTACCGTCTGCTGCCATAGCAACATTATAAATTAAATTTTATTTTTAAAAAATGCACAGTAGTAGAAAAACATTTTTCTACATATTGTATAGATAATTTGGTTGTACTGATTTTTATTTTTTATTTTGGTTTTAGAATTAAATTCATGAACGCCAGTGCGTAGAACGTGTTAAACAGCTAGTAGGTTGATTAAAACAATATTGGACTTGCTTTAGAAAGTGGTAAAGTACACTACAACAAACAATTTTTGTACAGAAAATCAGGGTCGAAATCCAATTTTTCAGTCAAAAGTATAGATTGTCTCAATACAAGCCGAACACGGATTTCCGTTCATAACTTTAACAATAATGAAAATATTCTAGCAATATTTTAAACAGACTAACTTTGCTTTCTGTGAAATATCATTGTAATAAAAGCTGGAAATGACCTTTATTTGCTTCCAAACGTAACACCTTGCTTACGTAAATCGTAAGCAAGGTGTTACATAATTCGGAACGTAGCTGACTGTACATATGATATCACTCAAGGATTGAAGAGCACTTCCAGCACTTCCCACGATATCATCGAAATTCAAGCAAAGCAAAGTTATTCAGTTTTAGAAGTCTATAAAATATCTTCATTGTTTAAATTAAAGTCTAATTAATGCTTACAGTGATAAAAACATAACACGAAATGTTTAAAAATATCTTTTAATACAGATTACATATGTTTCATTCGCTCTACCGTCGACATCTTCAGATCTAAATGATGAAAAAAATATTCTCGCATAGTTTTTTGAAAATGATAAACATAAGCCACGAGATCGCATGTCCAAATTGGTCAAACTTGAAAACGTAAAAATTATTATTTATTTTTATTTTTATTGCTTTTTCAATCTGTAAATCTGAAGCCGCTTCTTTTGAATTACCTAAAATTTGGCACGCGATGATTTACAGATTGAAAAAGCAATAAAAACAAATAATAATTTTCACGTTTTCCAGTTTGACCAATTTCAGCATCTGCTTGCCTTGATTTATGTTTACCACTTTCACAAAACTATGCGAGAATATTTTATTCATCATTTAGATCTGAAGATGTCGCCGGTAGACCGAATGAAACATATGTAATCTGTATTAACCCTTTCACGCTCAAGGGAAATATTTTTCCCTTCTACAAAAATCGTTATCGATTGTTCAATTATTATTGAATCGATATTTTTTTTTACTGAATGTCAAAATAAAACGTATGTCCAAGGCGGCAAATGTGTTTCTGAACGAATAATAAAAAAGAACTGTCAAACTTTATTGCGCCAAAACCAAAACATTCACGGGCTGAACTAATAATATCTTGAAAGTGTTTTGGACTTGAGAAAATTAGAATACCATAACTATTTATTTTACTTTTCTCATAATTTTTATTATGTTTTTTGTATTACAAAGCAATAAATAAAATGCCGATATAATAAACCTAACTCTTCGTTTATTTACTTTTATGGTCCATAGGGGAAAATATTTCCCATGAAATTATGGGAAACCACCTATACACCCTGCTATGTTTTTTTTGGTGATATTCTCTTACCATAATTTCCGGCGTATAATCCGCAGCTCAAAGAGTCGTTTTTCGACCCAGAAATATTATTTTATAAAATGTAAATTAAAAGATCGCTGTAAATATTTAACTACAATTATTGAATAAATTTTCTGGGTCGAAAAACGATTCTTTGAGCTGCGGATTATACGCCAGAAATTACGGTACTTTACACCCACAATAGCTAAAATATTGTGTTGTATTGGAATATTTAGTCTTGGACATCTTATGGTCCTGTAAGGGTTAAAAGGTATTTTTAAATATTTCTTGTTACGTTTTTATCACTTTAAGCATTAATTAGACTTTAATTTAAATTTAACAAGTGATTTTATTATATTATCTTCATTGTTGTTAAAATTAAGAACGAAAATCCATGTTCAAATTGAATGAGAGACACTGTATTTTTGACTGGGATAGTGAATTGCGATTTTGATTTCCTATATAATAACTGTTTGTTCTTCTGCGGTCTGCAACCTCTAAAAATACGTTTTTAAATAAATCTGTATGTTATCTACTTTACTTGAAATCAGTTTTAAATGTTTAACGGTGTTAATATCAAATGATCACAAAGATATCATGTTCTGTCAGTTGATTGCAGTACTGTTTTTTATAATGATCTGTATGAGAAAAGAACAGTTTTTTACATGAATTATTGTTGCAAACAGGGCCGGCGCAACGCCACGCGTGGCTCTGGCAAAACAGTTAATGGGGCACAACGTTTACTGCAATACTAATAAAACTAATGAAATTTATTTTTAAATTGTAGATATCAGAGAAAACGTATAACATAGATAATGAATTCTGTGAACAATACCATTAATTTCACATATGCATAATTATTTTTAATTTCTCCCCTAACAAGACCCCAATTGGAGTGAGGCCCCGAGCAGCCGCCACGTTTACCCGATGGTTACACAGGCCCTGGTTTCAAAAATTATATATGAAATAATTTTTTCTCATTATGTCTTTGAAAATAAACCATACTTAAAAAATAATAATAGATACCGGAATATATATTTCAGAAAATTATATTTAATAAAATAAATATTGTAGTTATCACGTTATACATATACCGGGTGATTATAATTGAAGTTACGATTTCAAAAATCGATAATTTTAAAACTACTGGTCAGAATGACTTGATATTTTAGCAGAACAATCATGAGGCAATGGAATTTTGTTTGGCGAAGGAAAAAAATAGTTCCAAATTGTGCCGATAGATGGCGTTGTCAGGGTAATGTCAGGGGAAAGACCAAAAATGTATTCTTGAACCCTTTCCGGTGCGGTGTAAATTTGTTTGCAAAATGATGAAGTAATAGACTGACACCGGAATCCATTAGTAAAAAGAAACTTGCTTATTTTCTGGTTCTTAATGAAAGGAAAATTTTAATTAAATATTCTTGGTGCCGTTTGTCAGTTTTAGAATTAAAATTGGGTGTCCTTTTTTGTGACCACCGCCCGTTAAAGGGTTAAACATAGGAATGATGTTGCCAAAAGGAAAAAAAATAGAGTTCAGAGATTTACTAAAAATTTATTAGCGAAAAGACAAGACTACGTGTTTACAGCGACGACAGCGATAATGAATAAAAATGGAAAAAAAAAAGAGCTTCATGGAACAAACACCTTACTGATTATTAAGGCATAAGTTGCTCAATATGCCCTCCGCCTTGTTCCGCTACTAATTGGAAGCGCAAAACGGCATGCTCCACAACAGATCGGAGGGTATCTGTACTAATGCAATGGGTGTGTTGTGTGATGCTTGCCTTCAAGTCGGCTAGATTCTGAATCCGCCCGCTATAAACAACATTCTTCAGGTACCCCCAAAGCCAGAAATCACACGGGTTTAAGTCGGGGGAACGTGGCGGCCACGTTGTTGGAAAATGGCGGCTTATGATCCTATCATCTCCAAAATTATCACTCAGTAGCTGCTTCACAGTAGTAGCAATGTGCGGAGGAGCGCCATCTTGCATGAATATTATGCGATTCACACACTGACGCTGTTGAAGTGCCGGAAGAACATGGTTACGCAAAAGTGCTTCATACCGCTTGCTAGTAACTGTGCAGGTAACGGGACCCGCAGGTGTGATCTCCTCGAAGAAAAATGGACCGACGATAAACGCTGCCGTTATTCCGCACCACACAGTGACCTTTTCAGACTGAAGAGGTAATGGCTGTAGCTGGGACGGATTCTCTGTCGCCCATATCCTGCAATTTTGCGTATTTACAGAACATTGCAAATGAAAGTGGGCTTCGTCAGACCACAGAATGTTCCATGGCCATCCGTTGTCCACTTCCATCCGGGCAAGAAATTGTAGTGCAAAAGATTGACGTACTTCCAGGTCAGCAGGTAGCAACTCCTGCACATGAGTTATCTTGTACGGATAACAGCGTAAGACGTTCAGTAGGACTTTACGCACAGTGCTGTTCGGCATATCCAGCATTCGGCCAATCCCTCTTGCACTGCTGATTCCAGCATCACTGTCAGTATGTTCCTGTAATGCTGTAGCCACATCTTCCACTGCCGCAGCTGAAACTGGTTTCCTTCCTCTACCCCGTTTAACGTCAAATGAACCGGTCTCTTCGAATTTAGCAATCATTTTTTGCAGACCATTTGTTGTTATTGGACCTTTTTTTATGGATTTTAATGTCCGAAACATCCTAATAGCTGTAAGTGCACAGTCATCGTTCTTATAAAAAAGCTTCAAGAGCAGAGCGCGATCCTTCATAGTCAGAGTCACGACGAAGCATTCAGGCAAAGAGCTGCTGCTCTGCATTTTTATGGTTGCTATGTCTGCGGTGCGCATGTCACGTATTAGTAATTTGCATATCTTCAGACAATGTGAACCCAGACAGCGATATCTATGGGCACATTTTGAAACTTTTTTTTTCCTTCGCCAAACAAAATACCATTGCCTCACGATTGTTCTGCTAAAATATCAAGTCAATCTGACCAGTAGTTTTAATTAAAATTATCGATTTTTGAAATCGTAACTTTAATTATAATCACCCGGTATTTAATTAAAATTTTCCTTTCATTAAGAACCAGAAAAATAAGCAAGTTTCTTTTTACTAATGGATTCGTTTGTAAATTCCGGTGTCAGTCTATTATTTCATCATTTTGCAAACAAATTTACTCTGCGCCGGAAAGGGTTCAAGAATACATTTTTGGTCTTTCCCCTGACATTACCCTGACAACGCCATCTATCGGCACAATTTGGAACTATTTTTTTTCCTTCGCCAAACAAAATTCCATTGGCTCACGATTGTTCTGCTAAAATATCAAGGCATTCTGACCAGTAGTTTTAAAATTATCGATTTTTGAAATCGTAACTTTAATTATAATCACCCGGTATATAAATACTTTGTTCATGTTACCGAACTGTTTTCAATACAGTTTGAGAAACAATGCAAAAGAAGGTGATAGGCGAGAAAACACTGGGCAAAATTTGATCCAAAATTTTGTTGTCCATATCAGCACTGTTGATAAAGGCAAATAAAGAATTATGTTATTCTCAACACTTATATAGTTGAAAAAGTTTATTACTGTTTCCTTTTTCATAAAATCATCCAATTTCGCGTCATATTTTTTGTCCTTTTACGATCCTACGCTAGTCACGCGAAGAAACTCGAACCCTAATGTTAAATCTATGAGAAGATTCTTTACAGATTTCGCTCTCGCATTTTAATATTTTAAAGATTTTTTTTTGCATAGGATAATAGCTGAGTTAATCCCTAACGTTGTTAGTTTTTATTTTTTCGATTTTGGTTCCAGTTTTTTTTTTATATAAGGATAGTTTCACTTTCAGAACCTGTTCCAACCGGTTCAAAATTAAAAATGTCTGCTTATAAAAAAACTGCAACAAAATTCTAAAAAGTAAAAACTAGCAAAGTTAGATATCAACCTCCGCTATCCTAAGCAAAGAAAATCGTTTAAAATTTTAAAATGCGAGAAGAGAGAAATCTGTATAGAACCTTCTAGGTTTAACATTAACGTTCAAGTTTGTATGCGTGACTAGTGTAGGCTCTTAAGCAGTCATACAATTCCCATTGCTGTGAAACAGGCAAGCCTTGTGATTATTGATTTTTTTTCATTTATGTACTGCTTTATCATTTAAAAATAACGTCAGTAATGACTGTCAGCATTAAAAGAAAATCGTACATACTTTCTGCATTTCAAGAAAAATTGCATGCGAAAAAAATTATTACTTGAATGAAATTAAAATTTTCTAGAAAAACATGTTATACTGTTTGTAGCTCTTGACAGAGCCCGATTAGGGCCGTCTGGGGCCCAAGGCCCAGCAACTTTTCGGGGCCCCCTCAAATTAAAATAGTAGCTATAATTTTTTTTCGAGGATTATTATCAGATATTATGATACAGTTGACAAGTTAAACAAAATATTTTTGTTCTGCTTTTGAGAAAATAATTGCAGAAAACTTCATTTTTAAGAAACTTTTCTAAATAATTTTATTCATTTTGGGGCTCCCATCCGCAGTGGGCCCAAGGCCGTGGCCTAGTTGGCTTGTGCGTTATACAGGCCCTGGCTCTTGAATGTATGTGCGAACGGTAAAAATGGTCAAGAAATGTCTCCCTTAAGGACTGAGGGAGGGCAAGATTGTGGTAAATTAAATGCTCTATTTGAAACATTTGTACTTCCACAGATTGAGAAAAACCCATATACTCTCTTTCAGACAATTCGATTCTTTCTTTTTCGTCGATATAGAAAGAAAAGTGTAAAATATATATCTGTACTTTCTTGAAATTGTCCCTTGTTCGTTTTGAAATGGCAGTGGAATAAAGAGACATACTCAAATGGCCTGAATGAAATTTAACTCGAACTATTTGATACATATTTCACTTTAGAAGAATTTGAAAAATTCCTAAACATTTATTTAAACAACATAATTTGATTTTGTTTTCTATTTAGTATTGTTTCGCTGAAGAGATTTCTTCTTCTATGTTTGTTTTGTTAAGTTCATTTTATTTGTTCTGAAAATAGAATTGTAATTTTTTTTTCATTTTGTTTCATTACATTTGATTATAAGAAAGTCACTTAATTTTCACATAAATAATTAGATTTATATATCGTAGTTAAAATATTAATGTTATGTTTTGAATATTTATAATAGGATATGAATTGAGTTGGATTGAATTGGACTAATTTCAGGTGGAATGGGTTAGATTACGTTGTGCTGGATTGGTTTTGAATGGAATGGTAAAATATGACACAATAATTGCAATTACAAAACTAGTCGTTGCGGGCCACTGTAATACTTACCCATCATGGATATGCATAATATAAAATATGAAAATAAAACATGTGTAAACTATTTATAAAATGTATTGCAATTCGAATAAAATCCTGGCTTGATGACATCATAAACTTTAAATGCTCTATTACTGAATTGCGTAAAAGAAACACCCTTATAACTCCAAAAAGGATAATCCTATTAACTAGCAGTTTACTGCATCGTATTAGGCGTCTTATTTGCAATTAAAATATATCTTTGAATTGTAATTTGAATGAAATACAGGGGCATGAAAAATCGAAGAATGTGGAAACAAGGATTACAAATATCTCGGCAACTAATTACCTGATAGACTTATTTATTTATGCAAAATTTATGTTTTTTTATTGTCATGTTTTTTTATATTTACTCCTTAAAAAACAATTTCGAAATTTTTCATAAACCTTTTATTAGAATGAATACTTCGAGAGTCCGAAAAAAATAGTTCCGGATAATCGAGGTTACAAAAATTCAATAAACGTCTTCTCTTTATTACATACTAAGTACATATCAAATTTCAAGTCTCTATCTCAATTTGTTCAGGAGATTTTTGTCGGGAGAATTTTTGCCACAAAAATAAAATACCATGCTCAAAAATGATTATATATATATATATATATATATATATATATATATATATATAGTACAAAAGAGATAAAATGTGACGTTTTCTCACGTGTATATTTTATATGTATGATTAAAACCAAAATTGAAATTGAAACGCTCAGAAGAACAATATATTATTGATCGATCGAAGCAGTGGTATTCACATGTAGCATAAAATGTATGATTTCTTATATTAAATTAAATCGTAATTTAAGTGTATATCAATTTATTTTTCTTTGTCCTGTGTTTTTATCTAAGAGAATAACGTCCTCCTCTAATGCAGTTAAAATACAATTGTTATTATTTTTTTTTTCTCGCGTGTTCCTTTTTCTATCTTCAATGCGATTTTACTGTTAAGAATGAATAAGATTATATACTGTGTTGACTAATATTGTTTGCAGATATTTTTATCCTTAATTTTACTTTAGAAATCTAAATCTGCATCTAAAAAATATTAGATATTGCTAAAAAATATTAAACTGCAGTGCGAAACTTCGAAGGGGTCCACTGGTATACTTTTAATGATGAACCATGCTTAACGTGCAAATCGCTCGTTTTAACAGTTTGTTTTAGCAGTTGTCGTACTAAACAAGTACGATTGTATTAATATATATATTTTTTAATTTTATGAGGGATAGGACTCATTACAATATTGCTTACAACAATATATTTTTAGCTAATTATATGATGGCATTTTATTTTGTAAAGGTAAAAGATTCACGATTATACATAAAATTGCTGCATACAAAATTTTAATGAACAATAAATGAATTTTAAATGTATTAAAACCGCAACTAAATGTTGCCCAAAAAATAATTCTATATTATTATTTTATTTGATCTATATGTAGTAAAGCATATGTAGAGCCTAATAAAATATATATACTAATACCTAACAACATGACATAAAATTATACTTACAATAACTCATAAAATGTTTTGTATTTTTAATTTTTTTTTTTTTTTTTTGATGAATCAGAATTTTTTTTTTCTTAAAACTGTTTTTCTCTTGATTCATGTTATTCTCTATGACCATGAACATAACAAATTGATATCTACTTCTATGTTAATGTCTACGACTTAATTTCAACAAATACCATAACGTATAATGGTACTTGTATGTCAGCCGGGTGCAGGTGATAAATCGCCAAATAATGTTCCCGTCGCCATCATTCGTATTGCATTATTATTTTTTTTAAATATAAACCTGCGACTCACATTTCATTTAAAATGCATATCTGTCATTTAAAATACATATATGGCGTACATTTAATTTACATGCCTTTCACTCATTTCATTTAAATAATAATAATAATAATAATAACGTTATCATAAACCAAAAAAGAAAAAAAACTTCAATATTAAAGCATTGTTTCCAATTTACGCATGAAAAATAAAAGTTGTATTGGCGAGAAAAACTATGCTATTGGCAAGATTTGCGCCCGGATAACATAAAAGTACCCGCATTATTCTATCTTGGTACTACAACTATAAGATCATATCTTTTTCTTTTATAAATGTTGTCAAAACTACAATTTTTTGTCCTCTGCTGCTTTATTTACTTCCCCTAAAAAGCAAAGTTTTTCTACCTGTACTTAATTCCGTTTCACTAAATAAATTACACTTTCGTTTTTTATAATTTAATTAATTTTAATCTACTGTTAATTACGAAACTAAATTTATATTCACGTGCAAACAACATTTATTAATGAAATGAATTTAAAAATTTCGCAATATAGCTTGTTTCTTGTCAAGAAAATGTTTTTCGAAGTCATAGGAAATGAAATTAATTTGAAATCGATCACGTTACACTACAATTAAAAATCGTTCAGATATTCAGACTTTTTTATTTTCCGCCCCAGAATTGCACAGCAACTGAACACATATTTCTCACACCAGAAAACAAAATGTGTTCCTGAAGTTTCTCTTCTTTTTTTCCGGAGTCAGTTTCTCTGAAGATTAATTTAGTTACCATCAACTGTCGGGAGTAAATAAGGAACTCAATATGTGTCAATTCAACGACATGTAACAGCTGTTATAAAAGCTGAAAAATTGCGTTTCGCTTAGACGATAAATATTTTATCTTTTCTTAAAAAGTGTTTATATTGCTTTCTAGAAAGAAAAAAAATTCCTGAACTGATCATCACAAATAAAAGATTATAGAAATGTTTGTTAAATATCAATTACACATTTGAAACTGCGCATTGCGGTTTTTTTTTTTACAAATTTTTTCGAACTTGTAATAATAATAATAATAATAATAATAATAATAATAATAATAATAATATGATGATGATGATGGTGGTGGGAAGAAAATAAGAATCAGTTTCCATCTAGTAAAATATTGCCTACATAATTTACGTTTTATCTTTGAAGTTTTTTTTTATATTTGTACAAAGGGGAGGGGGTGATTGGGGACTGAGTGTAATTGGGTACTAGGGTTTTGTTTATTTTTTTACTACGCTAACCTCGTGACTCAAGACGTAACTGTCCCTATACTCATCCCTATCAATCCTCTTTTTTATATTTGTCCCGAACCAAGAAAGTAGCAATAAATTAAATAAGTAAATAAATAAATGATTACTACCCAATTACCCCCAGTTACCAACTACCCCCGTTAACCTTATATGTTTGGAGTCTGTAAGATTTATCTTACCCCATATTAAAAATAGGTTGTTAATTTCGCTGGTATATGAGAGTTAGAGCCCATTTTGCAGCTATAATGTAGTCAAATTGAAGAGAAACTGAAAATTGTACGTACTTGCATTGCCTTGGGTTCAATAAACGCCATCAAGTAGACAATCGTTGCTTTGTTAAACAAAACATAGTTTGTCCTCTGTTACTTCGATCGCGATCGATGTTTATTTATATCGCTTACAATGGGTAATCAGAGAAAAAAAAAATGTGATCATTTCCACAAACACATGTTAATTTTTTTTCCTAAATAGGAAAATGGTTAGGTAAAAGAATATATATTTATCTAACTTTATAAAATCACCAAATCAGTGATAAAACGGTAAAACTGTAACTCCTGGTGTCATGTTGACCTACACTGGAGTCACTCTTCATCTTGACTAAACAATTCAAACAAAATATTAGAAATGTTTATTTATATAGAATGAATGCTTATACCTCATAGTGTAATCTTGTAGCTACCCACATTTCTAGAAACTTTTATTTCACCTTCAGAAAGTTTCAGGAGGCGAACCAATCAGATAACTATAGGTTTACAAAATTAACAGAGACGTTGCGTCGATTCAGAAATTTATGGGCATTATATTTTAATAAAAACATTATATTTTATAAACGTTTTCGTAACCTAAGAAACAAATTCTTTTCTGGGATTTTTGATTGGTCTGTTTACAAATAGTATATAAAGGAAGAGGTATTTGGAATAGTGGGGAACTATATACCGAACTTTCATAAACGTTCCTGTTATATAGGGAACATTTTCCAATATTGTTTTACAATTTATTAAGACTCGTGGGCGGCGAGGGAGCCGCCCTCCCCTCGACGCTAGTCCTACGTCGTGACGCGGAGGCTGCGTACTGTACCTTACAGTACGTAAGACACATATCCACTAATGGACTTGACTCATCCTCTTTGCTACTTTATGAAATCCGGACGCTGCTAAATAGAGGCTTCCACTTATAGAGGCGAAAGGGGCCGGATCAGGTTCGGTTCGTGGGAGAGAGTCCATGACATCATCGCCCCAGGCCTTACTAAAACCTACTGAAGGGACCATGGACGAAAAACTAATCAATGACTCCTTCCCGAGATTTACTGTACCCCCTCCCCCCCCGGATCAAGGAGTACCTATTAAGGTTACTTCTGGACTCCATTTCAGAGGATGAACAACACAAATAAAAAAAGTTAGAAGACGACAAAAAATAGGAAAGTAAGTTCTCCACCACCGTCAAGGCGCAGGTTGAGTAGAACTGGGACGCCATATGGCAGAGTAGAAATGAAAGCAAAAACATGGTCCAGTCGGACATTGACACAACCCAAGCCCGTTGGCTCGTCCTCTCCAGCATACGACCTTCTTTCCATGCCTTTAACCGGAAGCCATCCACAACCGGCCCCTACCTGTAACAAACTATCTCCGGCGCCCCGGCAGGCCCCTGAGACCGACCGAGAGAAGCATTCATCTTAGCTAGCCTCTGGAGTGTCTGTAATAAGACGGGTGAGGCACATGCCGCACGATTCCGCACTTTTATCGGACTACTTCAAGGGGTACTTGAGCTCACTAGACACACCCAGCAAAGGCCTAGCATGTTCATGGACTAGGGGGCGTCAGAGACCTCGCTTTGGCATTCTGTAGAAAGTGCGACGGGCCGCTACGGCGTCTTCGGATAAGCTCCCGGTCATCGTCCCGCGCATAAGCAGGGTTAATTCGGGACCACTTGAACAGGCACCCCATACAATTTATGAAAAAAAAAAGACAGGAAAATTTTATATTGTTTTGCTACTAGGGGAGTATGGTCTTTTTTTAAATTACAGAACCGTTTCCGTAAACCTTGAAAATCTATTGATTTCAGAAGTTTCTAATTGTTTTTTTTTCTTCAAAAAGTATCTAGAGATAAGGGAAAGTATTCTGTAATCATAACTAACTATGATGCTACATTAGATTGTCTCAAACGCTTGAGTACTATCATGAAAATTTCTGCAATAAGTTCGGAAAAATATACTCATGATTAAAAAAAAATCGAATAATATAGGCAGTACAATCCCCATAACGGACACTTCCGAATAGCGGACATATTCTATTTACACTCTAAAATTGGAAGGAGTGAGAAGTTGACTCTTTGGAAGAGTGAGAGGCATTTTCACTCTTTTAGGAGTGAATTTTATAAATATGCACTCTTTAAAGAGTGGAACTTTCCACTCTCTAGAAAAGAGTGAAATATCTCACTCCGTTGTCGAGAGTGACTGTTCACTCCGTTGACAAGAGTGAGATATTTCACTCCGTTGAAGAGTGAAGAAAAACAATTTTTTCCAATAAAATCACAAGATGGCGCCAGCTCACGGATGAGAATCCGAGTAATCTCTGTTATCGAAACGAAACACCTAAAATGAAATCCTTTATATATAGTAGCACGATTTTAAAAAAAACTCAAAAAGGCATTGAAATAATAAATGAATCGATAGAATTATGGACAGGAAATATATTTTATGCTTTACAAATTGCAGGATTTGCCAATGCTAAGAAAAGTGTCGGAAAAAAAATATTTGAAGTAAATTTATGCTTAGCTGCAACACAATTTTGCTTCTATTTTATAAACAGAAATTTAATATCTCTGAATGCTAATTATTTTCCTCTTTATTTAAATAACCTATTCTACATATTTTATATCATTTCTAACCTATGAATATAAACAAAATATAACTATATAGATTAAATTTTCTATTATTTTTAGCACGTTTGAAATTAAACATAAGAGAAATGAAAAACGTTGCATTTAATCACTGATTTTATAACATTTATCATAGAAAAAAAAAAAAAGAGTATAAATGTGTCGGAAATAATCTTAGGAAAAATTTAACAGCTATAATTTAAGGGAAAAAAAAAACGTTTTTTACCCTGACTGAAATTTCCCCCCTAAAAATTAGTTTTGAAAAGTAAATTTGGGGGCTCCTTTGTATTTCAGTGAGTAAACTTCGGCTTCACGGGCCTATTTGGTAAATAGGCCCTGGGCCTCGGACAATCTTAATCGGGCTCTAATTATGCAAACATTATTAGCAAGAAAAAAATGAATAAATAAATAACTGCTTTGTTGTAACGGAATTTTTGTCATAGCGGAAATGTACAGACGGGTGTTCGCACATTTTTTAGACGATTTCGGCGTTGTTGTTTTTAACGTTTAAAATATGAATATTGCTTTCTGAAATAATCTGTATGATAATCTTGTTTCTTGATTCTAATTCTGCATAATGCTTTCGATGGATATCGATGAATGTTTTCGATGTAAGCTAAATTTGCGATAGTCATAAATCCTTACTTGAAACTTCGTTTTCCGCCTTGAAATGGGCTTTTTTTTTCCCTGTTTTTTTTTTTTTTTCATCTGGTATCTTTTTACTATGTATATGTACTGATTTTTGGAATAGCACTTTTCAATGAATTGTTATGTTTATTTCGCACTAAAAAGTTTTTATATTATGCGCTTTGCAATCATTTTAGACTGTGGAATTAGCATACTTCTGTTCGGAAGTAGAAAAAAAAAAAACGCAAACGCATCTTCCCATTCACAGCTTTTTTAGCATGCGCAATCTTGAAATAAGAATAAATTTGAAAGTATCAGACGATAATATAAATTACCCATAATAAGTTGTTGTCAGAATTTTTTCCTCTAAAAGAATTCCATTTTTTTAAATAATTTATCAATTTGTCTAGAAAATGTGCGAACAGTCTCTGTATTATATGATACAAAAAGAAGGTTTCAGTTTCTTATTTACACAGTTGAGAAACACCGTAAATATTTATGATTTCTACACAAATTTAATAAGTGCGTTCGAATATCACAAAAGAAACAAAGCTAAAATAATGTAATAAGAGCTTTTTTAATTGTAAGCGGCTGTAGCAAGCTGTAGATACCAGTTCTCGTCCGAGCGCAGAAGTCAAGCAGCAGCGAGCTCGGTTACTAGTTGGGAGGGTGACCGCATACGATGAGTTTCTCTTTTTTATTCAAGAATTTTAGTCACTCCTGAAAGAGTGACTATTTACTCCTATGAGGGGTGAAAAAACTCACTCCTGAAAGAGTGAGTATCCACTCTTTCAGGGGGTCAAGAATTTCACTTTTTCCTAGAATGAATAGTCACTCTAAAGAGGTTGGGCAAATTTTGACTCTGCGATAGAGTGAATATCCACTCCTCCAGAGTGAATAGTCACTCTTTCTTATTTAGAGTGTAGAGAACATATTTTCAATCTCCAACACATACATATTTATATGGTTTTTACTTCTACAAAGCGGAAACTTCCGAATAGCGGACAAATTCCGCTCTCTTGAGGTGTCCGCTATTTCAGAGCTTTTTATTATTCTATACATATAAATAAATAATTATATATATATATAATTAAAATGAAATTACATGTGCATGGCCCCCTAATGGTCCGCTTTCTGTATACTGGTATTTTCTTGGAAAATTTTTATTTTTATTTTTCTTGCAATTTTCGCAGAAACCATCTTCGGAGGTAAATATTTTTGGAAATGTTGTAGAAACCTACCATGAAATTAAAAAAAAAAAAAATATTGGTATTCCGTTGACGGGCTATTTAGGAGCCCTGCATGTGCGTAAAAATCAAAGGAAAATGTAATACAAAAATTAAACACAGTAAATTGAAGATGCAAATATGAGAAACTGTGAAAATCTTATGGATTCTTCAGATGAGCTCCTTAGAAATTATCCATAGTAAATATGTGTTATTCCGTTGGATATTGTCAGAATTAAGCCTAAAAATGACAACATAAAGTTCCTTATAACATATCAAAAACCAATGATACAAAGAAATTAAGATACCGAAAAAATAAATGAAAATTCATCAAAAGGAGAAAATAAAATAAAATTTATATTGAACGACTCACAAAGTAAAAATAGATGCAACCGGAATCAGATCGATTCTAAGTGCCATGGATAAATATATATAATGAAATATTTTGCAAATAAAATGACTATTAAATCACATAAAAATATGTATTTCTCTTTCAGTGCCGATGGTAATTATGAAGTGACGATCATGACAAAAGCCATAATCCACAACACAGGCCGCGTTGTCTGGAACCCTCCAGCCATATACAAGAGTTCGTGCCAGATGGACGTGGAATACTTCCCTTTCGATCGACAATCTTGTCTGATGAAGTTCGGATCTTGGACGTACGATGGCTACCACGTGAGTAACTTGCTATTATTTACCCAAAATGCACCATATAAAGTAACCACACACTCTTTTATTTAACCACTTAACAGTTTTGCCCGAACACCGCTCGGGCACGAAGAGTTTGTTTGATTCGTTACGCAAAGTTTTTGGATACCTCTAATTTTTAACTGTAATTTTCACTTTAATAATTGGAAAGCATGTCTCGATTACATAAATCAAATACGTTACAACGGAAGAAATGGTGGTTTATCCCATTTTTTGGGTGCGTTCCTAACTATATAAATAAGTAGCATCTATAGTCGTCGTCTGGTCCGTCCGTCTGTCTGTACGTGTGTCCACATATAATAGCGCACAAACTTCCCAACCTAATGGTATGAAATTTAATATATAGATAATCGTTGCAGAATTTTGTCGAGTCATTTCATATTTTATGAAAATCGAATCAAAATTTAAAAAGGTATTAATAAAAATGTTTATTAAGTAATTTGAATTTTTTAAAAATCGGTAATTTCTTGTTATAGCAACTTTCGAGGATTAATCGTCAAGCGACCGAGATGTATCGCCAAGTTATCTGACATGTATGACGTTATAGTCATACATGAGGTATATGACATTTCATAACCTGTACGATCACCTAGCCTCTACAGTCACATTTTTCATTCTATTCAATCCTATAATACGTAATTAATTCAATGATTTCCCATGCTACATAGCTAATGATTCTAAGTTGCCACGGTGATTACGGCCTATTTAAGATGGAGTCATGTTATTTCCACATTACCGAAACAATAATACGTTTGGTGCCAAACAATAATAATTGGAAGCAATGCATTAAAAAAATGAAAAATCTATAAGACAAGTGGTTAAGACATGTGATAGATGTTTGCACAGAAATAGAGTACACTACGGTCTCCGGTGATGATTCGAATGCAAGCCTTTAAATATGGCAACAGAAAATAAGCTTGTTTAATAATTAACTTTAAAAAATAATACACGTTTGTTTGAAATTCAAACATTACTTAAATGCTTAAGTGTTCAAAAGACCTGCGGACGTAATGCCCATTTTTAGCTGTCATGAAGACCTGTGAAATTGGCCAGCTCGTAGGCATTACGCCAGCTTAGCTACTTTATAGTTGCACTACTACTGATGATTTATTAGAGGATGGAATTTTTTGATTTAATTGCTTATTTTTAGGTTGTGTAATAATTTTAAGAAGGATGCACAATTTCTGCGAGTCTGACCTTTTAATTTATCTTTTTAGTTATTTTTACTTGAAAATTTTACGTTCAAAACGATTTATTGCTTTTTTTTTAAGGACTAGGGTTGGGCCCTCTAACAAACTGGACCCAGGTAATTTATACCGGTTCCACCGACTTCAATACCGGCCGATGGAGCTGTTGTTTTTTAACCCTTCTTTGCATGAGTTTTTCTTTTACAATTGTGTTTTTTTTTATACATATATTAAATATTAGACACCAGAAATTTTAAGATAGATTTTTAACTTTGTTCAGCAACATAGTTCACGGGTAATTTACTGGATTAATATTTCTTTATAAATATAGTGGGGGCGAAGAAGTTGATTTATTTATTAAAAGTTAAATAAAAAGTGATGGAAATTTACATCACTATGCAATTAAGGGTTAAGGCGGTGGCTTAAGATGGAGTTCATGATCACGTGATGTCCACTCCCCCAATCTGCCGTGAAAGCCGCCCTAGGGAGAGGAGAAACAAAGAGCGTTGGTGGTCATTGGATCGGCTGGAGATCACGTGATATGACGTATTTAACTCCGCCTTAAGGCGGGAGAAACAAACAAGAGCTTTCTCGGCCGCTACAAAAGTGGGTCTTGTCTACCCCTTCCTGCGGGCTTGGAGGTATGCAAAATTCTTTGCGAAAATCGCTGTGTGAAAAGCGTTTCCAGCATGGATGTATCCAGAGACTAGAATAGATACGGCAAACCCGCTTGCCACACGGGTAATTGCCACCACGTTTCCCGAATAGTTTTCTTCGCCTTACGTCAAAGATTTAGTTTGATAAATTGTTTACACATTACCATATATTTCATATTTCATTCCGTTTCGAACAAAATTGTTTCAAATAATTTTGTGATCTGTGTTTTAATAGTTAGCCTTTTTTCGTTTCAAATAAGCGAAAAAGAAAAACCTCGAACAATAAATGCGTTTCAGAAACATCGAAAATTTAAGTTATAAAATTAACGTTTCATATCTAATCGATTTCGGATAAAATTTCTTTAAATAATTTTGCTATTTGAATCTTACATCTATCTTTCTTCATGTCATATAAGCGAAAATGTAATTATCCTAAAAGACATCCAAAATAATAAGTTTGAAATATAGTTTTATTGAAAAAAAATTAAAAAAATTAAACTTTTTTTATTAGGCGATATTTTTTATTAATATAGAAGTTATTAAATAAACACTTGCGTTTCCCACCATAATGTAGTATATAAAAAAATAAGTTTTGATGTGCTTTTGTGCACAGTTTTCTTTAAATAGGAATCCAAAGAAGAGAATATTTGAGTTTTGATTAATATAGAATTCAGTTAATGAACATGTTTATTGAATAAGAAAAGTTATTATGCTTAATGAATTTTTATTTTTATATTAGAAAAACATTGATTTTCTTGTAAGAGTAATTACGGATCGTATAAATTATTACCGAACATAATAAATATTAAATATAATTGATAATTTAATTATTTCGAAATTTCACGTATGGTAAGAAAATAAAAGTTATTTTTAATTAACACCCTGAGTTTGGTTATGCTTCTAAGTAATAGTTAGTTTTCTATTTAGCGCTTATTAAGTAAATTACATTAAACATTGAAATTTTACTTTAGGGATTAGGGAGTAATTAAAATAATTTTAAGAAGGATGCACAATTTCAGTAATATTCATGTTTTATACAGTAATATTCATGTTTCTTTAACCCCTTGAAGGGCATTGCAATATTATTTATACCACTTGATGTTAATCAAATTTTTACCAGAATCTTTCAATACAATTTTGCCTGAATTTTTATGTCACAATTTAATATTTCCGTTATTAAATATTTGAAATTGTATTTAATCATATTTAAATATATATATTTTTTAATTTCTGGTGCAAATTATAGCAACACAAATATTTTCCCAGCAAAAGTTTAAGATATTTTTATTTACTTATTTATTTATTTATTTTACATAGAATAATCTCGCTATTTATTTAAGACCTATGGCACATATATCATCAATAAATATAAACCACTAAATGTTATGTCACTGTTTATTGTGCTGTCTTTTGAACAAAACACAGAGTGAAATGTTTCTAAAAAAAAATCCACCGTAGCATAATATTTGTAAATATTGAAATTTTATTTAATAATTTATAAATAAAACTCTTTCAAAAATTCTGGTGTGAATTACAGCAACACAAATATTTGACCAGGATAAGGTTAAGATTTTTTTTTGTTTTTTAACATAGAATAATCTCGCTATTTATTTAAGACCTATGACACCTATGTTATCAATAAATATAAACCACTTAATGTTATGTCACCATCTCAGTGAGGTCACCATTTATTGCGCTATCCTCTTAACAAAACCAAGAGTGAAATATTTCCTAAAAAAATACACCCTAGTATACTTCATCAAATATTTCACTAAGTCAATATTTCACCCAGTCATTTTTTTTGTTTTGTTCTGTTTTTATGCACCATTTAGAATAATAAAAATATTAAAAAATACCTAAGGAGTGTTATTTAGTTTAAAAATAAGCTAAACTAACAATTGCAGAATTCTGGCAAAACATGATCTTCATTATTAAGCATATTCTTGTTATAATAGAATTTTAGAGTGATCTGCACAAATTTTTAATTGTTTTTATGTTAAACCATTAATATGTAATTAAATGCTTCATTTTCAGCTGATTATATAAGGTGTGGTTTTTTTTTTCAGGTAACATGGGTTATTTTTTGGAAAAGCGATTAATTTTTTCAAATTCTCGCTTAATTGGCTGCCACCTTGTAATAAAGTGATAATATGAAAAATGCCCAACATTCAAATTTTAGTCAGAACAGCTGTAAAAATTTAGCCATGTTTATTTATTTATTTATTTATTTATTTATTTTGTATTCTTTATTAGACTTTATATAGAGAAAATTTCAAAAAATGGGAGTTTTTTGAGGACAGTACAATATTGTTTCTTATCACTTATAGAAATTTTGAATTGTGATTTTTCTTTTGAGCTATGAGTTCAAAACATTGAAAACCTGCTTCCCCTGCAGATTTTACTGACGTATCAGAGCTGGTCAAAATATCTTTTAAATGAAATAAAGGGAGATATTTATTGATCAAAGACTTTCTGGTACGCATATAAATTCTGCTAATTCATTGAATACTTTCAGCAAGAGTTAAAGGATCGATAACGAAGGCCATTCAATAAAGTTAAGGGCCATTCAATAAACAAACTTTGAAATTTGTGGTAGCGAAAGTAATTCACATCGATTTCTCATTTTATGAATATTTACACTTAACCCTTAAATGTATACTGTATTAAATTTTCGTCACTTTTTATTAAACTTTTAACCTTCGGACCCTGTTGAAATGTTACTCAACGTGGATAAAAACATTTCACACCAGAATTTGTTTTTGATAATGATTTAACATATTTATGTGACGTAATTCTCTGTAGCAATTATTTAACTTACTTTATGAAAAAAAACTGGTTCCAATCGAATTAAAAAAATTATAGAAGTGGGTCGATTCGACCCATTCAGGGTAGGAAGGTTAATAAATAAATCAAGTTCTCCGCCACCGCTATAGTTTTATAGAAATAGTAATCCTGTAAAAGTCATATAATATATTGCTACTAAACAAAGTTAAAATCTATCTTAAAATTTCCGGTGTCTAATCCTTAATATAAGTATATAAAAGTCTAAAAGAAAAAATCATGCATTTGGGTTAAGCTTCTATATAAATTCGAAACATTTTGTAAATTTGATGTTAAAGAATCGGGTTACTTATTATTAGACTTCTTATTAGTCATATTTTACTAAACATCTTGTAAATTGTGATGTTTATTCCCATTGAGTTCAGGACCTGTTATCGGTGATTATTTTTTTTTTATTCTACTCGTACCACTTTTTAAAAGAAATTACCTTTAACATAGAATTTTAGCACCATTTCCTGAGAAACCTACGGCATTTTTTTTTTTTATTGTGAATTGTGGAGCAAATAGAATATAGAAATAGTCGTCAGTGGCAGTGTTGCAAGTAGTGATGAGCAAAGCGAATTATTTTGATAATCGAATGATTGATGTTCCAGTTACTTTGATAATCGGATATGCAATAAATATTGAATATATATATATATGTAATATTCAATAAATTAGTTAAATTTAACAGCGCATATAAAAATTCAAAATGCACTTCCAGGAATTATTGCTCATAGACAATACTGTAACCGAATTATCTGTGTGTCCTTGTAAAACAGCAAGAAATGCTATTGGCACAATATGCTATAGAAATAATCTGGTAGAACACCTCAGTGATATATGTCCATTTCAATATGTTTGAAATAGTGTAACATCATTAAAATGCACTGCTAACGATTTTCCCCATAGACAATATTGTGACGACATTCATTTGAAAGCCCTGTAAACGAACTATAAGCACCACACCGTTTATTTTCAATATCGCACTATCCATGTCGAACTTCAATAATAAATATCAATTATATTGCAAACGAGTATATTTACGCGATTTATAGCATGGGCCAGACAGACAGCCAGACAAACCGAATACATAAACACCTTTAAATTATCATATATATTTAAAGCACAAACACTACGTCTGATTATAGTTAGACTATTATTATTATTACGATTATAGTTATATTTTGCAATATAAGAACACACATTTTATCAGACAATTAAATACACTAAACCAACATGAGTGAAAACTCATGTTGGAATTTCACTCATGTTGGTTTAGTGTATTTAATTGTCTAATAAAATGTGTGTTCTTATATTGTAAAATAAAGTAATCTGACGTAGTGTTTGTGCTTTAAATATACATGTAAATTAATTACGGACCGATGAATCGTTATTCATCGTACAGTGATGTCTCACTTATACGCGGTACACGGAAATCATTTCTCAGCACCAGTTTTTTAGGGTAATTTTCGTCTTGTTAAATCGTAGAATTTATAAATAAAATTTTACTGTTTTAAAATAGTGGTATGAAAAAGTAATTACTGAACATCGCGTATAAGTGAGATATCACTGTATTATGTCCTCTGAATCTGCAAAACTGCTAGCCGATGACTGTTTCCAACATGAATAATTGTGAGAAATTACCGGGTTAGTATATCGATCTGGGTGACTTAGCGGCAGAGCATCAGCATTGTACGCTGAAGGTCCCAGGGTTGAGTGCTGGACCAGGTCCATTTTTTACTCATGTTGGTTTAGTGTATTTAATTGTCTGATAAAATGTGTGTTCGTATATTGTATCTTTAAATTATGTTGGAAAGTGTTATAAATAAAGAGTGTAATATGAAAAAAAACTATCTTATACTTATTTACTTTTTAATTTCTAGGTTGATTTAAAGCATCAACATGAAATTGCCAACTCATCATTGGTTCCAGAAGGCGTTGACCTCAGCGAATTCTACTTGAGCGTGGAATGGGATATAATGGCTGTTCCCGCAACCAGAAACGAGAAGTTCTACTCTTGCTGCATAGAACCCTATCCAGACATCACCTTCAACATGACACTGCGGAGGAAGCCGCTTTTCTATACAGTCAACCTCATAATTCCATGCGTCGGCATATCTGGGCTGTCAGTCGTCGTCTTCTACTTACCATCTGAGAGTGGCGAGAAAGTGTCACTGTCAATATCCATTTTGCTATCTTTGACTTTCTTCTTTTTAGTGCTGGCAGAAATCATCCCATCGACGTCTCTTGCTATGCCTCTTCTTGGAAAATATTTAGTTTTTACGATGATACTTGTGACGTTAAGTGTGGTGTTTGCCGTTGCTGTGCTGAATGTACATTTCAGATCGCCCTCGTTCAACAAGATGCCTAAGTAAGTTGTTATTAAAATTTAATCGTTTGTATTTCAATGATATAGTAACATTTATCGTAGCTATGTTATAAAGCAAAAACATATCTGTGGACGGCATAACGACGGTGGTAATAACCTGGGCTGAGAATTCAATTACGTTTTAACGAAAAATTATTAATCCTCTGACTGCTAATTTCAAAATCCTTTGTTTCAAAATCCTTTCAACCAATATATAATCGACCAGTATGTCCTCTAATATTACATATTTCAAATCATAATGTATTTGAAATATGTAGCATATCTATCATTTGCATTTCTACCTTTTGACCGTGGAATTTTAAAAAACAAAACTGCTTCAAACCTTGTGTATTATATAAATTTTTCTGTAAATGTTTTGCCGGTGAAAATCGCAAGATAATGACAGTCAAAGGGTTGACTTCTAAACAGTAGCGGCTTGTGGCTGGTTTTATTTGGGGGACTAAATGCATGGCTGCCACATTTATTCTTGTGTCACCACGATTTGTTTTAACAAATTCTTTACCTTATTGATGGACAGAAAGTTCTGCCACTAAACAAGCAATATATTTCTTTAAAAAAATAACGGTATGGATATAATAAATATTTCAGTCATGCATTTAATGCCCCAGTGACGAGCCACCACTGCTTCTAAATAGTGTACAATTTCAATTTTTATCCCATCGAAAAAGGAAAAAAATGTGCTTCCAGATGCAATTTCTTTGAAAACTGTATCTCTATTTACTAAAATTTTATGATTTTAAAATAATTTTCAAGTATGATTCTTTTAATCCACCCGATTAAATTAATCCGATTGCAAATGTGTAACTTGAAACAAAGTTGAGTGTCGGCTGTGCAATGACCTTTGTGGCCGCAACTTCGAACAACTTCTATAAAAAGGTGTCGTCGTCTCCTTTCTGACGTTGAACTGCAATGCATTGTAATCATATTTGACGTCATACAAAATGTGTTTTCTACTTATTATTGGTCTTTTTTGTTCCACTCGACGTCACACCCTTCATCAATATTTTTGCGATTTTTTCCCACTAAATACCGTGGTTTGCGACCCCATGTTCTATAGTAAGTTTTCATCCTCTTGATATCTTCTGTCATCCCTCTTAATTTGTCGGTCGAATTTTGGAACACTGTAATATATATATATATACAGTGGAACCCCGATTTTACGTTTTTCATGGGACCAGCAGAAAAAAAACGTACGAAACGGGAAAACGTAAAATCGGGGTCAAATAGAGACAAACACTTCAAGAAAACAAATTATACAAAAATAAACTTACCAATACCATATTAGTATTTAAAAAATGTGTTATTTTTTATTGCGTTTTCTTTTTAAGTGTAATTTCACATGTGCTCTATTTTCAATACATGCAATTTTTTTCTTAATTTTCATGTCCAGTTAAAATTTCTTTAAAATTTTTAAACTCGCAGTGGCCTCTGCCGATGAGGGCACGACGTCTTCTGGATCTTCATCAATATCATAGTCACTTCAATATTGCGAAATGAAATCGGAAATAGTCTGAATGTCTGTGGTAGCGATAACTTCCTTATCGCAATCAATGTACTCATCCACATTGATGTCTGCAAGTATAAATTCATCCTCTTTTGTGCAGCCTCCCATAGAGAGCTCTTCCGGCGACGTTTCACCGTTAATTTCGGATTTTGAAAATTCTCCCTTCAGAAAAACATTCTACATGCATTTTTCCTCTACTCAATTCCACGCCGATGAGATGAAATGAAGAGCATCCGGCAGATTCAGCTTTCTTCTCCAAGCATCTTGAAGTTCACCAGAATCAAGTGAAAAAAGGCCTTTTCTTACCAGTTCCTTTCTATAATGCGTTTTGGAGGATCTGTTTATTCCCAAGTCATATGGCTGACGTAAACTGGAACAGTTTGGTGGAAAAATTCCATACGCACATTCTTTAAAATCAGAATAACATGAGTGCACTGCTCTACGAATTTGTGAGCTCAATTTTCTATTCAATTTTCTTACAAAATCTTCAAAAAGATTTAGAGTCATCCAAGCATTGTGGTTGGCATTGAAATATGTCGGCAAACTTTTAACGTTTTTGAAGCATCGGGGCTTCTTTGGATTTACCAATCACAAAGGTTGTTATTTTCTCAGTTTCGTCTGTATTCGTAAATAACAAAACAGTTAATATCACTTTTGATAGTTACTTTTGACGTTTCTCCTTTCACGGTGTATGTTATTTCAGGGAAGATTTTAAAAAACAATCCGGTCTCATCAGCGTTAAAGATGTCTTTTTTGAGTAATTACACATAAGAGAAGGCAAAGTTTTTTCCACCCATTCCTCAACGACCGCAGTATTTACTCCATCTGCCTCACTACAAATAAACGTATCAGACAAATCATACAGGTTTTTCTTGTTTTAAGCACACAGTAAATAAAAAAGCCTGAAATAAATAATAATTAAAATATATTATAAATATTTAAATAATAATTAAAATATATTATAAATAATTAAATTAAAATTAAAATAAATAACACAAGTTTAGATTTCAAAGTGCTAATGCACGCATTTATTGAAAATTATTATCACAAATCTGTTTGAAATATTTACAAAATTAGCCTTTTTTCATGAAAAAGAGCAGGCTCAATACAAATACGAACTCTACAGCTGGTTCGGAACGGATAAATCACCGGCACTTTTTCCGGACAGGCTGGAAATCGTCATCTGAACACACGCCCGCATCGGCGTTCGAACTAGAAACCTCACTTTCACAAGGAACACTGCAGGGCAAAACACAGTTACTGGACACGGAACACAGTACACTTGCACTCACTTGTTTCTCCACCTCACCCACCTCCACCGTTGTTGTGTTGTCTGACGTTAGAGTCACCAAACCTTCTAGTTTCTCATGTTTCTTGAGCATGTCAAGAACAGTGTAGTTAGGGCTGGCCTCCAATCTTGGAACAAACGTTGGTTCCGGGCCGAAAAAATCATAAACGTAAAATATAGCCTTCAAAGCATCTAATGTAATAGATGAAAAACAATCCTCCATTCGAAAATTCGAGGTCACAATTATTCTTTTAGGCCTAATCAAAATTGTACCTCCTTTAATTTCGGCCGAAAACGGGTACATATCAGCCCATATTTTTAAGAATGAGGCAAGCCACACACAGTGGGAAACGTCTACGTCACTTATCAACACATAGGGTTGATTTCCGTAGCCGTCCCACCACTTGTTTAAACTTTTCACATACAATGGCTGATAATGCCTCACAGCAAAATCTTTCCCGATTCTTGGCGGGCCGCAAATCCAAACTCCGCAAGAGTTTTCCAGTGCCGAGTTATCAAAACATTGAGAAGAAAGTATATTCGTTTTGTAACGGAGAAAGAGGCCTGGATATGAATCCTTAATGGAATCAATTTCACCTCTTTCAGCCTTAACGATGCAATCTCTATAAGCGTTACACTTTCTCTCATCAGTCGGTAAAGCTCCAAATTCCGAGAAGTCGCCATCTTTTTTACAGTAAGTCGAAGCCTCTGAAATAGTGCCTTTACATCTCTCAAAATGAGCACCTGGAAGCCACTTTTTAACCGTACACAAGTTTTTCCGGTTTTTAAAGACCACAAAGCCTTGGAGATGGCGGCGACCCGTATCCGGGCAAGTCTCTCTACCATATATAATATATTCCATAGACTCGGCATCATACGCAGGCTCTCGGGAAAGATCAAAATGTGTAAACACCCAACGTTTGCACTTACTCATTACTGCAGGCAATATAAATTCTCTTAAAAATGCATCTCTATATATACGCTTAGTTATCTAACTGGACTCTAAAATCATATAATCACATTACACATGCCATCGGCACTTTTATTGAAACTCAGCGAAAGCCAATACATTACACAGATCAAATACGCCTGACGAAGCGGAACTTGAACGCTTAGAACTTCGAAACACGCACGCATTTGCTGAAGCAATAGAAATTTTATACAATACGATTAATGCTCCAGGCAACCACTTTAGTTCCTTTGGAAACTTTGGATTTTTCAATAACTTCTGCCTTTTCGGCTACAGAGAAACATTTTCTTTTAGACATCCTACTTTTGACAAATCATAGTTTATCGTTACTTTCTCACGGGTGTATTAACGGTGAGGGGAATAACTGTTTTTGATAACAAACAACCAGTTGACCAAGCGGAAATCATTTTTGTTCTTTGGAAAATTTTTCCATGAGTGAAAAAAGAAAAAAATTCCTGAGGTACTTGGCCAAAAATGACGTACCAAGCGGGAAACGTTATAGTAAATAACGTAGAATTGAGGTACTTTGAACATTATCTGAATACGAATTTTCTGGGACCGACGAAAAATAACGTACGAAACGGGTTACGTAAAATCGGGGTTCCACTGTATATATATATATATATATATTACAGCGATTGATCTTGCTTATCTACCCATTTCACAATGAAACAATGAGAAACATGGTATTAATTAAATAATTCTATAAAAATAAATGTTGGGCTTTATCACATAAAAATGCAATTTATACTCACACGGGGTTCCTACAATTTTAGGGGAAATGGCAGTATTTCTTTTTAGGAAAACTCTACTTATGTAATCACGTGATTGCATAAGGCGAGTGTTTCTCTAAGTAAGTACTGGTAGTTTTCTGACTTAAAGTCAGAGAAATTCCCTTACCTGAAGGAACCCTGTCAAATTACTCCACTATACCCCAATTATCCCGAACACAGAAGATATTTGTTTTCTGACTGCAAACTGTATAACAGAGATAAGAATTATCCTTTCAGCATATTTATATATGTAAAACAGTTGTTCGGAGGTAATGTATATAACAGACATTTCAGAAAATATTTTTTTTCATTTCTTTTAAATGCTAAAAAGTGTAAATTAACAACATAATATACAGTAAAATAACTTTTATTAGGTTTTTGACATGTTTCGGCTCAGTCCGAGCCATTTTCAAAAATAAATGAGAATATTCCATAATTGCACGGTCTTTGAAGTTATTATTTAAAATGCTACCATTTAATTTTTATGTACTTTTTACATTCTTTTATCTATAATAGAAGAAAGTATTGTAATCGAAATTTTTTTTGACTTCCGGTTTTCGACGGATTTACACGTTTTAGGGATCAGAGATTCCAAAAAACATGTTTTTACAAAATGTCTGTCTGTCCGTCTGTCTGTCCTCATCGTATCAAAGAAAAGTGTATGAAGTTATGCTTCAAATTGAACCACTTTTTTTTCTATGTTTTTGGCTATGGCAAGCAGGTCCTACTTGAATTTCGGGATATTTCGACGAAAGGGGACGCTGCGATCGCAATTTTTGTTCAATTTTCACTATTGTATCATCGAAAAGTGAATGAAGTTATGCCGATAATTGAACCAAATTTATTTTCTGTATTTTTGGCTATAGCCTGCAGGTCCAATTTGAATTCGGTGATATTTCGAAGAAAGGGGGCACTGCGATCGCAATTTTTTTTCGATTTTCACTATTGTATCATCGAAAAATGTATAATGTTATGCAGATAATTAATCCAAATTTTTTGTCTATGTTTTTGACTATGGCCAGCAGGTCTTACTTGAATTTGGGGATATTCCGACGGAAGGGGGCGCTGTGAAAGCCATTTAAAGATTTCCAATTCAAAAAGTTGTACAAAAAAAATAGAAATCCTAAAGTTTTTTCCGTTAAATGTTCGGCCTTGATCCGGAGAATCCGGAGCAATTTTTGTTTTGCCTATATCTTAAAAAATGGCTGAGATATAGCGGTTTGAAATTTTAGGTTGGCTGACATTTTCAAACAAGACAGCAGAATTCATCCATAAACGGGTTTAATTTATGAGTTTTAGTTAACATGGTTTCGGCAAATTCTCTTTCATTGTTGTAACCATTGTTCCTATTCTTATATGCTTAACACTATATATTTATATTCGCCAACGTCAAATTCTCGCCAAGCTTGGCGACAGTTGGCGAAATATCTCCAAATTTGTCGACAAAAATAGGTTGCCATAAATGAAGCCAACTTGGCTGTAGAGGACTAATTTGGCGGTATTCTCATTCAAATTCAATGTTGACGAGAACTGGGAATGAATCTTCTTTAATTGGGTTCCACGCATTTTAGCTTCGTGTTTTCCAGTAAAATTAGCTAAAATCGTAAAACCAAGGAATGGGGAGGCTATCTTTTCCTGTCGGTACCGGCTAAAAGGACTTTTCGTCGTTTAGTATACATCAGTTGATCGCATCCCGGTAACGCGACGATTCGGAAAAAGCTTTCGTACAACAGAATGACGAAAAATATTGATTTTATTGGTGATGTGATAGCGAATTTTGAAGTATTAACATGACTGAGAAAGAAGAAAGTTTTGGGATTGGCACATCCGACTAGTTAAAAATTATGCCCGTTATCTTTTATTTTTACTTGGTTGTTTATTTTCATATTTGTAACCATGGAGTAACTCGAGCCACAATTTCGGGAAGTTAAAGTTCTGCATCGTTACATATTGTATTTTTGCCTGTTACTGACTTTACGGTTTCACTTATGGATGGATAGTATAGACTGGAGGGAAAGTTATTTTACTTTCATTGAAATTTATTTGGATGTTTTCTTCTTGATATAATCTTGCCAGGGCAGTGGTTTTTCTATTACACTTAATATCAGTTATGTGCTCCTTTTTCTGTAACTAAATTTCCTGCTTGTCATGCCAATGTAGTAATTCTTGGATCCGTCTTCTTTAATAAAAGGTATTTCATATATACTCCTGAATAATTCTCAAAATTAATTGGATCAATTTTACTGCAAATTATATTATTTATTTCTTAGCGGGTTTGGCTATTAAGCAGATATTGAAACGTTTAAATCTGTATTTTAATTTTTTAAAAAGCTTGGATAATATTGAAGAGTATAAAGTTTGTATTTTTGCTAATCAACTTTGTTTTCTGGTTTCTTATTATTGGCGATATCCACAATTAATTTATTAATATGGTATACCAGAGTTGCCAAGTCTCCGGCTTTTTGAACACCAGTATTTTAGTACAGAAAATTTCGTCTTAAGTAATTGGAACTTTCTGCGATTTAAAAGAACAACATTTTCTCTAACATAATAATCCTTATAACCAATATTACAAGCCGTAGTTGCTAACCTCCCATTTTTTTTCATACCAATATTTTTATGTAGAAATATTTGTTTTATTTAATCATACATTTTGAGCAATTTAATAAAGCGAAAAATTTTGTAAGATTTTACTGGTATTCAAAAAATTGGGGTTGGCAACTATGTTACAAGCAATTTTTCGAATAGGCTCTGAGTGAGCCGAAACATGTCAACAACCTAATAAAAGTTATTTTACTGTATATTATGTTATTAATTTACACCTTTTAGCATTCAAAATAAATACATTATTACAAGGTGTTATAATTTATTATATTGTTAAATATTTTTTCAATTTTACTTGTATGTAAGCATTCGCTTTTTGATGGCAATGTATGTAATATAGGTAAGTAACATTATTTAAAAAAATGTTTTTTTTTCTTATAAATCAGGAGTTGGGTTCGTCATCTGTTCATACATATCCTTCCAAAGCTTTTGCTCATGAGACCACCTCAGTACACGGATTATCATCACAGTCGAAGCAGTAGCGAGAAGAGATCGAAATCGCTGAAGGACAAGAAATCCAAATCTGGTAAATTATTACTTCAGTTTTTTTTTTTTTTTTTTTTTTTTGGGGGGGGGGGGGGGAATAAAGAGGGTAAAATACTAATTAATTTACTGAGAGTATAATAATACTCTGCAAGAAACCTTAATTATTTTAAACCCAATTCATTTTTTTTAATATTTTGGAGAGAAACATCTTGAATGATTAGAATGAGAATCAGAGCGAATTTATAGGAAATATATTTTATTTCTTTAAATGAAATGCAATCCCAAAACAAACAGAATAATTGAAATTTCCACCTCATTAATATTAACACGTTCACTGCCGGGTTAAAATTACCTGAATTTTACTTTATTTAGAAAGTTCGAATTCACACCAGAAATACTAATAGCAATATTTACTTTATTTAATTACAGACATTTCGTGATTACTTAAAATAAAAATTCTTCTTTCGAAATTTCTGGTACGAATTCATAATTTTAGATTGAAAAACCACGTCTATACTCGTGCTTGGCAGCGAATGAGTTAATACTGTTTTTTATGTTTTCTTTTTACAAGGTTTTATTTAACTTACTTTGTGTGTCCATTCAACTGAAATCTTGCAATCCAAATTTAACACATTTCATGTACTCTAATTGACCTAAATTTTGGTATTGTGACGTATTTCCGGTGACAATATAATATTCTGTAAAAAAATATATTTAAAATTTGCGTCCGACAACCCTGAAGTGGCAAAAGTGTTTGTCCAATAAGAGTACGTAAATGTCATGGCGTATGTGATGAGGTAAATGTCATTGACTGCTTCATAAGTACCGTAATTTCCGGCGTATAAGCCGCAGCTCAAAGAGTCGTTTTTCGACCCAGAAATTTTATTCAATAATTGTAGTTAAATATTTACAGCGATCTTTTAAGTTACATTTTATAAAATAATATTTCTGGGTCGAAAAACGACTCTTTGAGCTGCGGCTTATACGCCGGAAATTACGGTAAGCGAGCATTTTGAAAGTACAATCTTGTATTTTTAACCCCTTGAGGGGCACTAGTATATAATTTATACCACTGTTTAATATATAAATTTGCCACCAGTATTATTAAATAAAAATATTTAGTATTACTTTTTGCAGATTGAGAAGGTAAAAATTCTTTATTTAAAATTACTGGTGTCAAAACATCGCAAAATTTAACATTTTTAGTCCACGGTCTTGCCCTCCAAGATGTTAAATATTCACTATAAACGCAAAATTTTACTAAAATATTCTTGGTATCGTTTGTAAGTTTGGAATTAAAATTAGGTGATCTCGCCGTGGGAACGCTGCGCTTAAAAGGGTTAACACTCTCTCGAGAAACATTGCGCCGAGAACACTGCCTGTCTTATCTGCTGGCACGCACCACTCTTGCAACACCAGGACCCAGAGTGTCCAGTAGGCTACTTTTTTTTAAATTTTAAATTTCTTGATTGGCACCACTTTTTTAAAATGATAAAATTCGCCTTAATTAAAGACTTATTAATCAAGGCGAAAATGAGGGAAATTTTATCATTTCAAAATAGTGATGCCAATAAATCTCAATTAAAACTAGTAGTACACTGGCAACAGTGCCAGGGTCAACGATCATCTTTGCGTGATCCAGCCTTTTCATTGCCTCTACTGAGTCAGAAAGGCGTTTCCGACCCGGCATTCCTATGTGATTCCGAGTCGTCTAGGTGTACCTTACCTCCCCTCGAAGCTTGTAACATCTTAGCTGGGACACCCTGTACAAAAGCTTCTCGAATATCGCAAAAATTCAGAAATGTAGCAGCGATATAGTAATCTGATTTTCAGTTGCTTTCTAAAAGTAGCAGAGTTTGTCCTCAAATTGTCACTGTATCGCTCAGAATTTTCTTGATATTTCACTGGCCTTTTTATATACTTGCCTTATATTGCTGATTATCAATTCTGAAAAAAAAAATGTTTTGCTACCATTTTCATATAAAAATATATTTCATACGAAAGTTCATATCTCATGAAATATTCATTATTAAAATATAGATAAAATACTTAAGTAATACAAAGAGAAACACAAAAAGGCTTATACAAACCTTTTAATATAAAGATCGACATATGTTTCAACTCTCGAACGGTGCCATTATCAAGATATACAACGATAAACAAAATATTCTCGCAAATTTTGAAAATAAAATACTTGAAAACCATAAATCACGAGATCATACATGTAAAAAAGCAGGTGTTTAAAATAGTCAACTGTAAACGTGAAAATTATTATTTCCTTATTGCTTTTTTTAAACTGAAAAGTACCTCATGCCATATTTTAGGTAATTCAAATGAGGCGGATTCATTGCAAATGTTCACGTTACGCATATAGATAATAGATGGAAAATAAAGTCTTGATGGATAAATTATTTTACTATTTTAAAAATATATTTTTAAAGTTTCGGTTCTATGTATTCTTGCCAATGCTGTAGTACTTCTGTCATATTTGATATCTGCCATATGCTCTTTTAATCTTGTTTTAAACTTTCTAGTTGTCATTCCTATATAATACTGTAATGTTCCATTTGCTCTGGAGAACGGGATTTCATAAACACCTGATAGTTGATATGGGTGTATTAAAATTATTATTTTCTTCTATAGTAGTTTTAAGCTACAGTTTCACCTTATCCAACGGCTCACAGTATGATGAGACATATCATCAGTAGACTGGGCGTAGTTGCAATTAAGTAGGAAGCCCTCAATACTACTCCACTGTTCAGCACTATTCAGCTTACGTGGAATATATTTAATTTCATTTATTTAAAAAAAAATCTGCTTTTGTACATATGGGTCTATTTTAATAGACCCATACGTGTTTAGCACTTGTTTAGTATGATCGATATCTTTAATTTATAAGCATGATTGTAAAGAAACAAACCACGATTTTGGTAGTATGCGTCATTTCATGCGATTTTTTGTTTAGTCGGGCTATTGCTGTGGTTTCTTTATTTAATCGGATAAATGAGCTGATTCATTGCTGCTGTTTTAATTAATTTTCTAGAGTTACAATTTAGATAGTACAGAGTTACAATTTCTAGAGTTACCGTAATTTCCGGCGTATAATCCGCGGATCAAACAATCATGTTTCGACCCAGAAATTTTATTTTATAAAATGTAACTTTCTAGATCGCCGTAAATATTTGACTTCAATTATGAAATAAAATTTCTGGGTCCAAACAGAATTGTTTGATCCACGGATTATACGCCGGAAATTACGGTACACTTTTATAGACCCAGTTTACAATACGTCAAGCATTTCTGTAGATATTCGAGAAAATGTCTAGGGATGAGATTTCTCCGCTTTTTTTCATACCAGTATAATCTTAGGGAAAACTTTGTTCTCGTAAATCGCAGAATGTCCCGATTAAATAAAAAATCATTTTCTGTAAAATTATACTGGTATGCAAAAAAGCGGAAAAATCTCATCCTTGAAAATGTCTAAAATTGAAAGTGTCCGATTGATATCTTTAATTTATAAGCATGATTGTATAAAAACAAACCACGATCTTGGTAGTATGCGTCATTTCATGCGATTATTTGTTTAGTATGGCTATTGCTGTGGTTTCTTTATTTAATCGGATAAATGAGCTGATTCATTGCTGCTGTTTTAATTAATTTTCTAGAGTTACAATTTAGATAGTGCAGAGTTACCCTTTCTAGAGTTACATTTTAATAGACCCAGTTTACAATAAGTCGAGCATTTCTGTAGATATTTGAGAAAATGTCTAAAATTGAAAGTGTCCGATTGATATCTTTAATTTATGAGCATGATTGTAAAGAAACAAACCATGTTCTTGGTAGTATGCGTCATTTCATACGATTTTTCGTTTAGTCGAGCTATTGCTGTGGGTTTTTTTTATTTCACCTGATACATGAGCTGATTCATTGCTGCTGTTTTAATTAATTTTCTAGAGTTTTTTTCATGCGTTATCTCAATTCAAAAAGATGTATAAAAACATTATAAATTGAAAAAGTTGTTTCCGTTAATTGTTAGATATGATTCCGGAGCATATTTTGTTTTGGCTTTATCTTAAAAACTGGCTGAGATATAGCTGTTTGAAATTCGAGGGAATATGGTAGCTGCCTTTTCCTCAGTTTATAAAAAGCAATAAGGAAATATTAATTTTCACGTTTACAGTTGATTATTTGAACAGGCTTCGTACGCTTATACCACAAAGTTTTAATAGAATTTTTCTATATAATATTTAATTAGCAGAAATTACAGACACCTCGTTTAATTGCAGGATTTGTAGTGCTTTTCTGCATTTAAGTAAGGCGAAAAATTCTTTAAAGAAATGTGGTAAAAGCGTACAAACACTGTTTTAAGCACCTGCTTTTTTATATGTATGATCTCGTAATTTACGGTTTTCAAGTATTTTATTTTCAAAATTTACGTGAATATTTTGTTTATCGTTGTATATCTTGATAAGGGCGCCGTTGAAGAGTTGAAACATATATCGATCTTCATATTAAAAGGTTTTTATAAGCCTTTTTGTGTTTCTCTTTGTATTACTTAAGTATTTTATCTATATTTTAATAATGAATATTTCATGAGATATAAACTTTCGCATGAAATATATTTTTATGTGAAAAGTAAGTTTAAAGAGAAATTATTATTAAAGAAAGTTTATTGAAAAAAAAGGCGAAAAATCCTTTAAAAAAATGTTGTAAAAACGTACAAACACTGTTTTAAGCACCTGCTTCTTTACATGTATGATCTCGTGATTTATGGTTTTCAAGTATTTTATTTTCAAAATTTACGTGAACATTTTGTTTATCGTTGTATATCTTGATAATGGTTACGTTGAAGAGTTGAAATATATGTTGATCTTTATATTAAAAAGTTTTTATAAGTATTTCTGTGTTTTTATTTGTATTACTTAGTCATTTTAGGAAGCCTTCAATACTGCTCCACTGTTCAGCACACGTGGAATATATTTAATTTCATTTATTAAAAACAAATTCTGCTTTTGTACATATGGGTCTATATAGGTATAATAGGTATTTTCAAAATAGAACGAATTGAAAAAAAAAAACCGTGAAAAGTACTACAGGATTGGCAAGACGACATAGAACCGAGACTTCAAAAATTGATTTTAAAAATAGTAAAATAATTTATCCATCAAGACTTTATTTCTCATCTATATTATCCGTGAATCAAGAGAAATCTATATGCGTAACGTGAACATTTGCAATGGATTCGCCTCATTTGACTTACCTAAAATTTGGCACGAAATACTTTTCAGTTTTAAAAAAAGCAATAAGGAAAAATTAATTTCCATGTTTACAGTTGACTATTTTAAGCACCTGCTTCTTTACATATATGATCTCGTGATTTATGGTTTTCAAGTTTATTTTCAAAATTTGCGAGAATATTTTGTTTATCGTTCTATATATTGATAATGGAGCGTTGTAACATGTGTCGATCTTTATATTAAAAGGTTTTTATAAGCCTTTTTGTGTTTTCTCTTTGTAACACTTAAGCATTTTATTTATGTTTTAATTATAATTAGTGATCTTATTATGTGATTATATATACATTACATTAATTTTTAATTGCTATATAATATTTCTGTTGCATTTGTCAAGTTTTCGGTAAGTGGCATTTTATTTGTTTTCAAAGTATGTACAAAAAACATTTGAATTTTTTTCAGAAACATTTATATCTTCACGAATATGCATATTATTCTTACAAATGCGTACAAACATGCGTACAAACATGTGTACAGGGCACACATATTTATTTGCTAAAAGGACAGACGATTTCGAACATTTTGTGTTATAAGGCGATCTCAAATGTATTATTCTTTAAATCAATTTATTGATTGTCCTCGAATGATTGTCCTCGGGACTAAATTTTCACTGAAAAATATGAGTTGAAACATGTTCTTTACATTCTCGAAATTAAAGGACAATACGTAAAGCATTTCTGTAGATAATCGAGAAAATGTCTAAAATTGAAATTGTCCGATCGATATCCTTAATTTATGAGCATGATTGTAAAGAAACAAACCATGTTCTCATTAAGAAACGAGAAAGTTTTGAATGTTCCACAGAAAAAAACCTTTTCCCAGAGATATTTTTCGCTCTTTCAGAAAATGTTCATTTTGTACATGTGCTGCTTTTATTGAAAACAATTTAATTAATCGTTTTTTAAATTATTTTCATAAGGTCAACTATATACATATATTTTCACATTACACTACCATTCACAGACATTAACAACAAAATTCACATATAAACAGTCAATGTAGATGTTATTTACAAAGATATACGTTATTCCTCCAAACAGCAGGAGGCTGTCCTTTTAAAAATATTTATACGTGCTAAAGAAATATTTTCGCCTATCGTCTCGGGCATCCTCAGTTTTTCTGACCTTCATTCTCGCCTCTTGATGTTATTCTACCTTTCTCGTTTTTTTCAAAATGTAACAGATAACGCCATCTATTGTCTATTGTCGCATGCATTAGATCATTGCATGTCTCTGTTTTTTCTGTATCTATTTCAGAGGCTTCACGCATTAAAGCATAATTTAAGTTGTTGTAATTTCCAAGTTTCTGGACTTCTTTAAAGTTTATCTGTATTAGGGATTATTTATTTAGTCGGGCTATTGCTGTGTTTTCTTTATTTAATCTTATAAATGAGCTGATTCATTGCTGCTGATTTAATTAATTTTCTAGTGCTTTTTTAAAATGTTTCTTTTATTTCAGAGGAACATATGGATCGAAAAATATCTCGAATGATCAGGGAAAGTTCATCCTCACTGCTAGATATCCGAACGTCGGCATCTATGGACGATCCTAAAATTGTGATTCGGGAACTAGACTCGAGTCCAGGCGCAGAGAGAACCAAATACCCCAAGCAAATTCTCAAATCCATCAAAAATGCCATGTTCATAGCACAGCACATCGACAATGTGGATGATTTTGATACGGTGAGTAGAGCCACTTTACAGAAAATATTAGTTTTTTTTGTACAAGGTAGTAATTTTTGCAGAGTAATAATAAAAAATTTTTTAACGGTTTTAAGTAAACGTATTAAAAAATATATTTGATGACTTATGATATTTTTAGGTATTTTATGTAGCTTTCAATACAGCCGTTCGGAGAAAAGCAATTCCAGAAATTTTAGTACATTTTCGCAGATCATGACCCCCAGACCCCAAAACCACCCTCCGTTCAAAAGTTGATATATATATACCTGACATTTTTTGATGCTGTAACTGTCTTATTTATGAACCGATTTGAATGTGACTGACTATGTGTATAGGACATACTAAGGTCTTGACCGAGTTTGTTTTTAAGCTTCATCCGCTATCTTGTTTCAAAATGGTAGCCAGTTAAATATATTTTTTTTTAATTTTAAAAAATTCAAAAATATGAACAAAAAATTATAAATTAAAAAAATTGCTTCCGTCCAGTATTAGATTGTGATACAAGGATTCCGGAGCATTTTTTTTTGACTTCATCTTTAAAAAAATGCCTTAGATAGGGCGGTTTGAAATTCTAGGGAGGCTGACATTTTGAAACAACCTGATTTTTGTTATGCTGTAACTCTCGTACTTATGAACCGATATGAATGTGACTGATTATGTGTACACAGGACATACCAAGGTCTCGACCGAGTTTGTTGTCGAGCGTCTTGCGCCATCTTGTTTCAAAATGGCGGCCAGTGAAAAAAGTTAAATTTTTTAAAAAATTCAAAATGATTTCTAATAAAATTATAAATTGAAAAAGTTGTTTCCGTTAATTGTTGAATCATGATACAAGAATTCTGAAACATATTTTGTTTTGGAATTATATTAAAAAATAGCTGAGATATAGCTGTTTGAGATTCGAGGGAATATGCATGTTACCTTTTCCTCCCGGTGCAAGCCGGAAATTTCTTTTTATTATTATTTTAAACGAGCGGATTTATACTTGTATACCTCCGTTACGTATTACAACTCATTTCCTTTATTAACACTTTTGCTTATTTTCAGAATGTGATAAATATATAATTCATTCAATAAGGCGATTTTTTTCTCTTTAAATTAGTTGATTCAGAAAGTATAAATGGATAAAATTTTCTCCGAAAATTTTGAAAGTTGGTCCCCTTTACAATAAAATATGTCCAACATTCATCACAATATGAGGGTTTTAGAATGACAGTGGAGTAAGTCAGTATTTAGTAATTTGGGAAATGAAGGGTTTTGTGAAAGTTGTCGTATTGCCGTTGCATTAAGGGTCCTCTTTGCTCACACGAAAACACCCGCTCGCTAATGTTAATCCTATGAAGCATTAATTTTCTAATATCTCCTTTGCATTTCAATATTATTAAACGATTTTGTTTGCATTGGATAGCTGAGATCAACTTCTCTTTCCGCCGTTGATTAATTTTTTCAATTTTCTTTGCGGATTTTTTTTTTACGAAGGTACTTTAACTTTCGGAACCGGTTTTGAAAGTGAAAGTATCATTAAATCATTTTATTCATTTAGCCATTTAATGATACGTCAAAAAGGTATAAATACTCAAATAAAAAAAATCTAAGTGTACCGAGTCCTCTTGACTCAATATAATTTACCCTTAAACCTTTAATTACGGGTTTGGGACATATGTCATCCCAACAACAGTTTCTTTATTCTATATGCACCACTTTTTGCAAATTATCTCTCCTTTACACTTATACTAGGATACTTTTGTGAGAAATCTGCCTTTTTTTTTTTTTTTTTTTTTTTTTGTAAATTGTGGTACGAATGAATGTAAAAATAGTCGCCAGTCCTAGCCAGTAATCAAAAGGTTAACGGACTTTCTAATTTTTGATTAAATTAGCAAAACTTAAAGCACCTATATTTATATTTTTGAAATGCTTTGGAACTCCCACTTCTTCGGTGCTTCAATCTGCCAAAAAACTAAAGCTATCTTAAACATTTGTTATTTTATATTAATATTCGAAAAAATATGAAATGTAAACTAAAAATTTTCTTAACAGAAATCGTTCTCTAAAAGGCTCAAGTATACGAATCTAACATTTTAGTTCACTCCGTCGACTAGCTTTTGCGTTATGATTGAAAAACTAATAGCATTGCAACGTGTTTTGCAAATTAAATTATTAAATTTGATTAAAAATGAATTTAACATTAGAAATTCCGAACTTTAAATCTGCATAACTCCTAAACCATTTGCCAGAATTACTTCCCGTTTGATATTCGAAGACAAAAGTTTCCGGGGAATTCAAATATGATATCAAAATTAGCTATTCGTATTGGAAATTTTTTATATAATAAAGTTTAATATAATTTCAATATGGAGACGATCCCTCAAGAAAATTTCACTATAATATGATTTTAGAAAATAATACACAAAAAGCTTTGGTGCGAACAGATTTTTTTTTTTTTTTTTTTTTGCGACTTTTAGAATTGAAGTAATGACCATTGTTTGGCAGTAACGGCTCGTCTGGGGTATCACAAAAGCATTACTCCCAATAATTTCGTAAAATAAATTTCTCCTTGTTTAATCATATAACATTCCCCGATTAAATAAGGTCAAATTTCATATACTAAAAATCTGATAGTAAAGTGATATGCAACCCTTCGAAGAGCCACTACTGTTCCTTCGGATATTTTGTTTGGGGGTGGAGGGGGGATTCTATAAATCACTAAACGATCTATGATGTAGATAAGCAGATGGCAGGTTCCATCTCTCAACGTGATCACACAAAGGGAACAAAAATAATACAGTAATAGAAAACAAAGATTACTAAAATTTCGAAATACATAAAACATATCGAAAATGTCTGTGACCAATGTCACGAAAACTACCAGAAGAACGCATTTGAAAACTGGACAATAATTATAATACTAACAGAGAGTTAAACACATTGCTACATTAACTCAAAATACATAGAAATAATCGGAATTTTCAACGCTGCACGGTGACGACATTTTCAACATTGTTATCCAAAATTGGAATCGCTTTCGGCTGTTCCAGGTTTTCTATAAAAATACGGAAATCGTCAGAATGAAGAATTCTGTTGCTGAATTGCTGTGGATCAGTATTTTATGTAATATATAGACAGACCTCATGGGGTACACCTGGATAAAATTATAGTAAAAAAAAAAGTAGTTTCGTGCCTTTATTAAGTGAAATAATTAAATAATAAAACTGCATTAAATGAAATTAAATCACTTAAAATCACTTATTAGTATTATTTTTGTAAAGTTAATGTTACAAATATTTTGACGCATTTATTATGTCTGCGAAATACGGTGTAATTTCAAACTGTTTTTAGAGAAATATGCATTTAAATTGGATCATACTCATTCATTACCGGCTTTTCTTAAATTTGTTACGTACTTACAATCAAAATTAACTGAGAACGTGAAACAGAGTCTATGCTGAAAACACCAAAAGAAAACAGAAATCTAAAAATATCATGTTTTAACTAAAGCCAAAAAAAAAAAAACTATTTTGTATTTTCTTAACGACACAAAGATATTCCAAGGACATTAATATACAAAACTGCAAAGTTATTCATGGAAATAATGCCATATATACTTTCGGGTTATGGCTATATTTTTGGGAAATTTTGCCAGTGTGCGTCGGAAACAGAATCAGAGACGTCCAAACGATGGAAAACGTGAGGTTTTCGGCGCTTAAATACATTGCTCAAAACAATTAAAGGATATTGCAGTTTTAGGTGGATTTTGTATCTGGGAAACTGTTTAGCTGATTGATACATGGTCGACAGACATAGTAGGTTATATGAGAATAAATTACACATGTTTGGCAGAAAAAAATGCATTTTATTGCGCATTTGTGTACAAAAGGAAAAAAACACAATTTGTGCATATGAGAAAAAAAGAATAAGAAAAGGTGTTTTCTTCAAAGAAAATCATTTTCAGTAGGGGGTATGGTTTCCACGGGCGGCCAGCAACGTTGAACACCTTTGAGGCATGGACTCAATGAGGCTATTAATGACGAGTTGGGGTATTCTGCCCCACTCTTCCAGAAGAGCTCTTTCCAGTTCTTGGAGAGTTTGTGGGGGTTGTTGGCGGCCAGAAACTCGTCTTCCTAGATGTCCCAAACGTGTTCGATTGGATTCATGTCTGGAGAACACGCTGGCCATTCCATTCGAACGATTCCTTCCTCGAAAAGGAAATCCTCCACCAGGTTTGCACGATGTGGCCTGCAGTTATTTTCCATTAAAATGAAGTTATCTCCGATTGCTGCAGCGTAAGGGACACTACAATAGGGCTGAGGATCTCATCCCTATATCGGCGACCAGTCAGAGCTCCATCTCGAATGATGTAGAGGTCAGTGCGCCCGTCAATGGAGATGCCACCATACACCAACACTCCTCCACCGCCAAATCTGACACTTTCGTGCACGAACGCAGGATTATTCCTACTGCCACGGTCCCTCCAGATGAAAATACTTCTATTATCCGGATGCACAGAAAAACGGGACTCGTCAGAAAACAGAATATTGCTCCATTCATTTCTCCTCCAGTTGACATTCTCGGTTGCCCACTCCCTGCGGTCGCGACGATGCCTTGATGTTAATCTAACACATACCATCGGTCGGCGAGCATACAGACCTACAGCATGGAGCCGGTTTCGGACAGTCTGAGTTGAAATCGTGGTGCCTGTAGCCGAGCGAAGGTGTTGTTGGAGAAGAGTAGCGTTCATGTTTCGGTGTCTCCGAGCTGTTAACGCTAAATACCGATCTTCATTGGGCGTTGTTGCCCGTCTACGACCTTGCCCTGGTCTTCGGCCTGCACATTCACTCTCCAAAAAACGGTTCCAGATCCTGGAAATGACACTTTGTGACACTCCAATGGCTTGCGCTACTTCGGCTTGAGTTTGCCCCCCTTCTAACCTACCAACAATTCTCCAAGCTTCTGAATCTGTCAAATGACTTCGCTGAGACATCGTACTCATCGAAACAAAGCAATCACTGAATGCCGATCATCCTTGTCTTCATTCTCTTTTATCCAGTTGAAAGTCAAATTTCATTCGCTGCCGCTGAAGCGACGTTTTTGACGTCGAACTCAAAATTTGCATACTCCACAGTTTGAAAACCAGAAAAATTTGCATTTGTGATTCTCTTCTTCTATTTTAGGCAAAAAAAATTTCGTTTATATCTTTATTTTATATAAAACTTCAAATATCCTTTAATTGTTTTGAGCAGTGTAGAACAATATTTTTAAATGTTGTAGATGGCACCGTTTTTATTTGAATCCTTACAAACTGCACTTCTTCACAGTTTATCAAAGACATAGTTAACCCCTTCGCGACGAGCGTCCTTTACAGAATTTTTAATCTTTTACCACTGGTTTTTCAAAACAGAAATTTTCACCTAGTTGAATCGCAGAAATGCTAAGATTTAATAAGGCAAATCTTCCAATAAAAAATAACTGGTGGGAATAATCGAGGATTCTGATTCACGTATACGTGTCGCTCGTCCCCAAGGGGTTAAAGGTGTTATTAGAAACATACTTTTATGATCAATCATAATAGAGGAAAATGCGAAAATAAGTCACTCACATCCCTCCCCCCCACCCCCCGCTGAAAAAAAGAGTAGGATTCTTACAGAAGAAACTGAAGAATGAACGACAACAAAGCAAATGCATGTTGTTGTTTTTTCAATTAAAATAAAATATCTAAAATGTATACCAGAAAAAAAGTAATGGAATTTGATTACAGATATAAAAAATATATTTTTTTTTAAATTCTCATTCAAAAACCTTGTTCTAAATTCAAGCTACCTACCAATGCCTCTCAGGCTGGTAGAGTTGCATTAATAATAAAGCCGATTCCCTCTTTTTCACACTTACCAACGCAGTTTATATGTTTATTTCTGACTTCGGTTTGTCTGTCTCAAAGCCATTAAATAATAAGTCCAGTCAGATAAATGGGAAACTTTTCGCAAGTTGAAAATAGCGCCATCTAGCGGTTGGGAGTGCTGCATTCGGCACCAAGAATATTTTAATAAAATTTTGCCTCTAAAATTAAAGCTTAAAATAAAGGAGTTCATATTTTCTAAGAAAGTCGTTTGTAAATTCCGGTGTCAGTCAGGAATTTCACATTTTACGAACAGAATTTGTCTGTGCCGGAAAGGGTTAATTGCATAGTGATGTAAATTTCCATCACTTTTTATTTAACTTTTAATAAATAAATCAACTTCTTCGCCACCACTATATTTATATAGAAATATTAATCCAGTAAATTTCCACCATTTTTTTTTCATTATAGTTTTAGCTTTAATGTAGAAGATCCCCACGGAGGAAGATAGATGGAGGGAAAGTAACGTTGAAATTTTACAATACATTTTTTTTTCCTTATAGATGGCGCCACGGTAAACTGAAGGCTGTCCTAACCTGCTTCTGCAATTCTTTTCAATGCGAAAAGCATTCATTTTTTAAATGTTTTTGATTGAAAACTTGAACTTTAAAAAAGTCAAACAAGTAAAAATTTCATTAAATAAAGTTTTCTTCACACCATGCATATATTTTAATAGATATTTGGCGTTTCGATTGCTTTTTATAACTCTTTAAATAAGAGTTCATCCTGACAGAAACATCTGAATAGTCATTTAAAAATAAATATCACGGATATTGTACTGCGAAGAAATACGGAATGCATGTATAATTTTTAGAGATTAAAAGTATTTTTCAAATAAAAACAGCTTCAGATTACAGCCAAACAAATAGCACTCTATAAGACAATTTAAATGGCCATGTCAATTAGCCACAGACATTAGCATTCATTAAGTATAACATTTTAAAAACATATACACTAAGATCGATATACTAGAATAAAAATTTCTTAGTTTAAAAATGATTACATGCATATAACTTTAAATTAAAGTATAATAAAAAAATCCCTGACGGCTCGGCCTACAGGCACAGGTAGATTTCGAAGACGCAGACCGTTGGGCGCCTGTTTTTTGGGAATTGCGGAAAAAATTACCTTTTTGCCATGATGCGGCAGTTGGAACCGCCTACTTCGAAACCTAACTAGTTTGCAGGTGGAGCCGGCAGGGGTTTTTTTCTATAGCGGTTAGTCTTATAAAAAACTTGTCAATATAAAAGTTTTAGATAATATTAAGAGGATTTATAATAAATTAAACGGATTTGATATCTTCTGAATTGACGAAGTTATGAATTTTTTTCTTCTAAAACCCCCCTTCCCCACCCCCTCTTGGGGTCATTTTTAATGATATCAAAAATCTGTCATACATAAAATTTCGGCCCTTTTCCTAGAAGTAATAATAACTTCAAACGGATTCGATACGTATCATAATTAAGAAATTATGGGATTTTTCTATTTTCACAAAAAGCCCCCCCCCCATCCCCATCCCACCTTGGTTCGATTTTGCCCATTATTTACGAACATGACCGAGATTTTATGCCCCTTGATTTTATGTATCAGTTTCGAAAAGATGCGGGAGTTGGAACCGCCTACTTCGAAAAATAACTTGTTTGCAGGCGGAGCCGGCAGGGATTGTTTTGTTTTTAATTTTTTTTGCTATAACAGTTGGTCCTATAAAATACTTGTCAATATAAAAGTTTTAGATAATATTAAGAGGATTAATAATAAATTTACGCGGATTTGATATCTTGTGAATTGACGAAGCTATGATTTTTTTTCTTCTAAAACCCCTTCCCCCCCCCTTGGGGCCATTTTTAATTATATCAAAAATCTGTCATACATAAATTTTCGACCCTTTTCCTAGAAGTAATAATAACTTTAAACGGATTCGATACTTACAATAATTAAGAAATTATGGGTTTTTTTCTGTTTTCACAAAAAGCCCCCCCATTTCTCCCCCCCCCCTTGGTTCGATTTTGCCCATTAACGAACTTGACCGAGATTTTATGCCCCTTGATTTATGTATCAGTTTGGAAGAGATTTATGCAGAATTTTTCCAGTTATCGTGTCCATAAAAAAGTGACATAGACAGATAGATAGATAGATAGATAGATAAAGTTTTGAACTGGGGGTGGTTTTGGGTTCGGGGAGTCATGATCGGCGTAGATCTGCAAAAATTTTTCAAAATTTCCAACTTAGGTGAGAATGTAATAGGTAGTATTTCTTACGAAATCTACCTAAAAGCACTCACCTTTGGAGCTCTAAACATACTTAAAAAAAAAAAAAATTCTTCGAATTTTCTTTTGTTTATCTCATCATCATAGCCCGATCTACATCCCGGAATAAAACATTTATATCCCATCTTAAATTTATGACATATAATTGCTATAATTAAAAATAATCGAATAAAATACTTTCGGAATTTAACATGTAATCTAATGACATTCTGTTTAAAGGCAGCCGCCAAATTTTACAGCGCCCTCTTTCATTAAAAAAATATGACTTGCATTTTCGACATCCTCGCCTATTCTAGTTTCCCCTCCAGGTTCTTTCTCCGTGAAGATCCCAATAATTAACAAGCTTTTCAAGGAAGTGCAAAAATAAAAAATAGATAAAAATCGTATAAAATATCGATATAAATAAATCGTATCGTTTCTCTGCGACGCACTTCTGTTTTGTCCTCCTTCCGCAGCGGAGGTTTGGTGCTAGTGTGTCGCTAACAAATTTAACACTATCTGACTGGGCTTATTATTTAATGGCTTTGGTCTGTCTGGTCGTGTTGTAACTCGAGTAAATATATTTGGATTGTCTAGAAACTGATATATGTTATTGAAGCTTATTTACTATGGCCTTTTAGATATTGAAAATAAAGTGTGTAGTACCTATAGTTTCTTTACAGAAACACTCAAAATAATTCCGTTACATTACAGTCTACGGATAAAATCATTTGGGGTTTATTGTAATAATGTTTCGCTATTTCAAATACATTGAAAATGATATAGTATATCACTAAGGTGCAATACAAGAGGCTTATTATAAAATATTGTTTGTATAGCATTCATGGTTTATTTACAGGGACACCCTAAAGAATTCAGTACTGTATGTTAACAATAATTACTGGAAGTGCGTTTTCAGTTGCTGAACGCGTTTTTAAATTTAGCTCATATTTTGTCTATTACTTCGTGTGTATAAATTCTATAGATCCTATACATGGCAGCACAAAAGTTTTTGAGTACATTTTAGTTTACAGACGGAAATTCCATTAGAGGAATTTTAAACTGTGCTACGATTTTACTAACTGAAAATAAAATTTAGCATTCTATGTAATGTGTATACAAATTTATAGATCATATGCACAAAATAATTCGGATATTTTTCCGAATATTGTTGGTAATTCCTGAAAACTGGGATTTTAAATATGTTATGCGTTTTCCAAATTGTTTACTTAGATATCATCTTCCACCTTATTAAAGGGTGAATGATTTTTAAAATTATTTTGGAAGTGTTGGAAAGTGTTACATAATCTATGCTTGACACATGATTTTTTGTTCTTGTTTCTAAAAGGATGTGTTCATTGTTTCATTAACATTAGGTATTTTACTTTATAATAGATATTTTCCTATATAACTTCCCTTAATATAAGTAAAATAAAATACAATTCCAAAAGAAAAATTCATGCACTTAAAGGTTAAGGATTAGACACTAGAAATTTTACGATATATTTTTAACTTTATTTAGTAGCATATTTATGTTATTTTTCAGGATTAATATTTCGATATAAATATAGTGGTTGCGAAGAACTTGATTTATTTATTAAAAGTTAAACAAAAAGTATTGCAAATTTGATACACTAGGCATTTAACCCCTTGAAGGGCACCGGTATATTATATATACCACTTAATTTTAATCCCAAAATGCCACAATGACACCAGAATTTTATAATCAAATTTTGAACTTATGTACACGAGGTATTGTACATGAGGAAAAGCTTTTACTTATTTTAAAATAAATTCGATCATGAATCCTGGTGTCAATCAATCATTTCAATATTTTAGCTATAAGAGTACTTTGCTCCTGAAGGGGGTTAAGGGTTAAATCTGTCGATACGATTAGTTTTTTTATACATTTTTTATAAACATTTTATGTCCGTTATACTATTTTTAATAAATTTTCATTCACCACCTTGGATTTATTTGAATAAGCTTGGAAAAACTAGACTGTTTCGATAAACAGTTGGTTATATTGTAATTAGCCTAAAACTGCATAGGCTTATTGCAATAAGCCTGAAATAAATCAGACTGACTGACATACAATTGGACATTTTCTAATTAGCCTGAAGTTTCAAGCTCATTGGAATAAGCTTGAAAATTATCAGTCTAATTGGGATACAACTTGTTATTTTCCAATTAACTTAAAGCTGAGTAGGTACATTGCAATAAGCCTGAAACATATCAGGCTTATTGGAAAGTAACAAATGATTAGGATCTCGGCAAACAGCCTAGGTAAGAGGTGGCCAACCTTTTCCCCTGAAAATCGTTAGACACCAGTTTTTTTAAAAAATAAAAATCTTAACCTGATTTTATCACACAATTTCACTCTTGATTTAACCCTCTCACTGACAATCCCGTGTTAATACCAAGACTCCCTTATCATAGATCAGACTTGACAATCCGGAGAAAGTCTATGGGAGAAAATGTCCACGGTAATTGCCAACTTATTAATTGACTTTCTCCGGAAAGTATCGCCGCCTGGTGGATACTACCGCACAGTTGCCATGTTTCGGGCTTTTTGAACACCAGTATATTTTTAGAGGAAATGTTGTTCTTTTAAATCCCAGAATTCTCCGATCAAACAAAACAAAATTGTCTCTACTAAAAACTGGTATCCAAAAATATAACAGAAAAATCTATAGAAAAATCTAGCTGGTCTGCTACCGCATAGCTGCCAACTCTTACGCTTTTTTCTTACCACTAAAATTTAATAGAATTTTTTTCGTCATGTAATCACACGATCTTGTCAATTTAATAAGATAAAATTTACTATAAAATTTTAGTGGTAGGAAAACTACTAGTTCCTAAGCAAATGCATAGAACAAATGGAGCTGTGAAAAAATTTCGTGTGATTTCGTGTCGTAAATACTATTACTGACGATTGATGGCGCTAGTAGCAGGACAAGTATAGCGGTCAAAGGCAACTTGCTGATTGAGAGGTCTGATACTATGATAAGGAAGTCTTGGTTAATACTTTCACTACGCTCCAGGTTTCACTGTAATACAATTTTTTTTTCAAATTAACGTAATTTTACATATATGATGCAGTTTTAATACATTGAGTAATGATTGATACCCTCAAGGTTTACCCGCATATATACTGGGTGAACCAAAAGTTCGTTAAAACTTTAAAAATTCATAAAAAAGGAAGAAATTATAATAAAGAAAGGCTGTTTGCAAAAAGGGGCTCACAAGGTAGTCGGATTTTTTTTAGCAGAAAAAAAAAAAAGTTAAACATGTCACTGGTAGTTGGCGCTGACGACCCGAAACAAAATAAACAGGACAACAGTACGTTTCATGCATTTATTATTGCAATAACAATTGCTCAACATGACCTCCAGACCACATTCTTCGTCTTCAGTTCTTTCGCAACGCAACAGTTGCTGACTCTCCGTTCAAATAGAACAACTTCACCAACAACGCTCGATCGGGCAATGATAACATTCTGAAAGCGAATGAGAAATCCTTGTGTATCCCAGTCTTTTATTGCAGGATTAATTTGCATAATTCTGCTGAATCTCTCGCATGTTAGCGCCATCTACATGTGACCTTTTTTAACTAAAACTGTTTTTGCTACTAAAAAAAAATCCGAGTACCTTTTGAGTCCTTTCTTGCAAACCGCACTTCTTTATCATAATTTCTTCCCTTTTTATGAATTTTTAAAGTTTTAATGAACTTTTGGTTCACCCGGTATAATTAAGTTTTTTATATAATTTGGGAATAATCACATTTTTTTAGTATTTAAAATACAATATAGAAAAAACATCAGTACAATTTAGCCCTTTTTCTGGACAGTCAGAGGGTGGCGAATAATTCTGTTAAAAAATAGTGGTAGCTGTGTGGCACGTGTTCCACAGATTAGCCTCCCATGGCGTAGGTTATTGGCAAAGAGCCGGATTTCTGAATTAACCTAAGACATATGCATTAGTTATACATGTTATAAATAATTTCCACCAGATTATAAAACTTTATGCCCTTTTTTTCGCAGGTATTAATGAAAGAAATCGAAGAAGATTAAATAAATTAATAAAAGCAGAGGTTCCAAGCTCTCACTAGTCTTCCGTAATATGGAGGTTAATTTGAACCAGGTTAATACGTTTCACACCAGAATATTTTTTTAAGGAATGGAATTAAATATATTTCTTGTAGAAATCTTTAATTAAATATATAAAGATTGCTAAAAGGGGGGGAGGGGTATTGTTAGTTAGTTATTGTTTGTGTTAAAAACAAAATTCTTGTTAGGTTTGGAGAAACACATATGAATTTCTATGCGCGACTGCAATTCTTGCATGAGATTTTGTCTATTTTATTTAAATGTTTATACACTAAATTATACGCGATATGAACAAAATATTCCGTCACTTTTTTCCAACTGGATAAACCTAAGTTCTACTAGCATTTTATTCATCCATCCATTAAAAAGAATTCCTACTTTCTGTCACAAATAAGCTTACTTACTTATGCTTCGTCAGTTAGATATTACTTTCCGTTTTTATGTGATTAAGCTGAGACACAGGGTTGCGGATTTTACCCTAGATTAGTTTATCTATGGTTTATGGGATTTTTTGTTAAAATTTTCTTGAGTAATCCAATTTATAACGTCTATTTTGTAGGTTTTTTTTTCGAGATACACCTATTCCACTATTCGACTATTTCAACAAATCTAATAATATTTTTTACACATTTATTGTCATTCATAGATAAGTATAATAAGATTATATCATTTTTTAATTTTGTTAAATTTCTCATTTAATAAAGTGATGGATGGTATTGATTTGTTACACTGCGGCAAATCTACTTGTCGTAGAGGTAAAAGATGGTCCGCTTTTAGGGTTTTATTTTCTGTTTTTTGTGATTAAGCTGTATTATAATGTTATGAGTTGTACCGAGTTTCTGTTTATCTATGATTTACGGAATTTGTTTTTTAAAGTTTCCTTGAGTAAATCCTATTTATATCTATTTTTTTCGATGTATGCAGACATCTATTCCAATAAATCGAATAAAATATTATACGCGTTTATTTTCATTCATAGGTAAGTATAATATTTGAATTATATCCTTTTTTAATTTAATTTATTTTTCATTTCAATAAAGTGAAGGCATTGATTTCCTAGATTGCAGTAAATCGACTTGGCGTTGAAGTAAAAGATGGTCCACTTTTGTGATTTTACTTTTTTTTTCTTTTTTGATTAAGATGGGTTACAAGCTTACGAATTTTACACAGCTTCAATTTATCTATGGTTTATGGTATTTTTTGTTAAAATGTTCTTGAATAATCCTATTTATCATGTGTATTTTGTTGGGATTGTTTTGTTTTTTCGAGGCATGCAGACATCTATTTCAATAAGTCTAATAACATTTTTTAAGCATTTATTTTCATTCATAGGTAAGTATAATAATTTCAATTATGTTCTATTTTAATTTATTCTATTTTTCATTTTAATAAAGTGATGGTAATTATTTCCTAGATTGCAGTAAATCTACTTGAAGCGGAAGTAAAAGATGGTCCACTTTTATGCTTTACTTTCTGTTTTTTTTCTTTTTATTTTATGTCGGGTTACAAGCTTACGATTTTTACACAGTTTCAATTAATCTATGGTTTATGGGATTTTTTGTTAAAATGTTCTTGAATAATCCTATGTATCATGTCTATTTTGTTGGGATATTTTTTTTATGTTTAGATTTTTTTTTCGAGGCATACAGACATCGATTTCAATAAATCTAATAAAATGTTTTACGCGTTTATTTTTTTTCACAGGTAAGTATATAATGATTTCAATTGTATCCTTTTTTAATAAATTTTCTTTTTCTTTTTAATAAAGTGATGGTACTGATTTCCTAGATTGCAGTAAATCTACTTGACGCGGAAGTAAAAGATGGTCTACTTTTATGCTTTTACTTTCTGTTTATTTATTTTTTCTTTTTTGATTAAGTCAGGTTACAAGCTTACGGATTTTAGACAGTTTCGATTTATCTATGGTTTATAAGATTTTTTGTTAAAATATTCTTGAATAATCCTATTTATCATGTCTATTTTGTTGAGATTTTTTTTTTTTTATGTTTAATTTTTTTTCGGGGCATACAGACATCTATTTCAATAAATCTAAAAACAAATTTTAAGCGTTTATTTTCATTCATATAGATAAGTATATTTGAATTGTATCCTTTTTTAACTTCCTTTAATTTCTCATGTATTAAAGTAATAGTATTTATTGATTTTTGTTAAAATGTTCTTCAATAATCCTATTTATCATGTCTACTTTATTGGGATTTTTTTTTGGATGTTTAGATTTTTTTTTCGAGGGATACAGACATTTATTACAATAAATCTAATAAAAAAAATTTACGCGTTTATTTTCATTCATAAGTAAGTATAATAATTTCAAATATATCCTTTTTTAATTTATTTTATTTTTCATTTTAATAAAGTAATGGTATCGATTTCCTTGATTGCAGTAAATCTACTTGGCGCGAAAGTAAAATGTGGTCCACCTTTATGTTTTTACTTTCTGTTTATTTATTTTTTCTTTTTTGATTAAGTTGGGTTACAAGCTTACGAATTTTATACAGTTTCAATTTATCTATGGTTTATGGGATTTTTTGTTAAAATGTTCTTGAATAATCCTATTTATTATGTCTATTTTGTTGGGATTTTTTTTTTTTTTTTGAGGCATACAGACATCTATTTCAATAACACATTTTTTACGCGTTTATTTTCATTCATGTAGATACGTATACTTGAATTATACTCTTTTTTAATTTCCTTTAATTTCTCATGTAATAAAATGATTGTATTGATTTCTTAGACTGCAGCAAATCTGCTTTGCCCGCAAGTAAAATATGATCCCCTTTTATGTTTTTAATTTCTGTTTTAGGTGCGTTCGTAATTATATAAATACGTAGCACCTATAGTCGTCGTCTGGTCCGTCCGCCTGTCTGTCGTCTGTCCACATATAACAGCACAGAAAGTACCCAACCGAATAGTTTGAAACTTAATATATATAATCGTTGAAGAATTTTGTCGAGTCATTTCATATTTTATGAAAACCGAATCAAAACTTAAAAAAATATTAATAAAAATATTTATTAAGTAATTTGATAAAAAAAAAAGGCAATTGATCAGTTTCAACTGACGTTACACTCTAGCAACAACCTTAGCAACCAGCTTTGTTTTTTGTTTGCCCACCAAGGATGGTGGATTGTGATTGGTTGGCTCGTAATACAGGTTACAAATAAACGATTGTGATTGGTTGGATAACGCTTAGTGGGCTGGTGATCACGTGGTTGAAACTGATCTATTCATTGTAATAGCAGCTTCCGAGGATTAATCGTCGAGCGACCGAGATGCATCGCCAAGTTATCTGACATGTATGACGTTATACTCATATATGACATTTCATAACCTCTATGGCCAAGTTATAGTCACATTATTCATTCTATTAAATCCTATCATATTTAATTAATTCAATGATATCCCATGATAGGTAATGACTCTAGGTTGCCATGGTGATTGTGTCATATTTAAGATGGAGTCATATTTCAAACATTTCTCAATAATACAAGGAGTATGAGTAAGTGTAAGTACAGAAGGCGGGTTAATATGACGTCATTAGAGAATTAAAAAGAAAATTAATATGCCGTCATAGTGGAAGTTTAACGGACTTTTTCAAATGTTTGAGAATCATACAAAGAGAGTATCAATATATGTAATACAGAAAGCAAGTAGATGTGATGTCAGCAGGTGACTATAACATCATATCTGTTTGAGGAACGTATTGAATCATTACGTCCTATTTAAGATGGAGTCATATCACTAACGTATTACTGAATTTAAAAACCGAATTTTTATACTAAAATTGTTCAATTATAGCAATCCTATAATCTACGACAGTTCTTTGGATAGACGTTTTCAGAGAAATCAATATTAAGTGGAAAAAGAGTTTAAATATAGATTTCAAGATCTGAAATTTTCAAAGCTAGGTTTAATTTCCCCATTGGAATTTTCCGTAAATGTCAACAAGAGATAAAACGTTGCCAACTTAAAATGTACTTATTTTATTACGGAAAATAATAATATAATAATAACAGACGATATAATTCATTTCACTGAAATAATAACAGTGCGAACGCACCTCATTTGTCACGTTTGACGTAAATTTCCAACTTGTACGGATTAAATGTTAGCTCATTCCAAGCCGTTGCAGAAGTGGTAGCCACAGACTGTTTGACAGGAGCTAAAATCCTATTATTTTGTTAGTTATTAACAGTTATATATCTGTCTGTAAAATATTTTTATGGTTGCCGCGAGACAATTTTTGACCTTTTGAGGTTTTCAATTCATGATTTTTCTAACAAAATAATAATTTTAAAAAATCAGTGAGCATTTGAAACACATAAAGTCATACATCTTCATTTAACAGCAATTTATTGTTAATATTTGAATATTTAAATAGACAAAATTGTGTTTTTCTGATGCACCAAACCTTTATTTTCGAACCCTGTATATTAAGAATCAAATCCTACACAGGTGTCAAGGGTTACGGATTTTGAATACCAATATCTTTTAAATATTTTGTTGGTCTTTACAGTAAAGCGTCGATTATCCAAACGCTGATTAACCGAACTGTCCATTATCGGAAAGCCACACTACATAGAGTTTTTGTTTAAATTTATTTTGTAGTTCAAAAAATGATAAAAAAGACAAAATTTAAAATATAAAAAAATTATAAACACACACACACACACACAATTTTTAAATATGCCGGCACTAACATGTGCCCGTCCTATTCCTGGTTAAAATGTGAATGAAAAATTATCTACACTCAAAAGAATTTTTTTAAATATACATACCCACTACTATATTTACATTTCAAATCTTTATACACTTTTTAGAACACTTATTTTGTCACCTTTTTTAGAACACGTCGAAGCGCACTTTTTGGAACAGTTTTTAGAATACTGCTGAGAACACTGCTTTCTAGCGCACTTTTTGAAAGCGATGATTTCACAAGTGTGCCCAAATGTGTTCTCAATCCGTTCTGAAATGTGTTCTCAAGTTTATATTTAATAGATATCATGAGCAGAACACTTTCGGTACACTTTCAGAACACTTTCGGTACACTTTCAGAACACTTTCTTTATAGCGGAGCATATTCGGAACATATTAAGGGAACACATTCAGTACACATTAAGGTAACTGGAACACCTTTGTTTTAATCAAAATGTTCCAAATGTGTTCCTAATGTGTGCTAAGATTTTCCAGTGAAAAAAAACAAAAAAAAAAAAAAACATACATTTGTTCCATAAAAAAACTGTTATACGTAAACTATGCATTTTAACCGCTTTGGCATCGTCAGCAACATCCCTAAAATTACCTGCCAAGTTATCCAAACCAGGGCCGGTCGCGACAGGTTTGGATAATAGGAGCTGTACTGTATTTAATCGTCAATTTCTGCGTAGAATCTGCGATTATTATATTTTGAAAAATTAGTGGAATTCAAAATCCGCAACCCTTGGCACCTACGAAACAATTCAACAAAATTATGCATGAATTATTTTCTTATATATCTGAAATACAATTTTCAGATATAAGATTTTTTTTATGACACTGCGAAGTATCTATTCAGTATTATGATCTGCAAACTTTACGCATCTGTGAAGATGATTTTGCTTTAAAAGATCTGGAGAAACTTTCCGCCAGTTCAAAAGCAGCAAAGAATTTCGAAAAAGGTCTTACCCAAATGTTGACTCAACTAAAATGGATAAATAAAGGCGTGAAGCTTTCTTTTTATATCCAATAATATTATTTGAATAAATGATATATACTGTACGTTTCTTTTCCAGTTCTGTCAAATGCAGTTACAGTTTTGACTTTACAGTATGGTAAGAAAATTGATATTTGCTTTAAATTGAAAATTAAATAATTAAAATACAGTTTGATAGAAAAATGGTAAATCTAGACCTTTAACTTAACCTAAATATATATTTATATATTTATTTACGAAGTTTCTATGAATTGTTACGGTGTTATTTATTTAACTTTTAAAACTGAGATCTACGGTCTTGAAAAAGAAATCCGTTACAATCAAACTCAGATTTCATGCGAATCTATATAATAAAAACGCAAGACATGTGACTGAGGAAAAGAAATTCTGGCTGACCGTTCGTTTTTCATATGCCAGGTGACAATTTTTACGGAAAATTATTGTTTCGAATAAAGGTTTATAAAAGTTACATTTTTAGAAAATCGTTCAAAAAATCAATGTTTTGGAGATGAGTTACATTCAAATATGTATTTATTCTGAGATAACTTCAGCTGAAATTAGGTTGAGAGCCCAATATCTCATTCCATCAAAGTAAACAAACAAAAGAGATTCATTCATCGTGAGCATTAAAAATACTAAACCATGAAGGTAATCATTCACAAAGCAAGGACTCCCTCAATGAATTTTGAAGCGCTGTCTGTTTTATCAAATAAATAATTCGCGCCTGTAGGCCAATCAGAGTTTATCATAATTCTGTTAGGTGAAGTGCTGTACAACTCAACTTCCTTCACGATATTTTCTTGACGAAGTTAAACGTAAACAAATCACCACATGTAATAAAATTTAATTAAGCAAATTTCAAAATGAAACGTCAGTTAATTTGGTATTTACGTATTATCCTTGCCCAGAAAATAGATCAGCAAAATTGACTGTTAATCGCCTATCATATTTACCATTGTCAATGGCCAATTGCCTTCAAAGTAATAATTTAATATACTCTTATTAAATACATAACATCATTAAAATTATCAATAATATAGAAGCAAACTAAAACAATGCAAAACAATAATTTAGTATACATTTATAAAACCCATAACATCAGAATGATGGTGTTTAGCTAAGATATTTTTTCGATGGTAGATTTATCTCCATCACAGAAACCGGCATCTAGAAGAAAGTCGGTGAATTTTAATCAGATTGCACACCAAGGGTCAAAAGTGAGCGATACTGATAGTAAATATGGTTTAAAAAGATTGTGATTAGCATAAGTGGCTTCCAAAAGTTCTATTTTTCGCCAAACCATACTCGCTGAAATACACCAATCAGTATGGAGCAGTAGTAGAAGACTGAGAGTCCGACCTCACCAAGCTAATGCTAAAGGAGCTGGAGCCGAAATTCACCGGAAGTGGAAGGTTAAGGTCAGTGTTGATAAGGAGGGTTGGTTTGGAACATGTTGGAACTGGAGGGTTTGATAAGGATGAGCATGTTGGAACAGGTTTATAAGACTGGAAGTTATTAGGAGATAAGAAAGGTGCAGGATGAGATATGTTTTTTCAAAAAAGTGTTTTTAACAAGATTGGAAGAACATTCTTTCTTGAGAGGAGGAAAAATTTATTTATTTTAATTTCATAAAAATTTTTTATGGTCGGTGGGAAATGTGATTTTTAGGAATTTAAAATGAGGTGACGTGTGAGTGATGTATCATTTGTGAAAATGACTTCGACCGAGGAAGTGTTGAGTGTTGTGTGTCTCTATATAGTATTGTGTGTCTCTCAATCTGCATTGTTTATTCGTTGATTTATATGTTTACCGGAAGCGAAAAGTTTAAAGTTGATTTTATTCTTAATTTATATGAAACCAGAAATTTATTCGTTTCGATATGATGCCATTCAATATTAACGTATCACGTAATAAAATTTTATGTTGCAATGAAGGCGATTTATCTGATTCCAAGTCACGCAGCAAGTTTTGGTGGTGTAAATGCCTTGTATCCTGCTGCCAAAGGCAAAGTCAAAAAGAAGACGATACAGAGATGGTTAAATGGCATCGACTCGTACACGCTTCACAAACCGGTTCGGAGACACTTTCCGACGTATCGAGTGATCGTGTATTCGATGGATCAGCAATGGCAGAAAGATCTGGTGGATCTCATCAGATGGCAAAACTGCAATCAAGGATTTCGGTACCTACTTACGTGTGTAGATATTCTCTCTAAATATGCGCAGGCGATTCCCTTAAAAACGAAACGAAGAGAAGAAATTGTAAAAGCATTTCAAACTATTTTTGCAACGCGAAAACCCAACTTCAGTCAGATGGCGGAAAGAAATTTAAGAACTAGCTTTTACAACGATTATTAAAACAAGAAGGCGTTGGACTTTTTACGACACATAATAATACGAAAGCTTCAGCCCTCGAACGCCCTGAAACTAAATGAACTGAAAACTAAAATGTGGAAATATTTTACGCATAATCATACCTATTGTTGTATCGATGTTTTGTACTCATTAGTGAATAGTTATAACCATACCTATCATTCGAGTATCAAAAGAGCCCCAGCAGAAGTGACACCCGATAACGAAATGATGTGTGTTCTCTCTTCGGGGTCTTAGAAAATGTGAAAAGACAGCCCTGTGTGTTTCAACCGGGAATCAAACGAATTTCTGCGATTCAAGAAGTCGACTATTTCTTTTAAAAATTAGTGGTATCTGGCGGGCCACAGTTTGACACCACTGACATATGGCGTTCTTTAACTCGGCTAAGGAGGACGAACTACTGCAGTACACTCGACACTTTACGTAACCTCGTATCCAAAAATCAGTTCTGTAATTGCACAGCCTGAAGCAATAGAAATATTCTCTGGCATGAGAATAAGTTTATCGCAAACCACATTGAATTAAACCAATTTCTTCACTTTTGAGGATTTTTTTTTTAATGTAAGCAAATTTATGGAATATCCGGCCCATTCTCTAATTCTTGACTGACGATTTTTTTTAAAGTTTGCCTTTTTAAGAAAATGGTTGATTGTCAAGCGTAGTGTATCAGTTTTCCACGAAAATCTGACATCAATTTGTTTATAAAGCACAAAAATATAAAAGCATCTGTCAAGGACTAGAAAATATTTTTGCTTTCATTTGGAAAAAGAAATAAAAACCAAGGAAATTGGTTCTTCCGCTGATATACTTCTGGTACCGAATTAAAAAAAAAATCATTGTTTTGGGAAAATTGCGTTTAAAGTATTATAACAAGTATAGATCGCTCGTGCACTGTGCGACAAGAATTGCTATAACTTCTGGGTACGTTTAAAGCTTTGAAAATAGCTCCGAGAGTACATTCATGAAATGTCAGACATTCAGACAAAACTAGAAATAAACCATTTTTTGGTGCCGAAAAGCTCTCCTGTCTTAAATGCAACACTTTTCCCTGAGATAATAATAATAAATAATAATAATAATGATAATAATAATAATAATATCAATAATAATAGTAATAATAATAATAATAAATATTGCAAATACTGGAAAATAAGTCTTTAAAAATTCTTATAATACTGAATAAAGCCAACAAAATTCTGCTTAAACTATCCTCTCTTACGTTTGAAATGCCATTTTCGGATTTCAGAAGCATTCTCGATATATCAATGAGTATCTATACTGTATTATCCTCGGCAAACTTCACGCATCTGTGAAGCTGACTTCTTAGCTGGAGATATAACTTGAAAAGGTTTAGATAGAATTGTTCGTCTGTTCAATAGCAGCAAGAAATTTCGGAAAAATTTTACTCAAATGTTGACTGAGCTAAAATTTATTATACATAAAGATCTTATTAATTTTTTCAAATTTATCTAATAATCTTTCTATAAAAACTGATGTATGACTATTGCTTAGGTGTGTAACTCCAAGTTTGTATTTGTCTGCTCTGGATCATAGTTCAAACTATATTTAAAGATTTACAAGTGACAGTTTTTTAAGTTTTAAATTGTTAAACTTCGAAATTTCTGCGGATTGACTTACTAAATTATTGAATTGCTGAATGCTGCAATTATACCACACTCTGCAAAACGACATTTTCAAAACTGAGCAAAAAATACTCAAATGTGAGTATGTCGCATAGTCAAAATGGCTCCGAATCAAAATGACTTAAGTTTGAAACATGTATACACTCATTTCTGAAAACATGCACACACTCAAGAATAAAACATCATGTGTTCCTATTTGAGTATGTCCATATTTCAAAAATGAGTTTGAACTCACTTCTATGTGCTCATTTTTGAGTATTTCCACGTTTTAAAAATGAGTTTGAACTCACTTCTATGTGCTCATTTTTGAGTATTTCCACGTTTTAAAAATGAGTTTGAACGGATTCTAATCATTTTTGAGTAGGTCCATGTTTCAAAAATGACTATGAACTAACCTCTATGTGTTCAGTTTCGAGTATGCCCATGTTTAAGAAATGAGTATGAACTGACCTCTATGTGCTCAGTTTTGAGTATGTCCATGTTTCAATATTCTGAGTATTTCTGGTATTTCAGAATTGAAAGCATTAGGTTGTCCTATTTGAAAGAAAAAGTTTCAAAACAAAATGAAAACATCGATTTACTCAGATTTGAAAGTGTCATTTTTCCCAGTGCATATATACATACATCTGTTATTTACTTTTACCCTTATGTAAATATATTTAACATACTTAGATACATTAAATCATACACATATACTAGCTGATCGTTTTCTCCAAAAGACCCTTGAATAAAACGAAATATATCGGTGAATTTGACGTTGTGTTTTAATACCATATGGCCCTTTAGCTGGAATGTCCTTCTACATTACTGAAAACAATACGAATGCTATCGTGCTATTATATTTCGTAATGGGTCAGACAAAATTTAGCAAAATGGGCAGTTAAGCACCAACTCTTGTTGGTGATCATTTACAGTAAGATTTGGTAAAAAACGATCGAACAATATGCAAGGGATGACAAGGGATGACCGCCCCGGGAACCCAGCTTTCGCTTTAGAGTACAAGGGCTCTCCCGAGGCGAAGACACAAACCCACTGTTTACTTTAAGATACATGCAATGTGTTGAAGGTTAGACAGTTTTTATAATGTTTAAAGTGCACAATTACTTAACTAGACTTGTCTAACTAAGTGTTTATATACTTAACTGTATTAAGAATGCACATTAGTTTAACTTAACATATTTGGCAAAGGTAAAAGATGATTGGGAAAGAATATACAATGTTTGTGAAAAAATATAGTGATATAACTAGTAAATCTACAGATCAGAGGCCTCAACGTCTGCTCTACAAATCATTGTTCATTAATCTCACTAATTTTTAATATAATCTGCATAATATTTGATAGCCTAAAATTAATTTTTTTAAAGTTATTTGTGCATTTATAAGAATATAAGATTTATTGAAAGTTCCAAAAATTTTAGAGGTACCACATTAAACACAATTTTATGACGGATAAATGATAGGATAAACTACTTATTACTGTATTTTTTTTTCAGAATAAGATTACATATCTGAAAGGGGGCTCCGCCCCCCTGAACCCCCCCGTTGACACTTTAATTTTATATCAATTTTCAGTAAATGTGCGCTTTCATTAATCGAGTATATGTCTGAGTGCATTTACTATTTTAATTTCATTAAATTAACCATATCTTTGTACAGGAGATTTTATCCTATCCTCAAAAGAATACTTATTTTTCACCCACTAAATATCATTTGTTGCTAAATTGAATAAAATTTCGTGTATTAAATATGCTTATACAAATGTATTCTCTTATGAGACTTATATTCCATTTTCACATTCAACATTTTTATATTTTTCGTTTGGAAAGCCGATTTGGTCATCTTTCTTTAGTAGTTAAAATATATTCTCATCTATTTCATTAGAAAAAGAATATTCAAAAATTAAATCACCCGAAAATGAGCTATTTTGTTAATAACATTTCGCGTCAAAATAATTCACTTGAATTTTCCTTTGTTGATATTCTTTGAAATATAGTTGCTTAGCCACCATTTAATGAAAGAGAGAAAGAAAATGCATTGGAAATTTTTGTAAAAAATGATAAATTAAAATTTTCATATCTTTCAAATTAATGCGTAAAATTTCCCAATAATTCATACAATTAAATTTGAAATTCTAATAAATATATTGGGAATTTTTCAAAGCGATCAAATTAAATTAAGATATCCATTTCGTAAATTTAATATCCATAACTTAGCATTTACAATTATCCTAATGCGTGATTTTTTTTCGCGGAATGTTAAAATTAAAAAATCGTCTGACTTCCCATTGAAAAGCATTATGACTTAAAATAAAAGGTTCCATATATTTCGAACGAATGAACCAAATTTAACCAAAAACTATACAGCTTATTCCGGGTACCTCGCTAACATACCCACCAAAAATCAACCTAATCGGACCCTTTTTGCGGCAGTTTTCGCGGAACAGACAGACAAGACAAACAGACAGAAACCACAATCTTTTCGGGTCTCAATAGTGAGCCTTCACTGACGTTTCGGCAATAATACTAAACAAGCTGACAAATATTACTTTGCCGAGATTAATGAATATAGCAAACTAATAATATAAACTGATAAATATGTACAAAATTTACAATGGGAAAAACGCCGAAATTTACCAGCTCTGATAAAACAATGCAAATTGAAACAGTTAAAGAGCTCCTGTTCGTGTGAGTGAGAAGAGTATTGCTGGACAAAAGCTAAAAAGGATGGGGATTCGAGAAAAAGAATTTTTTATTTTTTATAAATTTCATACAATCTATAATTCTATTCAAAAGAACTGGTCGATCGAGCAGGTAGATCATCCAATCACATAAATTCATAGTATTAGATTTTTTTTAATGTGGTAATATAAAGTTAGTGTACAAATTCAGAATTCAAAAGACAAAACCATCCCTGACAATTATCTAACTATAAATGCAAGTCTCATCAAAATCCGTCCAGTAGAACTCAAGTTATAAGCGGTCGGAACGAAAATCCAATTTGCATTATATATACTGAATGTTCAAAAATTCGAACGACAAATTAAGAGGGATAATGGAAGGCATCAAGAAGATCAAAACTTACTATAAAACATGGGGTCTCAAACCACGTTTATTGGGAGAAAAACTTGTAACGTTTAATTTTTATTTAAGATGAATAGGTTATATCAATTAATTGGTATTAGGTTCTGTTTCACAATGCAACAAGTGCGCAACACTGATTTATTTCCATGATCGAAGTGCTTTTTATTTAATATGACATGGCGTTCCTGTAGCGAATGAAAGCAATAAGCAATGCTATCAATTAATATTATTAATTAAAAACATAATAAAGAAGATGATAATAAAATAATGGTAAATAGAATGAATATACGGATAAAATTACAATTAAATAAACTACTACTGAATAAATTCAACAAAAATTATGCTTGAATTAATTCCTTTTACATTTCAAATATCATTTTCGGATAAGGGAAACTCTCTCAATATCAATAAGTATCTATTATGCTCGGCAAACTTTACGCATCTGTGAATCTGACTTCTGAGCTAGGGATATACTTGAAAAGATCTGGAAGAACTTTCCGTCTATTCAATAGAAGCAGGGAATTTCGAAAAGATTTTATCCAAATATTTTCTAAGTAGAAATGGCTATATAAAGGTCTTATGCTTTTATTTATCGAATAATATTACCTCAATAAAAGTTTCATGTTTGTAACTATTTGCTCTCAAAAGTAATTAATTTTTTAAATACATTTAGGCACAACAGCTATAAAAAGGGAAAAATTTACTTTAAATTCAAATTTTTTTGTATAGGAATCGACAGAATTGTATCAAATAAAGCTTTAAAATTTGAAATATTTTGATAAAATGAAAATTGTTTGTTTGGATTACAAGGTATGCAATTTATTTTAAAACATTTAGACACTATTACAAGATGTACCGTAATTTCCGGCGTATAATCCGCAGCTCAAAGAGTCTTTTTTCGACCCAGAAATTTTATTCAGTAATTGTAGTTAAATATTTACAGCGATCTTTTAAGTTACATTTTATAAAATAATATTTCTGGGTCGAAAAACGACTCTTTGAGCTGCGGATTATACGCCGGAAATTACGGTAATATAATTTTGTGCATAAATATTGTAACATATAATCTTGCTTAACACTGGAACGGCGGGAAATTATACTCAAGTTTCATAACAATATTTGACACCGGAATTTTTACTTAAGAATTTTAAGTAATCGATTTAACTTATTTTTGTGCGGCTTATATTTAATTTATTTTATGAAGAAATATCCGGTTGGAATCGACATTTTTTTTCATTTGGAAGGGGTCAAAATGACCCTCATCGCCGTTCTAATGTTAAAATACAAGACTTTAGTAGGAAACAGGTATTTTTCTATTCACTTAAAGCCTTTTTTTATGTAAAAAAATTGTAATTTCAAAAATGTGTAATTAAAATAACAAAATGCACACTCATGTTTGAGTATTTTAAATTATAATAGTTCTGACTATTTAAGTTGCAATTTTCATAAACCACGAACTCATTTTGTTTTTATTTAGACATATATTTCATTTTTATACAATTTCTCTATTACATAACTTTTTTGTGTAAAAAATTCCAATTCTGTTTTGCCAGCTGAACAATAGATATTGCTATAACAATCATTTTTTTTAAATGAAAGTATTAATGACTAATAGAAATAGAAATAAAAAGTAATACGTTTATTAGTTTGACATGAAATCTGTAACGTTTAGTTTTTATTTAAGATGAAGAGTTTATATCAATTAGTTTGTAATAGACTCACCATCACAATGAAACAAGGGAACAACACCGATTTATTTCCATGATCGAAGTGATTTTTATCTTATATGGTACGGCGTTACTATGACAACTGAAAGCAATAAGCATCGCTATCACTTAATTATAATAATAATAATAAGAAAAATATTAAAGATGATGATAATAATAATGGTAAATAGTATGAATGTTCCGAAAAAAATTACATTTAATTATATCTACTATTAAATAAAGTCAACAAAATTAGGCCTGAACGAATTCCTTTTACTTTTATGTATCATTTTCGGATATGGGAAACTCTCGATATCAATAAGTATCTATTACGCTCGGCAAAATTTATGTATATGTGAAGTATCTGTGAAGATGACTCCTTAACTTGGAATATCTTTGAAAAGATCTGGAAGAACTTCCCGTCAATTCAATACAAACATGGAATTTGGAAAAGATTTTATCCAAATATTGGCTAAGTAGTAATTAATATATAAAGGTCTTCGTATTTTATTTATCGAATAACATTATTTGAATAAAAAGCATATAATAATTATTACAGTATTTTCATGTTTGTAAATATTTGCTCTCCAAAAGTCATTAATTTTTTTAATTACATTTAAACATGACAACTATAAAAATGTGTGATTTTACTTTCATTTGAAATTATTTTATATAGGAATCGACGGAATAAAATCCAATGGAACTTTAACATTTGAAATATTTTGACAAATTGAAAATTGTTTGTTTGTGTTATACGTATACAATATATTTTTAAAAGTTTAGACGCTATTACAAGATGTAATATTATTTTGTGCTCCGTATTTTGTGCATTCATATTGTATCATATAATATTTCTTAAAATACAAGGATTTATTAGGACACCGGTATTTTTGTATTCACATAAGGCTTTTCTATGTGCGAAATTCCAGTTTCAAAAATGGGTATTTAAAAATAATAAAATGTACTCTCATTTTCATGTATTTTCACTTATAGTACTTATGAGTATTTATGTCTCAATTTTCATAAACCACGAACTCAATTTGTTATTATATATAGATATATATTTATTTCATTTTTATACAATTTTTCTATTACATTGATTTTGTGTAAAAATTTAAAGTTCCTTTTTGCCGGCTGTACAATAGATATTGATATAACAATATTTTTTTTCAAAAATGTAAGTATTAATGACTAATAGAAATAGAAATAAAAAGTAATACTTTTATTAGTTTGATATGAAATCTGTAACGTTTAGTTTTTATTTAAGATGAAGAGCGTATATCAATTAATTTGTAATAGATTCCCTTTCACAATGCAAAAAGGAACAACACTGATTTATTTCCATTTTCGAAGTGATTTTTATTTTATATGACATGACGTTCGTATGGCGACTGAAAGCTATAAGGAACGGTATCACTTAATAATAAGCATAAGAAAAAGAAGAAGAAGAGGAAGAAGAAAAATAATAAATACGATGATGATAATAATGGTAAATAGTATGTTCGGTTAAAATTACATTTAAAGAAACTGTTACTGAATAAAGTCAACAAATATTATGCCTAAATGACTTCCTTTTATGTTTCAAGTATTATTTTCGGATATGGGAAACTCTCTCAATATCAATAAGTATATATTATGCTCGACAAACTTTACGCATCTGTGAAGCTGACTTCTTAGCGAGGGATATACTTGAAAAGATCTGGAAAAACTTTCCGTCTATTGAATAGAAGCATGAAATTTCGAAAAGATTTTATCCAAATATTGGCTTAGTAGAATTGGATATATAAAGGTCTTCGGATTTTATTTATCGAATAATATTACTTGAATAAAAAGCATATAATAAATATTACAGTATTTTTATGTTTGTAACTTTTTGCTTTCAAAAGTAATTAATTTTTTAACTACATTTAGACATGACAGCTGTAAAAATGCGAGAATTTACTTTGCTTTGAAATTATTTCATATAGGACTTGAAGCATTTGGTAAAAAAAAAAGCTTTCAAATTTTAAATATGTTTTAAAAAAAGAAAATTGTTTGTTTGCTTTACACGGTATACAATTTATTTAAAAAAAATTAGACGCAATTACAAGATGCAATGTTATTTTGTGTTTCGTATTTTATACATAAATATTGTAACAAAAAATCTTGCTCAAATACTAGGCTTTAGTAGGAAACCAGTATTTTTCTATTCACAAAAGGCTTTTTTATGTAAAAAATGATATTTTCCAAAATGGGTAAATAAAAATAACAAAATGTATACTTATTTTTGAGTATTTTCACTTATAATAGTTCTGAGTATTTAAGTTTCAATTTTCATAAACACACGAACGCACATTGTTTTTAGATATATATTTAATTTTTTTTATATAAGTTCACTATAACAAAACTTTTTTGTGTACAAAATTCCAATTCTTTTTTATCCAGCTGTACAATAGGTATTTATATAACAATCATTTTTTTTTTAAATGAAAGTATTAGTGACTAATATGAATAGAAATAAAAAGCAATAAGTTTATTAATTTGATATGAAATGTGTAAAATTTAGTTTTTATTTAAGATGAAGAGATTATATCAAATAATTTGTAATAGATTCACCTTCACAATGAAACAAGGGAACAACACCGATTTATTTCCATGATCGAAGTGCTTTTTATTTTATATGACACGGCGTTCGTATGGCGACTGAAAGCTACAAGGAACGGTGTCACTTAATAATAATAATAATAAGAAGAAGAAGAAGAAGAAAATTAAAAAAAAAGTAATAAAGATGATGATGATAATAATAATGGTAAATAATATGTTGGGTTAAAATTACATTTAAAGAAACTGTTACTGAATAAAGTCAAGAAAAATTATGCTTAAATGAATTCCTTTCACGTTTCAAGTACAATTTTCGGATATGGCAAACTGTCTTAATATCAATAAGTATCTATTATGCTCGGCAAACATCACGCATCTGTGAAGCTGACTTCTTAGCGAGGGATATACTTGAAAAGATCTGGAAGAACTTTCCGTCTATTCAATAGAAGCAGGGAATTTCGAAAAGATTTTATACAAATATTGGCTTAGTAGAAATGTATATATAAAGGTCTTCGGCTTTTATTTATCGAATAATATTATTTGAATAAGCGTAATATAATAATTATTACAGTATTTTTCATGTTTATAACTTTTTGATCTCAAAAAGACAATTATTTTTTAATTACATTGAGACATGACAGCTATAAAAAGGTGATAATTTACTTTAATTTGAAATTATTATGTATAGGAATCGACGGAATTGTATCCAATAAATTTTAAAATTTCAAATATTTTGACAAATTGAAAATTAGTTGTTTAGATTACACGGTATACAATTTAATTTAAAAAGTTTAGACTCTATGAAAAGATGTAATAATATTTCGTGCTCCATAATTTGTGCATAAATATTGTAACATATAATCTTGCTTAAAATACAAGGCTTTATTAGAAAACCGGTATTTTATTTTTTTCACATAAGGCTTTTCTATGTACAAAATTCCAATTTCAAAAGTGGGTAATTAAAACTAATAAAATGTACACTCATTTTTGTGTATTTTGACTTATAATAGTTCTGAGTATTTAAATCACAAATATCATAAACCACAAACTCATTTTGTTTTTATACATATATAAATTTCATTTTTATACAATTTCTCTATTACATAAATTTTTGTGTAAAAATTTCCAATTCCCCTTTGCCGGTCTGTACAATAGATATTAATATAACAATCTTTTTTTTTTTTAATGAAAGTATTAGTGACTAATAAGAATATAAATAAAAAGTATTACGTTTATGAATTTGATATGAAATCTGTAACGTTTAGTTTTTATTTAAGATGAAGAGCTTATATCAATTAATTTATAACAGATTCACCTTCACAATGCAAAAAGGAACAACACTGATTTATTTTCATTTTCCAAGTGATTTTTATTTTATATGACATGACGTTCGTATAGCGACTGAAAGCTATAAGGAACGGTATCGCTTAATAATAAGCATATTTATTTCGATGATCGAAGTGCTTTTTATCTTATATGATACGGCGTTCCTATGACAACTGAAAGCAATAAGCAACGCTATCACTTAATTATAATAATAATAAGAAAAATAATAAAGATGATGATAATAATAATGGTAAATGGTATGAATGTTCCGATAAAATTACATTTAAACAAACTACTACTGAATAAAGTCAACAAAAATTATACCTGAATGTTTTCCTTTTATGTTTCAAGCATCATTTTCGGATATCGGAAACTCTCGATATCAATAAATATCTATTATGCTCCGCAAACGTTATGTATCTGTGAAGTATCTGTGAAGCTGACTTCTTAACTTGGAATACACTTGAAAAGATCTGGAAGAACTTCCCATCAATTCAATACAAACAAGGAATTTGGAAAAGGTTTTATCCAAATATTGGCTAATTAGAAATGGATATATGAAGGTCTTCGTCTTATATTTATCGAATAGTATAACTTGAATAGACGGCAAATAATAATTTTTACAGTATTTTCATGTTTGTAACATTTTGCTATCAAAAAGTCATTAATTTTTTTAATTACATTTAGACACGACAGCTATATAAAGGTGAGAATTTACTTTAATTTGAAATTATTTTATATAGGAATCAACGGAATAAAATCAACAAAAGCTTTAAAATTTTAAATATTTTGACAAATTGAAAACGGTTTTTTTGAATTACACCGTATAAAATTTATTTAAAAAGGTTTAGATGCTATTACAAGATGTAACATTATTTTGTGCATAACTATTGTAACATATAATCTTGCTTAAAATACAAGGCTTTAGTAGGAAACAGGTATTTTTCTATTCACATAAGGCTTTTTTATGTAAAAATATTTCTAATTTCAAAAATGTGTAATTAAAATAACAAAATGTACACTCATGTTTGAGTATTTTAACTTATAATAGTTCTGAGTATTTAAGTCGCAATTGTCATAAACCACGAACTCATTTTGTTTTTATATAGATATATATTTCATTTTTATACAATTTCTCTATTACATAACTTTTTTGTGTAAAAATTTCAAATTCCTTTTTGCCGGCTGTACAATAGATATTGATGTAACAATAATTTTTTTAAATGAAAGTATTAGTGACTAACATGAATAGAAATAAAC